>JAMRXY010000009.1:0-676108 GCA_024447195.1 Panagrolaimus sp. LJ2414 | reverse complement strand
GTTTGCCCCGTTATATCCTCCCCTCCTGAAATGTTTCATCTTGGGCCCGTGATCATCAACCTCGAAGTTGTTGATCACCGTAGGCTTGGGCTCCTTGATGTTTGTTTTTGTCATCCCCATCATACTGGCCTACAAGCACATCCACAACATCTTTAAAAATTTCAGCAACAGCTTCACATTGATAATGCATTGGCAAATGGATTTTCAGACATAGCAAAAAAAACAACAACACGTCTAGCAGAAAATCCGTGAAGTTTAGACGGAGTCTGTTTTACTGTTTGTTTTAACATTTTTGTTTACGGCTTTTAGATCATTTCATACACACAATATGCTGCAGATAATACATTATATCAAATTTAATTTTCATGAACAACGATTTTGTTTTTCAAGATAAGCATCACATTTACAACAAAGCATTTTATGATAATTTTGTAAATCATTTTTTATTCAAAGTAAAGCATGTAACAGCTTGTTATATTTCCACAGAAAAAGGCATTGCCAATAAAATGTGCTGTCAAGCTTTTGTAATTTGTGACATCGCATGGGCAATTGTTTTTAATTTATAAACTCATTTATTAATGAACAACTCAAAGTGAGAATATCGCAGATATCTGAAAAAAAGTTCAGAAGAACCAAATACTGTTGAGGATAATCACCAACTTCGAGGTTGGTGATTACAACTCTGCTTTAAAAAGTTGAAGCAAACAGAGGGTAGTTGTAATTAGTTCTATGTTGATAACCATGATTCTTCCATTATTGAATAATACAAGCAGTACTTACAAGTACCGCAGCCAAAAATTATTTGGAGCAAGCTCCACTAAAACTAAGGTATCCGAAGATACCCCGGTTTCCTTTAGGATGAACAATCCTCTCAGAAATGCACCCAAACGGGGCATTAAGCATTTTAAAAACATCAAATGCATTCGTAATACAAAATGAGGAGAGGGGATAATGTTATATGAATGTATTTGTTGATATATCCATATCCTCTTTCTCCCTTCTTCCATATCTTCTTCCACATGCCTAAAAAACGAATAAGATTAGTCCTTGTAATATAAAAAACAATACATAAACATACCTGATACGCATAAACTTACCTCTTCATCCATCCATCATGAGCAGCAACTCTAAAATCCATGTAAAAAATGAAAAGAAAGACAAGGTGAAACCTTTGCATTATGCAACAATAATATAACACATACAAACAAAACAAATGTACTTTATTTATTAAACTTATACAAACAAAATATAAAAATACAATTAAAAATACACGGCAAAAAATCACGGATAAAAAAATTGAGGAGAAGAAAAAAAAGCAGCAGCAAAAATTTTTTTCTTTTCCAAAAAACAGCAACGCAATTTTTAAATTTCGCGCGCGTTGCCTGTAAAACCTTGGCACTTTCTCGTCAGTTTAGCAACAGGTCCCTTTAAGAGCTTGAGAAGAAGGAAGGAATAAAGAGAGAGAAAGTGATCTACTTGGGTTAGAAAGGAAAGAAGGCGTGGCACTTGTGTGTGCCATCTCTTTGTAGCTTTGGATGAAGCCCTATCCTTCACACTCCCGCCAGAAAAAATGAGGGGGAATAATTGTTATTATCAGTGTTAAAACAGAAGACATGTGTTTTTAGAAGAGAAACAAGTAAACAATAAAATGGAAAAACATTATTTTTCAATCAAATTTTAACAAATTAATTTGATATCAGTAACATATTTTTAACACAAATAAATAATAACAAATGGGTTAGATCACAATATTACAAATATAATTATTAATAAAATTAACAATAATCATACAACAACAATAATAATAAGGATACAATAATTATGAGTGTATTTAATTTCAATTTATGTATTATCCCATGATTATTAAGAGGTGGCTTTTATTTAGACATAAATGAATTCCAAGAACATTATAAATGTTTGTAAAACATTTAAAGAAACAATCAAAAGATACACAAAAGACTGATGAAATCAGAAGAGATTTTGTGAAGGTTACGGTAGTTAGAACGTGCAAAAGCTTTTGATTATTATTGGAAAGGGAAATGCTTGCTTTACTTTGGCATTTGCGCTTCTTTTTATAATTTTTTAGAATAAAGGCCTTTACTGCATTTTTGACCATTGCAGAAAATTGATCTTTTTTAAAATCATGAAAGTGATTTTCTTTATTTATTTTCTTCAACTTTTTACCAAATGTATCAGAAAATGTTTCAAGAAATGGCCGATCCTTTAGGACCAATTTCTTTTCAGCAATTGTATTGATCTTTTGTTTTAAGACCAATTGCTTTTTTACAATAGCTTTGATCTTGTAAAATGTTTGATCAAGATCACCAACATTTGAGCTTTTGTCAACTTCGCTTTTGCTATCCAAAACCAATTTGCTTGGATTACCAGTACAAAAACTTTCCAGTGAAGGACAAGTTGCTTTTTCAACACCACCAACAGAAAATACAAGAGGTGGAACTTGATCATCAACTGAGACACTTTTTTGTTCATCTGATGATAAAATCTTTTCTTTCTTTAACTTTTCTTCAAAAGTTTCAGAAATCTTTGCTTCTAGAAATTGTTGGTGCTTTGGAATCAATTTCTTCTTCACCATTGCTTTGATCTTGCCAAGATTTTGACCAAGACCACTATCTTTTAAGCTTTTATTGTCACTTTTTTGTTTAAGTGACAATGCATTCTTCATAGCCCTATTACATTGATGTTTAATAGCAGCAAGAACAGCATAAGCTTCTTCATTCTTATTAAAAACTGTTCGATTAACTTCCATTGTGATTAACATAACTTTATGTTCAACATCAACAATGATATCAGAAATATCCCACATGATATTATAAAAGGGAACTTTTTCAGGATCTGTTGTTTCAAATGCATGCAAATGATACAAAGCTTTTTCATCTGCTCGATCCTTAGCATCAACGATATTATGCGTGATTCGCTTCCACTCTTCATCTATTTTATCAAATTCTTTTCTTAGGGAAATTAAATTAACCAGTAATTTAATCCCTTCTTTTCGTTGCGCAGATGTATTATTGCCATTATTTGAAACAAAATTTTTTGCATCTTCCATCATTTTTTGTTGATGATTTAAAGCTAACGCCAAAGCAGAGCGCAGATTTCCCGACATTTTTTAAGATTAATTTGTTATAAACAAATGAATCATAAAACTTATAAACAAAAAATGTGCAAAAATTTAGACCGGTTACCACTTTTAAAAAAAAAGTGCCGAAAGAAAATAGACCCAAAAAAGATCTCAAAAATGGTAAAAAGACTTGTCT
Source organism: Panagrolaimus sp. LJ2414 (assembly GCA_024447195.1). Lineage (NCBI taxonomy): Eukaryota > Metazoa > Nematoda > Chromadorea > Rhabditida > Panagrolaimidae > Panagrolaimus > Panagrolaimus sp. LJ2414. The sequence continues at coordinate 672,833 of JAMRXY010000009.1, read as the reverse complement.
CAAATTACCAAAAAGGATAAACTTGCATAAAAAAAGGAAACAAGAGATCAACAGATGACCCAGGTTTCAAACTTAAAGGAAACAAAAAATGTTCAACTCAAAATAAAAAGACAGTGAAAAAAATCAGAGTTTTTACTCACAAAAACAATAAAAAAGACTAAAAGCCACCTCAATTTAGGATTTAATTAACCTGGTTTGGAACAGCAACGGGACCAACACCTGAGAGTAGCACTGCAATCACTTCCAATTATTGAGCAACAAAATGAATGTTTCCACGGACAATAAGAATTATTGTACAACAACAGCAAGAATCCAAATAACTAACAAATAAGGGTGGTATACAAAAATACAACAGCAACAACAAACAAACAACAACAAATAATTTGAAAAATAAAATATGTAGTTCCAAATTTTGAAGAAAATAAATACAGTAACAAATTAAGATGTTTACCAGTCTCGTTCGAATGTCTGAGCCCCCATGTGAATAAAGGTGAATTTATTCAGTAAATTGAATTCTGGTTTGATGTACGAGAGGTGTAATTTGGCTGTTTTATTTAACTCCTTTACAACTTTAAATCCAATACATTTAAGAGAGGAAATACAATAACGGTTATTTAAGAGCTTGAGAAGAAGGAAGGAATAAAGAGAGAGAAAGTGATCTACTTGGGTTAGAAAGGAAAGAAGGCGTGGCACTTGTGTGTGCCATCTCTTTGTAGCTTTGGATGAAGCCCTATCCTTCACAAAGTTCTTGTACCATTACATGACGCATGCCTAAATTGCTTTAAAAAGCGGATTAAAAACGTTTTTAAGCAAAAATATTTTTAAGGTATCATTAATATGCTTATTACTAACATTTCCATCCATTTTTAACACTTTTTAAAATTTTTTATTTTTTTTCACTTTTTTGAGCACGTACTCCCCCCTTTGGACAGGAGCGTACAAAACTTCAAAGTGCCGAAAAAGTACCGTAACCTAAAAACCAGCACGTAATATTTTTGTATGATCATTAGGGACCTACAACCATCCTGAAAAAACATATTTCGTTTAAAAACTCAATTATCACTGCTGACGGTTCCCTTGTGAATAGCTCAAATTCTTTGTCAATCAAATAATAAAATTTAGAAATTAATTACATTTCCTTAAAACAAATCAATGTTACAAATGGTGCAATATTAAACTCTTGTAAAATATTTTAAACGCAATAATGTTCTTTTTTGATATTTGGGTGTACCCTCTTGACTGCCACATTTATTCCTTTGATCATTTCCGCATTTCTCAAATTTTACGTTTACGATTCAAAAACGATTTTAATTTTAATAAAAAAGTTACAAAAATGTGCCATAAAAAATTATTTACAATGCGTCATCTTCGGTGATTCATTTGTAATTGATTAAAGGGGCATTTAAAATTTAAATTTTTTTGCAGACATCACATCTGGACAAGCCTTTATATGGTTGTTACAAAGTTATTTTTGGCATAAAATTAAATTATTAAACCACAAAATATAAAATAATCAAACATTAAAAACAGCATTAAAAAGTCACATCTGTTCATTTAAAACTTTTTGTAAAGAACATGTTTTGGGACAAAAAGAGAATCATTTTTTAGTCGTTGATTTTTTTTGGGGTTGAAAAAATTTTTACAAATTAATGTCAAAAAGAATTTCTTAATCGCGATTCTCTTTCATTTTTGTTCGTGTGAAAAATCATAAATTGGTCGAAAAGATTTTTTTGAATATTTTATTTAAAATAATAAAAATGTTACAGTGAAGAGATCAAATTTTTTGTCAATGAAATAAAATTTGCAAATTATTTTTAACGGCTTGGAACACTGCATACATTTTGAAACATAAATAAAATTTATATAATGTTTTTATGTGCTCATCTTCAATTAAAGTGTAAAAATAAAGGTGTTATGTCGCCAGAAGAAAAAAACTATTTTCTTCGATCAGAAAAAAAAGTTATGCATTTGGGTCTCTCTCTCCCTTTCTATTGTAAAGTGTTGGCATTGTTTCCTCACTCGCTCCTCCATTTTTCTATAAAAGGGAAAGTTGTCCCTCAAATCGTTGTCATTCTTTTGGTTCACTTTTATTATGTTTCACCTTTGAATTTATCTCTCGTCCATGTCTCAATAAAGCTTGATATTTGTATAATCCTTCGACTATGATTCTCGCAGCTCTTCTCCATTCTCTCCAACCTTCCACTTCGTCGCCAGTAGCACAACAAAAAAGATTTTTTGATGAATAATTTTCTTTCTTTTTTTGAACTGCTTCTTAATCACTATGGAATTTGGGTTGTATAATATTTGGGTTACGCTCATCCAAATGACCTTATATTGCAAGAATAACCCAAATGAGTGCAGCCTAGTCGAAAGATGGGAAAATACGTTTGCTCTATGGCTATATATTTTTTCTTTTATTTCTTTTTTAAATGGACACATTAAAAATTTAACAATTATTGTTAAAATATTTAAAAAAATTAAAATTTAAACCAATGCAATATAAATTTCTTTTTTCAAATTTTTTTCAAAGTTGTTTTTTAAAATTCTGGTAATTATGGAAGAAGAATGGATCGGAAAATTTTATGGTGTATCTGCTCGAAACAGTATTAATGTTACTTTTCAATCCAAAACTCATCCTGGAATGATATATGAATATAATTTACAACGTCGACACAAAAAGAATCCTGATGTTGGAATATTCAGATGTTCTGGTTGCCGTTCAGAAAACTCTAAAGCGAAAAATGCTGAACTTCCAGTTGTTCCCAAAGTTACATATGTTACTGGAAGAATCTGTGAATCCAAAAGAATTGTCAAATTTCATTCTGATCCTGATGAATCTGATCATTCTCGTGAATATGCTTCAACCAAATGCAGTATACATTTGTTCAATGACGATGCTTTGAACAACCAATGCTTGTGAAGCTTTTAACAGCAGCCTCAATACTCTAATACCACAGTTTGTTTTAATCTTTAATTTTAAACTTCAATTATTAATTGTACATTGTTTTTAGACGCAAAATGACGTTCTGGCTTTGCTTTATGGCTTACAAGAAAGCTTTGAAAAGCGCAGTTTGTGATTTTCTGCAAAGTCATGGTGGTGCAAAACTGAAGATTCGTGAAAAAAGATATCGACTTGCTGAATCCAGATATATTAGAAGAAAGAATGCAATGAATGTATTATTCGAAGCTCATCAAAATCCTGGTATTCAAGAACTTATGCTTTATTCTATTAAACAAGCTTATTGTACAACTGAAGATTTTCCTGCTGCTGTAGCTGATCGTCGATTTGATATTCAAGATCAACCTGTACAACAACCAAATCCTCGACCACAACAACAACCAATTAATCAACAACAACAATTTGTTCATCCATTTTTTGGAGTTCAAAATTTTGTAGAAGTACAACAAATGCTTCATCAACCTTTACGTCCACAATTTTATCAACATCCTCAAAATCTTATTCGATTTCATCAACCACGGAATCAACGATTTAATTTGAATATGTCTTTGCCTGTTCAATGTCAACAATTCCAACAATTTCCTCCTCAATTTTATTATAATCAACGTCCTCCTTTTTAATTTGTATTTGCCTTTCCTTTATTGTGTTGCATTTTTTTTGTTAATGTTTTACATAAAGTTCTTTACTTATATTACTTTACTGTTGGTTTTTTATTTACGCGGGCATTTATTTATTAGTAGCGTCCTTATTTTTGTTAATTATTGGTTTTTTTTATTAATTGACCTATTTGCCCTTAGAGCTTTTTCGTTTTTCCCTTATAAAAAAAAAGCGTAACCCAAATAAGTGCAGTCCTTCTTTTTGCCGATGAGAATGCGATATACTTGAAGGAGATATTTTCCACTCGAGAACAATTTTTCGTTTTTTTCTAACATTTTTTTCAAGCTTGTTAATCATTCTTGTTATTCTTAATTATTTTAAAGAAGAATAATGTTTTTTAAATCATCAAAATTGCCGATGCTGAGATCTGCAAAAATCTGATAAAACATAAATTTTTTTGTACAAGGAAGAAATTCAGCAAATTGTTTCGACACGAAAATACGTTTTTCATGTATATCGTTTTTCCATCGGCAAAAAGACACAGTGTAATGTTCAAAAAAAAACTTTTTCAATTTCGTTTTTTTAATATTTTGGTATTTTATTTAAAATTACATAAAAATTGTCTACTTTTAAAATACTCTGTAAGTGAAAAATATAATTTAATTGCAATAAATTCAAATGAATTCAACTCTTGTAACTCGTTTTTTAAAGAAAATAGAATTTTAACAACAGCATCAGATTTGGCTGGGTATGAGAGCGAAATTCATTTCTAATAAATTTGTGAATCTGCATATTTTTATGTTATCGATGAGAAATTGTGTTTTGTATTGTTCTTCTTGTATCTTCTTTTGTTGACAGAAAAAAATGAAAAAAACATTCCGTTTTTGCCTGTTATCCAATTCAAGACACAAAAAAGTTTGTACAAAATGGGACTCACCCTTTTTGGCTAGTAAAAATCAACTCGATTAAAAAACAGATCTTAGTTAAATGAAAATGCAGCTGTTTAAAGAGATATTGGCATATAAAATTTCATAGAAGCATTTTATTTCTGCTGTTTAGAGAAGTGTTTTTTTGCGGCAGCACAATAAAAGTTCATAACTTTTTTCATTGATCGTTTACAATTCAATTCACAAAACGTTTTAAAATATTTTAGTTTCTTTTTGATTTTGAAAAAATGGTTGTTAGTGTAATTCACACGATATTGTATTTTTGTTAATTGTCAAATCATTAAAAGACACTCCCAGAAAATACATTTGACAATAATAATGTTAAAGATTTATTTTGCTTTTACAACAAGCATCACTTCTTAAAATTAATTAATTTTATCTTGTAAGAATTTTGTTTTTAAAACTAATGCAATTGTAATCTAAATTAATAACTTTTTTAAAACAAATATCAACACAAACCGCGTTTAACTTGAAGTTTATCTTGTAAGTTCTACTGAATCTTTCGTAAACCAATACATTGACATTTTACAAACATGATAATAAATTTTATACATAATAAATGAGTGCAAAATAAATACAAAACATTTAAGAGAAATGTTTTATTAAAGATTAAATGACGATTTTAAAACAAGAAAATATTTGTTTTTTTATATTTTTTTAAACACTTTCCTCGTTTATCTATCTGTTCGATATTTTGAAAGAAGTTGCATTTTAACAACTGTGGCTGTGACTACGAAATTTTTTCATTTTACAAAAAAATTTTCTGAATAAAAATGTTTTTTTAATATTTTTTTAATATTAAAAGTCACTTTTTTGATTTCTTTAAAAGCACATCTTTTTTAAAATTTACACCTAAACAGGATATTTAGAAATAATCAAAATCCACAGAAATGTCTCAAATTCAATATTAATTTAAAAATATGTAAGTCTGTTTAACATAAAATAATTACTAAGATGAATAATTTTTATAATACGATTTTGAAATATTTTTTTAAAATAAAAACTACCGTGAAACATAGTTTCAATAATTAACATTCAAAAACCACATCGACAAACAAATGCAGTTTATTTTGATTACTGCATCAATTTTTACACCAAAACATTAAATTTTACTATCAGCATAATAAGTTTTGTGTCAAAATTTTTGTAGTATTTTTTTTTCAAGCCAGCAAAAAAATAAATCAAGAAACCTAATGATGCAAAGGTAAGTTCAACTCAGAAAACTAAAATTTATAAATTAATCCAAAATCAATCAATTCAAAGTTCGAACAATATTTAAAAATTTATATTTCTTGTGGTAAAATTGATATTCTACTTTAAGTATATAAAACAAATTAAATATTTAAAAATCACAACAGTGTCATTTTTACTAAAAAAATATGCAGATATTTGATTTGGGAACTAAAAGAGAAAAGCATCTTTTTAGTCGTTGATTTTTTGATGAATGATTTTTACGAAAGAATGTTTAAAAAAAAACAGTTTTGAAATCGCGATTTCCTTTTTCTCTTCCGTCCAAAACTCGAAAATCGAAGAACACTGGAAAAAATCTTTAAATATTTTATTTAAAATGACAAAGAACAAGTTATACCACACAGCTCAAATTCTATGTCGGGCCAATAATTTAACGTATAAATCGATTATATTTGGTAAGAACGAACACCAAAAAATATAGTGCAAAAATGGATATTCTTTAAAAAACGTGTAACACAAAACATTGGTAATTGGATCTTGATTTATGATGTGCAGTTAGGATCAACAAATGGTTTTCGCATTGCTATCTAAACATTTGTTGGATGTTTTTTTAGAGACCTGACATTAACATTTTTTGCTTGTTTACTTTAGGCATTATCAAGACAAAGCATGCCGGCATATCTGAAGCACTCCTTCATAATTACCCCGTAAAAGGAGTATCCTGATCTTACGAAACACAATCATTTTTTATTACGCTTTTAAATAATTTATTACAATTTTTATGAAAATGGTTAAATGTGTTTAGTTATAAACAGCAAAAAAATAAATCAACAAACTCAATGATGCTAAGTTCAATTCCAAAAAATATAATTCATTTATTGAACCAAAATAAATCGATTCTAACAATATTGAAAAAATTTATGTTTCTGGAGGTTAAATTAGTATTTTACTTGATGTATAAAAATAAATAAAATATTCAAAAATCACAACTCTGCTATTTTTATTATAAAAATTTGCGAAGACATTTGATTTGGGAACTGAAAGAGAAAAGCATCTTTTTTGTCGTTGATTTTTTGATGAATAATTTTTACGAAAGAATGTTTTTAAAAAGTCTGTTTCGTAATTGCAATTTTTTTTTAGTTTTTTTCTTCCAAAAATCGAAGATGAAAGGAACCGAAAAAAAATCTTTAAACATATTATTTGAGATGACGAAGGACAAGTCACACAACTCAGATTCTTTGCATTGCAATTCATTAAATGTCTGAATCCATCATTTTTTGTAAGAACAAACACTGAAAAACAAGAGTGCAATAACAGACATTCTTAAAAAAACATGTTACACAAAACATTGGTTTTTTGGATCCTTTTTCTTGATGTGCAGGTAGGATCAACAAATGGTTTTTGCATTTCTATCAAAATATTTGTTGGATGTTTTTTTGGAAATGACATTCTGAGAATGCATTTGACAATTATAATGTTAAAGATTGATTTTCCTTTCACAACATGCATCAATTCCAATAATTTGCATTTCAATAGTGTTTTTATTTTTTTTTGTTTGTGTACCGTTTTTTAAAAAGTTATTACTTTACTTCGTCTTTTTCTTAAAAGTATTTTGGCGGACTAATAATCGAACTTTTTTTTAAAGAGTGCTCAAAAAATGATGATTTTTTTTATTCCGGTATATGCAGGTTTGCAATATGCAAGTATGCGACAACGACTGACAAAGAATGACAAAATAAGCTTGAGCTAAAGGCTCTTTTAAACACATTAAATAAAAACAAAAAAATTAACGGAAAAGGGCGGGATTTAAAACTTTTACAAAAAATGATCAGACAATAATTTTTATTGTTTGATCCCTAACAGAGTACAACTTTTTTAGTGATACATTTTTTTGTTCCATTTTTGAATATTTAAAAAAAATAGTTTTAAGGGGTTAAATTCAAAACGAGATTTCACTGTCCACAAATGTAATCTAATTGCAAACGAATTTGATGACATTATTAATAATGACATAAGGGGTTTTGAAAGAAGCTAATGTTTCAACTAACACATTGACGACATTTTTTTGCAAATTGCAAACCTGTGGTCAAGAATTAAAATGTGACATGATGAGATCAAAGTCACATTGGATAATTGCCGCTTGAATTTTTACATTTTGATTGTAAAAAGCAAGATTGTTCTGTTTGTCCATATTTTTTTGGTGATTGTAGACAAAAACATTTATCCCATCAATTAATGAATTTTCAAACAAAACAAAAAAAAAGAAAATCGCAAATAAGAAACTCTTTTTTTTTTTTGAAAAATTTTTTCAACCCCCGAAAAAAATCAGCGACTAAAAAATGCTTTTCTTTTGGTTCCAAAATAAATGTATTCTATTTTAAAAGAACAGATGTAATTTTTTAATGCTTTTTGAATGTTTGATTAATTAATATTTTGTGGTTTGAAAATTAAATTTTATGCAAAAAAATTAATTTTTGTTATCTTTTCAATTAATGTAGAAACAATTGGGGATCTGATTATCCGCAATTACCATTAAAAAATTTTTGGGTTAATTGGACCCTGCTAGCAATAAAGGTTTTTTAATTGATATTTATGGGCCCAAAAGAAACAAATTATAAAAGTAATTTCTGATCCTCCTTAAAATCAAAGACAAAAAATACAGCAAAATATCCGGGAATTTTAATAAATTTGTAAATGAGTAGCAAAACTCTGTGTATCTCCGCTTATAATCCCGCAAATAAACTGTGAAAAAAACCGTTGACAAATTCTTAATTTGAACAGTCTTTCTTTCACCACTTATTCATGGTTAAAACCAGATTTATATAAAAAAAACAATTTAAGTTTAAGTATTTGACGTCAGCAAAAAATCAAAATTTTCAAATCCCTCTCCGGCAGATTTTTTCCATTGAGATTTTGGCTTACACCCTGTCACAAATCGAAATTGTTGGACCTTGATTTTTTGAATTGAGTGAGATGCTTACAAGAAAAAAAACTTTACCAATGACTTATCCCTTACAAATTCGACACTGAAGGGAACGCAACCATGACACATGAATAAGTGGTGAAAGAAAGACTGTTCAAATTAAGAATTTGTCAACGGTTTTTTTCACAGTTTATTTGCGGGATTATAAGCGGAGATACACAGAGTTTTGCTACTCATTTACAAATTTATTAAAATTCCCGGATATTTTGCTGTATTTTTTGTCTTTGATTTTAAGGAGGATCAGAAATTACTTTTATAATTTGTTTCTTTTGGGCCCATAAATATCAATTAAAAAACCTTTATTGCTAGCAGGGTCCAATTAACCCAAAAATTTTTTAATGGTAATTGCGGATAATCAGATCCCCAATTGTTTCTACATTAATTGAAAAGATAACAAAAATTAATTTTTTTGCATAAAATTTAATTTTCAAACCACAAAATATTAATTAATCAAACATTCAAAAAGCATTAAAAAATTACATCTGTTCTTTTAAAATAGAATACATTTATTTTGGAACCAAAAGAAAAGCATTTTTTAGTCGCTGATTTTTTTCGGGGGTTGAAAAAATTTTTCAAAAAAAAAAAAGAGTTTCTTATTTGCGATTTTCTTTTTTTTTGTTTTGTTTGAAAATTCATTAATTGATGGGATAAATGTTTTTGTCTACAATCACCAAAAAAATATGGACAAACAGAACAATCTTGCTTTTTACAATCAAAATGTAAAAATTCAAGCGGCAATTATCCAATGTGACTTTGATCTCATCATGTCACATTTTAATTCTTGACCACAGGTTTGCAATTTGCAAAAAAATGTCGTCAATGTGTTAGTTGAAACATTAGCTTCTTTCAAAACCCCTTATGTCATTATTAATAATGTCATCAAATTCGTTTGCAATTAGATTACATTTGTGGACAGTGAAATCTCGTTTTGAATTTAACCCCTTAAAACTATTTTTTTTAAATATTCAAAAATGGAACAAAAAAATGTATCACTAAAAAAGTTGTACTCTGTTAGGGATCAAACAATAAAAATTATTGTCTGATCATTTTTTGTAAAAGTTTTAAATCCCGCCCTTTTCCGTTAATTTTTTTGTTTTTATTTAATGTGTTTAAAAGAGCCTTTAGCTCAAGCTTATTTTGTCATTCTTTGTCAGTCGTTGTCGCATACTTGCATATTGCAAACCTGCATATACCGGAATAAAAAAAATCATCATTTTTTGAGCACTCTTTAAAAAAAAGTTCGATTATTAGTCCGCCAAAATACTTTTAAGAAAAAGACGAAGTAAAGTAATAACTTTTTAAAAAACGGTACACAAACAAAAAAAAATAAAAACACTATTGAAATGCAAATTATTGGAATTGATGCATGTTGTGAAAGGAAAATCAATCTTTAACATTATAATTGTCAAATGCATTCTCAGAATGTCATTTCCAAAAAAACATCCAACAAATATTTTGATAGAAATGCAAAAACCATTTGTTGATCCTACCTGCACATCAAGAAAAAGGATCCAAAAAACCAATGTTTTGTGTAACATGTTTTTTTAAGAATGTCTGTTATTGCACTCTTGTTTTTCAGTGTTTGTTCTTACAAAAAATGATGGATTCAGACATTTAATGAATTGCAATGCAAAGAATCTGAGTTGTGTGACTTGTCCTTCGTCATCTCAAATAATATGTTTAAAGATTTTTTTTCGGTTCCTTTCATCTTCGATTTTTGGAAGAAAAAAACTAAAAAAAAATTGCAATTACGAAACAGACTTTTTAAAAACATTCTTTCGTAAAAATTATTCATCAAAAAATCAACGACAAAAAAGATGCTTTTCTCTTTCAGTTCCCAAATCAAATGTCTTCGCAAATTTTTATAATAAAAATAGCAGAGTTGTGATTTTTGAATATTTTATTTATTTTTATACATCAAGTAAAATACTAATTTAACCTCCAGAAACATAAATTTTTTCAATATTGTTAGAATCGATTTATTTTGGTTCAATAAATGAATTATAATTTTTGGAATTGAACTTAGCATCATTGAGTTTGTTGATTTATTTTTTTGCTGGCTTGAAAAAAATGTCTCTATTTTAAAAAAGAAATGTTATTTAAGAAACCAAAAACGAGACTTAAATATTAAAAAAAGATTTTTTTAAAAGAATATTTTTTGAAAAGTACAAACTTTCGTAGTCACAGCCAGTGTTTACAAAATGTCACTTCTTTCAAAATATCTAACAGAAAGAAAAACGAAGAAATTGGAGTCGAAATATCTAATAACAAGTACTTTCTTTTTTCAAATCGTTTTTTGAAATTTAATCAAATCTTTCTTTTAAGGGTTTAATGTTTGTATTTAATTTGCAGTCAATTGGCCGAAACAGGTTGTTTAATAAAAATCAAAATCAACAGAACCGTCTCAAATTCAATATTAATTGAAAAATTTGTAAGCCTTTTTAGCATAAAATAATTACTAACCGTAGACGTCCTCAACTTCGGATCGAGTTCAGGCTCCATATTTTGTTCATAACCTCGTCTAGTATAAGGAAAAATTGTGGCAAAAAATTGGCTGCGGAATCCTCAAACTGGGGGTTTACCAGGACCTCAAAGTTATTGTAATACAGTAACCCACAATGTGATATCCACACCTTAAATTTGTAGATTCTGCTATTGAATATTTTGCCTTTTTTCTTTACAAATATGATTATTTGGATTTTTTAACAACTTTTTTTTTGTAGTATTTTTTTCATGCGCGTAAAAAATAAATCATCAAACTCAAACATGTAAAGTCCAATTCAGAAAATTATCATTTATTTATTGAACCAGTAGAAATCTATTTAAAAATTTATGTTTTTTGAGATAAAACTAAAATTTAACATTATAAATACAAAAAAATTAAATATTCAAAAATCACAACTATGCTTGTTTTACCAAAAAAATATGCAGATATTTGATTTGGGAACTAAAAGAGAAAAGCATCTTTCTGGTCGTTGATTTTTTTGCTGAGTGTAACATCTTTTTCGAAAGAATGTTTTTAAAAAGTCTGTTTCGTAATCGCGATTTTTTTCAGTTTTTTATGCGACAAATCATATTAAATATTTTTTTACAATGACAAAGATTGGCAAATAGGAAAATGTTTTTTCAAAGAACAAGTTATACCACACAGCTCAAATTCTTTGTCGTAAATAATAAAATGTTTGAATCGATTTTTTTTTGTAAGAACAAACACTGAAAAACAAGAGTGCAATAACAGATATTCTTGAAAAAACATGTTACACAAAACATTGATTTTTTGGATCCTTTTTCTTGCTGTGCAGGTAGGATCAACAAATGGTTTTTGCATTGCAATCAAAACATTTGTTGGATGTTTTTTTGGAAATGCCATTCTGAGAATGCACTTGACAATAATAACGTTAAAGATTGATTTTCCTTTCACAACATGCATCAATTCCAATAATTTGCATTTCAAAAGTGTTTTTATTTTTTTGTTTGTGTACCGTTTTTTAAAAAGTTGTTACTTTACTTCATCTTTTACTTAAAAATATTTTGGCGGACTAATAATCGAACTTTTTTTAAAGAGAAGCCCAAAAAAATCAAGATTTTTTATTCGAGTACAACTTATTCAGTGATACATTTTTTGTTCCAATTTTGAGTTTTTTATTAAATATAAAAATAGTTTCAAGGGGTTAAATTTTAAACGAGATTTCACTGACCACAAATGTAAACTAACACACAACATCAAAAATGCACTGTATTCAACTTTTTACAACAACATTAATACTTTAATTTTCCCCTTAATTTGCAATACCTCTCATTCTAAAAAACAATGGTTTTTTAAGTCCTTGTATTTTTATTTGTGTTTTTTATATACATTCAAACTGGAAAATGATAATACAATGGATATTTCAGTCATAAATATAGCTTTTGGTATTTTTAAAACAATTGCTTTCTCTGGTTAAAAAGCACATTTTTTCATCAATTTTGTCCTAACGGAAAAAAATAAATTTTTTCGATTATGAAGTATTGAATCATTGTTCAGTAATTATATGATAATTGTACATCGGTTAACAACGTTTATAAGCACATATGGTTAAAAAACACTAAAAAATAAATTAATGTATCCTACAGTACATGTTGATGAATTTACCTATAATTTAACACATTTTTATTATGTTTTTCCTGCACCAAAACCCACAATTAGTATTTAACTCGATTACTGATGATTTGTCAATATATTCGACAAATAAATGATGATTCAACAGTAATTATACAAGTTTAAGAGCATAAAAATGTACAAAAATACGGTAAAATTCAGTATTTTTGCTCTAATTTCAAAACGTTCAATTATTTTAACAAAATGAGCTACCAAACGACTAAACTGAGTGTGCTGAACATTATAGAAACACTGGCAAGAAAAAAATTTGGGTAAAATTTTGAGTTATTAATTTTTGAAAAGTAGGGTCATTTTCAACACGTCCTAAAACCCTTAAAAACGGCTCCCCGACATTAGCGCCGAAGACATTTGCGCCGCGACATTTGCGCTCCGACATTTGCGCTCCGACATTTGCGCCGAGACAAATGCGCCGAAAAAACGACAATTGCGCCGAGGCGGAATTTTGATAACTTTTAATAACCTTACATTCTTTAAGACTATATAAAAGTTCAGCACATGTAGTCGAATGGCACAAAATACCGTAACAATGAGTGAAACACATTTTAAAGTTTGCATGACCTAATACTTATTTTTTGCCTAAATGTATTCTTAATTAATCATGTTATCATTCATTCCTCTTTGTAGTTTTATGTCGAAAGCATACAAGCTCTTCCTTTTTGCTCAAACTAATAATTAATACTTTAGTATAAGAACATTTTATAAGAGCACATAATGATCTTCTGTGTCCAAAATCTAGCGTTAATATCAACTCACGCTTTTTATGAATGATGATTATTTTACTTCATCATCTTTTACCATCTATCCCAAATGAACCGATTCATTTTGTCATCATTCCGTTTATGTCATCTTCATTTATTCCCTTTGAACTTTGAGAGGCATAACATTTTCAGATGGCTTCCTGAGGATTTAGCAAATATCCATTTCGTTATCACCATTATTTTATCTTTATTATAATAGTAAATACAGTCTAACCTCGTTATAACGTCCCTCGATATAAAGTTTACCTCTTTATAACGTCCTTTGTCTCCGGTCCCTTCAACAAAGAGCTCCTATTAATCGGACCTCGTTATAACGTCAACCTCGATATCTTTTTTTTCGGTCCTTGGAAAAACGTTATAACGAGGTTCGACTGTACAGGTTTACGAAAAACTAACAATCTCATTAAGGATGAAAGATGTCTAAAAATTCATTTTTCGGTCAAAGCCTGAGGAAGAAAAGTTAGAAGAAAACTTGACTTAGCAATGTGTTACATCCTAAACCAGTATGTTATAGCTTAAGGCTTACTAAATGCCTAAGACACATGGCTTATGTAAAGCTACAAAGGCTAAGCGTGTTATGTCACAGACTAAGTCTGATGAAATTTGCCTAAAATTGTGAAATACGTGACTTAAGTAATCACGACTATAAAAATTATGGGTTGAAATAAGATGAAAAAGGTGTATAAATTAATGATTTTTCTACGTTTAGTAGTTGCAATTTTTTATTTCATTTATCGGCGCAATTGTCGTTTTTTCGGCGCAAATGTCGTCGGCGCATTTGTCGTCGGCGCAAATGTCGTCGGCGCAAATGTCGCGGCGCAATTGTCGTCGGCGCGATTGTCGCGGCGCAAATGTCGCGGCGCAATTGTCGTCGGCGCAAACTGCGTAGTACCTTAAAAACGTCCATTTTGGGCATATCATGCATGACAGAATCAGTTTTTTCAGTGTTTTTTACCCTAGAAACAAAAAAATATTAATTTGATAATCCAAAAATTATATGCGGTTAAAAACAAAACGTCACTTTTTTTGCATTTTTTGATTTTGACGCTTTGCCAAAAAATCAACAGTCAGTTCGCTGTGATAAAAAGGCCAAAATACTGTTTTTTGAAAGAAGCATCAAGGAAAAAATTTACATAAGTTATCCAAAAAAATCGGGAAAAGAGATAATTGTGTAACTAGTCATAACCCATCAGAAAATGCATTATGGAGTTTTTTTTACATGCACAAAACGAATCTTCTTCTGTAAAACTGGCCTAAAAACGTCTAAATACTGTTTTTTGAAAGAAGCATAAAGGAAAAAATTTACATAAGTGATCCAAAAAAATCGGGAAAAGAGATAATTATGTAACTAGTCATGGCACAGCAGGATATGTATGATTTTGGTATTTTTGTAGGGAGAATCAGGATATGTAAAAATATCAAAAAATTCATAAAACAGTATTTTGGCCTTTTTATGCCAGTTTTCTGGTTCCGGATTCGTTTTCTCCTTATTAAAATACCAAAATCATACATATCCTGGTGTGCCATGACTAGTTACATTATTATCTAAAAGCTGGCATTTTTATCGTCTTTTTTGTGCCACTTTTGACGTCAATCTTTTTCTTTGTAAACATTTTTTTGACACAAAGTCATTTTGATTTTTTTGGGAAAGTGCTATATAAAATGAATTTCTATTTTTTGAAAATTTTATTTTTCTGCTTCGTTTAATACATAATCTTTTTTAAAGTAATCACATAACCTTTTGTTATTTAAAAAAGATGCTGTTAAAACATTTTGAAAAGTGCAGTGTACAAAAACAATTCTAAAGATGCATTTGCCATTTTCAATATAAAATTATTTAAAAACTGATTATTTTTTTGTTACTTGAACTTCGAAATATTTTACCATAAAACATAATCTCACGGTGTGCTGAACGCCTTTTGAGATGGTCCCTAGAAAAATTTGAAAAAAGTTTTTTTTCCATATAAAGTTTTTAAACCCAAATTCTGAGAAACTGAACAATTTAAACGAATTTTGTAAACGCAGAAAAAAAGCTTAGCATGTATTTATTATATGGGACTAAGAAAATTTTGAAAGTCGGATTCACAATCCTGCAGGATTCAGAATCCAAGTAAATTTTTTACTCCAGAATCCATAAATGTGGTATCCCTAGATTCCCCTCGACGAATAGATTCCAAAAATATAAAATTTTTTTAATTTTAGTGGATTGCGAAGCCGTAAACATCAAAAGAAAAAATCGAAGAAAACCTTTTTAAAACTCTGATTTTGGGTTCAGAATCCACCAAAATTGAAAAAATTTTATATTTTTGTAATCTACTCGTCGAGGGGAATCTAGTGATACCACATTTATGGATTCTGGAGAAAAAAATTTACTTGGATTCTGAATTTCTTTGTCCTATATATTAAGGACATGATAACCTTTTTTTCTGCGTTTACAGAATTCGTTTAAATTGTTTCAGTTTCTCAGAATTTGGGTTTAAAATTTTTATATGAAAAAAAAGCTTTTTTCAAATTTTTCAGGGACCATCTCACCGTAGACATCTCCAACAAATGATGGAGTTGAGGGCCCATATTTTGCTCATAAACTCGTCTAGTACAAGGAATAATTGTGGCAAAAAATTAGCTGCTAAATCCTCATACTGTAGATTTAACATGGACTTAAAGTTACGGCACCTGGCTCACAAATGACGCATCTTGGCTCACAAAAACTAAGGGCATTATATTTTATGACCCTGTAAGGTATAAAAATTTGTATACTTTATATTTAAAAATATTTTGAAGATCCTAAATATATTAAAATACCATCGAAAGTTTTCGTGTTGGGACCAAATTTCACAAAAATGTTGCCACTAATCAGTTTTTGTCAAAATATTGCAATTTTTTATTTATCTATTGTTTTTTAAAGACACTTTGTAAATTAAAAATTTTGAGCTTTTCTTGCCTATTATTGATTAAAATTTCCTAAAAAAAGTTCTAAAAAAATCATTTATAATTTTAAAAAAAGACAATAGATAAATAAAAAATTGCAATATTTTGACAAAAACTGATTAGTGGCAACATTAGTGTGAAATTTGGTCCCAACACGAAAACTTTCAATGGTATTTTAATATATTTAGGATCTTCAAAATATTTTTAAATATAAAGTATACAAATTTTTATACCTTACAGGGTCATAAAATATAATGCCCTTAGTTTTTGTGAGCCAAGATGCGTCATTTGTGAGCCAGGTGCCGTAACTTTAAGTACATGTTAAATCTACAGTATGAGGATTTAGCAGCTAATTTTTTGCCACAATTATTCCTTGTACTAGACGAGTTTATGAGCAAAATATGGGCCCTCAACTCCATCATTTGTTGGAGATGTCTACGGTCAGCACACCGTTTTTTGAAACAAATTAAAAACATTCTGTAATGTATTGGCGAATTGAATTTTTATTTCTGTTGTTTGCAGCGGCACGACAAAAGCTACGGACATTTTTCACTTGTCCTTTTTCAGTTTTCAATTCCAAAAACATTTTTCTATATTTTATTTTCTTTTTGAATTTGAAAAATGATTTTAAGTGAAATTCGTTTGAAATAATATTTTTCATGATTAGCAAAAACATTGAAAAACATTGACTTTGACAATAATAATGTTAAAGATTTATTTGCCTTTTCCACCATGCAATAATTGTTTAATGGAATTATGCTACAATTTCTGAAATATTTAAAATTGACCAAACCGTGAAAAATAATTACAATAAATATGCTTACCATAGAGGACAGCATCTTTAAGTGTTATTATGAAAACTCGAATTTCAAAGACTTTCTTCCTTACTCTTTTTTTTTCGAAAAACTTCTTTCGCTTTTTTATCTTTGAATTTTTTATTCTTGCTTTTTAATATAAAAATTTTTTTAGATGTTATAAAACATTCTCAATAACAAATTTTTTTGAAATTAAAGTTTTATTCAATTGAATCGAAATCCAAAAAACAACATTAAAGAAAACAAAATTTTTATGTAAACATTATCTACAAAATTTGCAAAAGCCACATATCGAAATTGTTTCGATCAAAATTCTAAAACATTTCTTAATTTCTGACAATGAACGGTCCTTAAATAACAACTACATTTTAATCCCTATTGGGGTTTTCGATCATCTATTAAGAAACAATGTTTTTTAAAAATTCTGCTAAAACGTATATTTTGAAACGAACAAAGGTGAAACATCTTTTTAGTTGTTGATTAGTTTGAACATTTTTTTGGTAAAAAAACACGTTTCGTTATCGCGATTTTCTTTTCTCTTTTTGTTTGAAAAGTCGTAAATGACTGGTTTGTCGGAAGAATTTTTGAATATTTTGATTTAAAATGTTTAGAACAAGTCACACTGAAAAGCCCAAATTCTTTGTCGATCAAATAATCAAACATATAAATTAGATATATAACTCATTTTCTATAAAAATCGAGCAAAACAAAAAATTGGCGAATCTCAAAAATTTCAAAATGCTTTTTTCGAGCTGAAACTTTTTATAGAGCATCAATAGGGTTCAAGGAGTTGAGCAAAAAAAATTTTTTTCGGATTCGCCTTCTGAATCCTGAGTTATGGAGATCGCTTGCCCTGGGGTCAATTCTTATCCGATCGCTACAAATTTGGTATCGACGGATAGCCCTCGATCAGGGCTACATTTTATGTCTCGGAATCTTTTTTCTTTCGTGCCGGAACCCTCGGATTCAGAAGCCGGAAAATTTCGAGCCTTCAGAAGGCCGTCAAGGAGTTCCGAACCAGAAAATTTTTTTTTCTTAAAATGTGTCTTATTATAAGGGCTAACTATTAGGGAAATAAAATTTTTTGGTTTCGGCGTCCACTTGATATATTTTCAAGACTAATAATATTGCAAAATAATACAAGTAATTCTTTGTATTAATATTAAAAATCTTTTGTTGCAGCTTATGAGAAAGTGATGTCATCTACCCTCTATTCTGTTACATACAAAAATTACATAAAATGTTTTTTATTAAAAAATTTATGAACAAAACTTTAAATGAAAATAACAGTGCTGTGCTTTTTTAATTTTGGTGACTCCGACTCCGACTCTGACTCGCGAGTCGGAGTCGAACGAGTCGACTCAGAGTCGACTCGTGAGTCGAAAAGCGGCCTTTTTCCTTTGATCTTTGGAATTTATCGACTCCGACTCCGACTCTGACTCGCGAGTCGGTGTCGATAAATGAGTCGACTCATCGACTCGTGAGTCGGAGTCGCAACAGCACTGGAAAATAAAACATACGCAATTAAGATTTTTATGAAAAGCGTGTAAGTCAAAGGCAAAAAGATATAATCTTTGTACAATTACAATAAAACAATCTGAATTTTCAATCCCCCTTTTTGAGGGTAAAATAACATTTCCTTTAGTATAGATACGTATTAATAAAAATAGAAACTTCACACAAGAGATTTGCTTAAGTCTAAACAAATAAAGTTGAATATTTTTTAAAGGTTTTTTTTATATATTTTTTCCCAGAAATTATTATTTTTTTTATTAATGCGCAAATATTTTTTAGATGCGTCTTCGAAGCAAATATAACTGACTTTCTATAAAAATCGAATGAAGGGCGAATCTCAAAAATTTCAAAATGCTTTTTTCGAGCTGAAACTTTCCATATAACATCAATAGGGTTCAAGGAGTTGTGCAAAAAAAATTTTTTTCGGATTCGCCTTCTGAATCCTGAGTTATGGAGATCGCTTGCCCTGGGGTCAATTCTTATCCGATCGCTACAAATTTGATGTCGGCGGATAGCCCTCGATCAGGGCTACATTTTATGTCTCGGAAGTTTTTTTCTTTCGTGCCGGAACCGTCGGATTCAGAAGCCGGAAAATTTCGAGCCTTCAGAAGGCCGTCAAGGAGTTCCGAACCAGAAAATTTTTTTTTCTTAAAATGTGTCTTATTATAAGGGCTAACTATTAGGGAAATAAAATTTTTTGGTTTCGGCGTCCATGACCCTCAAAAAAATCAAAAACGAAATTTTCGAAAAAATCCACAGGGGGGACCAAGGCAAATCAAAAATTTTGAAAAAAATTTTTTTTGCTGGAAATGGTCTAAAAAGGTTAGAAATCATCTGTAAACATCATAAAAGTAGTTTTTAGATGATAAAAAATAGTTTATGACGTATTGTTGTTGTTAATGCAACAACACTTAAGGAATGTGAAACTGATGCTGACTGTCCATGGGTTTTACGTTGTGAAATGGTACTGTATATGTTTTACACTTTTCTGGAGAATGATTCGTGGTTACCTGGTGCTTTTAAAGACATTTTGTTGATGAACTACACTTGTTTGAACTGATGACAAGTTTTTATATTTATGTAAAAATATTAAGCATATATATGTCAGCAAAATTAGTGTGTAAAACATGTACAGTATATATATGATATTGATGAATGTCAAAAAGCAATCTGAAAGAACAAAATTAGTATAAATTATACATCTAATACTTACTTTAGTGTTAAAATATCATAAATAATCCATTAAAGCATTTCAGATAGCACTGTTTGATGAATTTGATCGATTTTTGTTGATATTTTGATGTTGGAGGTATTGATGACTTTGAATTCTTTTGTAGCTTGCAATTGGAGTTGATTGGTGTTTCTGTTGATTGTAATACATTTAATTCATCATAATAATACAAATAGTAGTTGATTCAAGCATTGATTGAAGAATATATAAAGAAAAAATGATGTTGGGGTACTTGGGGTAAAGCGCATAACTTCAAGTTGATGGCAAATTTTTTTGGATAGAAGAAACAAAATTCTGAGCCGTCATTTTGTTAAAATCGACTTTTTTTCAAAATCGAGTAACACCGTCCAACGCGACTTTTTTAAAGTGCTCGTATGGACTTGTAACTTTGCAGATAAGGTAAATAGGGTCAAAAAATAAGTTTGGAAAGGGTTACAAGTCCTGTAAATGTCTAGTTTCCGAGTTACAGTACCCACCTACCTCACCCGTGGAAAAAATCAAAGATCTTAGATATGGTCAAATTTGGCATTGGAATGAGTTAAGGGACTTAAAATTAGTCTATATTTAAAATTACAGAATTTTTTGACCCCTGGGGGCAATTTGGCATCAACTTAAAATCACAAAAAAACTTCAGGCCTATGATATGTCTGATTTTTTGACTTACTATCATACACGGCTTTGTACTTAAAAGATGCGCAAAGTTCAATGGTTTAACATAGTATAAACACTGAAACACTCCCAGGTAGGGAGAATGTCATTTTCGTCCAAAAACTGTCAAAATCAACATCTCCAGGATCAACCCTGGGGCATAACTCGTCAATGGGGTCAGATATTGACATAAGGTGATTTACATGATGAAATATTATGTTACTGGACTATGCTGGATGAGTTTCATGGCATTTGAACATGATTTCGAAATATGCCACCACTATGAAATTTCGAAATTTTGCAATATCATGCATTGTGGTATTAATTCAAAAAATGTTAATTTTTCTTAAATTAAAAGAGAGAATGTGTGTTAAACATATAAAGTAGATGCCAAATAAGTATTTTAAAGCACTAAACATTGAATTTGGTCAGTATTTGGCTTTTGGGGATAACTCAAAAAACACGTTATTTTGGTCAATTTTGGAGATATTTCAAAATAGTAAAAATTTTCACATATCAACTTTTTATGCTTTTCATTTTACAGCATATTTAAAATGATTGTGCTTCTTTTGTTTATGAAAATCAAGAAATCTGTTCCTATTTCTTTCATTATGTTGTCAAAAATGACAATATCAAATTTGTTTTGCAAACTCTAGGTGTTGTAATATGATATATTTTTTAGAACTGTTTTTATTTAAATGATCGAAACAAAATTACAGCTTTTTGGGTTTGATGATTGTGTATTTTTAAATTTAAAAATCAATTTCAATAAAATGGATATTTTATTTGTCCCGCTGTGCAAAAATAGATTGATTTTTGTCATACTTGACTTTGAACTGAGGGTATATTTTGTCAAAAAGAAATCGATGATGACAGTTGTTTTTTGTTGCGAATTTACGAAGGCATGAACAAAAATCTCACAAAGTTGTCAGTTTTTGAATTTCCTGTAACAGCTGCTTCTTACTCTTTTATTTTCCATAAATATTCATTAAATCAGACTTTCAAAGATGTTTAAATTTATTATGGTGCTCGTAATTATTTTTCCTGTTGTTTTACTGGACGACACTTTAATTCCGAATTCCATTCCCTGTCTCTCTGCTTCTGATAAAAGAATTTTATCAAACATTTATGGTCAAATTCAAGATCCAGCTGACCGTCAATTCCTTCAAGATCTTATTCAACAAGTAGTCCAATGCCAACTTGAAGAAGAAAAGAAGCTTCAACAACAACATCAAGAACAAGAACATCAACAACAATGCTTTACTGATAATTCATGGCTTGGAAAACTCTTTGAATTTTTATCAATTTCTTATAATTTAATTTCCACCCTTTATGGTATTGTTTCAACCCGAATTGCATTTGTTCTTCACAATCATAATCAAGAAATCCAACGACGAATCAATTATATCTGATTTTTGTTTTTTTAACTGTTGACCATTTTATCTTTTAAATTGTTTTGTTTTTTTCATTTCATTTGTAGATTCATTTTTTCATTGTTTTGTTCTTTTTTTTCTCCCTTTGTATATATTATTTTTCGTTGTTTTAATTTTTCTTATACTTTTTAGTTCGTTTTTTTGTATGATCATCATTAATAAATATTATTATTATTAGCACTGATTTTTTTAACAAAATTTTTAACAAAAATTCCAAGTAATTATTTCTGTATAGTTATCAAAACATTTGTTTTGACCCTTTCACTTATTCAAATTTTTAAAAGGAAAATATTTTTCGTAAACACCTGCTGTGAAGGTCAAATATATTCTTGCCTTTTCTCTCAATTTTTATGAATGTTTTCTATTTGCGGCTTTAATGAAGGTCAAGTCTGTTTGCGTTTTGATGGCGATAACAGGAATCATTATTGAAGGGATCGAGAGCGAGGTCAATAGACGATGAATAAGAACATTTTCAAATCGCAGCTGACATTCAGTTGAGTTATAAAAGGTCAAGATACAAATTTGTTGTCAATGAAAAATAAAGCATAAATTTGCATAGATCTACGAATTTTTATTCATTCGTCTCAAAGTTATTATTTTAAAACCAATTATTGTGCGACATGTATTTTGTGAAATGGCGATTAAAGCTGTTTATACTTTATTTACTTTTTTATTCAGCTTTTTCTGCGCCTATTGGTAAAAGACCAGGAAGTGATGATGAAGCTCATGGCGGCAAAAGAACTAAACAGAATGAAGAAAACGAAGACTATGAAAGTTGTTACTTTAATAAATTGCGAACCACCGATTTTGAAACACGACAACGATCAAGTCTAACTTCTATTGATGAGCAATGTTCTGGAAGTTTAATAAGGTTAATATTATTTTCTGTTTGTTTATAAACGCATCTTTTTAAACATTTAAGCTTTGCTGTACTTGTAAAAAATGCAGATTCTGAATTCACTGATCTCGGAGCTCCAAATGAAGCTGCAATTGTATTGGCACGTGGCGCTGGGGAATTTCCTGATTTTAATAATCAAGATACTGTTAATGAAATTTCTCAACGAAAAATTTGTCCTTTTCATCTCAAAGATTTGAGCAGAGATTGGGAAAAATCGAGACATGTTAAACGGAAGTACAATAAACTTGCTTGCTCAGTGCCTCCAACTTCTCCAACTCCTTTGATCCACATGTTTACTACCAACGCGATTTATGGTTCTGTAAGCTATCTCGCTGCCCAAGCAGTTTTGCAAATAAATGGAACATTAATTCACGTTGGAGCTCGTAAGGATTTTATATAAGTTTTTTAAAGCTGATGAAAAACAAAAATTAGTACAATGAATTATTTTCTAACATTTTTTTGTTAAATATATCCCAATTGACTACAATTCAATTTTGAGTTCGACAAATTTTTCTACTTATAAAAATTAGAGCAAAACGTTTACTCTGTAAAAAAAACAAAAACGTTTCTTTTTTAGCAAGATGTCAAGCTCACCGAAACATGATTACCACTTCATTAGAAATTTACCAAAACAAAAACGCACCCGTAACCAAAACTCCTGAAGTTAATGAAACACCTTCTGAAATGCCTGAATTATTGCCTGAAAGAAAAGCAAAAATAAATGCACCAAGTTATAAGGAAGAGCCAATGGAAGACGATGAACATATTTATGAAGTAGCCGAAACTGTTAAAAATATATTTTTTGATCTTTTAACGGAAATGGGATTGCCGAAAAGCTCCATTAGCAAAAAATGGAGATATTTAAAAAGAAGTGCCAGATACAGTTATATTTCTGTGCTGAATAAAATTTATGATACTGCAGCTTTGATTCTTGGTGGAAAAGACAATCACGAAAAATTAAAAGAAGCAGCGGTTGAAAAGTTGCAGCCAGAAAATAGAAAAAATGTTCAAAATAAATTACAAGAGGAACTTCTTCAAGAACTTAAAATGCGTTTTTATACAGCAGAATCAACAGATGAGCGCAGAAGTTATTTATCTCTCTTTGTTGAAGTTCTACCACTCAAAGTTATTGAAAGGTTTATCCCAGATCTCAATCCATATCAGTATACAGAAGCAAAAAAAATGGCAAGAAGACGCAAAAGTCATCAACAAAAACCTGTCCGAGGATATAAAGAAGTAATCAAAAAATCTCAAGTAGAAAAATTTGTTTCATTTTTCACCAGTTTTTCAACCGGTATTCCATTTGGACGAATCAAAATGCGGCTTAAAAACAAAAATATTCTTGAATTGCCAGCAACTGTTCGTGATTTGCGTAACTCAAAAATTGTTCAAAAATATAAAATTTACATGGCGGAAAAGGGTGAAGAAATTGGTATGTCAGATTCCACAATGATAAAAATCTTAAAAGCATGCCCCGCAAAACGCAAAGTATCACTTCGCGCTGTTGACGAACAAAAGGCAAATGGAATAATGGTAAGTTATTTAATTTCATAAAATATGTATATTTTGTAATACTAGATATCTTAGAACGTTCATTTTTGTAGGCGTTTGAATGGGTAGTTGAAATAATAAGTGACATGGAACACAAAAATATTTTGCGTAAAGATGAAGCAGAGGATTTTAAAGACCGTTTAAAGGAGGATCGTACTTTGACATTTTTCAATTTAATTCATTTTTAAAAAAAGCGCGGAATCACCCACTGTTTTACTTGCGTGGTAGGAGTTTTTTTTCTACGAAACTTTTCGAAAAAGCTTTTTTTTCTTTCAAAAAATGTTGACGAAGAAAATCAAGGAATTTGTTGCTAATATTATTAAATTTTCGCGTATTTTTATCCGTGTTTTTGTTTTTTATGTTTGTAATCATGTATTTATATGTAATAATGTTAATAAAGATGTTTTTTTGCCATTTTGTTTAGAGGTTTACATTCCTCAGATATATCTTTTTTTATATATGTAGTTTTCTTTGATTTTTTAGATTTGGATGCTTTGGATGAATTGTGATGAGGTAAGTTTAGATGGATAAGGTTAGTTTATTTTTCTATTTCCTGAATTATTCATTTGGCAAATACTAATTTTCTGTTTTTAGGTGACATCTGTGTTCCAGGGAATTAGTGATTATGGATGGATCACTGATATGTTGATGGATATAGATGGTTATGGATCACCAGTTTGATTATGTATGATTTTACATTGGACTGGTGATCCATAATTAGAAGCTTTCGGAAAATTACGTTTCCAGTTTTTTGCTGCTACTGATGATTTTATTGCTTTGATGTTTGGTTTACCATGCATCAAAAGCAACTGGAGTTTCTTTTCTTCCTCCACTGTTGAAACGTAATTTCCGGATAGCTTCTGTCAAACTAAGATGAGATGGACGCTGATGATTCAACTAAATGGATAGTTGAACCTATGCGGCTTTACTTTTGTAATGGCGCATAGGTGGTAAGTTTTGCCATGGGACTCGGCGTTTCCTGATGAGTCCAGTCGACCCACATATGGCACTTTTTTCACCAATGGTATCGGAACTAATGGACGAAATACCATTGGTTCCTTTTTTTATTATTGCTTTCAGGTTGAAGTTTTTTAGTCTATCATCATATGAAGCAATATATGGAACCCAGCCAGCTTTATCTGCCAATTCTCACCAACATCCATCTGCTGCAAAGAATTTCGATGTTCGGGATATTGCTGCTCGTGAATGGAATAAGATGAAAGATAAAGCTAATATGGTAAGCTATCTAAATTTACATATAAACAATATGTCTCATCTATTGTTTTTTAGCCTAAGAAAGCTGGTATCCTTGGTCGCGTTCAAATTGGTGATAAAATTGCTGAATTTTTATAAGTTTGCTTATTATTTGTATATTTATATATTTGTGTTTGTAACAATTGTTTGAATAAAAAGAATTTTCTCTTTTATGTTTTGAGTTTATTGGGATGGGGATATGGATATCAGGTTGCTTCTCTACTTTTTATATTTGACTGAGTGTTGTCGTTTGTAGGCGCTACGTGCTGGTTATTAAAAAGTTACTTTTTTTTCTTCGGCAAAATCGAATTCGTCAATATCTCTCTCTATTGTATTTTGCATTATCTTGTAATCTAATTTGGTCACAAGTAATAAAGTTATCATATTAAGTTTGATTATCAATTATTGCTTTAATCTGTAGTACGGTAGGATAACAGGCATTGGATCATGAAACAATACTTTGCCCATTTCTTGCTCAAATATTGTCAGATTCTTTAACATCACACCAACAAACCCATACTTATAAATAAAATGTAACTTTATTTTTCACTAACAATCCTTCAGTGCTTTCGAATCGACAACTGAAGTGAGTATCAACAAATACCTCAAAGCAAAAAAAAAACAAAACTTGAAGTTTTAAATAATTATCAAAATTCAGTAATGTTTCGTCTGTTTTTATGCATGCTTTCTATAATAAAATCCGTATTATCCAATGCAAATTAATTTTTGATCCTGATATTCTTTATTGGCATCCTTCATGACGTAAGCTGTCATCTAATCCTGATAGCTAATATCCATATCCCCATCCCAATAAACTCAAAACATAAAAGAGAAAATTCTTTTTATTCAAACAATTGTTACAAACACAAATATATAAATATACAAATAATAAGCAAACTTATAAAAATTCAGCAATTTTATCACCAATTTGAACGCGACCAAGGATACCAGCTTTCTTAGGCTAAAAAACAATAGATGAGACATATTGTTTATATGTAAATTTAGATAGCTTACCATATTAGCTTTATCTTTCATCTTATTCCATTCACGAGCAGCAATATCCCGAACATCGAAATTCTTTGCAGCAGATGGATGTTGGTGAGAATTGGCAGATAAAGCTGGCTGGGTTCCATATATTGCTTCATATGATGATAGACTAAAAAACTTCAACCTGAAAGCAATAATAAAAAAAGGAACCAATGGTATTTCGTCCATTAGTTCCGATACCATTGGTGAAAAAAGTGCCATATGTGGGTCGACTGGACTCATCAGGAAACGCCGAGTCCCATGGCAAAACTTACCACCTATGCGCCATTACAAAAGTAAAGCCGCATAGGTTCAACTATCCATTTAGTTGAATCATCAGCGTCCATCTCATCTTAGTTTGACAGAAGCTATCCGGAAATTACGTTTCAACAGTGGAGGAAGAAAAGAAACTCCAGTTGCTTTTGATGCATGGTAAACCAAACATCAAAGCAATAAAATCATCAGTAGCAGCAAAAAACTGGAAACGTAATTTTCCGAAAGCTTCTAATTATGGATCACCAGTCCAATGTAAAATCATACATAATCAAACTGGTGATCCATAACCATCTATATCCATCAACATATCAGTGATCCATCCATAATCACTAATTCCCTGGAACACAGATGTCACCTAAAAACAGAAAATTAGTATTTGCCAAATGAATAATTCAGGAAATAGAAAAATAAACTAACCTTATCCATCTAAACTTACCTCATCACAATTCATCCAAAGCATCCAAATCTAAAAAATCAAAGAAAACTACATATATAAAAAAAGATATATCTGAGGAATGTAAACCTCTAAACAAAATGGCAAAAAAACATCTTTATTAACATTATTACATATAAATACATGATTACAAACATAAAAAACAAAAACACGGATAAAAATACGCGAAAATTTAATAATATTAGCAACAAATTCCTTGATTTTCTTCGTCAACATTTTTTGAAAGAAAAAAAAGCTTTTTCGAAAAGTTTCGTAGAAAAAAAACTCCTACCACGCAAGTAAAACAGTGGGTGATTCCGCGCTTTTTTTAAAAATGAATTAAATTGAAAAATGTCAAAGTACGATCCTCCTTTAATGGAAGCTGAATTTTTCTTCCGTACTGATTATTACATGCTTCTTACTTACGAGCATCATTCAGCCGAATTCTGCATTACTTACGCTTTGAGTGATTCTCACAATGCGGAATTCAGAGCAAACAAATGTAACTTAAAGAAAGACCATCTTTATCGAACATCAAGAGCACATATCTTTAAAAATGTGATAAAAGAATTGGAAGAAATTATTGAAAATATTGCATCAGATGATAATGAAATGAAACTCGATATTACTAATTATAAAATCACAATTGAAGAAGCTGTTTATTATGTTGATCAATGGCAAAGCCATATCGTACGTGCCCGTTTTTCTGATGATCGACGGGCATTATTGAGTGAACTTGAAAATGGTGATGCCTTTGTTACAGTAGATTTTGCACAACGCTGGCAACCGCATTACTATCGCGAAAAGCAATCAATGTACTACGGTAAAGCTGGAAATTGTTTTTCTGTATTTCATTGTTTATCTAAACAAAGTGGTGCTCTTGTACAACATTCGATAATTCATTTTTTGGGATATTGTGATCAAGTTAGTAGACATTTTAAATATATTATTTAAAACTTTTAATTTGTAGGACTATGTGACTGTAACAGCCATTTATCTTGATGCGTTTCAAAGGTTAGCAGCTAAGGGCGTGAAAAGACTGAAAATTCGCTCTGATAATGCTGCCTATTATCATAATGCAGCACTGATAATGAGCATGCCTAAAATTGGTAAAAAATCTGGACTAGTCGTCGAAAGATATAGCTTCAGTGAAGCACAAGTTGGAAAAGGAATATGCGACTTGCTTGCTGGCCTGTTTAAAGGATTAATGATTGACTACGGAAATCAAGGAAATGATGTCGCAACAGACGATCAAATGTTTGATGCTGCAAATGATGCAATTAAAAATGGATACATTGATGGCGTTACGATTGTCAAAGCAAATAAAGTTCCAACCAAAAAGGACAAACCAAAATTGAGCATTCCAGATCTACAATATGTTGGAGAATTTGAATATGGTGTTGACGATGATGGAAATGATATTATCACAATATGGAAACATTACAATATCGGTGAAGGAAAAGCTGTACAAATACCCGAAGAAGCTAAAGAATTGTTATTACAACCCCTTGAAGGAGCAACAAAATCTGATCCGACACCATTATTTTGGAGAGAAAAAACTTTAATGATTCAAAAACCACCAAAACAAAAACATGAAAAGCAAGCTAAAACAACTCCCATTCCTCCTATAAATACAGATGAAATTGAACCGCTTTACCAATGTGATACACCAGGCTGTAAAGATGAATTTTTGTCTTTGGAAAATTTAACAAAACACAAGCTTCTCGGGCGGCATCATTATGTACCTATGAAAGAAACGGTGGAGGAAAAGGCGCATGAAATGTTTTATGAATATGTCATGGGAAAGCAAAGCAAACATAACATCTTCGTTGCAAATACCATGTCACAAGCTGATGTTGAAATGGATATTAATGAAGTGTTAACAGAAGGATGGGCCTTAAGGAAAAAACCAAGACGAGTAACATATACGGCAGAAATGGATCACTTCCTTAACGATGAATATGTAAATTTTGTTAAAAGTGGACGTAAACGTTTTGATCCCTATCGTATTCAAGAAAATATGAGAAAATCAAGGAAGCCAATGTTTACTGCTGAACAAAGACTATCAGCTTCCAAAATTACCAGTTATTTTAATACAAGGAAAAAGAAACTTGAAGCTTTAGCGAAAACAGTTATTGAAAAAGAAGAGGAAGAAAGAATAAGAAGGGAAGTAAACCAAGAATTTGCAGAGAATTTACAAAACGATAACTTCATTGAAATTCATGACGACGGTGAAGAAGAAGAATCTGAAATTTTACATAGTGTTTTGAAAAAAGCAACGTCCACAGAAGAGCCGGAAGAAATATATTTTGCGGATGAGAATGAACAAACTGAAAAAGAAGATTCAGATGAAAGTGACGAAGATGTATACTGAAATATCAGAAAATTAATTTTCTAATCTAACAAATACCTATTAATTTATACAATATAAAAAATATCAATAAAATGTTGAAAAAACTTAAAATAATACCCTTATATGATACGCAATTGCACAATCATTTTTAATATGCTGTAAAATGAAAAGCATAGGTTCCCACTACTTGAACATTCGCATAAATACTCTAGACGTGCTATTTTTTATTGTAATAAGCATAAAAAGTTGATATGTGAAAATTTTTACTATTTTGAAATATCTCCAAAATTGACCAAAATAACGTGTTTTTTGAGTTATCCCCAAAAGCCAAATACTGACCAAATTCAATGTTTAGTGCTTTAAAATACTTATTTGGCATCTACTTTATATGTTTAACACACATTCTCTCTTTTAATTTAAGAAAAATTAACATTTTTTGAATTAATACCACAATGCATGATATTGCAAAATTTCGAAATTTCATAGTGGTGGCATATTTCGAAATCATGTTCAAATGCCATGAAACTCATCCAGCATAGTCCAGTAACATAATATTTCATCATGTAAATCACCTTATGTCAATATCTGACCCCATTGACGAGTTATGCCCCAGGGTTGATCCTGGAGATGTTGATTTTGACAGTTTTTGGACGAAAATGACATTCTCCCTACCTGGGAGTGTTTCAGTGTTTATACTATGTTAAACCATTGAACTTTGCGCATCTTTTAAGTACAAAGCCGTGTATGATAGTAAGTCAAAAAATCAGACATATCATAGGCCTGAAGTTTTTTTGTGATTTTAAGTTGATGCCAAATTGCCCCCAGGGGTCAAAAAATTCTGTAATTTTAAATATAGACTAATTTTAAGTCCCTTAACTCATTCCAATGCCAAATTTGACCATATCTAAGATCTTTGATTTTTTCCACGGGTGAGGTAGGTGGGTACTGTAACTCGGAAACTAGACATTTACAGGACTTGTAACCCTTTCCAAACTTATTTTTTGACCCTATTTACCTTATCTGCAAAGTTACAAGTCCATACGAGCACTTTAAAAAAGTCGCGTTGGACGAATTTTTCATTTTTGCTCGATTTTGAAAAAAAGTCGATTTTAAAGTGAACCTGCTGAACATGATGAGATGATTGCCGAAGAAAAAAATAGCAAAGATTTTTGAGTTAATAGATTTTCTAAATACAGGTCATTTTCAACACGCTCCAAAAACCGATATACATTGTATTTTTAGGTATATTATGGATGGAAAAATCAGATTTGTCACTGTTTTTTACCCTAAGAACAATAAAAATATAATTTGAGTTGACAGAAATAAAATTAGAATAAAAATAAAAACATCTCTTTTTTTGCAAAAAACAGTTTTTGGCGTTTTTTAAAAAATCAACTTTCGACAGTTTTTCGTTTCGCTGTGCCATAGACCCCGAGCTCATTAGTTTAAAATGGTGAAATTATATCAATTAATGTCAACTGAGCACACTTTCTTCCGAAATCACCAAATACCAGAATCTTCTTTAACTTCATGTTAGCTAACTCTAAAAAAAGATGATTGTTTCTTTTGAAAAATAATTTTATATATTCATAAACTCCGCCTTGGATCGACGATAACGATGGTAGATTAAAAAATTGCAATCTCAAAAACTCCGCCTCTTCTGCTTGCTTCCGCAAACACGTATTTCACAAACATTCAATTAGAAATTAAAATGCTTCTGTATTGAAACTTTTTTACTTTCTACCGTAATCACCAAACAATTTTCGTAGCCCGAAAGAAACATCATTCTTGAATTTCTTGCAACTATTGTCTGAGACGCCACTAAAAGCGTTTTTTGGAATATCATACATTGTTGTTTGAAAGCTTTTACAGAGAAACACGTACAAGCTGCATAAATTAAATTTCGCTCCTTATTTTTTTGAAAATATCGATATTCCACTTATAATGGTTTTGCACTTTTGTTTATGCTGCTGTTTGCATTATCATTTTTTACTGTATTCACAAAGTTTTTGTAGCTCAAAAAAAACATTATTCTAGAATTTTAAATAGTGTCAGCGACGCTGTTAAAAGCTTTTTTTAAAATTCATACAATTTAATTTTGAAAAATTTTACAGCAAAACACGTGCTTCTTGGGAAAAGCATTAAATGATTTTTGGCGGTTCCAGAAGTTTCAAGAATTCATATTTATCACGTAAGCGCTAAAAGTTACAATGTTTTATGAAAAAAATTCAAAGCCATTATGATATCATTATTTGTCAAAAACCATGGTCCAACTTAATTTATGCATTGAGCACGTGTTTCTTCTTCTGTAAAAGCTATCAAACAAAAATTTAAGTTTGTGACTTTATAAAAAAAACTTTTAACGGCGTCGCTGTCAAAAATAAAAAGTTCAAATATGATACTTCTTTGGGCTAGGAAAATTTTTTGTAATTACGGTAAAAAATAATGTTAAAACTTCAAAATCACTAAAATTGTTTGATCTTTTAATCAAAAACAAGTCAAAAGCATGCCACTCTAGAGATGGTTTTTGTCCGCTCTTAAACAAAATGCTGTTAAAGTCCTCTAAAAATTTTGCATATTTTTTATTCAAAGTAGGATACTGTAATTGAGTATCCCTGCAAAGATAAACTTATGTAAATTAAGTCAACAAAAGCAACAAAAGCAACAAATTTTATGGTCATGAAAAATTAAAAAAATTATTATTCAAATTATATTTTTTCTCATTGAAATTGTTAAAAAATACGTTAACATACAGTACAAAATATATTGGTTAAAAAAAAAAATTAATAAATTAATAATAGCAAGCTTAAAACAAATTTTTTGATGATTCAATGCTTCCCCGATATTTCGATGATGGAACAGCAGTTTTTTGGACATAAGAAAGATTTGCATTACTTTGAGCTCCATTTTTGCCATCGGAAATTCCGATTTGTCGACGAATATGATTTCGGATTGATCGATTCATTAAAAGATAAATTATTGCAGGGGATCCTATAATATATACAGTACCATAATGTTACGGTAATGAAAAGGATAAAATTACCATGTGCAAAAACCCATGAAATTGAACCAGCAAGAATGATGGCAGGATTAACAACAAAAAATTGTTCAACGATATAAATGGCTGCTGCGGTGGCATTGAAGAGGCAAATAATAAAGACTTGAATAAAGGTCTAAAACTTTTATTGTTGAAAAAATTTGCATACAATCCAAAACTATTTTTGGGGGTAGAGAAAAAAACGCGAAAAAGATTTAATTTCAAAGGGGGCAGAGACACTTTAAGCGGCAAGCCTTTGATCTTGTGCCGATGCCGGTAAAAGATCAAATGGTGTATTGTGGTTTTGGAAAGGCATATAAAATGCCAACACGAGTTTATTAGGCAATTTTTTTGTTTATCAGTGGATAATTTTGAACCTTTAAGTAAAAGTACTTTCATAGAAATAAATTGATTGATTCGAAATCTTAATCCCAAATTTTGAAATCATTTTTGATTTCTATAGTATACTCTGACCATGTGCACAAAGTTGAGAAAAAGAGTGCCATTTTGAGTTGTCTTTGTTTTTTGGCATGAGAATCCAAAAGTACGGATGTCGATTACAGTACCGTATACTGTACCATTACTGTTATTCAAAAAAAAGAACTGACCTGTCTCTGAGAATCTGTTCTTGTTGAACCTTGGATAAGACTGGCACGTTTTGTTAAAATAATGAGAAAAACAGTGTACAAAACAGAGAGGGCACAAAGTACGGTAATATTGTTGATTGTATGTGCCAAGTTTACATACTGAAAAACAGTTTTTTAAGGTCACAGCTGACATTAAACAGGACATTAATATTTTATGCGAATTTCTTAATTAAACTTTTTTTTAAAAAACCAAATGAAATGCCTGCCTTTATGCAAATTTTATTTATTTTCTTTGAGTAAAACTTCCGTAACATTTTCAAAACTCCAAAAAATTTGCATAAATTTTCTCTTTACCTCAAAGCCAAAAACCTACTTTATTTTCGGTGTCATCAAAATATCCAATGAATGGATTAAAGAACCATGACATGTAAATCCCACTAAACAACGGAGCTTTTGTTAAAGAGCCAACGAGAAAGCCATGAACAATTGGGATGGCAATCCAGAAATAAGTTTTTTTGCCTTTAAAGAGTTTGGCACAAAGCAAAGGATCATACATTTCAAGACAACGATTCAATGCCAAGATAATTCCGGCATCACTTTGAGCAATCCATAAACCTGAAATTGGCACTTATGAAAGATGTGATGGCATAAAGTGTCAGAGTGACCTCTCATGCCGAAATCGGATATGGCACTTATGACTTAAAATTTAAAAAAAATGAAAATTTGCATAAAATTCTTTGAAAATGGATTTATGCAAATTTTGTGGAATAGCACTTGTATAAGTTATAACGGCATTAAGTGATCCTTTGATGGCACATGCCAAAAAGGAAAGTGGCATTTTTACTTATTCTTTCAAGAAAATTTGCACAAACCAATTTTTATAAATTTATGCAAATTTATTAATTTCATAGACATACCCAAACCAATGCAGCCAATGGCATATATCAATGATGGATAAGTACAATATACAGCTCCAACCATACAAAATATCCCGGTCGTAAAGGCAT
Source organism: Panagrolaimus sp. LJ2414 (assembly GCA_024447195.1). Taxonomy (NCBI): domain Eukaryota; kingdom Metazoa; phylum Nematoda; class Chromadorea; order Rhabditida; family Panagrolaimidae; genus Panagrolaimus; species Panagrolaimus sp. LJ2414. Next base: position 638,247 of record JAMRXY010000009.1, on the reverse strand, counting down.
TTGCCGAAAGTGACAGAACATCAATAATTCCAATGAAATGCATAATTTTATAGCAAGCTTGAGCATAAAATTGTTTCTTTCTCATCACTAACAATGATGGAATGTACAAACATTCAAAAACAATGAAAAAGATTATCAAAGTCATGCCAATAAAATTATGTTGCCGTTTTTCAAGTGGAACTTTTTCAACATCAAAAAATGAACAGTTATAAAGTTTTGAAAATTCAGCACGATTCCATAAAACGTAATCCATCTTTTTTTAGAGAGATGTGCCAAAAAAATGAATGTTTGATCATTATTTGAAAGAGATTAATCCTGACTTTATATATCGCTTTTCCCCTCACCGTAGACCACCCCAGAGGACGCTGGAGATAAGACCCCATATTTTGCCAATATAATGGCCTTGAGTAGAGATACTTAGGAGGTAAATATTAGCTGCCGAGGTCTAACCGTTTTTGTTTAACAACAGTTTGAAAATACTGAAAATACCCCTTCACCTTTTCACATTTTCAGGGGTGAATTCGGCAATTGTCCAAATTTGAACATTATTTTACGAATATGTATGTTTTCTAACATGCTGAATCCGAATCTGAAACGCTTGAACAAATTCAGCTTCTTCAAGTTCCATTATCGCATAAATATTAGGTATCCGGTAACATTTTTGGGGGTATTTTGAGTATTTTCAAACTATTGTTAAACAAAATCGGTTGGACCTCGGCAGCTAATATTTACCCCATAACTATCCCTACTCAAGGTCATTATATGGACAAAATATGGGGTCTTATCTCCGGCGTCCTCTGGGGTCGTCTACGGTCAGGGCACAAAAGGATTATGTAAATATTATTTTTATTGTTATTGTTGCAAAAAGTGCCATTAAACAAAAGCATCTATAAATGGCTTTTTTCATTCTTTTTTACGTAAAAAATGAAAAGTAAAAAAACACACCCAAATCCAAATCCTTATTTTTTTGAAAATATCGATATTCCACTTATAATGGTTTTGCACTTTTGTTTATGCTGCTGTTTGCATTATCATTTTTTACTGTATTCACAAAGTTTTTGTAGCTCAAAAAAAACATTAGAATGGCACTTTTTTTAAATAAGAACAATTCTCTTTTTGTTCCTTTTGTGTTTCTTAAAAAAACAGTATTAATAAAAATAATATTTTTGCTCTTTTTATCTTTTTAAAATTTACTTTATTCCAATTTAAGAGATTACATATCTACACTTTCAATGCCATGGCATATTCCATTGAATGAGGGATACTTAAAACACACAAATTTCATTCATTCACTAAAAAAATTAATCTTTCAAAGATCAGTTTTTTTCAAAGCACAAGAAAAAACATTTCCAAGAAATTTAGTAAAATTTTCTATTTTTGCATCTTTTTTGCAAGATGAAACTGCGCCCACATTTCAGCAAATTTTGTATGTATGTAGCCAATTCTGAATCCGAAGAATTGCGAATCTCCTCTTTTTAAATTTACAAGGGAACCGTCAGAAGTGATAATTGAGTTTTAAAACGAAATATGTTTTTTTGGGATGGTTTTAGGTCCCTAATGATCATATTAAAATATTACGTGCTGGTTTTTAGGTTACGGTACTTTTTCGGCACTTTGAAGTTTTGTACCCTCCAGTCCATGCTCAAAAAAGTGAAAAAAATAAAAAAATTTAAAACATGTTAAAAATGGATGGAAATGTTAGTAATAAGCATATTAATGATAACGATAAAATATTTTTGCTTAAAAACGTTTTAAATCCACTTTTTAAAGCAATTTATGCATGCGTCATGTATTATTACAAGAACTTTGAAGGGTTCAAAAATAAATTTATCGGCCTTCTGGTGAAAAAATGTTTTGCATACGCTTATTACCGACCCTCATCAACAATTTGGAGCAAAATTTGTGAAATTTAAAAAATTTCAATTTTTTTTCGTTTTTGAATCCAAAGAGGGGAGTAAAGCAAATCGCAGAACTTCAAAGTGCCGAAAAAGTTTCGTAACCTAAAAACCAGCACGTAATATTTTTGTATGATCATTATTCCCCGACCGCGAAAACCTATATAGGTGCAATTATACCTAAAACGGATAAATGATGAATATATCCCGTAGAAAACAAAATATGTCAACTTTAGCATTCTCGATGCTCTTAAAACGGCATTTTGCCGAATTTCGACCTAAAAGTATTTTACTGCTTCTTAAGCATGTTCGAAAACTTAGGTAAAATAAAAAAAATATACGATTTTTTGGCGGTGCCGTTTTTGTCAAAATTTTAGAATAAATTGGTGGAATGCGTTACAAAACGTTTGCAATTATAATTTTTTTCAAAATTAAAACTTTTATTTGATGGGAACCAAATCAAAACTGAAACATTAAAGAAAATAAAATTTTTATATAAACCTTATCTTCGAAATTTGCGAAAGCCTCATATCAAAATTGTCTCCACTAAAATTTTAGAACATTTTTTAATTTTTTTGCCATTTAACGGTCCTTAAATAACAGCACTTTAATCACTTGGAGGACCAATTCCTGTTTTGGTTTCCTGTTTAAGGCGATATTGCTGAAGAACAAATCAAAACTAAAAGTGATCGGAAATGCAGTAGTTTAAATGAAAGTGGAAAATGTAGCCATGATATGGTCAATATTCAACAATTATTTGCTTCAAAAATGAAAAATTTAAACATTCAAAAATATTGAAAAATGTTGGACGAAGATGAATAGAGGTTGGATTAATAAAGATGAGATTTATTGATGAAACATAATTAGAGAGAAAAATACAAGAATGAACAACTTTTGAGGAACAATTTTCCCTTTTATCCATTAAATTAGTTATAGGCAATAAAAGCAGATTATACAACACAATTAAAAATTAATTATAATACTTAAATCCTATATATTTTGCTGTAAAATTTGTCCTCGATTTTTGGAAAGATAAAAATGCTTCAATTCATTCGTGACCGTAAAAAATCAATAAAAACACTGTTCTTGGTCGCTGGGTCCAATTCAATCAAAATTTATTAATGGATCCAAAGTAAATTTCGATTTAATCAATGTCAAGCAACTAAACAACAATAACTATTTTTTGGCGTAAAATTAATATTCAACTTTAAAAGTACAAAATTTCAATTTAATAAAACGTTCAAAAAGCATTTAAAAGTTTCATCTGTTCTAATTTTTCTAAAAAATTTTGCAGAGTTGTTTGTTTTGAAACTAAAAGAGAAGCATTTTTTAGTATTTTTTTCGGGGGTTGGAACATCATCTTTTACAAAATAACGTTCAAAGCTATTTCGTAGACGCGATTTTTTAAAACCGTTTTGTTCAAAATGTCATAAATTGAAGCGAAAATTTCTATGAATATTTTACAAATTTTTTATGATAAAAAACATGTTACACTGAATAGCAAAGTTCTTTGTCAGTCCAATGATTGTCCACAAATGTAAGCTAATTGCAAACGAACTGATGACATTATTAATAATGACATTAGGGGTTTTAAAAGAAGCTAATGTTTCAACTAACACATTGACGACATTTTTTTGCAAATTACAAACCTGTGATCAAGAATTAAAATGTGACATGATGAGATCAAAGTTAAATTGGATAATTGCCGCTTGAATTTTCACATTTTGATTGTAAAAAGCAAGATTGTTCATATTATTATTTTTATTTCATAAGAACAGATATGATTTTTCAATGCTTTTTGAATGTTTGATTATTTAATATTTTGTGGTTTGAAAATTAAATTATATTCAAAAAAATTAATTTTTATTATTTTTTCAATTAATGTAAAAATAAATAGCAAAGCAATTTTCAAAAAGGACCATTAAAAATTTTTTGGGTTATCTGGACCCTGCAAGCAATAAAGGTTTTTTTGATATTTATGGGCCCAAAAGAAACAAATTAACAAAGTAATTTATGATCCTCCTTAACATCAAAGACAAAAAATCCAAAAAAAATCGGGAAAAGAGATAATTATGTAACAATTTTGAAGTGTTTTTCATTCGACTAAATTGAGATTTGCAAGTCACCGAAAACATTTTCAAAAATTTTTGAGTCGTTTGATCGAAGTGGGACTCGAACCCACCACCTCCAGATTAACGTTCTGTTGCTCTACCAACTGAGCTACACGACCTCGTTCTCAAGGCTCTTGGAAATGAATCACTTTTCAATCGAAAAGTTGACACTTTCATTAGGGAGTGGGTCGCACAATGAAGGCAACCTCAACATTAACCTAAGTCATGGCACATCAGAATATGTATGATTATGGTATTTTAATAAGGACAAAACGAAACCGGATCCTTAAAACTGGCCTATAAAGGCCAAAATACTGTTTTTTGAAAGAAGCATCAAGTAAAAAATTTACGTAAGTTATCCAAAAAAATCGGGAAAAGAGATAATTATGTAACTAGTCATGGCACATCAGAATATGTATGATTTTGGTATTTTAATAAGGACAAAACGAATCCGGAACCAGAAAACTGGCCTAAAAAGGCCAAAATACTGTTTTTTGAAAGAAGCATCAAGCAAAAAATTTACATAAGTGATCCAAAAAAATCGGGAAAAGAGATAATTATGTAACTAGTCATGGCACATCAGGATATGTATGATTTTGATATTTTAATAAGGAGAAAACGAATCCGGAACCAGAAAACTGGCCTAAAAAGGCCTAAATCCTGTTTTTTGAAAGAAGCCTCAAGGAAAAAATTTACATAAGTGCTCCAAAAAAATCGGGAAAAGAGATTATTATGTAACTAGTCAAATAACAGTATTTTGGCCTTTTGAGGCCAGTTTTTAGGTTCCGGATTCGTTTTCTCCTTATTAAAATACCAAAATCATACATATCCTGATGTGCCATGACTAGTTACATGATTATCTAAAAGCTATCATTTTTTCGTATTTTTTGTGCCGCATTTGAAGTCAGTCTTTTTCTTTATAAACATATTTCGACACAAAGTCGTTTTTTTTGGAAAATGCTTTGTAAAATTAATTTCTATTTTTTGAAAAAATTTTTTTCTGCGTCGTTTGATAAATAATCTTTTTTAAAGTAATCACATAACATTTATTTATTTAAAAAAGATGCTGTTAAAACAAGTTGAAATGTGCAGTGAACAAAAACAATTCTAAAGATGCATTTCCCATTTTCAATATATATTAATTTCTAAAATGATTATTTTTTTGTTACTAGAACTTCAAAATATTTTACCATGAAACATAATCTCAGTAAACTACTTTGAAATTCACATCAACAAAAAATGTCTATACTTATGTAATTATTCTATTTTACAACAATATTTGGAGAACATTCAAAAACCACATCTTTTTTTATAAACCTTTTTTTGGAGATCTTTGTTTTGAAACAAATTAAAAACATTCTTTAATGTATTGCCGAATTTATTTTTTATTTCTGTAGTTTGCAGCGGCACGACCAAAACTACGGACATTTTTCACTGGTCCTTTTTCAGTTCAATTCCCAAAACATTTTTCTATATTTTAATTTCTTTTTGAATTTGAAAAATGACGTGAAATTCACATGAAATAATATTTTTCATAATAATTAGCAAAAACATTTCAAAAACATTGCATTTGACTATAATAATGTTATAGATATATTTGCCTTTTCCACCATGCAATAATTTTTAAAGGGAAAAATGCTACAATTTCTGAAATATTTAAAATTGACCAAACCGTGAATTACAAAAAAATATGCTTACCTTTGAGGACAGCACGTTTAAGTGTTATTATGAAAACTCTTATTTCAAAGATTTTCTTCTTACACTTTTTCTTTCGAAAAGCTACTTTTGCTTTTTTCTCTTTGAATTTTTTATTCTTAATTTTAAACGAAAAAAATTCAAATGTTATAAAACGTTTTCAATTATAAATTTTTTCAAAATTATAAATTTTTTCAAAATTAAAATTTTTATTTGATGGGAACCAAATCAAAACAGAAACATTAAAGAAAACAAAATTTTTATATAAACCTTGTCTTCAAACTTTGTGAGAGCCACATATCAAAATTTCTCCACTAAAATTTTAAAACATTTTTTAATTTTTTGCCATTTAACGATCCTTAAATAACAGCACTTTAATCACTTGGAGGACCAATCCCTTCATTCGTTTCCTGTTTTATGTGATATTGCTGAAGAGCAAATCAAAAGTGAAAGTGATCGAAAATGCAGCAGGTTAACTGAAATTGGAATATTCTGTCATGATATGGTCAATATTCAACAGTTAATTTGCTTTAAAAATATTGAAAAATCAACGCTCTGCTATCTTTTTTTCAAAATTTTTAAAAGCTTTCTGTCTTAAAAAAACGAAAAGCATCTTTTTGGTAATCAATTTTTTGGTGGTGTTTGAACATTTCTTATGACACAATGTTTTTTAATATTTTTCTAAGAAATATGTTATGAAACAAACAAATGTGAAACATCTTTTTAGCTGTTGATTTGTTCAGGGAGGGGTTTGAACATATTTTAGTTTAAAAAAGAAAACGTTTTGTAGTTGCGTTTTTCTTTTCTGTTTTTGTTTGAAAAGGCGTAAATGACTGGTTTCTCTGTAAATTTTTGAATATTTTTGCATTAAATGATAAAATCTAGTCACTTGAAAAAGCTGAAATTCTTTGTCATTCAAGTAATCTAATATGAGAATTAGTTATATTTGCTTCGAAGGAGCGTCTAAAAAACATCTTCGCATTAATAAATATCTTTCAAAAACTCTTAACATAAAGCATTTGTATTTTTGGTCTTTTTTTTCTGAAATGATGACATATGCTAAGGTATCGAACGACGATTACACAAACAAAGAAAAAACTTGCTTTCTAAAATTTTTTAATAATAATTTATAATTACTTATACGACGATAGTTTAGAAAGACTTGTCATTTTAAAAACTGCGAAAATTTTGAAAGCATTTCATTTTTCTAAAAACTTTTTTTTTGCAAAAATGTCAAATAATTTTTTATAAATTTTGAATATTCTGTTTAAGATGTTGATTTTTTAGAAAACAATTTTCTGGTTTTTATATTTTTGGTGGTAAAAACTTTTAAATTTTAATTTTCAAATCTGTTCGTAAAAGAACTTAATTTTAAAATGTTCATTAATTTAAAAAATAAATTCAAATATATATCATACAGAAATTCAAAAAATGCTAAATTTTGCTATAAACAAAAATAAAAAATGATAATTGGGTTGTGAATACACTTTAAATTTTTCAAGACTGCAGACACAGGGAGCTTGACTCTGTTCAAAATTATAAACAAAGACAGACAGACACAAAAGAAATCCAAAAACAGTTTTTTTTTTTTTGTTTCTTTCTATTTTTCATTAAAGCGGCAACAATTCTTTTATGATTTTTGTCGCGTTTGTCAAAGAATTAAAAAAAGAAAAGTTTTCCTAAATTTTGAATTCTATTTTTCATCGAAATATTTAATTATAAATAAATGTGTTCTGCTATTTGCGACGCATTTTGTCACCTTCTACATCGCAGAATAAAAACTTTTTACTTTTGATAAACAGCATCTTGCAAAGTTCTTAAAATCATTAAAAATTAAATAATTTTATTTTATAAATTTAATTTTCGGTTAAAATTTAAAAAATTAAAAATGGTCTTGAGTTTTTAGCAATAAAATAAAAATTTCATTGTTTTCGTGCTTGTGAATACGACTTTTTTAATGAAATTGAACATTGACTTCAGCCGGGGTTGGCATCAGAAGAACGTGTCTGTTTCAATAAAGTAATCACTCATTTTTTTCATAAACTTATATTTTTAGTATAACCATATCTTGCTTTACAAATTTTGTATATCAATATCTTTTGTGCAGAGTTTTATTTATTTTTTTTTGACAAAAACAAGTTATTTTAACAGAGGTCTACAACACCACAAATAACTTGAGCTGTTTCGCCCTTGTTAATGCCATCGATTATGCCATTAATAACAACTGTTATCGCACGTGTGCAAACAGAGTGGCATAATGGAATGAATGAGAAGATAGAGCATACACTAGAACATGCACTATCAATTTTCTAAAAATCGAGCTTTTAATTTTATTATTAACAATCATTTGTACTTACTTCATCAATCGTTAATTCATTATTTTGAAGCAATGGCGCCAAATAACCAACAAAGTTGGTGCAAATGGTACAAAGAAAAATAACTTTTTCAGTTTCATTTCCATGACCAATACTTTGAAGTTCTTTGTCCTTTTTCATTTCACATCGACCATTGATGCATCGTAAAACCCATGGACAGTCAGCATCGGTTTCACATTCCTTAAGCGTTGTTGCATTAACAACAACAATGCAAATAGTTAATCCGAAGATGAATTTCATTTTCTCTGAAATGTTATTGTTTTTTAAAGAATTTCAATGATACTAAAATTGTTTAACTGATATGACCAAAATTTGTGTAAACCCGCGTTTTCACAACCCAAAATACCCTTGTTCCCATGGGGTATTTGTTATTTAAGTAAATTATTGATATGCAAATTCATAACCCCAATGATGTACCATAAACCCCGAGCTCACTAGTTTAAAATGGTGAAATTATATCAATTAATGTCAACTGAGCAAACTTTCTTCCGCAATCAACAAAAACCAGAATCTTCTTTAACTTCATGTTAGCTAACTCTTTAAAAAGATGATTGTATGTTTGAAAAAATGATTTTTTATATACTGACTTCATAAACTCCGCCTTGGTAGATAAAAAATCAGCAATCTCAATAAACTCCACCTCTTCTGCTTGCTTCAGGATACATTTGTTTCATAGGCATGCTATTAGAAATCAAAGGACCTTTGTATTGTAGCTTTTTTACTTTTTTACCGTAATCACAAAAAAAATTTTTGTAGCCCAAAAGAAACATCATTCTTGAATTTTAAAATATTGTCCGCGACGCCACTAAGAGCTTTTTTTGAAAAATCATACATTGTTGTTTGAAAGCTTTTACAGAGAAACACGTGCAAGCTGCATAAATAAAATTTCGATCCGTGATTTTTTTAAAAATATCGATATTCCACTTATAATGGTGTTGCACTTTTGTTTATGCTGCTGTTTGCCACTATCATTTTTTACTGTATTCACAAAGTTTTTGTAGCTCAAAAGAAACATTATTCTAGAATTTTAAATAGTGTCAGCGACGCCGTTAAAAGCTTTTTTCAAAAAATTCGTACAATTTAACTTTTGTTTGAAAAATTTTACAGCGACACACGTGCTTCTTGAGAAAAGCATTAAATGATTATTGGCGGTTCCAGAACTTTCACCAATTCATATTTATCACGTAAGCGCTAAAAGTTATAATGTTTTATGAAAAAAATTCAAAGCCATTATGATATCATTAATTGTCAAAAATCATGCCCCAACTTAATTTATGCAGTGAGCACGTGTTTCTTCTTCTCTAAAAGCTATCATACAAAAATTGAATTGTGTGACTTTTTAAAAAATGCTTTTCACGGCGTCGCTGTCAAAAATAAAAAGTTCAAATATGATACTTCTTTGGACTACAAAAAATTTTTGTAATTACGGTAAAAAATAATGTTAAAACTTCAAAATCATAAAAGTCCTTTGATCTTTTACCGCCATCGATAATAGATCAAAGGAAGCCCACTTATGATAGTTTTTGTCCCCCTACAGAATAAAATGCTGTTAACGTCCTCAAAAAATTTGCATATTTTTTATTCAAAGTAGGATACTGTAATTGAGTATCCATGCAAAGATAAACTTATGTAAATTAAGTTAACAAAAGCAACAAATTTTATGTTCATGAAAAATTTAAGAAACTATTATTTAAATAAAATTCAAGTTGTAATAAATACGGTAACATACAGTACAAAATATATTGTTTAAAATAAATAGGAAATAAATAATAGCAAACTTAAAACAAATTTTTTGATGATTCAATGCTTCCCCGATATTTTGATGATGGAACAGCTGTGGTTTTTTGGACGTATGAAAGATTTGCATTACTTTGAGCTCCATTTTTGCCATCAGAAATTCCAATTTGTCGACGAATATGATTTCGGATTGATCGATTCAATAAAAGATAAATTATTGCAGGGGATCCTATAATATATACAGTAATCATATAATTACAGCAATGAAAAGGATAAAAATAACCATGTGCAAAAACCCATGAAATTGATCCAGCAAGAATGATGGCAGGATTAACAACAAAAAATTGTTCAACGATATAAATGGCTGCTGCGGTGGCATTGAAGAGGCAAATAATGAAAACTTGAATGAATGTCTAAAATTTTTATTGTTGCTATAAATAGGAAACAATCGAAAATTTTTTTCGGGTGTAGAGAAAAAAATGCGAAAAAGATTTAATTTCGAAGGGAGCAGAGACACTTTAAGCGGCAAGCCTTTGATCTTGTGCCGATGCCGGTAAAAGATCAAATGGTGTATTGTGGTTTTGGAATGGCATATAAAATGCCAACACGAGTTTATTAGGCAATTTTTTTGTTTATCAGTGGATAATTTTGGACCTTTAAAGTACTTTCACAGAAATAAATTGATTGATTCAAAATCTCAATCCCAAATTTTGAAAACATTTTTGATTTCTATAGTATACTCTGACCATGTGCACAAAGTCGAGAAAAAGAGTGCCATTTTGAGTTGTCTTTGTTTTTTGGCATGAGAATCCAAAAGTACGGATGTCGATTACAGTACCGTATACCGTACCATTACTGTTATTCAAAAAAAAGAACTGACCTGTCTCTGGGAATCTGTTCTTGTTGAACCTTTGATAAGACTGGCACGTTTTGTTAAAATGATGAGAAACACGGTATACAAAACGGAAAGGGCACAAAGTACAGTAATATTGTTAATTGTATGTGCCAAATTTACATAATGAAAAAACAGGTTTTAGTTGACTAGGTCAAAGTGAATAAAAAGGGATATGCAAATTTTTAGAATAAATGTGGAACAAATCCAAAACGCATATAAATCCATCTTTATGCAAATTTCTATTTTTTTAGAAAACTTATTTCAAAACATCCACAAAAGTTTGCATAAATTTTCTCTTCACCTCAAAGTCAAAAACATACCTTATTTTCAGTGTCATCAAAATATCCAATGAATGGGTTAAAGAACCATGACATATAAATCCCACTAAACAATGGAGCTTTTGTTAAAGATCCAACGAGAAAGCCATGAACAATTGGAATTGCAATCCAGAAATAAGTTTTCTTGCCTTTAAAAAGTTTGGCACAAAGCAAAGGATCATACATTTCGAGGCAACGATTCAAAGCAAGGATAATTCCGGCATCACTTTGAGCGATCCATAAACCTATAAATGGCACTTAAGATGTGATGGCATAAAGTGTCAGAGTGACCTCTCATGCCGAAATCGGAAATGGCACTTTTAACCTAAGTTATTGAAAAAATTTGCATAAAATTGTCCAAAAATTAGTTTATGCTAATTTTATGGTATGGCACTTTTTAAAGTTAAAACGGCATTAACTGATCCTTTGATGGCACATGCCAAAATAAAAGTGGCATTTTAAAAAAAAATTTTCAAAAAAATTTGCATAAAATAATTATTTTTATTAATTTATGCAATTTTCGTTTTCTCGGACATACCCAAACCAATGCAACCAATGGCATAGATCAATGACGGATATGTACAATAGACAGCTCCAACCATACAAAATATTCCAGTCGTAAATGCATTTGCCGAAAGTGACAGAACATCAACAATTCCAATAAAATGCATAATTTTATAGCAAGCTTGAGCATAAAATTGCTTCTTTCTCATCACCAAAAGTGATGGAATATACAAACATTCAAAAACAATGAAAAAGATTATCAGCGTCATGCCAATAAAATTATGTTGCCGTTTTTCAAGTGGAACTTTTTCAACATCAAAAAATGAACAGTTATAAAGTTTTGAAAATTCGGCACGATTCCATAAAACGTAATCCATCTTTTTTTAAGAGGTGCCGAAAAATGCCGAAGAAAAATGAATGTTTGATCCTTATTTGAAAAAGATTAATCCAGCTTTTATATATCTCTTTTCTCCTCAGGGCACAAAAGGATTATGTAAATATTATTTTTATTGTTATTGTTGCAAAAAGTGCCATAAAACAAAGGCATCTATAAATGGCACTTTTCATTCTTTTTACGTAAAAAATGAAAAGTAAAAAAACACACCCAAATCCAAGAATGGCACTTTTTTAAATAAAAACAAATCCCTTTTTGCTTCTTTTGTGTTTCTTAAAACAACAGTATTAATAAAAATAATATTTTTGCTCTTTTATCTATTTTAAATAAACATTATTCAAATTTAAGAGATTACATATCTACATTTTCAATGCCATGGCATATTCCATTGAATGTTGGATACTTAAAACACACAAATTTCTTCCATTCACTTAAAAAAGTAATCTTTCAAAGATCAGTTTTTTTTTTTCAAAAGCAGCAAAAAAAAACATTTCCAAGAAATTTAGTAAAATTTTCTATTTTTGCATCTTTTTTTGCAAGATGAAACTGCGCCCACATTTCAGCAAATTTTGTATGTATGTAGCCAATTCTGAATCCGAAGAATTGCGAATCTCCTCTTTTTAAATTTAATGCTCTCATTCAATAAAATGATTACAAAATTTCTTGTTTTTTTTACAGAATTTATTTAGATCTTCGCGTATCTTGAAATTTCCTTAGTAATTTATATACCAAGGAATACTGTATTCTTTCAAGAAAAGAAAAATAAAACTTTTAAAGGACGAGACCCATCGTAAATAAACTTTTGATAGAAAATTTGGATTGCAATGTCTCGACGCGAAAACACCTTCATTGGAGCTTGTTTTTTTCTTCATTGCAAAAAGGAAAGAAAAAAGCAGCTCCGATTAGGGTTGCGCATTTACCGGTCGAATGGTAAATTTACCGAAAATGCCAAAAGTGGTAAAAATGAGGTCAAATTATGTACACTATCAAAGAAAAGGTTATCAATATGCTTAAAAAGCTGTTTTGAACTTGTTAATTTGTTATTTTAAATACAAAACAACATTTTTGATGTTTTCAAGTCCTTGATAATGAAAAACAAGATTTTTGTCAAAAACGTACACGAATTTAAGCCATTTTTGGGCAAAACAACGTTTTTACAACTTTTGCGGCACTTGAAAAAAATAAAAAATATTATAAAAAGACAAGAATTTTTTGATTTCCTTTTGAGTTTTTAAAAAATTTCTTCATTTGTCCTATTGTAAAAAACATTCATTGGAAAAAGGCAAATCCGTTTTTGTGTTCTCACCAATGAATTTAGCATTTTTAAAATTTGTATAAAAGGACAAACAGCTTTTTTTAAAAATGGAAGAGAAGAGAAAAGAAAAGACAAAGGGGGAAAATTGATTTTATCGTTCTTCTTACAATTTTTTAGACATTTTTTAAACTATCCGTTGCAAATTCGTTTTTCTAAATAACGTTTTTGAATATTTCAATTTTTAATTGCTTACAAAAATTCGAAAGAAATTCAATGAATCATGATTAAAAGATTAAGAATGAAAGAATAATTATAGTTTTAACCCGATCAAATGATTGGCGCAAATGTTACCATTATTAAAAAAATATATGTGTTTATTAATTCGTTACAACGGTTTTGTCGTTTTTTTTAATTTGGGTTACTATCAAAAATTTTCAAGCATGTTCACCACAACAAATAACGTAAAAAAATGAGTTTATCTTTAACTTTTTCTCAATTTCTTTAATAATGAACACTAAAAATGATTTCTGATTCACAGCAGCTTTTTTTGTTTTTTTATTTCAAATCAATGTAATGCTTATGTTTTTTGTAAGAATATTATATATTGGATGGCAAACAAGATGAAGTGAAATATTCAAAACTGTTTAGGCGAAGATCAAAATGTTTCAGAATAAACACCTTTTCTCGCACCTTTTCTCGCACCTATTCTCGCACCTTTTTTCGCACCTATTCTCGCACCTTTTATCGCACCTATTCTCGCACCTTTTTTCGCACCTATTCTCGCACCTTTTTTCGCACCTATTCTCGCACCTATTCTCGCACCTATTCTCGCACCTATTCTCGCACCTTTTCTCGCACCTTTTCTCGCACCTTTTCTCGCACCTATTCTCGCACCTTTTCTCGCACCTTTTCTCGCACCTATTCTCGCACCTTTTCTCGCACCTTTTCTCGCACCTATTCTCGCACCTTTTCTCGCACCTTTTCTCGCACCTTTTCTCGCACCTATTCTCGCACCTTTTCTCGCACCTATTCTCGCAATTTTTAGGTTTTGGAACGATATCTCCGCAAGATCAAAAGTTATGCCCTCAGTGCACTTGAAATTTCAAAAATTCGTTAAAAATCAGGGATTGAACCGATTTGGCTAATTTCATGGATATATAGGTTTTTGACCATGCTGATTCCCAATCTGAAATCCACGGCTCCGACAAATGTCAAAAAAGTGCCGAAATCGAAAAAGTGCCAATCCACAATTTTTTTTTTTTTTTAGATTTCGTTGCTGTATTCATTTTACGCGATTTTAGTATACATTCTAATGAGCTGAAAATGAGATAATGTTTCAGCCTCTTTTCAAAAATTAATTTTTATTATGAATTTAAGTGATGAGTAAATGTTGTGTCATTGGAATTTTTAAAATAATGTTTGCAGCACCAGATAAAGTTAAATAAAAATAAAAATAAAAATAACCAAATCAAAAACAACTATTGTTTCAATTTTTACCACATAATGACCTTTGAAGTGTCAGAAACATAAATAAATCAAAAAATGGTTACACTTTATAGTCCTTGACTACTTTTTATTGACAATGAATTTCTAGTTTGATTTCTTTTGTCGAAAAAAATACCAAAACTGGAAATAAAGAGAAGAAAAAAAAGGAAGGTTACATTTTCTTAAATGTTAGTTTATCACCTTATTTCTAATCTTGTCAGCTTTTTCTTCCTAAAAATAATGAAATTTTTTATTTGTTTCGCTTTGTTATTATCAATTGCAGTTTTTTCTGAAGCTATTAAATGCCAGAGATGGACAAAATTGGATAACGATGATGTTGTAAAATTTTATGTCTCGGATTGTACTTCTCATTGTTTAATGGGATATAAAAAAACTGTTGATGGAGTTTTATATGAAGGTGACTGTTCAAATGTGAGTTTTTGTACTATTCATTTGATAAGACTCACCACCCAATATCCAATATGTGGTTAAATATTCTCCGAATTTGGGTTACTATCAAAAATTTTCAAGCATGTTCACCACAACAAATAACGTAAAAAAATGAGTTTATCTTTAACTTTTTCTCAATTTCTTTAATAATGAACACTAAAAATGATTTCTGATTCACAGCAGCTTTTTTTGTTTTTTTTTTCAAATCAATGTAATGCTTATGTTTTTTGTAAGAATATTATATTTTGGATGGCAAACAAGATGAAGTGAAATATTCAAAACTGTTTAGGCGAAGATCAAAATGTTTCAGAATAAAGTAAGAAAAGTCGAACGTAATTTTTGCTGCAACATTTTTCTTCGAAAAAGACAAAAAGAAAAAAGGAACTGCAACAAAAAAGATACATTCAAATTAAAAAAAGTCAAAAAACGACGTTTTGCGAAAAAAACTAAATATTTCGGTATGACGTTTTTTGAATGTTTAAGATTTATATGATAGATTCACTTTAGCAACAGACTAAATAAAGTTAAAAAAATTTATGAATGTTTTTTAAAATTATTATTAATGGATGTCATCAGCTAAAAAAGTTTGAGCATTAGTGGCTTTGTTTTTCCTAAATAAATAAAATAATTTATTTGAAAATGTTTTTTTTAACTGCTGTCAGTAGGATCGCTAAAAATTATTTTTAAAATCATCGTATTTTATCGACATAATTAAAATAAAAAATATTCAAATTTGTAGACGATCAATGATCGTTGTTTAAATATTTCTTTTTAAACTCTGTTTAAAGGAGATGTTTCATCTGATTCATTTTTCATTATTTCGCAAGAAGTTCACGAACTGCAAATAATTGAAATTTAGGCACGGGGATCCGAACCTTCCACTCTTTCGAGTTTCTGTCCGACCGAGAGTCTGTCGCTCAAACCACTCGGCCACCCGTCCGCATTTTAAACCAAAGAGTATCTAATTTTAAAACCAAAGATTTATCAATTTGTCATTGGATATGTAACATCAACAATTTTTTATGAGAAAACAGTAATACATATTACTGTTTTCAGTAACAAAGCCATTAACGTTTTCTGATCAAGAATAAATCAGAGTTAAAAGCAAAGAAGCAGCAGCAGCTTTTACTTTTCGAGATTATGTTCGCTTTTTTTTTGAAATGTCCACACTGAAAAAAAAGCGGGCAAAATATTTTTTTGGGGGCAGTATACAGTCCCCATTTATGGATTTATTTGGTCCCAAAAGGTGACCAAAGAAGCCCCCTTCTTATGTGCAAATGCACTTAGAGCCCCCATGTAGGGGCTTTAGGTGCATTTGCACATAAAATAGAGGCATATTTAGCCAATATGAGGGACCAAATAAATCCATAAATGGGGACTGTATACTGCCCCCAAAAAATATGTTGCCCGCTTTTTTTTCAGTGCAAAATGTTTAAAATTGTTGGGAAACAGATACAAGTTTTTGACAATTTAATAGTTCATTTCCCCCTCAGATCTTTAAAAATACTGTAGAACAAAATTTACATCATCAATTTGATTGATATTTTTCATTTAAAAAAAATTCCCCCTCAGGGAATTTTCAATAGAATACTGTACTCAAAATTTATATTGAAAATTCCGTAAAATTTCAATTTTTTGAAATTTCTGGGCCTTCTACCTTGTAACAATTATTAAGCTGCCGGAGGGGATTCCAAAAAAAAATAGTTTTTTTTATAGTTCATATTCTCGCACCTTTTCTCGCACCTTTTCTCGCACCTATTCTCGCACCTTTTCTCGCACCTATTCTCGCACCTTTTCTCGCACCTTTTCTCGCACCTATTCTCGCACCTATTCTCGCACCTTTTCTCGCACCTTTTCTCGCACCTTTTCTCGCACCTATTCTCGCACCTATTCTCGCACCTTTTCTCGCACCTTTTCTCGCACCTTTTCTCGCACCTTTTCTCGCACCTATTCTCGCACCTTTTCTCGCACCTATTCTCGCACCTTTTCTCGCACCTTTTCTCGCACCTTTTCTCGCACCTATTCTCCCACCTATTCTCGCACCTATTCTCGCACCTATTCTCGCACCTATTCTCGCACCTTTTCTCGCACCTTTTCTCGCACCTTTTCTCGCACCTATTCTCGCACCTATTCTCGCACCTTTTCTCGCACCTTTTCTCGCACCTTTTCTCGCACCTTTTCTCGCACCTTTTCTCGCACCTATTCTCGCACCTATTCTCGCACCTATTCTCGCACCTATTCTCGCACCTTTTCTCGCACCTTTTCTCGCACCTATTCTCGCACCTATTCTCGCACCTTTTCTCGCACCTTTTCTCGCACCTTTTCTCGCACCTTTTCTCG
Source organism: Panagrolaimus sp. LJ2414 (assembly GCA_024447195.1). NCBI lineage: Eukaryota > Metazoa > Nematoda > Chromadorea > Rhabditida > Panagrolaimidae > Panagrolaimus > Panagrolaimus sp. LJ2414. Next base: position 620,794 of record JAMRXY010000009.1, on the reverse strand, counting down.
CACCTATTCTCGCACCTTTTCTCGCACCTATTCTCGCACCTTTTCTCGCACCTTTTCTCGCACCTATTCTCGCACCTATTCTCGCACCTATTCTCGCACCTATTCTCGCACCTATTCTCGCACCTTTTCTCGCACCTTTTCTCGCACCTTTTCTCGCACCTTTTCTCGCACCTATTCTCGCACCTTTTCTCGCACCTTTTCTCGCACCTTTTCTCGCACCTTTTCTCGCACCTTTTCTCGCACCTTTTTTCGCACCTTTTCTCGCACCTTTTCTCGCACCTTTTCTCGCACCTTTTCTCGCACCTATTCTCGCACCTTTTCTCGCACCTTTTCTCGCACCTTTTCTCGCACCTATTCTCGCACCTATTCTCGCACCTATTCTCGCACCTATTCTCGCACCTATTCTCGCACCTATTCTCGCACCTTTTCTCGCACCTTTTCTCGCACCTTTTCTCGCACCTTTTCTCGCACCTATTCTCGCACCTTTTCTCGCACCTTTTCTCGCACCTATTCTCGCACCTTTTCTCGCACCTATTCTCGCACCTTTTCTCGCACCTTTTCTCGCACCTTTTCTCGCACCTATTCTCGCACCTATTCTCGCACCTATTCTCGCACCTATTCTCGCACCTATTCTCGCACCTTTTCTCGCACCTTTTCTCGCACCTTTTCTCGCACCTATTCTCGCACCTTTTCTCGCACCTTTTCTCGCACCTTTTCTCGCACCTTTTCTCGCACCTATTCTCGCACCTATTCTCGCACCTATTCTCGCACCTATTCTCGCACCTATTCTCGCACCTATTCTCGCACCTATTCTCGCACCTATTCTCGCACCTATTCTCGCACCTATTCTCGCACCTATTCTCGCACCTATTCTCGCACCTATTCTCGCACCTATTCTCGCAATTTTTAGGTTTTGGAACGATATCTCCGCAAGATCAAAAGTTATGCCCTCAGTGCACTTGAAATTTCAAAAATTCGTTAAAAATCAGGGATTGAACCGATTTGGCTAATTTCATGGATATATAGGTTTTTGACCATGCTGATTCCGAATCTGAAATCCACGGCTCCGACAAATGTCAAAAAAGTGCCGAAATCGAAAAAGTGCCAATCCACAATTTTTTTTTTTTTTTAGATTTCGTTGCTGTATTCATTTTACGCGATTTTAGTATACATTCTAATGAGCTGAAAATGAGATAATGTTTCAGCCTCTTTTCAAAAATTAATTTTTCTTATGAATTTAAGTGATGAGTAAATGTTGTGTCATTGGAATTTTTAAAATAATGTTTGCAGCACCAGATAAAGTTGTTAAAAACAAATGCAACATGTTAATTTAAATCTAAATCATACCCAAAGAAAAACATTTTATCTCACTCAAATATTGAAAAGAAGTGAAATCAGGAATATTAAAAATATCGTCCTCATCGACGACCTATGATCTTCGTTAAAATATTTTTTGTTAAAAACAGTCATTAGAAAAAGGCAAACCTTTTGTAGCGCTCTCCCTTAAAAATATAGCATTTTCGAAATTTTAAAAAAAGGGCAAACATCGATGTTTTAAAAATTTAAGGGGAATGAAAAGACAAACGGCAGTGAAAAATTGATTTTATCGTTCTTCTTACAATTTTTTAGACATTTTTTAAAATATCCATTATGACTTTATTTTTTTTCAAATAACGTTTTTGAATATTTAAATTTTTTATTGCTAACAAAAAATGTAAAGAAATTCAATAAATTACGATTTCAAAATTTCAAAAGCAATGACCGTTTTTTCTCAATCATTACAATCAAAAAATCTGAGCATGACACGATGTTCACCCCAACAAATAACGAAAAAGTAAGACTTTTTTTGTTTGACTTTAAAGAATTTTTAACAACAAATAAAAAGTTTCAACATTTTTGTAAGTCTTTCGTGCTCAAAAAACCCTTAATTGTTCCCAAGAAAGTGCATTTGCTGTCTATAAAAACCCCCAAACATCTGTTTTCATAATTTGGCAAAGAAATGCTATTAAAACAAAAAAATACCACTGATATTAAAAGGCATTTATATTATACGTGTATTATGTTATATATATATTTTTACAATACTTTAAATAATACTTTAATATTCAAATTAGTTGCACAATTACAATAATATTATCCAGTACTCTTCACTTATACAAAAAACATATTTTTTAAACATTTTTTAAAATCATATGGGGTGAAACGCGTTCATCGATTTCATATTTTATTGTTCTAAGACTTCTACTTCTGGTGGTTTCATCGCAGTGTTGAAATGCTAAAGAAAAAAATCATTTCTAAGTATTAATTTTAAAATAAAAAAACCATTAATAGATAAAAAATTCAAAAATTTTAGCGCTTATTATTTTTTTTTTTTCACAAAAGAACAGCCGTCTAAAAAGTTTTTTGAAAAAAAGATCGCAAAAATATCAGTTTCTGTCGATAAAAAAACTCCCAAATATCTGTTTTTTTTTTAAATTTACAAATGTTTTTTTTTAAATTTACAAAAAAGCTTATAAAAATGCAATTTTTTTTGTAATTTCTTTGAATATTTTATTTATTAAGCCTGTGCTTAATTTAAGGTCTCCTATGCCCAAATTTGATATTAAATAGTTTTATATCATTTCAGTGATTTTTAAAAAAGGATGAATTCAATAGCACAGTATAAAAAATTAAAATTATAAAATCGATAAAGACCCGTATTAGATTTTGTTTATTGTTTCAGGTTTTGAAATTTTTGTGTGATTAATTAATAGCTTCTACAAAAAGAAGGAAAAAATGGGCAACAAAAACCATTGATAATTAGGATCTTAAATTTAAGATTAATTGTTTTTGGATATTCGCATTTTTATGCCTTAATTTCCGTAGCTAGAAAAATGTTTTAATTTCAAATGAATAAAAATAACCAAATCAAAAACAATTTTTGTTTCAATTTTTACTACATAATGACCTTTGAAGTGTCAGAAACAAAATAAATCAAAAACATGGTTACACTTTAAAGTCATTAATTACCTTTTTATTGACAATGAATTTCTAGTTTGGTTTCTTTTGTCGATCAAAAATACCAAAACAGGAAATAAAAAGAAGAAAAAAAGGAAGGTTAAATTTTCATAAATGTTAGTTTATTTTCACCTTTTTTTCTAACCTTGTCATTTTTTTCTACCTAAAAATAATGAAATTTTATATATGTTTGGTTTTGTTTTTATCAATTTTAATTTTTTGTGAAGCTATTAAATGTCAGAGATGGACAAAATTGGATAACGATGATGTTGTTAAATTTTATGTTTCGGATTGTACGTCTCATTGTTTGATGGGATACAAAAAAACTGTGGATGGAGTTTTTTATGAAGGTGACTGTTCAAATGTGAGTTTTTTAATAATTCATTTGAGTTGGTTCACCACCAAATATCCAATAAGTGGTGAAATAATCTCCAGATTTGGGTACTGTAATCGGAGGTAAACAACAACTTGTCCGAATACTGTCGAAAAATTTGCATAAATAAATTATTGTTTACGAAAATGTTTTTGAAAAAAGCTGGAATTGACCTCTGGAGTAACAAACATACCAGAAACAAATTTATGCAAATTTCTGACTATTGATTTTTGATTGTCACTAAAAATTGGGGGAATCAAACTTTTTTTTTTTTTTGTTTTTGTTTCATTTATGTTTTTTGGCATCCAACATTACTTTTAATGATTTTTAGGGTGAATTCTTAAATCGATGTTATCATGATCAAAAAAATTTTGTTTGTGGTTGTGACACTTTTGATCAATGCAATAAATACGCTGAACTTGTAAAAAAGATGAAAGCAAACAATGCAACAGTTTAAAAATGCGAAATTGACATAAAATTTGTTAATTTCCAAGTTATAATGGAATCATGCAGAATGTGAATAAAAAAAATTAATTTTTCTTTTTACAAGTGGCTAAAAAATTGGAATTTAACTTTTGAAAAAAAAGGAAGGAGAGTTGAACAATTTGTGAGGGGTGGAAATAATATTTTATGGGGAACTATGACCTGTTCAACATTTTTGTGTCGGGAGTTTCGACGTTCCTAAATTCGAAAAGTACAGTTTTTTCGATCTATTTGTAGAATAAAGTTCTTAGGTAAACCAAAAGGGCTGAAAAAAGGTAAAGGGGGATTAAGATAGCCCATATGTCAGATTCGTTGACGCAACAAAATTTGGGTCTATAAATGTGGTACTGTTCTACTTTACATGATATTATTTTAAAAACTGCAGTCTTCAAAGAATTTTTGTCAAAAATAATCCTGTATTTCTTTAAAATTACTGTTTAAAAAATTGCTATTTCTTATTTCTGTTTTATCACGCTTTCGTAAGTGTAAAATATCACAGAAAAGAGAGAAACAAAGAGACAATCTTTTTTCATATGTTCTTTTTTGTTCAACGTTTCTCTCACATATTCAAATTGCGCGCCGCCAATCCTTTTTTGGTGTTTCTTGTTTTATAAAAGTACTAATTCGTTTTGGGCGTTTTGGGCATTTTTTAGTCGGTTTTTAGACACTTTTATAATCCACGACTTTCCTGTGATCCTGTACATTTTTACCTAAAATGTACTTGATAAGTTTAAATTTTTCAAAGTAACAAATTTTCTTATTAAAATTATTAACTGCAGATTCAAAAAAATGTTTATCAAGAAAGCATTGATTCATTTTTAAAAATTCAATCTTCTTTATTATTGGCAATAGCGTCACACATCGAAACGAAGGCAGAAAAATGTGAGATTTTTCGTTTTCTTTCGTTTTTAAAAAGAACAAAAGAAAAGTCTTTTCGTTTTTTTTCGAAAGCCTGTTTTACACATGGCGTTCATAAACATTTTGCCACACTTTGTCTCACGTTTTTCTGGTTTTTTCTGAAAAAAAATTCGATGTGGTCAATGTTGAGCATTTATAGCTAAATCACATGTTCGATTTCTGTGCTGTTAATTACAAAGACTCGGAGTTCATTTTTTCCAAAACATTATAAGTTTAAACATTCAAACCATATTTCGAATCGAAAAATAATTTTTTATAAAATTTCACACGAATCGATTTTTTCTTTAAAGGAATAAAAATTTTTGGGAAGGAGAAAGAAAAACATTTTACGACAGCGAACATTTAATATAAAAAAATTTCATTTTGTTGCTGCAAAAAATTCGAATTTGAAAGTTTGTTACAGGCTTTTTGAATATTTGTATTTTTCATAGTCAAAAAAATGTACAAAAATTTAATAAATTAAGATTAAAAGGAACGAATGATCACAGTTTTAGCCTAATCAATGGTTGATGCTAAACTAAACATTATTTAAAATTTATGTCTACATAAATCTTAATTTTTTCAATCCCAAAATTTTTTTTTTATAATTTTTAATCACTGATTGGTGTTCATGTTGAAAAAAAAACTGAATGTAATACTTTAACCTAATGTATTTTTAAAACAGCTTCTCGGAAAAAATTTTAGTTGTTGGTCAAATCATGCCACAGCTATTTATTAAACGTTTTTTCATGAAAATGTTTAATACTATCACAGATTAATACATTCACAACATTGTTATCGACTTGCGTAGAAAGTTTGCTAAACATTTTTCACAATTGTCAGACAAAGAACGAAAAAAATAACGCTCTAAAAACAGTTTCGGAATACAACAACTTTGCAAAAGATGATTCACAAAAATAGATGACAAAAAAGATGTTTTTTTTCAAATGAGATGTGTTTGCGAAATCAACAAATGTAATTTTTCAGTGCGCTGTTTTTTAATTTACGATTTTTTGGTCACGTGATTTCTAGACAGTCGCTATTCAACCAAATGTTTAAAAGCCATTTTCAAGTCGCATTTTTGAAGCTTAAAAAGTTTAAATAAAGAACAAAAATTATTAAGAAATTCATGGAATTGTTCAAGTAAATATTATCTCACCAATAATCAACTCCCTACTAAAATTCAATCTTAAATAGCTTTAATTTATTATTGTCTCTTTCCTTTGATGTCATTATGATTTGATTTTTTGCGGACCTAAAGAAGTACCAAAAATCTAATAAATAACAAATGCAGTATGTTGAATTACAAAATCATGCTCTAAAAAATACATTTTATCTCACACTAATAATGAAAAAAAAGTCACGATTTTTTGGTAACGTGATTTTTGGACAGTCCCTATTCAAAATATCGTCCTAGTCGCTAAAACATTTCTTGTAAAAAACATTCATTGGAAAAAGGCAAATCCGTTTTTGTGTTCTCATCAAAAAATTTTGCATTTTTAAAATTGGTATAAAAGGACAAACATCACTGTTTTAAAAAATGGAAGAGGAAAGAAAAGACAAACGGGGGAAAATTGATTTTATCGTTTTTATTACAACTTTTTAGACATTTTTTAAGCTATTCAATGCGAATTCGTTTTTTTGAATAACATTTTTGAATATTTCAATTTTCAATTGCTAATAAAAAATGTAAACAAATTCAGTGAATAATGATTAAAAGATTAAGAGTAAAAGTTTCTTTCTTGGTGCTCTCGTAACAACTTCTACTGAACCAATTTAAAAGGAAAAGGAATCATTTTTTTCATTTTTTTCAAAGTATCAAATAATCCTAAATGTTTTGACATTTGTTTTACAAAGATACTTTTTCTCTTTAACAAAAAATTGTTTTTTTGTAAGAAAAAGAAATTTCGTCACATTAAAATTTACGTACAAAAAAATGTTTTGATATGGTAATAAAAAAGAAAATAAGAGGTGGTAAAAAGTTTACGAACGGAATAATCCAAGCGAGCGGCAAAATTGAAAATTTTTAAAAATATTAAACTTTTAGTTTTGATATCTTTCTTTGGAATATTTTAAAATTGTATTTCTTTTTATATTTTTATTTTATATTTGATCGGTAACGGCAAAAAAAGTTGATAGGAATGATATTTCATGGAGTTTTGGTACCACTAAAAATGGTCAAAAATAGGGTAAATTTCAACATGACCGGAAAAATCGATAATGTCCGATATTTCAATATTCAATGTTTATAATTACTTATATTACATCTATTTAATGTTTTAAAAGCATTAACTCTTTTATTTTTAACCAAAAACTCAAATTACCTTGATTTTTCCTTCGACACCTGAAGTTGCTAAATTTCGAAATTTCATATTGATGGCATATTTCGAAATCGTATCCTCAATCAACATTTTTTCTTTACCAAAATTAATAATTTTCATTTATAAAATTTGTTTAAAAATGCTTTTGTAATTGTTGATTATTTTCAAAGCATTGCACGAATTTTCGACATTTTTTGTCCATCTATTGAAACAGCATCTCTTTAGCAAAAAATAGTTATTTAAAAAAAAGGAAAAAAAAGTGTGTTTGGTTTTATTCATCGCAAAAATAATATTTTTATGAAAAACGGAACATGTATTAGTGACTTTTTTTGAATATTTTAGATTTTTATTTCTGTTTCTTGACTTTATATTTAATTAATTTATAAAACCATTGAATTTTTATTGAAGAATCAAAATATGAAAAACTTACGTTATTTAAACTCCATCTATCCATTTTTAAAGATTTTTAAATATTATACCAAATACTGAATAAAATTAAGGATTTAAAGAAGTGCCTTCAGGCATTTAATTAAAATAATTTGTGTTTTTTGTCTTTAACATATCTTTTTTTGATTTTCTTGAAAGTATCAAATAATCCTATATTTGTTGACTTTTTTTTTACTTTATTCATATTTAAATTAAATAGAAAACCATTTCAGTAGTATATTTGACAAAATGCTGCATCTACTCTATTAATATTCTTTTTTTCAGCAAAAAATTGTTTATTGTTACAACACTGAAAAAAAAAGTGGTACGTTGCTAAAATTGGTACGTTGCTATTTTGACGAATTCGTACCAAAAAATGGTACGTTAGTGGAAAGATAAACGATTTCACACGAAAACGTACCATTTTATCGGTACGATGAAGCGAACGTAGTAATTTAAGACGATTTCGTACCAAAAATCACTTGTTCCCAAAACATAATGCAGTGGTACGAATACGTACCATTCAAGGGTACGAATTCGTACCACGTATGGGTACAACAACGTACCATCAATGGTACAACAACGTACCATCAATGGTACAAAAACGTACCAAAATGAGGTACGTGTAAAAAACAACTACCACCGATAAAAATCGTTTTTTGGCGTTTTGGCGATTTTTTGAATTTTTTTGATTTTTTCTCTATTTTGCCCAAAAATGAAACCCAATTTAGCTCACTCATAATACCCCTATTTTGAGTAAAAAATCCGACAAGTATTTAAAAAACAAAATTTATTAAGGTTTCACACAAAAGGACACATTAAACAAAAGGTTACAAAAAAGGACACATTAATAATTTTAAAGCTTCACCATTTTATTTTCAGGAACAGGAGATACGTTAGGATCAAGGAAGCCAAAGGTGACAGTTCTTCCAAAAACGGTTGTAGTCCAGAAATGGAACTTTTGATAGCATTTATCATAATTCATAAGGTATCCAGCATGTTCACGCTTGAATTCAAGAGCAAGGAGGAGTTCAAGGATTGTATCATCTCCAGGAGTCAGCTGCAGAGGATTCATCATCAATGAGCATTTCAGAAAGGCGCTAAAACAAAATTTGATAAATCTATCTATTTGAACGATGAGCTTACCTCGACTTGTTCATGGAATGCATTTCTTTTACAAAAGTCATTAACATTCAGGGTAAGGCTTCTGAAGCAAGGTTCTCGATCACGTTGACGCATGAAGAGGTCTCCATAAAGGGCCATAACATTTTCAATCAAGGTTGCATATGAGGTACGGCGGCTATCAAATCTACAAACAAAAGAAGTTAATTTGAAAGGTAAAGACGAATACAAAACTTACAAAAAACGGGTAACATTGCGTGGAATGAATCTGGAGAAAAATTGAAGCAGTAAAAGGCATCTTCACGGGTATCCATTTTAGCAGTGTTTATTTGAGGACCAAAAATAATACGGCATACTTTGGAATCACGAGAGGCAGCACTGAATTTTTCCATTTTTCAAGGGTTCCAGGTTGCATTGGGGCAATACGATGCATTTCAGCAATTGGTCCACCACTTGGAGCATTTCGAACCTAAAAATTGTAAAAAATCAATAACAGCTATATTAGTTCTGAACATACTTGGATAGTTGGAAATTGACCAGCAGCCGGTTGTGCAGGAGCAGCTTGAGGAGTTGGTTGTGCAGGAGCAGCTTGAGGAGTTGGTTGAGAAGGAGCAACTTGAGGAGTTGGTTAAGGAGGAGCAGCAACTGTAGAAGCAAACAGAGGATGCGGTCGAGGAGGAGCAGCAACTGGAGGAGCAGCAACTGGAGGAACAACAAGAGGAACCGGTTGAGGAGGAGCAGCAACTTCAGGTTGACGAGGAGGAACAACAATTTGAGGTTGAGGGACCGGTGGAAGAAGAGCGGCATTCTAAAAGTGAAAAGTAATGAGAGAAACATAATAAAAAAAACTTACATCAGCCACAAGGAATCCAGCAGGTGCTGGGATGAACATAATAGCCCCTGTACCACGAGGAACAGAGACACTGAAGCCACCACGAGGAACTGGAGTAGGGAATCCACCACATGAATTAAAGATATGTGCACGAGGACCAGGACGACCAATTGTTGCAAAAGATGATGAAGGTTGACTTGCAGGATTCGAAGGAGGAGCTAGAACTTGCAAAGGTGCATCAGTGGGATTGGAGTGGGTATTCCAATCGTCACCGACATTTGGCAACTAAAAAAAAGTGTAATAACTTTAAACATATATAAAAGCTTACATTTTGCACTTGAATCACAGGAGGTCCTGCAACTGAAGGAGCCGGTTGAGTAGCAGCAGCAGCAACTGAAGGAGCCGGAGGATTTGCAGCAGCAGCAACTGGAGGAGCCGGAGGATTTGCAGCAAATTGTGATGAAGGATGCAAAGGAGGAACAGGAGGATCAGGTAGACCAGCAGCTCGAGCAGTTCTTATGTTTCAACAAAATCAACAGCACCTTGCTGACCACACTAAAATATAAACAAGAGTTAATTACGACTAGAAAAGATATAAAAAACATACGGCTTCAACCAAAAATGAAAAGGCAAGTTCGACGTCACTCATAGGATTCGGTGCAGCAAGAGGATTAGCATTTCAACATAACCATTGCATGATTACCAATACCAGGATTAGATGATGCTGGACCACCAGAAGAAGGACTAGGAAGTTGAGACATAGCAGGATTAATTAGCTCGGCGGTTATCTAAAATCAAAAAATAAAGAACTAAGAGATATTGAACATTTTCATTTAGATACAAAGAAAGCGCACGAGATAATTAATAACACTAACACGATTACATACTTAAAAAAACTTAGAAAAAAATGAAACAAAGTAGAGAGTAAAAACTTAGAAAAAAACAAAAAAAGTCGAGGGAAAAAACCGCAGCACGCAACCCAAAAAACAACAGCAAATGCTACTTGTTTTTTTTCTTTCACGAAAGTCCACAAAGTTTTACGAACGTTTTCGAAAATCTTGATCGGGCAATTTCGCTTCAAGAATTTTTTTATTTTTCTACTGCGATTTTTTGTTGCAGTTTTTTAGAAATGTTTTTCCTCCGTTGTTTGTTTCTACGAATATTATCTTTTTCTGTGTATTTTTTCTTATTATAATCCCGCTTTTATTTATATCTAGAAATAAAGATGAACATAATACCGGATATTTTTTTACGGATAAAAGTCATTCTTTTGAAAATATTTTGACATGCTTTTAAAATTCAGACTTTTTAAAAAATAACAAAGTTTTTCTGTTACCTTTAAATTCCGCGCCAACAATCTACGCAGTGACGTTTAGCCGACGCACCCTACTTTCCCCAACTGCAGCTGATGTGTGTCTTTCTAATAATAACGCAACACTATTTTTGACATTTTCTTCGCGCATTTTTTTCAATTCTATTTTTTCTTTTTTTACAAGTTTATTTTTTAGTGCTACAAAATGCCACTTATGGCACCTTCAACAGCCGTGTCATCTCGACTATGCCTTCGATACCGCCGTGATGGCGATGTTTGCTGCTGTCAAATGCTCTTGTCACCTTAGATGTTCCTGCAATGCTTCCTTAAAGAATCTAGCCGATCTTGTTTTATGAAATGTTCCTGATGTTCTTGCCCTTAAAGACGGACCTTAAATGCGTATCACAATTGGTGAGGTTTTGTTATTAATTCTATATGTACTTTTTGTAAGTCTTTTTTAGATCCTCTGCTGCTAAAAGGTTCTCCACTTTATTCTTGTACTCGTCCAGCCTTTTCTAAAACATTACCTTGGTCTTTCATTATGCTTTGGATACCCGCCTTAAACCCTTAACTGAGGAGTCATCATTGCTATCCTCATGGTTCATAAGAATGCCGTATTTGTTTCCTTAATTAGTAAGTTCCCTTTGTTTCTATCTCTTTAAATAATTTCCAAGTATTTTATTGTTTTTTGAATTTCGCGCCAAAAATCTACGCAGTGACACTCAGCCGACGCAGCCTGCCTTACCCAGCTGATGTTGTCTTTTTCTTAAACGCATTTTATTTTTTTCGACATTTTGTGCGAGCAAATTTTCTTAATTTTCTTCAAAATTATTTTTTTAATTTTTAGTGCCTGAATATGCAACTTATCGCCTATGTTACCGTCAACGGGGATATCCCCACTCGTGTTATGCTCGACTATGTCTTTGATATTGGCACTGTTGCCGATCTTTGCTCATACGCTGTTGCCAAATGCTCTTGCCTCCTTGGGTGTTCCTTCAAAGTTTCCTTGAAGAGTTCTGGTGATGGTGTTTTATGGAATGTTCCTGATGATGTTGCCTTTAAAGATGGTTCTGAAATGCATATCACAATCGGTAAGATTTTCTTTCGTCCAGTATATATTTGACACATTTTTCTCAGATCCTCCGGTCACTGCTAGCATTCCTACACTTCGGTCTCCTGCTCGTCCAGCTTTCTCGCAATCCCAACCAACACCTTCGACACCTCGTCTTTCACAAAGTCCATTGGGAAGCAGTCTTCTCTCCTTTACCGGAGAATCATCAGTGCCATCATCCTCTTCAAATAGCTGCTCATTTCCTACTGCAACTGCAACCGCTGTAACCTTTGTAAGTTTTTTTGTTTATACCTAACTCTTTTACTCTATTTTAGCTTTGCCTAGGGAAATCCTGTGAGCTTTATGAATCAACTTAATGCCCTTGCTGCTGAACCTGCATCCTCAACTGTTCCCGAACCTGCTCAACTCAACCCAAATGCTCTTGTCGTTTCTGAATATTAAAGCCATCGCTAAGAAGTTGAACAGGCCTACGCCGAAATGAAACCTGATAAAGCCGTTTTGGTCGATAAAGTAAGCATTTTGTCTATCACATTTTTTGTATTTAGTTTGTCATTTTTTATGTTGATGTTTTTACCTTTCTTGATCGACCTCTCCGAAAATGTGGCGCCTCAAAGTAAGCTCTTTATTCATTCTGTTGTTGCATATACTGTTATATCTTCATTTTTTAGGTCAATAGAACCTATTCAAAAGAATTGAAACCTTTCTTTCTTTTGTTAGAAAACGTGGCAAACCTTGGACTCAATTGTGCATGTCAACCCTTAATGATCTTTACTATTATTTGAGAACGGAAGCAGGTAAGTTTTTTAGTTTCTATTTTGCTTTGCTAATTTTTCCATTGTTTTTAGAATCAATCAGTGAAGCCTCAATGTGTTCTCCTCCTTCAACTCAAACTCCTGTAACCTCTCCTCCTTCAAGTCAAGCTCCTGTAACCTCTCCTCCTTCAAGTCAAGCTCCTGGTGATATTACTGATGATGTAGATGACCTCCTTAAATAAATGATCCCTTATTTTCATCCTTGTTTCGTAAGCCTTTTTGTTGTTCTTTGTTTTTTTTATTTTTTGCAATAGTTTTGCAATAAAGTTATGTTATTGTTAATATTGTGTATATTTGGGGTGGGGTTCAGTGGTAATAGGTGTGGGAAGGGTGTTGGGATATGTAAAATGGCACGATTTGCAAAAAAATTGCAAATCGTGCAAAAATGCCAAAAAACGATGTTTATCGGTGGTAGTTGTTTTTTACACGTACTACATTTTGGTACGTTTTCGTACCAGTGAGTAGTATATGACTGATATTCACGCCCATTAATATTAATGGGTTTTTCTTCCATTGTCTATTAATGTGTTTTAGTGAATGAAGAATGATATGCGAGTACATTAATATTAATGGGTTTTTCTTCTATTGTCTATTAATGTGTTTCAGTGAGAGAAGCATGGAAATCTTTTAGACTTTCGTTTCTTTCAAGAGAAAAAACTGAATATTACAGTTGTAAAATGTTCACTTTTATAATTTCTTTAGAGGCAATTCTATGAGTTTTGAAGGAGAGGCAATTTTATGGGTTTTGAAGGTGATTTTATAGGTTTTGAAGGAGAATGAAAGGCAGTTTTATTTGTTTTGAAGGAGAGGCATTTTTATTTGTTTTGAAGGAGAGGCGATTTTATGGAAGGAGACCTTTTCATGCAATCGGAAAGAAAGAGAATGTAATGGATTTTGAGAGAGAGAGAGAGAAGATTTCTGAAGGTTGCGATGGCCTTTGAAAGATTTTATGGGATTTTGTTGTGCATGAACGATTTGTTTGTTTGTTAAATAAATAATTTTTTACTCGATCATACATTTTTTTTTAGTAAAATCTTTCATTGATCTCCTTTTTGTGTCGTCCTTCTTGCCACTTTTCTTTTTTTCGTCTCTATTTTTTCACTTTTTTTTATATAAAGATATTTATTTACGAAAAATTTAAAGAAGATTTAAAAATGAGTTTTACGAATAGTAGTTTTTTAAAAAATTATCATTCTTTTCAAAGAAATTTGTTTTCCCATGACTTGATAGATTTTTCTTAAAATCAAAACGATTTTTCATTTGCCTTTTAAGTTTTTTCGTTTATTCTTTAAAATAGTTTCGGAATGTTGTTTTTCGATGGCCTCAGAAAGATTTTATGGGATTTTTTGCATGAACAATTTGTTTTGTTATTAAATAAATATTTTTTTTCATACATTTTTTAGTAAAATCTTTCGTTGATCACTTTTTTGTGTCCTTATTCTTGCCACTTTTCTTTTTTATCTCTATTTTTATACTTTTTTATAAAATTTTTTTATATTTATTTACGAAAAAAAATTTAATCTAGACAATAATATTTTTTACTTTTTCTTTTTTCTTTTGTTTGATTAAAGAATTCGAAGAGAATTTATTTTTTCAATTACAATAAAGAACACATGAATTAATGGTTTTTTATAATGAAATTCGTTACTTTATATTTTTGTTTTTCGTCAATGATAAATGAATGACCACAAGCTTTGCATTTTCCTTTTAAGGATTTTTGTTTATTCTTTAAAATAGTTTCAGGGTTTCCGCATAAACTGCATAATACAAAGGTATCTATAAAGATATGTAATAAATTCTGAAGCTCTTTAGGATTATGAGTTCCATTAATAATATATCTTTCATTTTTTATTAATGTCGTTGCATTAAGCTCTGACCCAAAAAATTTGAAAATGTATTTTGAGCGCCTGTCAATTGCTTTTGAAATAGCATCCATATTTGTGATAATTGTTTTAATACCATTACCTTTACCTTCATGCTTTACTTCAACATTAGGCATTTTGTACCGATAAAAACGGTCATCGTATTTTTGATTTATATTGAGAGCCATGGTGTATTCAGAAGATACTGTTAGTACGACAATGTTTTTAATTTCTTTTATATTAGTTTTTTATAATCTGACCATTTTTTGAGCAAGCTTTTAACAGTAACATCAAGCATGAATTTAGTATTAAGAGGTATCGTAAAACCACAGTCACACTTGCGATAATATCCTATAGTAATATAAGAATCGTTTTTGTCTGAAATACTTTTTACATTCCAATATTTAATTAAATACTCTTTTACTGAAGTTTTTATGTATATTTTTGATAAACCTATCTCATCACGATATTCATACAACTTTGTTATTTTATTCAATACTTCGTTAAAGTCATGGCCATACCCACAACAAAAACCAAGTAATTTGTAATCTAAAGATCCATCGTTGTTTTTTAACACACCAATTTGAAAATCAGAGTCACAATCTGAAAACGTACGACATTCGTCCATGTTAGTAAATAGGAATGATGCTTAGAATTATTAATTTGCTTTTCACAATAGTTTACTAAGTTTTTATACATATTCTATGCCCGTCCCCCTTTTTTTAAACATTTGTTTTTTTAAAAAAATTTATTTACATACAGCTTTTTAAAAATTATTTACAAAATCCTTAACATATTTATCACAATTACGAAGCTTATAAAGTTGTTTTAA
This sequence comes from Panagrolaimus sp. LJ2414, assembly GCA_024447195.1. Taxonomy (NCBI): domain Eukaryota; kingdom Metazoa; phylum Nematoda; class Chromadorea; order Rhabditida; family Panagrolaimidae; genus Panagrolaimus; species Panagrolaimus sp. LJ2414. Next base: position 605,453 of record JAMRXY010000009.1, on the reverse strand, counting down.
AGTTTCCATACGATTGAAACCTAAAACTGTCCTAAGATAGAGATAATATAATGCATGTTCACCACAGGTGCTAGCAAACATGTTTTGAATAGGTTTGTAGTTATATTTAATGTTTTTTCTCCACGCGTATACATCTTCCGGTGGTTTGTTTCCTAGACTATCATAATATTCCACGTTGTTTTCTCTATCAATTAACACAGAAACCCAATGAGTGCCAGGCTGATTCATAACATCGTGATTTAAAATAAAATTTACAGGTAAAGATGTGGGTGATGGGATTCTGTCAACAGGAAAAACCCCAATAAAATTCGGGATATTCATATCATTAGCTTTTTTAATGATTAGTGTTTCGTACATTCCAGGACAGAAACAATTTTATGAGAAGAGTTTTTAAAGTATTCACTATGATTAGAAAAATAATATCCTATAACACATATAATAACTAAAATAATTAAAAATAAGTAAAAAACATCATCAGGACAACCATACACAACCATTTCAAATAGTCAGATCAGTGCTTACTACTCTGTTTTTGTCTACAATAATCATTCCATCATGTTCTCCATAGATAATCATAGAAAGACCGCCTGCTGGTATTGGTTCTGAGAAATTAATATGAACAGATGTTGTTCCTGATTTGATTAAATCAAAACATTGATCAGTTTCCTGACTATTCGTTAAATTAAAAGTAAAGAAACATAGACGGGTTTGAAAGTCTTCTAAGGTAATACCATTTGATTCTGTTGTGTTTAAAAAGCCAAGGTTTTCGTACATGTCGTGAAACGCACGTGTATAATTTTGATGTGAAAACTCAAGTTTGTAAGGGACATTTGGAAAACTTTTACCGTTATACTGTATGCTTATATCCCTAACATGATGAGGTTCAAAAACAAAGGGAGAAGTGTCTTTAGTACCTTTGAAATAATTGTATTTTACCAAGCCTAAGGTAATTCTACGTGGAACTTGTTCTTGGAATATGTTTGCATTAAATTGTTGCCTGCCTTCTGTGATCATTAATGATTTAAGTTCTGTTCTTATGACACTATATCTAGCAGGTTCTATTTCTAGTTTTGCAGCAAGTTCCATGTTAAGACTATCCATAAGGTAAATATTCTTGACATACAGCTTGCATGACTCAATAGATAATTTATATTTAGTATCATCAATAGCAACAACAGCAAATTCGCTACTATTTGGTGTAATTTCAATATCGATATCACAATTATTAATAAAGAACAAATCTTGGTTAAACAAATCAATAAAAAGTTTTGAAATGAATTCAACAGTTTTTCCTTTAGTGAAAGGAGCTCTTCTATTCTTGAAACCTAAATTCTCAGTATTTGTTGGCAAAGCAAAATCTTCTTTATACCCGGCTGCTTCCAAATACGATAGTTTCTGAGCTTTTGTACTTGAAAGCTCAATATCCATCAAGGCTTTATAACTGTATAAAGAATTTGAATTGAAGACTTCCCTACCATTAATTAAAACTTTAATATTACGAATAAAAGTAGAACCTAAAGCTTGAATAACTGAGACTTTATCAGAGCTTGTGACATCTACCCATTTTTTATCTGCTTCAGCATCTGACCATTTTTGTAATCTGAATTCTGTTTTTAAATATGTTTTTGACAAATCTAAATAGCCATCTCCAGCATTTATACGGAAATGATAAGGGGGGTTTGATAAGGGATTTAAAGTAAGGAGTTCGTGATATAATGAACTGTTTACAGCTACATTCGTAGGTTTTGTCTGAAAAATATTTAAAGCAGTGGACCCGCAACTTTCTGAAGTACTGTCAATAATTTTAAATAACATTTTTTAATAAAGTCCAAAATAATCTTGTTTTTCTTTTTTAAGAGGAGAATTACGCTTTATCAACCGACCAACGACTTCTTTTTTTGTTAAATGACGTTTTCTTTTTCTTCCTTTTCCGTATTGACCTACTTTATCAGAGGCCTGTTGCAAAACTCTTTGAGCAGTCTGTGCACTTTGTTTTCTCAATGAAGTGGTGATATCATTACCTTGTTGCACATCGTTTAAAATACGGACACCTGTTGTTAAGCCCTCCTTTCCTATTTTTCTTGCTATAGGCTGTAAAAATCTCCATAAATGACGTAATGTGTCCCCTATTCCACTGCCTCTTTGTTTGAATCCTATATAATAAGAACCTCCTCCTCCATAAAAACCTTGATTTATTATATTTTCTAAATGAACAGAGTTAGGATTAAATAAAACACGAACCATTTTAATAAAGTACAACTTACTTTGAAATAAAAATTTGTGTAAACTAATAAGGAAGACCTTTTTTAAAATGTAAAGTTATAAGTACTGGACCATAGTTAAAGTTTACCAAATCACCAGACATGTCTCTTATTTCAATTTCAATATCCTTTATTTCCCTAGTTGCAACCCTGTTGTAAATAGGGTTTTGATAGATTTTTTCTACCATATCACCTGGCTTTGAATCAACGTTTACAATACGCAAGAGAGAAGCCATAACATCTCCAAAAATCATGTTCTCTGTTAAGTTGTTTGAATAGATGCATAGTTGATTAATACCTCCATTGATATCTGGAGCATATTTTGCTTCAGTTGTTCCTATAAAGACATCATTCTCTTTAAAACCTAAGACCCATGCAAGTTGAGGAGATAGTTCAACACTTTTAACACTTTGATCAGTTATTGAAAGTTTAAATCTGTTTATACTATCATTGTAATCGACTTTAATTAAGTCTTTCCGTGAAAAATTGTACAGAGCTTTCTCTTCATTAGTCAGAGAGTACCATTTATCTACTAAGGGTATGTTTTCTTCTACCTTATCCTCACGAATATCAAGATCCATTGTTTCATCTATGGGTGCATTTATACTAGCTGAAGCAACAATATATTTGTTTTCATTAGTTTTCTGTAAGAAGTGCTCAAACTCTGACTTTTGATTTTCTTTTTGTTTCTCTTGAAATCTTTCCATGTCCTTTTTCCGAAATATTTCTTCATTTTTCTTTATCAAGTCTTCTTTTTCTTTTTCTAGTTTTAACCGTTCTAAATTTTCGTCTTTAACTTCAATACTTGTTTTAATATATTTGTTTTGTGTTTTGTATTCTTCATCTTCCTCGTCATCAGGTAAAGGTGTTACATCTTCATCACTACTATCTATTTCAGGTTCACCTTCTTCCTCTTCCTTTTGAGTTGCAATTCTTAGCTCCTCTTTCTTCTGGTCGGCGATTCTTTGCTCTTCTTTCTTCTGATCTGCAAGTCTTTGTTCCTCTTTCTTTTGTGCTGCAAGCCTTTGTTCTTCTTTCTTCTGTTCAGCTAGTCTTTGTTCTTCTAACTTTTCAGCTGCAAGTCTTTCTTCTTCCTTCTTCTGCGCTGCAAGTCTTTGTTCTTCTTTCTTCTGTTGAGCTAGTCTTTGTTCTTCTAACTTTTCAGCTGCAAGTCTTTCTTCTTCCTTCTTCTGCGCTGCAAGTCTTTGTTCTTCTTTCTTCTGTTCAGCTAGTCTTTGTTCTTCTAACTTTTCAGCTGCAAGTCTTTCTTCTTCTTTCTTCTGTGCTGCAAGTCTTTCTTCTTCTTTCTTCTGTTCAGCTAGTCTTTGTTCTTCTAACTTTTCAGCTGCAAGTCTTTGTTCTTCTTTCTTCTGTTCAGCTAGTCTTTGTTCTTCTAACTTTTCAGCTGCAAGTCTTTGTTCTTCTTTCTTCTGTTCAGCTAGTCTTTGTTCTTCTAACTTTTCAGCTGCAAGTCTTTCTTCTTCTTTCTTCTGTTCTGCAAGCCTTTGTTCTTCTTTCTGTTGTTCTGCAACTCTTTGTTCTTCTAACTTTTGAGCAGCAAGTCTTTCTTCTTCTTTCTTCTGTGCTGCAACTCTTTGTTCTTCTAACTTTTGAGCAGCAACTTTTTCTTCTTCTGCTTTTTGTGATGTAGATTTATCATCACTTTTACCTCCTTTTGTTTCGACAGGGTCATCTTTCTCAGGCTCAACGTCATTGTCTTCATCATCTAAAGGCGGAGATTTGTCTCTAACATCTTCTTTCTCCGGTTCAACATCATATGCAGCTCTCTTGCTTCGGATTTCTAAAGGACTGGTACTTCTTTTTCGTTTATTTGATTTTCCTGCATATGCATCAGTAGGTTGTGTTATTAGGTAAGAGTTTAAACTTTCTGACAATCGTGCTGAGTTATAAGGCGTGAACGATTCAATAAAGTAAACAGAAGTTGTCCCATCTTTAAAGTTTACAGTTATTGTTTCGGGATTTTTGTTACCCAGAGCATTCCATGAGTGAGGATAAATAACAGAATGCACTCCGCAAAACCATTCAGAATTGAAATTTAAAGATTGTGGTAAATTCACGCGAAATTTATTAACTTTGTTGTCGGGAAAACTTAAAGAATTACTAGGAAGAATAATATTAAAACCAGACATTTTCAGATTTAAATAAAATTCATAATGAAAGCTTTTCACTTATCGGATACTCTTTTCAAGATGCCTTCAAACATTGTTTTAGCCGGGCCTTCTGGATCAGGAAAAACTACTTTTCTCCTTAAACTATTGCAAAATGCTAATACTATGATGGATCCGCCTCCCGCTGAGATTCTCTATGCATACGGACAGTATAACTCTTCTGTTCCCAAAATAGAATCCATGGGTATCAAAACTATTGAAGGTGTACCAAGTGATGACGATTTACAAAACATTTATAAAAAACCTTTGTTATTAATAATGGATGATTTGCTGACAAATGTCTCTGAAGAATACCTTGAAGCATTGTTTACAAAGAAAACTCATCATTTAAATATCACATTAGTTTTTGTAACCCAATCCCTATTTGACAAGAAAATGAAACTTGCTAGGAGTCAAGCACATTATGTAATTCTAATGAAGGCTTTTAGCGCTCAGTTAGGTGTAAGAAATTTTGGTGTACAAAACTTTGCACATCAACTCCCGTTTTTCATGGACAGTTATAAAAAAGCAACAAAAGACAACTTCGGATACCTAGTGATTGATATGTCACCGACATGTCCACAAGATTTAAGATTACGGACTAACATTTTTCCTCCTGAAACAATTACCGTTTTTCAACCCAAAATCATTGTTTAAAAATGTCAGGACAGTGTGTAGTTGGGGAATGTGTTTCCCGAAATAAAATTTTTTTAAATAATTTGGTAAAAACAAAAAACTTAAAAAAACAAAAATATTTAATAAATAATGCGACCCCTGACGAGTTAGGAACACTTGTAGAAATTTGTTTCAATGTTTTAAAGTCACGTTTTAATTATCCTACACGTAATTTGAAACGGTTACATAACTATGCCACGCCTATTCGTAGTTTATCAAGAATGAGAACTCCTGTTTCAGCAAAAAGAGTTTTACAAAAAGGTGACGGTTTTCCGTTTGCTTCATTATTGATACCTATTTTGCTAGCAGCAGGTCAAAAAGTATTAGAATGAGTCAAAAATATTTCTTAGTTGAAGAAAACAAGTATAACTCTTTATTAAATAATAATTACGATAGTGAACATTTAAACGTTGCCCAGAAAGACTTGATTAACATTTTGAACGATTCCAGTTTAGATTTATCATCGAAAAATGCTTTGTTAAACAATTCTGTTAAGAAAATTGTTAGAAAAACAAAAATTCTTGATGAGAAGCCTATTAGAGTTGAAAACCCAAGTATGAATAATTTAACTAATAGTCTCGAAGAGACACTAAAAAATTTGACAAACACATTACAAGAATCTATAAAAAACAAAGTGTACTCAACACCTTCTGTTCAAAATATATCTTCGAATAAATCGACAGCACGAAGTGCATCTACTGAACGACACAGTAATATATCTCCAGGCAATATTTCAGACACATCTTTTGATGAAACCCCTGAACATGTTTCAAACACATCTTTTGTAGAAACACCTGCACGTGTTTCAAACACATCTTTTGTTGAAACACCTGAACAAAATGTCGATGACCGTTATTTTTTTACAAACACTACAGCGAATGTTACTCCAAAGGCTAAACCTAAAACTCCAAGAGAAAAACGAAAGAAGGCTCTTACTCATTCAGAAAAAGTTAATCGTTTATCAAAGCATTTATTGGACACTGCGGATTATGGTTTTACAGAAGACGGAAAGCTTGTGAGTCCGAAGAATAAAAAGATTGTTCCAGGAAGCGATGTTCGGGATATTGCAGATTACACAATTAGTCATGTAGGAAAACGAACTCCACCAGGTTACAAAAAAATCAGAACAATGTTAAATAAAGATAAAGATGTTAGAAATATTCGTTTTAAAATTCAAGATTGGTCTAAACTTTAATGTTTACTAAATAAAAATTATACAACAAAATCTGACTCTTTAACATAACTATTATACACATTAGAAAATCCAACCCATTTAACTAAAAATTCTTTTTCCCCATTCCTTATTCGTGTGTTTAAAACCTTTTCTACTCTGTAGGTAGTGTCTTGGTTTTTATCAACTTTAACTAATTGCTGTATGTAAAAACGTTCTTTTAGTAGCTTCCCAGACTCGTCTTCTACACTGTAAACAGGAGGTTTTGTTCTGTGACATTTGACAATTTTAAAAATCTCATCGGTCCAGTTTGCCAAGTGGGACTTTTCAAAGATTCCTTTTTTATAGGGTAACCTGACATAATCTCCTTGTTTAAGCTTTGATACAAAGGGTTCTTTTTTTAAATTGTAAAGTTTGTTCCATACCTCTTGTTGATTATTTTGATTAATATCCATAGGTTTGAGTCCAGTAACCCTACATACTGAATTGTTGATTCCTTTAACAACCTTCTGAATAATGTTTACCCAATTTAGTGTGTTGTTTTCTGAAAAGTATTTATATAACCTTTCCTTAATAGTTCGTATACTTCTTTCAACAACAGCTGCTTTGACACTTTGATTTTGAGAAGCAAGCTTAATTATATCTTTTTCTTTAAAATACGTTTTCATCTGTGTTGATTCAAACTCTAATCCACGATCAGAGTAGCAAAACAATGGTTTAAAAGGCATTTGTTTTAAGATTTGATCCATTCCGAATTGCACATCAGTTGGTCTTTTACTTTTTAGAGGAGCTACAAAAATTCTACGCGATAAAACATCAACAGCAACTAATAAAAATGTGTGACCGTTCTCTTTTTTTAATAACTGAAAATCTGCTAAATCAACTTGTACATCCGTCATGAAACCTCGAGGTATAGTTTTTAAACGTGGATATTTGTTACGTCTAGGGCGGAACAATGTAAATGTTCTGTTACTTGTTAAAAACTTGTCAAAATCTTTCTTTTTTACTTTTCCTTTAGTTTCACGTCTGAGATTGTTGACGCCACTAAAAGCTCCCGCAAAATTTAAATCTGAATATAATTTATTCATAATGTTACCAGTATTTCTAAATGGATTAATAATAATATTTATTCCTTGTGATATAAAATGGTCTATGGTAAACAACAACACTCTAGCTCTTTTTAAAGCAAATGGTACTGACGTATGTGTTGAATTTAAAGATAGTGCAAATATTGTTCTGAAATCACATAAATGTTACTCCTTCGAGGAAGTTGTTGTACCACAGACAGTATTTGAGTACAATAAAACTGTTTATGTAATTGCAAAAAGTGAAATAGACAATGCAACAGTTATTTACATTGATAACATTGAAAAGAATAGAATATTTACTTACGGAGAGAAATTGCTAAGGTTCAACATTCATTCACAACGTTTGGTACAGTATAAAGATAATTGGATAACAGAATATAACATTAATGAATACATTTCTTCATTAGTACACAACTCTCCTTATTCAATTGTTAAAAGAACTTTTATTCCTCATTTAATCACAGATTTTCAGTTAATAAATGAAAATGTTTATTATATATATAATGAAAAACTGTTCTTGACTGATAAAAATCAAGAATTAAAACTCGAGTCATCTTGTTTACCTCTGTTACTGTCTGAAAAACAAATAGCTCCAATGTCAGGTTATAAAAATTACTTCTTATGTTTTGGTGTACTATGTAGTATTCTTATGTTTGTATTTACAGGAACAAACTTGGCTCAATGTCAAAAGAAAAGAAAATTACACTCAAAAAATCAAACGTCAAAGCCCCTGATTCGAAAACCTTATGGAAAGGAAATGACAAATACATAAATTATTCATGGATAGATTTATTTAACCAAAAGAAAAAGAAGAAATAAAACACATTTATGATCAGTGTCTTCTACATTATTGTATACTAAATACCAAATACCAAATACTAAATACCAAATACCAAATACTAAATACCAAATACCAAATACTAAATACCAAATACCAAATACTAAATACTAAATACTAAATACTAAATACTAAATACTAAATACTAAATACTAAATACTAAATACTAAATACTAACTTGGAATAAAACTTATTTGAATAACTTCCACTTCTTCCAACATCGACCGTTCCATGCTCTCAATCTTGTAATCATCATAAAAATAATTTAAAAAATAATCTTTGAAAGTATAACAATAGAGACGAAATTAGCGGATAAAGCTAAAACTGCTAATCAAACTTCTGGTGACGTTCATGTTCCTCAGCTGCTCTCAATCTTGTAAGCATTATAAAATTAATTTAAAACAAATTCTTTGAAAATATAAAAATAGAGAAGAAAAAAAGAAAATCGGTAAGCAAGACGACACAAAAATACGATCAATGATAGATTTTGCTAAAGAATACATGATCGAGTACAAAATAGTTGATTTAACAACAAAAACAAACGTTCATGCACAAAAAATCCCATAAAATCTTTCAGAGGCCACCGAAAAACAACCTTCAGAAAACCTTTTTTTCTCTCAAAACCCATTACATTCTTTTTCTTTCGGATTGTATGAAAAGGTTATTGTCTCTCCTTCAAAACCAATAAAATTGCCTCTCCTTCAAAACCCATAAAGTTGCCTCTCCTTCAAAACCAATAAAATTTGCCTCTCCTTCAAAACCAATAAAATTTGCCTCTCCTTCAAAACCAATAAAATTTGCCTCTCCTTCAAAAACCATAAAATTGTTCGTTCAAAACCAATAATATTTGCCTCTCCGTCAAAATCCATAAAATTGCCTCTCGTTCAAAACCAATAAAATTGCTTCTCCTTCAAAAAAACATAATATTTGCTTCTCCTTCAAAAAACATAATATTTGCATCTCCTTCAAAAACCATAAAATTTGCCTCTAAAGGTAATATAAAAGCAAACATTTTACAACAAAAATATTTAGTTTTTTCTCCTTGCTTTAAGATGTTAAACAGAAAGGATTTTGAAAGTCTAAAAGATTTCAAAGAAGCTTGTTATTGGTTATGCCGTAGTTGTCATGAATTAATAAGTTTATTAAAAGCACACGGTTATCAAAGTTCAGTCGATAATGTACTTCAAAATATAAAATATGACTTACATAGTTCTAACTTTCCGGTTGGTACAAAAGAACATGTTTACACTTGTATAAAAACAATGCAATCATCAAAAGAAATATGCGATTTTATTGTTGGTTATATGGAAGAATTGAGTAACTCTGTCCAACAAGTTTGGGAAGAAACTAAAGAGTAAAGCGGTTATTAAAAACCATTAATTAGCTTGTGTTCTTTGTTGTAATTGAATAAATAAATTCTCTTCGAATTCTTTTTATTGCTTCACTGAAACACATTAATAGACAATAGATGAAAAACCCATTAATATTAATGTACTCGCATATCATTCTTCATTCACTAAAACACATTAATAGACAATGGAAGAAAAACCCATTAATATTAATGGGCGTGAATATCAGTCATATACTACTCCAGTGATGGTACGTTTTTGTACTATTGATGGTACGTTTTTGTACCGTTGATGGTACGTTTTTGTACCGTTGATGGTACGTTTTTGTACTCAGATGTGGTACGAATTAGTACCATCAATGGTACGAATTCGAGTGATATAACACGTTTTCTTGTGAAATGAATGGTACGCTTTTGTACCATAAAATGGTACGAAATCGTAACATTTGTGGTACGTTCCCAGATCGTAGTGCTGTGGTACGATTTCGTACCAAAAATCACCCAGTGCCTTCACGGGTTATCGAATGGTACGAAAACGTACCAAAATCACTCGAAAACGTACCACTTTTTTTTCAGTGAACATTTTCTTCCTGCTAAAAAAGAAGCTTTTGCGGAAAAAAAGAAAGGAAAGATGAGTCAACCACAAACATTGATTCACATAAAATGTTCCGTTAAGGGAATATGGGGTGTGTATAACAAAAAATTTGTTCGATTTTTTTTAACGGAAAAGTTTAATCTTTGATTCTTTGAATATTTGTATTTAAAATTGTTTTTTTAAGTAACTCCCTTCTTTGTAAGAAACTGAAAACATTTGCGCAACTTACCCCTTAATTTGCCCAATAATAAGTAAGGTGAAAGTTTTTATAATCAATCAATACTTTCTTGAAAAACTTTTTTTCAATCAACAGTTATTAATTTCGGTAGAGTTATTTGTTACATTGAAAAAATTAAAAAATGTCATTTTTCAGCGTGTGGTTTCTTTAAAATTTTTTGGTGATTTAAAAGTTTATTCAAAAGTTGCGATAATTCTTTTTTTTATGTTGTAGCTTTATTCTTTAATATTACAATATTTTTAAAAGCGAACTAACTAATGTTTGAGTTCGGTTGGACATATATTTTTTTGTTGTATCACTTTCTAAGCAAAAAGTAAATAATTTGAATAAAAGAAATCAAAAAATTCAAGTTTCGTTTGCGTCAGCAAATTTTTCGACAAAAAATAAACAGAAATTCGAAAAAAGTTTCTGTTTCAACATTTTAAAAAAAACCTTTACAGAAAGAAAAAAAAAATTTCAATGATTTTGCGCCTGCAAAAATACGAATTGGAAAATTTGTTACAAGGTATTTTGAATATTTGAGCCTTTCATAAAAAGTACAAAATTTAATGAAATTTCATTAAAATTTTGAATGTGCAAATGTGATTATGTTTTAACACAAACATTTAAAAATAATGAAAATGGAATCCATTTTTAAATAAATATTACCTTTGTTCAAACAAACATTTAAAAAATATATAAAATCAATTTTAAATCAACTATTCCTGCAATAATCCTCTCGTTTTCTATATATATGATATACTTTGCATTCATTTTTTTCTGTCAAAAAAAATTTTTACGAAAGAAAAAGATGATGATTCACCAACATTCAAAGAAATAAACAATTTTATATTTTTTCCCACGACAAAACAAAACATAACATTCACAAAAAAGAGAAATATTTCGTTAAAACATTTTTGAATGTTCGATAAATGTTACATTACACTTCTTTTAGGAACTAAATTAAAAGAAAGTTATTAACTTTAAAACCGAAATTTTCAGAAACTTTAACATCTCTAACGACACGAGTGATCCAAAAATGTCGTTTTAAACATGGCACAAAAAAAGCCAAAATGGCACTTTTGGCTTTTTTTGAAATTCGATCTGGGTTTGTTAAGAATATTCGAAAACGTGGGCAAACTTTCAAAAAAATTTTATTTTTTTTTATCGAGCTTTCATAATTAGCATATATCCGAGCTTTTACCAAAATGACAATATTTTAATTTTTTCAATGTACCAAATTACTCTATTAAAATTTATTTATCAAGAAAACAATGTTTGATTTTTATAACTTTCATTTCTTTAATATTGAAAGAACAAAGATATTTGATGTATACAACTAATTTTTTTTTCAATTTCTAGCATGTGGCTTACAAAGAACTGAATTTAAAAAAACAATTTTATAAATTTTTAAAAATTCAAAAATTCAAAGAAGCGAAGATCAAACAATTCCGTTAAAAAAAATCGAACGAAATTTTTTTTACATCATTTTGTCTTTATGAAAAATTTTATGTGATTCAAAACAGCGGTTGTTGCAACAAAAACCAACATTTTTTTCTTCAACAAAAAAAGTGTTTGGAAAGAGAAACAAATGTTTTTTTGCGACAACCAACATTCAAAGCAAAGAAATTTCATAGATTAGGTGTCTTTGCTTCGACAAAAATACCAAATGTTTAAAAGCCATTTTCAAGTCGCATTTTTGAAGCTTTAAAAGTTTAAATAAAGAACAAAAATTATTAAGAAATTCAAGGAATTGTTCAAGTAAACATTATTAAAAATTTATCTCACCAATAATCAACTCCCTACTAAAATTCAATCTTAAATAGCTTTAATTTATTATTGTCTCTTTCCTTTGATGTCATTATGATTTGATTTTTTGCGGACCTAAAGAAGTACCAAAAATCTAACAAATAACAAATGCAGTATGTTGAATTACAACATATTGCATTTGTCATGCTCAAAAAAATCCATTTTATCTCACTGTAATATGGAAAAAAGTCACGATTTTTTGGTCACGTGATTTCTAGACAGTCGCTATTCAAAATATCGTTCTAGTCGCTAAAACATTTCTTGTAAAAAACATTCATTGGAAAAAGGCAAACCCGTTTTTGTGTTCTCACCAAAAAATTTTGGATTTTCAAAATTGGTATAAAAGGACAAACATAGCTTTTTTTAAAAATGGAAGAGAAAAGAAAAGACAAACTGGGAAAAATTGATTTTATCGTTTTTATTACAACTTTTTAGACATTTTTTAAGCTATTCATTGCGAATTCGTTTTTTTGAATAACATTTTTGAAATATTTAAATTTTTAATTGCTGACAAAAATGTAAACAAATTCAATGAATAATGATTAATTAGGAGGTAAAAAATGATTATAGTTTTAACCTGATCAAATGATTGGCGCAAATGTTACCATTATTAAAAATTTACGTGTTTATTAATTCGTTACAACGGTTTTGTCGTTTTTTCGTTACTATCAAAAATTTCCGAGCATGTTCACCCCAACAAATCACGTAAAAGTAAGAGTTTATGTTTAATTTTTTCTCAATTTCTTTAATAATGCACATTAAAAATAATTTCTGATTCACAGCAGCTTTTTTGTTTTTTTATTTCATTAATGTAATGCTTATGTTTTTTGTAAGGATATTATATTTTGGATGTCAAAAAAGATGGAGTGAAATATTCAAAACTGTTTAGGCGAAGATCAAAATGTTTCAGAATAAAGTAAGAAAAGTCGAACGTAATTTTTGCTACAACATTTTTCTTCTTATGTAGATTTTCGGAAAAGACAAAAAGAAAAAAAGAACTGCAACAAAAAAATACATTCAAATTGAAAAAAGTCAAAAAACGACGTTTTGCGAAAACAACTAAATATTTCGCTATGACGTTTCTTTGAATGTTTAAGATTTATATGATAGATTCACTTTAGCAACAGACTAAATAAGGTTAAAATAATTTTATGAATGTTTTTTAAAATTATTATTAATGGATGTCATCAGCTTAAAAAGTTTGAGCATTAGTGGTTTTGTTTTTCCTAAATAATAGAAATAATTTATTTGAAAATGTTTTTTTTAACTGCTGTCAGTAGAATCGCTAAAAATTATTTTTAAAATCATCGTATTTTATCGACATAATTAAAATAAAAAATATTCAAATTTGTAGACGATCAATGATCGTTGTTTAAATATTTCTTTTTAAACTCTGTTTAAAGGAGATGTTTCATCTGATTTATTTTTCATTATTTCGCAAGAGGTTCACGAACTGCAAATAATTGAAATTTAGGAACTTTCGCTTTTTTCTATTGGTTTTTTTTAAGAAAGGAGTTCATTATTAAAATTTCATAATCTTTTTTTAGAAATGTTTCTTTCGTTGACAGAAAAAACAATAGAAAAAAGCGAAAATTCCAGAATATCAATTATTTGCGGTTCGCGAACCTTCTTGCGAAATAATGAAAAATGAATCAAATGAAACATCCCTTCAAACACAGTTTACAAAGAAAGGCACAGCCTTTTTTCACCATCAAAATAAAAGTGCAGCTTTGAAATTGGTAAAAACGGACAAACACTGCTCTTAAAAAAAATGGAAAACTCGACTCCGGAGTCGACTCCGGAGTCGGAGTTGGAGTCGGAGTCGAGGGGTCGGAGTCGACTCCGACACAAAATTTTAACAATTGCAAGAAAAGCAGTTTCTGTTGAATTTAATCGTTGTAAACATTATTTACCGATATTATAAGCATATTAGGTTATTAAATAAAGCTTTTAAATTAGTTTAAACAAATTTTTCGAAATTTTCAAAAAAATTTGAAAAAAAATGTGAAAATTTTTTTTGTTAACAAAAGTTGTTAAAAACAATTAGAAACTGTTAATATATGAATTAGACATATTAAATAGTAATAATTAGCATCAAAAAAGCATTTTTATATGTTTTACAAGATTTTTTCAAGTCGGAGTCGACTCCATTGACTCCGACTCCGGAGTCGGAGTCGGAGTCGACCAAAAGTATAAAGCATAACACTGCTTCCAAGTTTTAAGACATACTTTTTCAAAGTGTCAGTTTGTGATTTGTTTTTTGGAATATTTAATTTGAAGCAAAAAAAATTTAAAAAGTTAATTTAAAAAAGTTAAGTTAATCGCACCTATTCTCGCACCTATTCTCGCACCTATTCTCGCACCTATTCTCGCACCTATTCTCGCACCTATTCTCGCACCTTTTCTCGCACCTTTTCTCGCACCTATTCTCGCACCTATTCTCGCACCTATTCTCGCACCTATTCTCGCACCTTTTCTCGCACCTATTCTCGCACCTTTTCTCGCACCTTTTCTCGCACCTTTTCTCGCACCTATTCTCGCACCTTTTCTCGCACCTATTCTCGCACCTTTTCTCGCACCTATTCTCGCACCTATTCTCGCACCTTTTCTCGCACCTATTCTCGCACCTTTTCTCGCACCTTTTCTCGCACCTATTCTCGCACCTTTTCTCGCACCTTTTCTCGCACCTATTCTCGCACCTATTCTCGCACCTTTTCTCGCACCTTTTCTCGCACCTATTCTCGCACCTTTTCTCGCACCTTTTCTCGCACCTTTTCTCGCACCTTTTCTCGCACCTTTTCTCGCACCTATTCTCGCACCTTTTCTCGCACCTATTCTCGCACCTTTTCTCGCACCTATTCTCGCACCTATTCTCGCACCTATTCTCGCACCTATTCTCGCACCTTTTCTCGCACCTTTTCTCGCACCTTTTCTCGCACCTTTTCTCGCACCTATTCTCGCACCTATTCTCGCACCTTTTCTCGCACTTATTCTCGCACCTTTTCTCGCACCTTTTCTCGCACCTTTTCTCGCACCTTTTCTCGCACCTTTTCTCGCACCTATTCTCGCACCTTTTCTCGCACCTTTTCTCGCACCTTTTCTCGCACCTATTCTCGCACCTATTCTCGCACCTTTTCTCGCACTTATTCTCGCACCTTTTCTCGCACCTTTTCTCGCACCTTTTCTCGCACCTTTTCTCGCACCTTTTCTCGCACCTATTCTCGCACCTTTTCTCGCACCTTTTCTCGCACCTTTTCTCGCACCTATTCTCGCACCTTTTGCGAAAATAATTAATTAATATATCTAAAAAATGATTTTAATGTTATTTCTGTGTCCTATCATTATTTATGGGTAATATGAAGTACCATATTAATAAAATTTATATATAAAAGTTGTCTGTTGATTGCTGGAATGCGTTTTTTAAACTCAACAGTAGACCTTCCACAGACAAGTTTAACATATCAATTTTAGTACGATTGTACTCTATATTACCTGTAGATGGTGACAAAATACTAAAATAACGTTTAAAATCATTTTTTCGAAGTATTAATTACGAAAAAGCAGCGAAAATTTAAACGTTTTTTTGGTCTCGCAGCGATTGATTGCTATTTTTTCTAGCAATTTCTACACGCGCGGAGTTTAAAAAAACATGACGTGGTAGACGATCAATGATCGTTGTTTAAATATTTGTTTTTAAACTCTGTTTAAAGGAGATGTTTCATCTGATTCATTTTTCATTATTTCGCAAGAAGGTTCGCGAACCGGAAATAATTGATATTCACGAACTTTCGCTTTTTTCTATTGGTTTTTTTAAAGAAAGAAGTTCTTTATTAAAATTTCATAATCTTTTTTTAGAAATGTTTCTTTCGTTGACAGAAAAAACAACAGAAAAAATCGAAAAAAAAAATGAAACCAAAAATGGCAGAAGATTTTATCTCCCACCTTCCAAGTTTTAAGACATATTTTTCAAAGTGTCAGTTTGTGATTTGTTTTTTGGAATATTTAATTTGAAGCAAAAAAAAATTTTAAAAGTCGATTCTTTCTATTTTAATTAATTTTTTTATGCATAAAATTACTTTGTAACTTTGAAACATATCGATGCATTAATTATCTCAGTGAATAGTATAATTACACCTATTCTCGCACCTTTTCTCGCACCTTCAGTGAATAGTATAATTACACCTATTCTCGCACCTTTTCTCGCACCTTTTCTCGCACCTTTTCTCGCACCTATTTTCGCAAAAAGTGCGAGAATAGGTGCGAGAAAAGGTGCGAGAAAAGGTGCGAGAATAGGTGCGAGAAAAGGTGCGAGAAAAGGTGCGAGAAAAGGTGCGAGAATAAGTGCGAGAAAAGGTGCGAGAATAGGTGCGAGAAAAGGTGCGAGAAAAGGTGCGAGAAAAGGTGCGAGAAAAGGTGCGAGAAAAGGTGCGAGAAAAGGTGCGAGAAAAGGTGCGAGAAAAGGTGCGAGAAAAGGTGCGAGAAAAGGTGCGAGAAAAGGTGCGAGAAAAGGTGCGAGAAAAGGTGCGAGAAAAGGTGCGAGAAAAGGTGCGAGAAAAGGTGCGAGAATAGGTGCGAGAAAAGGTGCGAGAATAGGTGCGAGAATAGGTGCGAGAATAGGTGCGAGAAAAGGTGCGAGAATAGGTGTAATTATACTATTCACTGAAGGTGCGAGAATAGGTGCGAGAAAAGGTGCGAGAAAAGGTGCGAGAAAAGGTGCGAGAAAAGGTGCGAGAAAAGGTGCGAGAATAGGTGCGAGAAAAGGTGCGAGAAAAGGTGCGAGAATAAGTGCGAGAAAAGGTGCGAGAAAAGGTGCGAGAATAGGTGTAATTATACTATTCACTGAAGGTGCGAGAAAAGGTGCGAGAATAGGTGCGAGAATAGGTGCGAGAAAAGGTGCGAGAAAAGGTGCGAGAAAAGGTGCGAGAAAAGGTGCGAGAAAAGGTGCGAGAAAAGGTGCGAGAAAAGGTGCGAGAAAAGGTGCGAGAAAAGGTGCGAGAATAGGTGCGAGAAAAGGTGCGAGAATAGGTGCGAGAATAGGTGCGAGAATAGGTGCGAGAATAGGTGCGAGAATAGGTGCGAGAAAAGGTGCGAGAATAGGTGTAATTATACTATTCACTGAAGGTGCGAGAATAGGTGCGAGAATAGGTGCGAGAAAAGGTGCGAGAAAAGGTGCGAGAAAAGGTGCGAGAAAAGGTGCGAGAAAAGGTGCGAGAAAAGGTGCGAGAAAAGGTGCGAGAAAAGGTGCGAGAAAAGGTGCGAGAATAGGTGCGAGAATAGGTGCGAGAATAGGTGCGAGAAAAGGTGCGAGAATAGGTGCGAGAAAAGGTGCGAGAAAAGGTGCGAGAATAAGTGCGAGAAAAGGTGCGAGAAAAGGTGCGAGAATAGGTGTAATTATACTATTCACTGAAGGTGCGAGAAAAGGTGCGAGAATAGGTGCGAGAATAGGTGCGAGAAAAGGTGCGAGAAAAGGTGCGAGAATAGGTGCGAGAAAAGGTGCGAGAAAAGGTGCGAGAATAGGTGTAATTATACTATTCGAGAAAAGGTGTAATTATACTATTCACTGAAGGTGCGAGAAAAGGTGCGAGAATAGGTGTAATTATACTATTCACTGAAGGTGTTTGAATGTTTGCTGTCGCAAAAAAGATTTGTTTCTCTCTCCAAACACTTTTTTTGTTGAAGAAAAAAATGTTGGTTTTTTTTACAACAACCGCTCCCGCCGCTGTTTTGATTCACAAAGATTTTTCGTTAAGACAGAATGATGTGTAAAAAATTTTGTTCGATTTTTTTAACGGAATTGTTTGATCTTCGCTTCTTTGAATATTTGAATTTTTAAAATTTAAAAAATTGTTTTTTTAAATTCAGTTCTTTGTAAGCCACATGCTAGAAATTGAAAAATAAATTTGTTGTACTTATACATCTAATATCTTTGTTCTTTCAATATTAAAGAAATAAAATTTATTAAAATCAAACATTGTTTTCTTGATAAACCTTTTTCGAATCAGCAATAAATAATTTTAATAGAGTAATTTGGTACATTGAAAAAATTAAAATATTGTCATTTTGGTAAAAGCTTGGATATATGCTAATTATGAAAGCGCGATATAAAAAGAATAAAAATCTTTTTGAAAATTTGTCCATGTTTTCGAATATTCTTAACAAACCCAGATTTTCACCATCAAAATAATAGTGCAGCTTTGAAATTGGTAAAAACAGACAAACACTGCTCTTCAAAAAAAAATGGAAAAAAAATGAAACCAAAAACGGCAGAAGATTTTATCTCCCACCTTCCAAGTTTTAAGACATATTTTTTAAAGTGTCAGTTTGTGATTCGTTTTTTGGAATATTTAATTTGAAGCAAAAAAAATTTTTAAAAGTCGATTCTTTCTATTTTAATTAATTTTTTTATGCATAAAATTACTTTGTAACTTAGATCGGTACATGGCGTTAATCATTACATTAATTATAAAAAATTTCTTTGTTTTTAAAAACTTCAGTGAATAAATATATTTTTTTAATAATAACGAAAACAGATTCGTTATAATATAAGGGTTTTTGGATATCTAATGCAAATTTACAAAATCCGTCCACCGTTTAGACTCCACCGGACCCGTCCTTCTAACGATTAATAAACGTTAGAAGGACGGGTAAGTGATTTCTCTAAAAAAAGGTTTAGCTAAGACTGAAAACACTTTCAAAAGAAGGAGAATATCAAAACTACAAATTTGTAAAAAAAATTTAAAAACATTGTTATTATTGCAAAATTTTATCCTGATACTTGTTCCAAAAAACAAAATACTTATTCTAAAAATTATAATTTTGGTAAGGAAATTGTTTGTTAAATTCCATTTTGGCAAGGCCGATTATCCACAAAATTTTTTTGTAATTTTGACTACAGTAGCGGACAAAAGTTTCTCGCACCTTTTCTCGCACCTTTTCTCGCTTCTTTCGGAACTGCATTTTTGTGGCTGATTCGCCCAAACCATAAAAATTGTTTAGTTGTTAATACCAGTGATATGGTTGTTTAGGAAATAAATTGGTCCAAAATGGAGTTTTATCAAATAATAAAGTTCTTTCGGAACTGCATTTTTGTGGCTGATTCGCCCAAACCATAAAAATAATTTATTGTTAAATACCCTTGATATGGTTGTTTAGGAAATAAATTCGTTCAAAATGGAGTTTTAATAATGTCAGAATGTTAACTGCCTTTTTTCCTTTTTTAATACTGTATAATGTACTGTTACAGATTTTTGTTAGAATATTTTCAATGCCGAAATAGTTGACATGAAATATTGAAAATTGTTTCTGTGGAGATCCAAATGTTTTGTGAAAAATTTGATTTTTGTTCCAACATTTTTCTTCTTCAGCAGAAAACAAATTTTGCGAAAGACAAATAAAAAATTGTTACTGCAACAAAAATACATTCAAGTCGAAGAAACCAGAAACAACAGCGTTTCGTGAAAAAAATAAATATTTTGATATGACATGTTTTTGAATGTTTAAGTGTTATCGATTTATATTAGCTACAGACAAAAAAGTTTAAAAATTTTTATGAATACTTATTGAAATTTAGAATGAATATGATTGATTTACGTTTTTAAATATTTGTGCAATCTTTGGTTTTCAGAAATAAATTAATAAAATAGTTCAAGGCCGTAGACAGAAAAAATTTTAGGTTTCATTTTGGATGGGACACACCTTTGATCTTTTACACCTTAACACGGCAGCGGCAAAAGATCAAAAGATTTTTTCGATTTTGGAATGGGGCACAGGTACCGAATGCCTACCCCTAAATATGGTTTTGAATAATTTGTCGGTAAACGTTTTTTGAAACTATCTTTGTTTAATCGCAAAAAATTGTTATTAAAATAACCACATTTTATCTACGTAAAACGGAATGAGATTTCATTGTTGTTTTTATTTTACATGATTTAAGTATACATTCTAAATTATAAAGAACGGAAAATGAAATACTGTTTCAGCCTCTTTGCATAATTTAACTTTTCTTATAAATTAAAGTGATGAATAAATGTTTTGCCACTGGATTTTTAAAATAATGTTTTCAGGTTTAGGTTATGGTAAAGATGTTAACAAAAAATACAACATGTTAAATTACTAAATCATACCCAAAGAAAAACTTTTTATCTTACTCAAATATTGAAAAAAAGTGAAATCAGGAATATTAAAAATATCATCCTCATCGACGACCAATGATCGTCGTTAAAATATTTAAAAACAGTCATTAGAAAAAGGCAAACCTTTTTTTGCGCTCTCCCCTAAAAATAGAGCATTTTCGAAATTTTAAAAAAGGACAAACATCGCTGTTTTAAAAATTGATTTTATCGCTCTTCTTACAATTTTTTAGACATTTTTTAAAATATCCATTGTGACTTTGTTTTTTTTTCAAATAAGTTTTTTGAATATTTTAATTTTGAATTGCAAACAAAAATTGTAAAGAAATTCAATAAATTACGAATTCAAGATTAAGACAAAAACAATGATCATAGTTTTAGCTTGGTGAAATATAGAAGCAAATGTTACCATTATTTAAAATTTACGTGTATATTAATTTATAGCAACGGTCGTTTTTTTTCAATCATTACTATCGAAAAATTTGAGCATGACAGGATATTCACCCCAACGAATAAAGAAAAAGTAAGAGTTTTTTTTGTTTGACTTTAAACAGAAGTTTTAACAACAAATAAAAAGTTTCAACATTTTTGTAAGTCTTTTGTGCTCAAAAAACCCTTTATTGTTCCTAAAAAAGTGCATTTGCTGTATATAAAAACCTCTAACCTCTGTTTTCATAATTTGGCAAAGAAATGCTATTTAAACAAAAAAATATTACTGATATTAAATGGCATTTATGTTATACGTGTATTATGTTATACATAATTTTACAATACTTTAAATAATACTTTAATATTCAAATTAGTTGCACAATTACAATTATATTATCCAGTACTTTTTACTTATACAAAAACATATTTTTTAAACATTTTTCAAAATCATATGGGGTGAAATGCGTTCATCGATTTCATATTTTATTGTTCTAAAACTTCTACTTCTGGTGGTTTCATCGCAGTGTTGAAATGCTAAAGAAAAAAATCACTTCTAAGTATTAATTTTAAAATAAAAAAAACCATTAATAGATAAAAAAATTCAAAAATTTTAGCGCTTATTATTATTTTTTATTTTTTCACATAAGAACAGTCGTCTAGAAAGTTTTTTGAAAAAAAAGATCGCAAAAACATCAGTTTCTGTCGATAAAAAAACTCTCAAATATCTGTTTTTTTTAAATTTGCAAAACAGCTTATAAAAATGCAATTTTTTTTGTAATTTTTTTGAACATTTTATTTATTAATTCTGTGCTTAATTTAAGGTCTCCTATGCCCAAATTTGATATTTAATAGTTTTATATCATTTCAGTGATTTTTGAAAAAGGATAAATTCAAAAACACTTTATAAAAAATAAAATTTAAAAAATCAATAAAGACCCGTGTTGAATTTTGTTTATTGTTTCAGGTTTTGAACTTTAATTTGTGTGATTAATTAATAGCTTCCACAAAAAGAAAGAAAAAATGAGTAACAAAAAGCATTGATAATTAGGATCTTAAATTTAAGTTTAATTGTTTTTGGATATTCGCATTTCTATGCTTTAATTCCCGTAGCTAGAAAAATGTTTTAATTTCAAATGAATAAAAATAACCAAATCAAAAACAATTTTTGTTTCAATTTTTACCACATAATGACCTTTGAAGTATTAGAAACATAAATAAATCAAAAGAGTGGTTTCACTTTAAAGTCGTAAACTACTTTTGACATTTAATTTCTAGTTTGATTTTTTTGTCGATAAAAAATACCATAACAGGAAATAAAAAGATGAAAAAAAGAATGTAAAATTTTATTAAAAGTTTATTTTCACCTTTTTTTCTAACCTTGTCAGTTTTTCCTACCAAAAAATAATGAAATTTTTTATTTGCGTGGTTTTGTTGTTAGCAATTTCAATTTTTTCTGAAGCTATTAAGTGCCAGAGATGGACAAAATTGGATAACGATGATGTTGTAAAATTTTATGTCTCGGATTGTACTTCTCATTGTTTGATGGGATATAAAAAAACTGTAGATGGAGTTTTTTATGAAGGTGATTGTTCAAATGTGAGTTTTTTTTATTATTTATTTGATTAGACTCACCACCCAATATCCAATATGTGGTGAAATATTCTCCGAATTTGGGTACTGTAGTCGGAAATACACTGAAAAAAACCGGTGACAAAAAAAACTCTCACGGGTGACTTATCCGTTACGAATTCGTCACCGATGGTGACGCTACAGTGTCGAATTCAACACTGGTGAGGGAATATTTCTCACCGCGGTGATGGTGTCAGTGTCGCATTCGTCGCCGATTTTTTTCAGTGTAAGCAACAAGTTTTTCTAACACTGTCGAAAAATTTGCATAAATCAATTTTTGCCTACAAAAAAGCTTTTAAAAAAAGCTAGAATCGACTTCTGTAACAGATATACCTGATACTAATTTATGCAAATTTCTGACTATTGATTTTTGATTGTCACTAAAAATTGGGGGGATCGAACTTTTCTTATTAATTTAAATTTTAGTTTCATTCTTGTTTTTTGGCATCCAACATTATGTACTTTTAATGATTTTTAGGGTGAATTCTTAAATCGATGTTATCATGATCAAAAAAATTTTGTTTGTGGTTGTGACACTTTTGATCAATGCAATAAATACGCTGAACTTGTAAAAAAGATGAAAGCAAACAATGCAACAGTTTAAAAATGCAAAATTGAAATTTAATTTGTTAACTTTAAAGTTTTAATGGAGTCATGCAGAATCTGAATAAAAAAAATTAAATTTTTCTTTTTACAAGTGGCTAAAAAACAGGAATTCAATTTTTGAACAAAAGAAAGGGGAGTTGAACAATTTGTGAGAGGTCGACATAATACTTTTTCGGGAAGTATGACCTCTTCAACATTTTTGTGTCGGGAGTTTCGACATTCCTAAATTCGAAAAGTACACTTTTTCGATCTATTCGTAGAATATAGTTCTTGGGTGAACCAAAAGGGCTGAAATAAGGTACTGAGGGATTTAGGTATCACATATGTCAGATTCGTTGACCCTACAAAGTTTGGGTCTATTAATGTGGTACTGTTCAAGTTTACATGACATTATTTTATAAACTGCAGTCTTCAAAGAAGAGGCAAAAAATATTACAGGGAAGAGAGAAACAAAGAGACATTCTTTTTTCATACGTTTTTTTTGTTCAACTTTTCTCTCACATATTCAAATTGCGCGCCGTCAACCCTTTTTTGGTGTTTCTTGTTTTATAAAAGTACTAATTCGTTTTGGGCGTTTTGGGCATTTTTTAGTCGGTTTTTAGACACTTTTATTATCCACAACTTTCCTGTGATCAAGTACATTTTTACCAAAAATGTACTTGATAAGTTAAAATTTTTCAAAGTAACAAATTATCTTATTAAAATTATTAGCAGCAGATTCAAAAAAATATGTTTATCAAGAAAGCTTTGTTTGATTTTAAAAAATTCAATCTTATTTATTATTGACAATAGCGTCCATGTTGAGCATTTATAGCTAAATCACATGTTCGATTTCTGAGTTGTACCTTACAAAGAATCGAAGTTCATTTTTTTCCAAAGCATCATAAATTTAAATATTGAAATAATATTTCGAATCGAAAAATAATTTTTTATAAAATTTCAAACAAATCGATTTTTTCTTTAAAGGAATAAAAATTTTTGGGAAGGAGAAAGAAAAACATTTTACGACAGCAAACATTTAATATAAAAAATTTTCATTTTGTTGCTGCAAAAAATTCGAATTTGAAAGTTTGTTACAGGCTTTTTGAATATTTGTATTTTTCATAGTCAAAAAAATGTACATAAATTTAATAAATTAAGATTAAAAGGAACGAATGATTACAGGTTTAGTCTAATCAATGGTTGATGCTAAACTTAACATTATTTAAAATTTATGTCTATATAAATCTTAATTTTTTCAATCCCAAAATTTTGTTTTTAATAATTTTTAATCACTGATTGGTGTTCATGTTGAAAAAAAAAACTGAATGTAATACTTTAACCTAATGTATTTTTAAAACAGCTTCTCGGAAAAAATTTTAGTTGTTGGTCAAATCATGCCACAGCTATTTATTAAACGTTTTTTCATGAAAATGTTTAATACTATCACAGATTAATACATTCACAACATTGTTATCGACTTGCGTAGAAAGTTTGCTAAACATTTTTCACAATTGTCAGACAAAGAACGAAAAAAATAACGCTCTAAAAACAGTTTCGGAATACAACAACTTTGCAAAAGATGATTCACAAAAATAGATGACAAAAAAGATGTTTTTTTTCAAATGAGATGTGTTTGCGAAATCAACAAATGTAATTTTTCAGTGCGCTGTTTTTTAATTTACGATTTTTTGGTCACGTGATTTCTAGACAGTCGCTATTCAACCAAATGTTTAAAAGCCATTTTCAAGTCGCATTTTTGAAGCTTAAAAAGTTTAAATAAAGAACAAAAATTATTAAGAAATTCATGGAATTGTTCAAGTAAACATTATTAAAAATTTATCTCACCAATAATCAACTCCCTACTAAAATTCAATCTTAAATAGCTTTAATTTATTATTGTCTCTTTCCTTTGTTGTCATTATGATTTGATTTTTTGCGGACCTAAAGAAGTACCAAAAATCTAATAAATAACAAATGCAGTATGTTGAATTACAAAATCATGCTCTAAAAAATACATTTTATCTCACTCTAATAATGAAAAAAATGTCACGATTTTTGGTCACGTGATTTCTGCACAGTCGCTATTCAAAATATCGTCCTAGTCGCTAAAACATTTCTTGTAAAAAACATTCATTGGAAAAAGGCAAACCCGTTTTTGTGTTCTCACCAAAAAATTTTGCATTTTTAAAATTGGTATAAAAGGACAAACATCACTGTTTTAAAAAATGGAAGAGGAAAGAAAAGACAAACGGGGGAAAATTGATTTTATCGTTTTTATTACAACTTTTTAGACATTTTTTAAGCTATTCATTGCGAATTCGTTTTTTTGAATAACATTTTTGAATATTTCAATTTTCAATTGCTAATAAAAAATGTAAACAAATTCAGTGAATAATGATTAAAAGATTAAGAGTAAAAGTTTCTTTCTTGGTGCTCTCGTAACAACTTCTACTGAACCAATTTAAAAGGAAAAGGAATCATTTTTTTCATTTTTTTCAAAGTATCAAATAATCCTAAATGTTTTGACATTTGTTTTACAAAGATACTTTTTCTCTTTAACAAAAAATTGTTTTTTTGTAAGAAAAAGAAATTTCGTCACATTAAAATTTACGTACAAAAAAATGTTTTGATATGGTAATAAAAAAGAAAATAAGAGGTGGTAAAAAGTTTACGAACGGAATAATCCAAGCGAGCGGCAAAATTGAAAATTTTTAAAAATATTAAACTTTTAGTTTTGATATCTTTCTTTGGAATATTTTAAAATTGTATTTCTTTTTATATTTTTATTTTATATTTGATCGGTAACGGCAAAAAAAGTTGATAGGAATGATATTTCATGGAGTTTTGGTACCACTAAAAATGGTCAAAAATAGGGTAAATTTCAACATGACCGGAAAAATCGATAATGTCCGATATTTCAATATTCAATGTTTATAATTACTTATATTACATCTATTTAATGTTTTAAAAGCATTAACTCTTTTATTTTTAACCAAAAACTCAAATTACCTTGATTTTTCCTTCGACACCTGAAGTTGCTAAATTTCGAAATTTCATATTGATGGCATATTTCGAAATCGTATCCTCAATCAACATTTTTTCTTTACCAAAATTAATAATTTTCATTTATAAAATTTGTTTAAAAATGCTTTTGTAATTGTTGATTATTTTCAAAGCATTGCACGAATTTTCGACATTTTTTGTCCATCTATTGAAACAGCATCTCTTTAGCAAAAAATAGTTATTTAAAAAAAAGGAAAAAAAAGTGTGTTTGGTTTTATTCATCGCAAAAATAATATTTTTATGAAAAACGGAACATGTATTAGTGACTTTTTTTGAATATTTTAGATTTTTATTTCTGTTTCTTGACTTTATATTTAATTAATTTATAAAACCATTGAATTTTTATTGAAGAATCAAAATATGAAAAACTTACGTTATTTAAACTCCATCTATCCATTTTTAAAGATTTTTAAATATTATACCAAATACTGAATAAAATTAAGGATTTAAAGAAGTGCCTTCAGGCATTTAATTAAAATAATTTGTGTTTTTTGTCTTTAACATATCTTTTTTTGATTTTCTTGAAAGTATCAAATAACCCTAAATTGATTGACATTTTTTTTACTTTATTCATATTTAAATTAAATAGAAAACCATTTCAGTAATATATTCGACAAAACGTTGCATCTTCTGTATTAATATTCTTTTTTTCAGCAAAAAATTGTTTATTGTTACAACATTTTCTTCCTGCTAAAAAAGAAGCTTTTGCGGAAAAAAAGAAAGGAAAGATGAGTCAACCACAAACACTGATTCACATAAAATGTTCCGTTAAGGGAATATGGGGTGTGTATAACAAAAAATTTGTTCGATTTTTTTTAACGGAAAAGTTTAATCTTTGATTCTTTGAATATTTGTATTTAAAATTGTTTTTTTAAGTAACTCCCTTCTTTGTAAGAAACTGAAAACATTTGCGCAACTTACCCCTTAATTTGCCCAATAATAAATAAGGTAAAAGTTTTTATAATCAAGCAATACTTTCTTGAAAAACTTTTTTTTAATCAACAGTTATTAATTTCGATAGAGTAATTAGTTACATTAAAAAAATTAAAAAATGTCATTTTTCAGCGTGCTGTTTCTTTAAAATTTTTTGGTGATTTAAATATTTATTCAAAAGTTGTGATTACAGAATGAAAGAATTTTTTTTTATTATTACAACATCGGTCATCAAATATTTTTTTTGTTAATTTTATCATATTTTTCATACAGTATAACATATTAATCATAAACATTTAAAACAGTAAAATAATTATTTTACTGAAAAACAAAATCCCAGTCAAAGCATGATCGTAGAATTATTAGATTTTAACTTTCATGAATTAGTCAGAAAATTAGTTACTTTGATATTTTTAGGGAGGCAAGAAACACAGTTGTCAAAAATTTAGAAAAAATGCTTATAAAACAGTTTCGAAATACAACAACTTATTGCTTGCAAAAGATGATTCAAAAAAATCGATGACTAATAAGATGCTTTTTTCAAATGAGATGTGTTTGCAAAATCAAATGTCATATTTTTAGCGCTCTATTTTTTAAATTTTTAATATTGTTGTGTTGATTCAAATGTTATTCAAAAGTTGCGATAATTCTTTTTTTTATTTTTTATTTTTTATTTTTTTTTTATTCTTAAATACTACAGTATTTTTAAAAGCGAATTAACTAATGTTTGAGTTTGGTTGGACATATATTTTTTTGTTGTATCACTTTCTACGCAAAAAGTAAATAATTTGAATAAAAGAAATCAAAAAATTCAAACTTCGTTTGCGTCAGCAAATTTTTCGACAAAAAATGAACAGAAATTCGAAAAAAGTTTCTGTTTTAACATTTTAAAAAAAAACCTTTAAGGAAAGAAAAGAAAAAGTTTCAATGATTTTGCGCCTGCAAAAATACAAACTGGAAAATTTGTTACAAGGTATTTTGAATATTTTAGGCTTTCATAAAAAGTATAAAAAGAAATTTAATGAAATTTCATTAGAATTTTGAATGTGAAAATGTGATTATGTTTTAACACAAACATTTAAAAAAAAATGAAAATGGAATCAATTTTTATAAAAATTGTGTATTTGATCACACAAACATTTAAAAAATATATAAAATCAATTTTAAATCAACTATTCCTGCTATAATCCTCATGTTTTCTATACAAAATGATATAATTTGCATTCATTTTTTTTCTGTCAAAAAAATTTTTACGAAAGAAAAAGATGATGATTCACCAACGTCCCAGACTCAGTTAAATGCCTAAATGCAGTGAATGCATAAAGACTGCATTTTTGCAGTGACTACGCATTGACTGCATTTATATGCATTTAATTCCTGTGAAATACATTGAATGCATAATGAATGCCTATAAAATGCGCATTGACTGCCAAAAATGCAGTAAATGCTTTTGTAAACGCAGTCAATGCGCATTGAATGCATTGCTGCTGCATTCAATAGGGAGCTAAGAAAATGCAGTCTCTGCGCAGTCACTGCATTTGACTTTTTTTTGAGTCTGGGGTTCAAAGAAATAAACAATTTTATATTTTTTACCACGACAAAACAAAACATACCATTCACAAAAAAGAGAAATCTTTCGTTAAAACATTTTTGAATGTTTGATAAATGTTACATTACGCTTTTTTTAGGAACTAAATTAAAAGAAAGATATTAACTTTAAAACCGAAATTTTCAGAAACTTTAACATCTCTAACGACACGAGTGATCCAAAAATGTCGTTTTAAACATGGCACAAAAAAAGCCAAAATGGCACTTTTGGCTTTTTTTGAAATTCGATCTAGGTTTGTTAAGAATATTCGAAAACGTGGGCAAACTTTCAAAAAAATTTTATTTTTTTTATCGAGCTTTCATAATTAGCATATATCCAAGCTTTTACCAAAATGACAATTTTTTAATTTTTTCAATGTACCAAATTACTCTATTAAAATTATTTATTGCTGATTCGAAAAAGGGTTCTCTCGAAAACAATGTTGGATTTTATTAACTTTCATTTCTTTAATATTGAAAGAACAAAGATATTTGATGTATACAACTAATTTTTTTTTCAATTTCTAGCATGTGGCTTACAAAGAACTGAATTTAAAAAAACAATTTTATAAATTTTTAAAAATTCAAAAATTCAAAGAAGCGAAGATCAAACAATTCCGTTAAAAAAAATCGAACGAAATTTTTTTTACATCATTTTGTCTTTATGAAAAATTTTATGTGATTCAAAACAGCGGTTGTTGCAACAAAAACCAACATTTTTTTCTTCAACAAAAAAAGTGTTTGGAAAGAGAAACAAATGTTTTTTTGCGACAACCAACATTCAAAGCAAAGAAATTTCATAGATTAGGTGTCTTTGCTTCGACAAAAATACCAAATGTTTAAAAGCCATTTTCAAGTCGCATTTTTGAAGCTTTAAAAGTTTAAATAAAGAACAAAAATTATTAAGAAATTCAAGGAATTGTTCAAGTAAACATTATTAAAAATTTATCTCACCAATAATCAACTCCCTACTAAAATTCAATCTTAAATAGCTTTAATTTATTATTGTCTCTTTCCTTTGATGTCATTATGATTTGATTTTTTGCGGACCTAAAGAAGTACCAAAAATCTAACAAATAACAAATGCAGTATGTTGAATTACAACATATTGCATTTGTCA
This sequence comes from Panagrolaimus sp. LJ2414, assembly GCA_024447195.1. Lineage (NCBI taxonomy): Eukaryota > Metazoa > Nematoda > Chromadorea > Rhabditida > Panagrolaimidae > Panagrolaimus > Panagrolaimus sp. LJ2414. The sequence goes on along the minus strand of JAMRXY010000009.1, from coordinate 575,805 downwards.
TGCTCAAAAAAATCCATTTTATCTCACTCTAACATGGAAAAAAGTCACGATTTTTTGGTCACATGATTTCTGGACAGTCCCTATTCAAAATATCGTCCTAGTCGCTAAAGCATTTCTTGTAAAAAACATTCATTGAAAAAAGGCAAATCCATTTTTTGTGTTCTCACCAAAAAATTTTGCATTTTTAAAATTGGTATAAAAGGACAAACATCACTGTTTTAAAAAATGGAAGAGAAGAGAAAAGAAAAGACAAACTGGGAAAAATTGATTTTATCGTTTTTATTACAATTTTTTAGACATATTTTAAACTATCCATTGCAATTTTTTCTAAATAACGTTTTTGAATATTTAAATTTTTAATTGCTGACAAAAATGTAAACAAATTCAATGAATAAAGATTAAGAGACACTATACGACAGGATTAGAAAATTTACAGATCGAGCGGCACATGAAATTTTTAAATGAAATTTTTTGTGGTCCATTCGATTAAACTAGGTGAAAAAAGGTTATTTTGAAAGTTTTGGGTCAATCTATCTCGTACTTTTGATTTAACTCTAAAGTAAAGTTACTGTATTGCCAAAAATGGAAAAATTCGGGAAAAATCCGAAAGTGAACGAATCAAAAAGTTATTAATCATGATTGTACATATAAATAAGGGCTTTTGAATGCACTATAGAAAAAATTTTTATCTGACCCCCAACCTCGAAATTTCGGGTACTTTAATTTTCGACACAGAAGAAAAATTTGCATAATTCCTAGTTCAAAGCAAAGACATATCACACCAAGTAGCCCTATATCTGGGCTTTCCAAAAATATAAAATTTATTGAAATCGGTGGGGTACTTAGCGATAGCCAGTGAAAAAGGTGCGCGGGATCAATATCTCCAACATTGACCTCGGGGCAAAACTCATGTATGATGAAAGCTATTGACCTGCGGTGAATTGCACAATGAAATATCATGTTGTAAGAGTATTCTGGGTGAGTTTCATGACATTTGGATATCATTAAGACATATGCCATTAATATGAAATTTTGAAATTTAGCAACATTAGACTTCGAAGGGAAAATCAGGGTAATTTGAGCTTTTGGTTAAAAACTAAAGGGACAATGCTTTTAAAACATGAAAAAAAAAAATCAAAAGTTGGTATCCCCAGGTGTTGAAATTGTGCCTACTAACTCTAAACATGCTATATTTTATCGGAAACGGCAAAAAAAGTTGATAGGAATGATATTTCATAGAATTTAGATACCTCAAAAAATGGTCAAAAATCAGATAAATTTCAAAGCGGTCGGAAAAATCAAAAATGACCGATATATCAATGTTTATTGCTTGTAATTACTTATATTACATCTATTTCATGTTTTAAAAGCATTGTCCCTTTAGTTTTTAACCAAAAGCTCAAATTACCCTGATTTTCCCTTCGAAGTCTAATGTTGCTAAATTTCAAAATTTCATATTAATGGCATATGTCTTAATGATATCCAAATGTCATGAAACTCACCCAGAATACTCTTACAACATGATACAGGTCAATAGCTTTCATCATACATGAGTTTTGCCCCGAGGTCAATGTTGGAGATATTGATCCCGCGCACCTTTTTCACTGGCTATCGCTAAGTACCCCACCGATTTCAATAAATTTTATATTTTTGGAAAGCCCAGATATAGGGCTACTTGGTGTGATATGTCTTTGCTTTGAACTAGGAATTATGCAAATTTTTCTTCTGTGTCGAAAATTAAAGTACCCGAAATTTCGAGGTTGGGGGTCAGATAAAAATTTTTTCTATAGTGCATTCAAAAGCCCTTATTTATATGTACAATCATGATTAATAACTTTTTGATTCGTTCACTTTTGGATTTTTCCCGAATTTTTCCATTTTTGGCAATACAGTAACTTTACTTTAGAGTTAAATCAAAAGTACGAGATAGATTGACCCAAAACTTTCAAAATAACCTTTTTTCACCTAGTTTAATCGAATGGACCACAAAAAATTTCATTTAAAAATTTCATGTGCCGCTCGTTTTGAATCCTGTCGTATATCGTCTCTTAAAAGATTAAGAGAGAAAAAATGATTATAGTTTTAACCCGATCAAATGATTGGCGCAAATGTTACCATTATTAAAAATTTGCGTGTTTATTAATTCGTTACAACGGTTCGTCGTTTTTTTAATTCGTTACTATTAAAAATTTTCAAGCATGATCACCACAACAAATAACGTAAAAGTATGAGTTTATGTTTAATTTTTTCTCAATTTTTTTTTTAACATAAACATTGTTTTTTTATTTCAAATCAATGTAATGCTTATGTTTTTTGTAAGAATATTATATTTTGGATGTCAAAAAACAAAAAAGATGGAGCAAAATATTCAAAACTGTTTAGGCGAAGATCAAAATGTTTCAGAAAAAAGTAAGAAAAGTCGAACGTAATTTTGGCTACAACTTTTTTCTTCTTATGTTGATTTTCGGAAAAGACAAAAAGAAAAAAGGAACTGCAACAAAAAAAATACATTCAAATTGAAAAAAGTCAAAAAACGACGTTTTGCGAAAAAACTAAATATTTCGTTATGACGTTTTTTTGGATGTTTAAGATTTATATGATAGATTCACTTTAGCAACAGCCTAAATAAGGTTAAAATAATTTTATGAATGTTTTTTAAAATTATTATAAATGGATGTCATCAGCAAAAAAAGTTTGAGCATTAGTGGCTTTGTTTTTTCCTAAATAATAGAAATAATTTATTTGAAAATGTTTTTTTTAACTGCTGTCAGTAGGATCGCTAAAAATTATTTTTAAAATCATCGTATTTTATCGACATAATTAAAATAAAAAATATTCAAATTTGTAGACGATCAATGATCGTTGTTTAAATATTTCTTTTTAAACTCTGTTTAAAGGAGATGTTTCATCTGATTCATTTTTCATTATTTCGCAAGAAGGTTCGCGAACCGCAAATAATTGAAATTCAGGAACTTTCGCTTTTTTTTTTGGTTTTTTGTTTAAGAAAGAAGTTCTTTATTAAAATTTCATAATCTTTTTTTAGAAATGTTTCTTTCGTTGACAGAAAAAGCAATAGGAAAAAGCGAAAGTTCCAGAATATCAATTATTTGCGGTTCGCGAACCTTCTTGCGAAATAATGAATCAAATGAAACATCCCTTTAAACACAGTCTAAAAAGAAAGGCACATCCTTTTTTCACCAGCAAAATAATAGTGCAGCTTTGAAATTGGTAAAAACAGACAAACACTGCTCTTCAAAAAAAATGGAAAAAAATGAAACCAAAAACGGCAGAAGATTTTATCTTCCACCTTCCAAGTTTTAAGACATATTTTTCAAAGTGTCAGTTTGTGATTTGTTTTTTGGAATATTTAATTTGAAGCAAAAAAAATTTTAAAAGTCGATTGTTTCTATTTTAATCAATTTTTTTATGCATAAAATTACTTTGTAACTTAGATCGGTACATGGCGTCAACCATTTCATTAATTATAAAAAAATTTCTTTGTTTTTAAAAACATCAGTGAATAAATATATTATTTTAATGATAACGAAAACAGATTCGTTAAAATATAAGGGTTTTTTGAATATCTAATGCAAATTTACAAAATCCGTCCGCCGTTTAGACTCCCCCGGACCCATCCTTCTAACGTTTAATAAACGTTAGAAGGACGGGTGATTTCTCTAACAAAAGGTTTGGCTAAGACTGAAAACACTATCAAAAGTAGGAGAATATCAAAACTCTAAGTTTGTAAAAAATTTTAAAAACATTTTTGTTATTGCAAAATTTTATCCTGATACTTGTTACAAAAAAACAAAATAATTATTCTAAAAATTATAATTTTGGTAAGGATATTGTTTGTTAAATTCCATTTTGGCAAGGCCGATAATCCACAAAATTTATTTGAAATTTGGAGTATAATTTTGATAATTAACTGCACAGTCAACTCAAATCAAAAGAAAAAGAGGGTTTTCAAAATGCTGATGCATACAACTGCACTTTTAATTCTTTCTTTAAAATTTAAAATCTAATATTTTGTTTGCCAAAAATTAAAATATTCAAAAAAAAGTAAAAATAGCGAAGATCGAATAGAATTTTATTTTCTTTTAATTTTTTGGAACAATTCTAGAATAGTGGAAGGATTTTTTTTTTGCGTTTCTCCAAACGACTAAAGTCGTTCAAGCCGCAGACACGAGTTCAAAATGTGTTTTGAACCAAAAATTCAAATGTATTTATGCTTTTTTCATTATTACATCACGATGAATTCTCCTTCGTCGACAGACATCAAAAGAAACACTCTCTCTCTACATGGAAACAAGACGTTTCTTTTTTATCATTTTTCTTTGTTTTTTTTTGTTGAAGACCTCATTCAAAAAAAGAATGAAGGAATGAAAGCACATCTATTGCGTGTGCATTAAAAAAAAATCCTTCCACTATTCTAGAATTATACCAATTTTTTTCTTTTACCGAAAATAAATTTCCGGGAAAGAAAAAAATGTTTCGAAAGATGGTTGTTATTTGTTAGAGAAAAGTTTAAATAATTTTTTGTACAACGTGTGTTTGATTGTCACTATTTAGAAAACTTACTTAAACATATGGTTTCACGTCAATTTTTTAATTTGTCCTATCAAAATGTAAGTCGAAAACAAAATATTTGAATACCAAGTTTATGGTAAATAATTTCTTAGTTTTTTATTCAATGATCAGTAATGAACTTTAAAAGTTATCAGGATTTTTTTATTGTATTTTGAGAAATTAAGGATTGATTTTTGATTTATAAAAAAACATTTTTTGCCAATTGAAACAGAAACATTAAAATATTCAAGACAATTTTTGCGTCACTTTAAATGCTTCGTAAAAATAAAAAAACCTTCCAATGAGAATTTTTGATCGGAATTTTTTCTGCCAAAAAAGCTTTTGCGAAAGAAAGAAAAAGAAATGATGATTCAATGATGAGCATTCACAAGAAAAAAAGGTTTATTAGTTTTTACTTTGACAACATAAAACACAAAAAATTCAATAGTTGAAACATTTTTGCTTCGTGAATTTATCCAACATTTCTATAATTTTAGTTTTTTTAGTTTTATTTATACACTCCGACTACCGAAGCAGTGGAACAAGGCAAACAGATAAATATTTACAAATTGAGAAACATAGAAAAATTTAGATGGAAAATTATATACAATAAAAAACAAAAATTTAAGAATAATAATTATCGATTTCGGTATTCATTAAAAACTGCTTGAAGTGTTTCTTTTGCGTGAAGTTTGAGATGTTGATTTTGAGCTGGATACATGAACGGTTATTCACTAATTAACTTCATGATTAACAATTTCACAATTTTTTTGTTTAATCTGCATTGTATTTCTATATTGTGGGTGTCTGTATTGGTGGTATTTTTAATTTTTTTTAAAAAAAATACCACCACCTTTCTGATTTCTTATTTAATGAGCTTTTTCGAATCTGTATTTGCGGCTGTTCGTATGGGTGATATTTTTAATTATTTCGTGGTTCAATAAAAATATAATGAAATATTTTGAATGGTAAAAAAACAAAATTAGAAATATTCAAACATGGTTTTGCGTGATAAAATGTTCCAACAAATGAAAAAATAGCCGACTAAAATTTTTGTTTCAATATTTTTTTAATAAAATTAACTTTATCCAAAATGTAAAGCAGTATCGAAATACAACAACTTGTTGCTTGGAGAAGATAATTCAAAAAATTGATGACTAAAAAGATGCTTTTTTCAACAGAGATGCGTTTAAAAATCACAGAATTGTCATTTTTCAATGCTCTTGTTTCAATTTTTTAATATTTTTTATAATTTAAATTTTTTGAATCAAAAGATGCGATTACAGAATGAAGAATTTTTTTATATTACATCAGCCATCATATTTTTTTGGTCATTAATAATGTCAAAAGTAAAATAATGGTTGGTAACCAATAATAAAATTTTTGGATTTAGTTGTGTTGAACAGTAAAACTTAATAAGGATAAATAAAAAAGTAAAATATAATCATTTCATAGAAAAACAAAAATTGAGTCATAGCTGTTTCGTAGAATTATTAGATTTCAATTTTCGTGAATAAGTCAGAAAATTTGTTACTTTGATTTTTTGTATGCATGAAATACAGATGTCAAATTAGGAAATCGTACGCATTTTTATCAGTCACACATGTATAGTAATGATATCATTAATTAATCAAAAACAAAAAGACTTTTATAATTAATTTGATGATTAACATCTTTCTAATTTCTTATTTAATGAGCTATGTAATTGTAATCCATCGGTGCTTGTCTCTGTGATAATTTTAATTATTTTTGGGTTCACTTAAAATCCAATATTCTCATTATTGAAAAACACAAAATCCGAAATATTCAAACACGTTTTTGAGTTCTAAAATGTTCGAAAAATGAAAAAAATATTTTTAAAATATTTAAGTTTTTGTTTCAATATTTTTTAACACAAACTTACATTTTTTAGAATGAAAAGTATTCAATGAAATTAAAGGGAGGGGAACCTTTAATACTTTTTTATTTCTGTAATGTTTCTTTTGGTTAAATTTCCTTGACGATCAGAGAAGTAAAGAATAACAAAAGACTTTAATCGTCAGGAAAATTCAAAAAAAAACATTAGAGAAATCAAATTGTACCAAAGGTTACGCCTCCTTTAAATTTATTTATAACTAACGATTTGTAAGCTAAAGAAGTTCAAAAACCATTATTAATGTGAATAAAATGGGACTTTTTGTTACAAAAGCAAACCTTTTGTCTTTAAAGAATTAAAAAGTTTTGGGAAGGAGAAAAAAGTTTACGACACCGAAAATTCGAAGCAAAAAAAAATTGCTTGGTTTTGGGTCTGTAAAAAAATAAAGAAAATGTTAAAAATCAATTTTTATGACTTTTTTTGAATCTTTTTGATCATTTTTAGCCAACAAACAAATGCAAAGTAATTCATAAAATTTTTATTATAATGGTAAGTGTAAAGAAATCATCAAAATTTTTGAAGATCAACGATTGATCAAATAAACATTATAAAAACTTTTTGTCCATAATGACACCATTTTTTACAAACAAAATTTTATTAAAATATGTTTTTAATACTTTTTTTTATTATCTAGCTTTTTATCTTTAATGTTTTGGAAAGCTCATCAAATTGTTACAGTTTGAGATTTGTTGGGGTGAATGTTTTCTGTGGTAAAGTTTTAAAAGCAAAAATTATAAGTTCTAATTAAAAATTGAAAGACTGTTTTGCGGAACATTTTGGTTACGCAAAAATAAAGAAACCAAAATGTTGAGCAAAAATACAGCAAAAAGTCAAATAAAATTTTTATTTCAACATATTTTCTGTGACAAAAAAATTATAGCAAAAGCTAGCATTCAAAGCAAAGAAAAAATTTCAATTTTTTGTTTTAGCATAAATACGAATTCAAAAATTGGTAACCAGGTTTTTGAATATTTAAGACTTTCATAAAAAGCAAAAAAGGAATTTACTGAAATTTTATTAAAATTTTGAATGTGAAAATATGACAAGGTTTTAAGGCTGCACTTATCAGTTCCCATAAACGTTTTTAAAAAAATTTAAAAAATGAATTGTTTTTATTTTTTTATTCAATTTCCATTAAATTGTATCTCCAATAATTCCCATGTTCTATATACAAAATTAAGTAAATTCATTTTTTCCTGTCAAAAAAGTTTTTTGCAAAAAAGAAAGAAATATTATTTAATAACGTTCAAAAGAAAACTCGATGATTCATTTTTTGCTTCGACAAAACTGAAGAAAAAATTCACAAAATAAGAAAATAGTTTGTTGAAAGGTTTTTGAATGTTTTGTAAATATTATATTACAATTATACTTAAAAAAAGGATATCATTTTAAAAACCGCAATTTTAAGAAATTTTATATGCCTAGTTTATTTCATTAATACTGAATTATCTGTCAATTACCCTTATACCCAAAAAATTTGCGGTGATCTCCATAACTCAGAATTCAGAAGGCAAATCCGAAAAAAAACTTTTTGCACAACTCCTTGAACCCTATTGATGTTGCATGGAAAGTTTCAACTCGAAAAAAGCATTTTGAAATTTTTGAGATTCGCCCCTCATTCGGTAGAAAGTCATTTTTAAGACAAAAATTCCAATGGCACCCGAGATCTGAAAATGCCGTTTTGGACGTCTATGGCACAAAAAAAGTGCCAAAAAGAAATTCGATCTGGGCTTGTTAAGCATATTCGAAAACGTAGACAAATTTTCAAAAAGATTCATTTTTTGCATTTGCCAGGTCTCTGTTTTTTTCTCTCCGAGAACGTGTTTTAATAAATTATAAAAAAATGTGTCTTCTTTTTTATTGCGCCTTTATAATTGCCATATTTCTAAGCTTCTTACTAAAAATAACAATATTTTAATTTTCCAATATAACAAATTACTCTATCAAAATTAATAACTGTAGATCCGAAAAAATTTATTCAAGAAAGTTTGATTTTAATAAATTTTGTCTCTTTATTATTGCAAGAATAAAAAATAGAAAATAAATGAATAAGTGCAATTAATTTTTTTTCAATTTCTGACTTGAGTCTTACAAAGAGCAGAATTAACAAGGCAGTTTTATAAATTTTAAAAATTCAAATATTCATAGAAGTCAAGATCAAACTATTCCGGTAAAAAAATGAACAAAATAATTTTGTCCCATAATTTTTAAAAGAAAAATTTTATGTAAATGAAAATGGCTGGCGGTTGTTGTAACAAAAACCAACATTTTTTTCTCTAACAAAAAATAGAATTTGGAAAGAGAAACATAATTTTTTCCGACAACCAACATTGAAAGCAAAGAAATTTCATACATTAAATTTCATTGCTTCGACAAAGAACCAAGTGTTTAAAAAATCCTTTTCAAGTCGCATTTTTGAATCTATAAAAATTTTAATAAGTTACAAACATATTAAGAAATTCATGGAATTGTGATTAGAATGTTAAGCATTGAAGAATAATCGTAGTGATGACATTCGGCGTGATCATTATAATAACTTTTATCTCAACTTTTTTTCATTACCGAAATTTGATTTTAAATATTTTTAATTTATTATTGTTTATATGATGACCGCTGGAACCGAAAGCTGACTGAATGGATCCCAAACAAAAAACGTCCAATTGGAAGACCGCCTACTCGATGGATGGATGACTTCACCAAATTCACAAATAAAAAATGTATTGAATTGTTATCACTTTGTTTAACTAATTTTTGGTGTCATAATATGTCCCCTTTCGTCCTGCGTGACAGATAAAAGGTTTTAAATAAATAAATAAATAAATAAATAAAATATTGTTTATATTTTTTCTTTGGCATTTTTCAAAGTGGATTGGATCGAATATTGTTTGAAATTTATTTAGCATCTACTTTGTTGTTACGTTTTTGAAATAAAACTCAGGTTAATTTGGATAAACAAAACCAAATATTCAAAATTGTTTCTGAAGGGATCGAACTATTTCTTTGAAAAATGAACAAAAGATCAAATATAGTTTTGTCACACGATTTATTATAAGCAAAAAATTAAGTGAATGAAAATGGTGGTTGTTTTAAAACTAATATTTTTTTTCCAACGAAAAAATAGTATTTGGGAAAACGAAAGAAAAAAAAGCGATGACCGACATTCAAAGCAAAAATATTTCGCAGATTAGGTGTTTGCTTAAGGCAAAAAAAATTTTTAAAGCTATTTTCAAGTCGAATTTTTGAATTTTTAAGAATTTTCATTAATAACAAAAAATGTAAAGAAATTCAAGGAATCGTGATTAAAAGGATAAGTGGGAATGAATAATCGTAGTCATAGAGTGTTATATAAAATGTCAGCATCAGAGTCCTAGTAAACATTATTAAAAATTTATGTTTAAAACAATCCCTATTTTATCACTCTTTAATTTTATTTTTAAACGTTGTTACTGTTTGCATTTTGGCGCTCATTGAAATTTTTAAAAGCGTGACATTTCGGAAGAACATTTCAAATTTATTTATTATATCTTTTTTGTAACTTTTTTTAAAGCAACTTTTTATCTTGATATTTGAATAATTTTGATGAAATCACACGTCTTGATTTGACTTAATCGAAACATTACATGAAGTTGTTCCAGCTTTAACAAGCATTGAAGGCCTTTAAATAATTTATATAAAAATGTCAGCATTAGATAAATTACCAGGCCAATATGATTCATTAATATAATGTATCATAATACTTTTACCTAATCACATGTTGCTTTCTTATTAGCTAAAATTTTAACAACTGCTGAAGTACGAACGCTTTTATTCATATTTAAATCCAATCAAAAACCAATTTAAAGACATTTTTGATAAAATTCTTGCAAAACAAAATCATCGTTTGGCGTCATTTGCCATGCAGTGATTTTCTTAATCAACACTGACATAAAAGGTATAAAGATTAAAATATTCAGAACTATATTTTCTGATTTTTATAAATTCGTAAAAATGAAGAAAAAGGATAATGAAATTTTTGTTACAAAATTTTTTTATTTAACGCCCTTCTAATGAGAAAGAAAAAGCGGTTGTTGTTTGTAAGACAAATTTATTCTCTTCAAAAAAATTTTTGGAAAAGAAAAAGCAAATAAATTTTTACGGCAACAAACATTTTATGCAAAAAAGATGCTTTATTTTTGCTTCGACAAAACAAAACGAATTCGTAAAAACAAACGAAATATTTAGTTTGAATTTTTAAGATATTTATTTTTATTTTTTTAATTTTAGAAGTTAATAAAAAACTAAAAGAAATTCTATGATTTTTTTGCAGATGTCAAATGATAAACCAAATCATTAATATCAATTTTTTTAAAATTGTGTATAACTTAATCAACATTTTTTCTTTACCAAAATTAATAATTTGCATTTAAAAAGTTTGTTTAAAAGTGCTTTTGTAATTTTTGATTTTTTTCAAAGCATTGCACAATGATGAATTTTTGACATTTGTCTTGTCCATTTTTAATACACTAGGGGTTAAAGCGGGCCTACGGCCCGCCAGCCCTTTTTTACTGTAAACAGCAGCAAACAATTGCGGTTAACAAAAAATAATAAAAAAATAAAAAAGATTATTGCAATCATATTTGCTTTATTTTTTACACCAAAATAATCAGCAAAAAATGTTTCCTTGCATCTTATTGTCATTGTACACAGTTTGCCAAGCACCCGCTTCCTTTGAAATAAAAAGTGACGCAGACACCAACAACCGACAAACTAACAGTGGCAGTTTTATGAGAGGACAGCACATTTTAGCACAAAATAGTTTTTATGAAGAAATTCTCTGCGGAAAAAGAGTGTTGGCTGTTTTCCATTTCTTAAATAAATTTTTTTGAAAAACGGAACATGTCGTTGTGACTCTTTTTTAGAATATTTTAGATTTTAATTTCTGTTTCTTGTATCTTTTAATTAATTTAAAAAAGGCATTGAATTTTTACTTAAAAAAACAAGTCCAATTATATGCCTTTATCCATTTTCAAAGATTTTTAAATATTGTAATTAATACTTTTGAGTAAAACAAAGCATTCCATTAAAATGGAATGTTTTGTTTTAAAGATTTAAAGAAGTGCTTTCATTGAATTAAATTTATTGGTGTTTTTGTCTTTAGTGCATCTTTTTTTGACTTTCATGAAACTTTCAAATTGAAAGTATAAAATAGTCCTAAATTTTTGACATTTGTTTCATAAAATTTATTCTGTCTCTTTAGCAAAAAATCGTTTATTGTGAAAGAAAAAGAAATTTCATTACATCCACATTTGCGTACAAAAAAGTGTTTGGATTTTAGCTTCGGTAAAATTATAAAATTATGAAAAATGAAACTTTTAGTTTTTACTTTTTTTCTTTGAAATATTTTAAAATTTTATTTCTTCCTCTTTCTTTATCGTAAATAAGTTATTGAAAAAAATATTGGATTTCATTCAAGAAAATACTGTGAAAAAGTATAAACTCTGCCCAAGTTTTGGGGATATTACAATAAATATGGGCTAAATTTGGTTTAAAGAAGTGCTATCAGATATTAAATTAAATCAATTTGTGTTTTTTGCCGTTTTTGCAATTTTTTTTGAAAGCATCTAACACCCCGAAGTTTTTCACATTTGTTTTACAACATTTTCTTTCTTTTTTTCTTTCTTTTGCAAAAAATTAGTTTATTTGAAAGGGAAAAAAGCTGTTGTTACAACGAAAATCTATCAAAAGAAAAAATGGTTGTTTTTGAGCTGGCAAAAAAACGAAGAAATTTTTAAATTTAAAAATATTCAGATTCAGACTCTTTTTTGAATATTTATGATTTTTTGAACACTATTGTTTTATCGATTTATGGTAAAATAGAGTTGGAAAAGATGTTGAAATTTAATCCAAAAGAATAAAATGTAAAAAAGAACTGAAGCAACATTCTTAAAGATTTGTGAATTCAGTAATACCCACTTGATGAAATATTTTGTTTAAATTTTTTTACGTTAATTCGATTTTTGACATTAAATAAATCAGTTCATGTTTTAAAACTTTAGTTCATTGGTTTTTCATTTTCTAGAATGTAATCACGTTGTCCGAAATATTTTGACATATGTCTTGCACATCTGTTGTTACAACATTTCTTTAGTAAAAATGCGTTTATGATGAAAGAAAAAGAAATCAATATTGTGACAAGGACACACATTTAAAGCAAAGAAAATGATGATTTATTTTTGCATCGGCGCAAAATAAAGCAAGTTTTTTGAAATAAGATAATGTACATTTTCAGACTCATTTGAATATTTTATATATATTTATTAATAAAAATTATCAATACAAATTTTATTAATAAACATAATTGGTAAAAAAACAGGTGTGATTTTTTATGATCCTTAGCAATCCTAACAAAACTGCCGATCAAAACATTTTTAAATGTTGGAATATTGCAGTTTTATTTATATGATTTATTTATAAAAATATGTTTATAAAACGTTTTTTTACCCACAATGGAAGGTATCAACTTGACCCGCCGCCTTTTGAATATGACCTGTCCCTTGAGACAGTCGTAGGGCAGCAGTTATGCATAACAACAAAATATTTCCGGTAAATGGCCTTTTATTATGCAAATTTATGGAATTAAAGTTTAAAAAATCCACGATCAACGATTTTTCAATAACCCCTGTTTCACTCACATTTTTCAAACGTTGGATTTCTAAATTTGAATTTCGGTAGAGGATTCGTCTAAATATTTTAAGATTATGTAGAGCTACATAATGGGAAAAATCTTGTTCAAAAAGCGGCGGGTCACACTGATATCTTACCTTGCCAGTTTTATAATTTTATGAGTTTTATTTCCTTAAAATCTCTCTTGACAAATTAAAAAAGCATCAAATATCCCCAAAAATTGAATATTATTTGACAACTCTGTTTACACAGCTGTTTTGTTTAAAAATTTCTTAAATGAGAGATCTAAAACATTTTGTAAACATCAAAATATTTCTGTTGTTCTCTCTTTTTTGTTTAAACATTCTTTCACTTCCACTTTGACTTGACTTTTGGCTTTTTAAATAATAAAAATATAATACGGAAACAAAAAAATCACCATTGTTAAAAAATTAATGAACAATTGAGAAAAAAAGGACTCTTAATAAACATAAAAATCAGCCATTTCTATTTGTTTAACATTTTTTAATTCCATTTAAATATTGCTTCATTATTTCATTTAGAGGCAAACATTTTTTTATTTTCGGTTTTTAGCGTTTTTCGTGTTTTATTAAATCAACGCTAATTAACTAACGAAAAAAAGACCTAAAAATGTTTTCCGGAAAATTCTATATTTTTTGTTTTGTTCTATTAGTTCAATCTGACAATATTGCTGTAAGTTTAAATCCCAAAGTTACGGTAACTGCTAAGCAGGCAAGAAATATCGTAAAACATGTAAGAAACTTTTGATAAGAATATTTTTCCAAAAACCTTATACCGTAACTGTAGTCATTTAATTATCACTAAAAAGTAATTTTTGTTGTAAAATGAAGTAAAAACTTCTTGTGGGGATCGAACCGTTGACCTTCCAATCGTTAATCTGGCGCTCTACCGCTGGGCCATTCAGACAAAATGAACAATATTTTTCAAAATGAAAATTTGATAACAGGGAAAATAATTCTGTCACTAAAAGTATAAAACTTCTTATTGGAATCGAACCCAGAACATCCTGGTCTATAGCCTCGCGCGTTACCACTACGCCACACAAACAAAATGAACTAAATGTTTAACAATGAAAACTTTAAAAGTAGGGATAAAAAATAATGTTGCTAAAATTTAGATTTCGGAATTGGGGTGCCAAGTTCATTGTTTTGCACAAAACGCTTCTGTAAGTACCAATCGAGAGATATTTTTATTGACACTGTTTACAGTAATATTTCAAAAACAACAACTGATATAAAAAATTTGTCCTATTTGATTTTATTCTTCTTTTACAGTAATAAAGGTTTTAAGGCAAATGCAATAACAACAAATCAAAGATATGCTGATCAATGTGGTGATTTTCCAATGACCAAAGACTGCAATTGGGATCCTTTAATGATGTCACTTGTTCCAAAACCACAAAAAGATAATGCCTTCTTTTGTTCCTATGAGGGCACAGGAAAACTGATGATGTTCTTGACTGGAAATGAAATGGCCCAAAAACTTCTTGCTGGAATTAAAGAAACTTTTAGTTCGACATACAAAAAGTTGTATTTCGCTGCAAGACCTGTCTGTTTGACATTCGAGAATTTTACATCCATGTATCCTTCTTATTGGGGGTGCTCAGAAATCCAAAACAAAACTGCTGAATTTTGCGCTAAAATTAAACCTGATGTTTTAATCATCGCTCAAAAGTAGGTTACAGTAACAGGAAGATAAGCTTTTTCCTATAACAAAAATTTGCATAAATGATTTCAAACAAAAAGCATCAAACCGAAGGACATCAATATAATCTAATGCTTGAGGCACGTTCCCCCTGAAATAATGAAAATCTTTTGATCTTCTACCGCCATCGGCAAAAGATCAAAGGAGTACCCCCTCTAAATCGTTTCTGCCCGCTCCAAAAGGCAATGGTTCTCTATTTCATGAAAAATCCTTTTACACACCAACTATACAAATTTTATTATTCAAGGAGTGGCAAAAGCTTTCTTTGAAAAATTAACCTAAAAATTTTAGCATGAAAAATAATAACAACTTCAAGGCCCCTGTTGCTTCTGTTGATGATGCAGTTTCTGATGACGTTACAAAACAAGTTGCCAGCTATTTCAAGCTTTGGTCTGCAAATACCAAAAAAATCTTTATCATTGAACCAAATCCAACTGTACTAATTCAACCTGCTGCTACAACGGCCAAAGATCTTGCTGATGGGAAACCAGTTGACACTAGTTTTATCCCTCTTCAAGTAAGACTATTTTTTATAAATAATTTGCATAATTTAAAATTGCTATGTTGAAAAAAAGTGGTAAAAAGGTTTTTAAAAATCATGGAGGGGAACGAACCCGGACCTACTGGTCGTTAGGCTGGAGCTACACGCCTAATCCATCCAAACAAATTTTAACAAAAAAACTTTAAAATCTTTTTTCGACTGAAAATAATAAACACACTTGTTATCCAACCATTTATATCTGTAACACCCCATTTTAGACTGTTCAAGAACAAATTGACCCAGGATGGATGAGAATTCAAGCAGCAGCAAGAAGCTGCCCAAAATGTACAGCCATAGATATCCGACCCACCTTCCTTGATGGAGATAAATATTGGTATGTTGATCAAAAAACCAATTTATCATATCTTTGTGACAATAATCGACTTTCTCCTGCTGGCGTTGAAAAGATGGATCCTGTTTTGAAAGATGTCATCGGCAAAGGGATTAAAGACCTTTAATGAAAATTATGATAATTATTTGTGGGGGGACAATGTGATTTTTATATGTTTTGTAGAATAAAAATATTTTTACAAATAAATTTGGATAATAAAATGAACATGAAAATTGATTAAAGTTGTTACAGTTCGAAAAATATTTGTTTCAAGATGGAAACTTCTCGAAGGAAAACGATAGTTCAATTTAGTTTTTTTATATTTAACTTTTTACTTTGTGTCACATTTTTGTATGTTTTTTGGATAATTTTTTTCAGTCGATGTTTACTGTGTACCATAGTTCACATTTAGTACAATTAATTAAACGTTTTTTTAAATAACAATAAAAGCCAGCTGAAATTTGCATAAAAAAATGCTTTCCTAAAATTGTTAATGATAATCAAGCCCAAAAAGAATGTTACAGTAACAAGAAGAAACATGTCTTAATTCAAATTTGTCTCAACACGAAAACGTTTCATCGACGAAAAAAAAATTGTTTTCCTTTTTTCAAAGTTTTTTTTGCAACAAAATTTTTTGTGCATTTATTATTGTTTGACCTTTCTTGTGCTTAATTTATTTTGATAATCTCTTTAAATCATCAAATATAATGCAAAGTAACAATCCATCATCACTGGCACAAGATGATGATCTTGATGATACTGCTGAAGTTACGGCATCTGATTTTTGGAAGTAAGTTTTTTCTTTCTTTTTCTTCAACGTTCCTTATATTCTCGTATCCTTAAAGGGAGTGTCGCAGTCAGTTTTTTTTATTTTTTTTGACGGACGACGACGACAAACGACGCATTCTTCATCATTGCCTTTTCGTGTTAAAACCACTTTTGGCTATATCAGGCAACATTTTTCTACACTGACTGCGACACTGCCTTTAAATCACTTATATCAGTTGTTCATTTTCCCATTCTTTTATTACTGCTTATCTCCAAATAATAAACTTTGTTCTGTTTTTAGGACTGTAAATGATGGAAATGGCTTCGAAAAACCACTCAAATATCCACCGAATAATCGATATATGTTTGTTCCTGATCGAATTTGTGGAGATATTCCCTTTCATCTTTATCGATCAGCTTGTTTAAAGCCTGAAAGATACTTGGAATTCTTGAAAGAACTTGAACGATCTTCTAATCGACATGATTTCTTATTTTGGGTCTTTGATTGTTATGCTGGTGGTCGACAACCTAATAATATGGGTTTACATTCTATTCGAGCATCTGAACTTGATAGTTTCTTTTGTGAGTTTTTCTTGTTATAAGATTGTGCTAAGAGATATTAGTGATATGCTTTTTGAGATTATGACTCGAACTAGGCTTTCTTAAATGTTGTTATAGTTGTGTTTATAGCATATACTATAATCAGTTACTTAATTAACATGTCCAAA
Source organism: Panagrolaimus sp. LJ2414 (assembly GCA_024447195.1). NCBI lineage: Eukaryota > Metazoa > Nematoda > Chromadorea > Rhabditida > Panagrolaimidae > Panagrolaimus > Panagrolaimus sp. LJ2414. The sequence continues at coordinate 558,565 of JAMRXY010000009.1, read as the reverse complement.
GATATTTAAATGATGTGATTGTTTTAGTGGAAGGAAGTAAAAAATATTTGCAAAATATTCTTGCTTTGGCTGCTCCTGTTGGATTTGGTTCTTCATTGAGCATTTACTTGCTTAATATGTACCCAATGATGTTCAAAAATCCTCATGTTGATGAAGACTATGAATTTCTTGCTTATCCCAATACTCCAGCAATCTTTCGATATCGTAAGCGAGCTCTGACAAGAATAAAGGGAGAAAGATTTCATGAAGCAAATCATGATGATTATGTAAGTTTTTTTCTTTATGAATCTCTGCTGCTATGGCATCTGCTATATACATTGGTAAAGGTCGATAGACATTTCTATGCTTTGGAGTCCAACGTTTTGACAGCAAGCTATCATAAGCCTCTTATAATCGTTATTTATACCTTTTTCAGTTCTATATCAATCCAATGCTTGGTTTAACAATTGATGATTTTCCTGAAGTATGTTCCTTTACTATCCTAAATTGCACACGTTATACGATCTTCAATTTTAGGATAAATTCCCTGAAACTCGATATGAAGATTTTAATGAAATTAAAAGTGACAATCAACTTTTGTTCCAATATTTGAATTATGCCTATGGCTTGCAGACATTTTGTGGACGAATTCCTGGCAGCTCTGATTGCATTTTGACTGAGAAAAATGAATATAAACGTTATCAAGTTGAAAAGGTCATGAAGTAAGCTTTATTGTTTGTAATTTTCTTTTAATCATTTGTATATTTTCAGGAAGATCGAATACAATGAACTCACTCCAATTGGAACATCAAAAGTCCTGCGATTGATTAAAGATGGTACAATTGTTGTTTTTGCTTCACCAAATGATTCCGATGAAGGTTCTTCTGATCTTGAAACCGGATACAATTCTGTATCTTTCATTTACAAACGTGTTAAACTTCTTCAAAGCTTACTTGTGGATGAAGAAATTACTGTTCTTTTTGTTGATTACGGTGAAATGGATACTCTTTCAATCATGGATATATATGCATTTGAATTTGATGAAAGTTTTCCAAAACCTTTGGTTACTGTAGTGCCTGAAATGGTGAGTTTTTTTTTGTTTTATTTGTTCTGTATATTTATTTTTGTTTCAGAAACTTCAAAAGAAACTTCAAATTGGTGACTTGTATGTTTTGGATGTTGTTGAAAAGAAATACAAATTCGTTGGTCGACCTTCTCAAAATTACACGCGCTCTCCAGATGTGCATGATGAACAGAAAAGTGATACAGAATCCGTTGATGGCAATGATGACAATTGGGAAAATGATAATCGAAAACGTGTTGATAATCTTCGAAGTAGTGATCTTTCTGGAATTGATAATTCTGATGCTGAATCCTTGGATGGTGATGACTTTATTTTTGGTGATGATGATAATTGGGCATATGCTGATGGGCAACTTTCTCGAACTCCTTTGGTTGTTGATGTTGATCAAATTGGTGAAGATGATGTCCCTGGTGGTGATTCTGATGATGAATATTATTAATTGCTTTATTTTTTTAATCGCTTTGTTTTTATTTTTTGTTTAGAGCTTAAATAAACATGTTAATGTCCAAATTGGTGAAAATTTTCTTCTGTTATATTTGGTTATATGTCCGAAAAATATTGTACTTGAAAGATTAGTTATGTAGTGTGTTTCACATAGCTACAGTAATAACATTTATTATATTTCAAATTTTGTACCCATAACTAGCATTTTATTTATACAGTAATATTTAAAAGTCTATGAATTTCTTTGTCAATGAAAGGTTTGATATGCCGTATTCCAATTGGTGAAATATGTTCAGTATCTCGAAAGACAGGAAGGCCACTTGCAAGATCCATGACATTACAAAAACCTCCATCACAAAATGTTTCTCGATAACCAAAGAATCCACATTTTGAACAATTAAGGGATGACAGCCACGCTTGTAACACTGGGGAGGCGGGCTAAATAGAGGGAACTTAGTTATTAAGTTTGGTTTCATGAAAACTAGCTATGAGTTTTAGTGTTGGAAGCTTTCAGAAGGTTTTAATTTTAAGCTTAATACTGGTACGTTTTTAAACATTCAAATATTTTAAGATCCTTGTCGACATAACTGAAATGCCCTGGCACTGGTAGAACCAGAGTATATCAAACATGGGTTTGAACATTTTTACTTTTATTTGACCAGATCATAAAGAGTCCCATTTAATTTATATATGGTACTGTAGTACCTCATCTACATTAAATATGCGAATTTACCGTAGAAAGTTTTTGCAGGTTTACAAGTTTTGATTTGATCTTTCCTAAGGACGGTTTTTATTTTTTTTTGTCCTAGACTGCGTTTAATGAAAATCGTTAAGATAATCGGGTAATATGCAAATTTTCAAAACTTTGGTGTTTTTATTAATTTTTTTGAAATTAATAGTTTCCAAAATACCTATAAATTTTCAAACTGGGTTCATTTCTCGTTTGTTATTTTTGGAGAAAATTCATATAGATTCTTGAATAAATCATAATAAAATGCCCTCAACAATGTTAAATTCTTTTCTTGTATTCCCACTTGTAACCCATGTTAATGACCTCATTGAAAAAAAACTTACAGGGTTCTTTAGCCTTGCTTCAATAGGTAAACCATAAAATTTCTTTCGAATATATTCTTGTGAAATATCATATGGAAAAACGATATGTTCCGTATTAATGATAATTGCAGAGGTATAATTTTCTATCACTTTTAAAATATTGTTCCAATGTTTGAATTCTTTATGTTCGCTAATTTTATCGATTGGAGTTTTGTACAAATAGTCTTGAAAATATCTTTGAACCAGAAGGGTCACATCTGGCTTAATTGGTTTTATCAATTTTTCAATAAAATATCCTTCAAGTTCATCATGATTTGGAAATTTTGCACCATTTGCAAAAACATTTATCACTTTTTTAAAGGCTGGATTTGAAGAAATAGCAGAAATTATATTCATTGAAAAACTATTCCCAATTGAGAGGGCTGTAAGGGTCCCATTTGGATTTGCTCCTTTTACTTCACAGTAATAAAGTGTTGTCTTTTTTAGAGAAATTTTTTTCTTGACAGCACATTTAAATGGTCCACCCATATATTCTCCTCGAAGTTTAACAGCAAATTCAAGGTCATTTTGAATTGACCATTTTGGAGGTAGCATTAATGGGGAATTAAAATTCTCTGAAGCTTCTTTCCAGAAGGCAAGAGTCAGATTCGAGGGTTTCAGGTTCTGAAAAAAATTTGCATAAAATTACTTTTAGTGCATTATACAGTTCCTAACAATCCCAAATAAAGGTCTTTTTTGAAAATAAATTTGCCTTTTAGGCATTATAGAATTTATTAGTCCCTGGTTGGTTTTTATGCAAATTTCGTTAATCAAAAAAAGCACAGATTTTTTGCCTAATGTAAAAATGTTTTGCTTAAAGTACATCTTTAGGATTAAAATTTGCATAAATTATTATCACTTTGTTACAAATGCGGTAAGAATTTCGGTCAATTTGACTTTTTTGTTAAAAAAAATTTGATTAAAATCATCTTTGACAGAAAATTTGTAGCATTAGAATCAATCAATCAAGTACAGTAACAGCAAAGATTTTTCCAGACAAGACCCTCGACATCATAAAATCTCTAACCCAGGTCATTTAAATCTGGCCAAACCCGAAGCTCACGAAAGCTTTGTCAATTAAAAATTGAGCTTACTTTAATAGTTGAAAATGAAGCTTTTTGTGGCATATTTGGCGGAAGGTATATTGAAGTAGCATACAAAATTATCAAACAAATTCCCAAATTTCGATAACCATTACATATTTTTAAGATTGGTTTCTCAATAACAATGTGAACAATTTTTGACAGTAATATTGAAGTCATAAATAGCAGGAATCCATCTAAAATAAATAAATGAATGAATTGTATTTTTTTGGTTGTAATGGGTACTGTAGCTACTACGGTAAAATTTCAACAATTACAGTGTTTTGTAAATTCATTGTAATTGTTGAATAAATTTTATTTGGTTAAGTTACTGTAACAGTAATTTAAAACATTTTATAAACATTCTTAAAACTATAATATCTTTGGGTATATCTGGGTAATATTTACCAACTACCGTAATTTAATATTTCAAATTCGATTTTGGTTGGTTAAATTACTGTCACAATAGTTTTAAAAATTGTTGAAAATACCTAAAATTACACTCTTTTGGTTATTACAGGGTACTGTAACTGTAATATTTTAAAAATTACTGTAATTTTTAATTATTAGAAAAATTTAAAGACTTTTAAAAACCTACCTACCAAAAAAGATAAAAATTTTAGCAGATGACATAAATTTTGCATAAGTAATTAGGGGCCAATGAATCAGGTACACAACATAAGAAATATCTCCCAATATCACCAAATAATTTACAGCCTTAGGGGATCTCAAAATTGATTTGAAAGGATGAAATTGTGGAGTTGACATTGAAATAATTCCTGCTGCCAAAAAAATTGTGCCAAAACTTGCTGTTAAACGTGGCAAAGAAGTTGAACAAAAAATTGTCACAGATGTTACAAGTAATAACAGCGATGGCAAAGCTTTGATTAATAAAACTGGTAAAGTTTGAGCAAGCATTCCTCCACAAAATTGCCAAATTCGACAAAAAAGTGATTCATATTGAATGATAGCATTTGATGATAAAAATTGATAGAAAATGGATGTTGCCGAAATAGTAATTAGAAATAGTTGATATTTGATGGGGGAAATGTAAGTTCGAGAAATGGCAATAAATGGAAAAAGAAGATAAAATTGCATTTCAACAGCCAAAGACCAGCAATGTCGAAAGAATCGGAAACTTGCTTCCTAAAATTGTTTACTGTAATTGAAGAGAAAAAAATCATTAATGTCGAGTTTTGATTTTATGCAAATTTTTCCGTCATCCATAACATTTTGAGATTGGCATTTTTATAGAACCCGTGAATCATGTTCTCGATTTTTTACTAACTAATTAGTTTAAAAGTGCAAATGCTAATTTGTGTAAAACTCAGTAAAAAACACAGTAATCAATAAATTGGCATTTGGTCTTCTCAAATCTTTTGGCCCGGCATTATCAAAGTTTTAAAAAACGTAAAATTACATTCCTTTTCAGGTTGTTCAATGATGTGCAAATGGTAATAATGCCGTGGCATGACATGAAATGAAGGTATTTAAAAAAGTGCCGTCATAAGATGGCATGGCACTTTAGTACCTAAAGATTGTCCACATCTGACGTCAACACTTTTGTACAAAACAGTGAGTAATTTAAAATCAGAGGTTCAATTTACTTTGATCTCTGTTTAGATATTTACAAGTTTTATCAGATCTGGATAATCCTTAATCCACTACTTCAATGTTGTATTAATTTAAATCATCTAACGTTAAATCTCGACAATCCTTAATAATTTGCATAACGCTATTTCATCAACTCAGTAATTCTTTGAACACAGTTTCAATAAATCTCACTAAAATTGCCTTCTTACCGTTTCAAAATATCCTCTTTTCTTTAATAAATCTTCATAATTTGTTGCAAGTGCAATCGCCCATTTTGAGTCTTCAACAATTAAAGCATATTCCTCAGGAAAAACTTGTTTTGCCAAAATTAAAAGTGTTATTAAAATTATAATTAAATAAATTGGTAAAATTCGTTTTATTCTTCGATAATAAAAATCTATTGTTGATGACAAAATGTTTGATTCAAAGGAATATAAGCAGGCCATTAAATATCCGGATAATACAAAAAATCTAAAAATGGGAGAGAAAATGATTAGAATTTAATTATGGGTTCTTAATCAGTAGGACACAAATTTCATCAGCCATTTTGAAAAAGACCTATTCCAAAACCATGAATTCACTGAGTTCGGTGAACATTTAATTTATGCAAATTTTCGTTTTTTTCACAACGGAAAGTATCAACCTTTCTGAACAAGACCTATCCGATCATGTAGCCCTTTTGGCAGTTAAGCATTACCCCAAAATATTTCCGGTGAATGGCTTTGTATTATGCTAATTTATGGAAATAAAGTTTAAAAAATGTGAGTGAAACAAGGGTATTTTTGAAACATCGTCGATCCGGGGGTTGTGGATTTTTCAAACTTTATTTTCAAAAATTTACTTAAGTAAAGACCATTCATCGAAAATATTTTGAGATTATGCATAAAAGCGAAAGAGCTATCTAATGGGATAAGTCTTGTTCAAAAAGCTGTGGGCGGTAAAAGATCAAAGGTTTATGCCTTCCCTTGTCAGGTGGGTAAACCTTTGATCTTTTACCGAATCCTCTAAATTTCATTCTCTCCCGAATCCACAAAAGTGTTATTCATGGATTTGCTTTGAAAAGTAGGTTACAAAAAATAGAAGAAATTTTTACTTTTTGAGGATTCTGAAGCCGAAGACATCAACAGAAAAAATATATGTAATAGCATTAAGATGCAAAACTCAGCTTCAGAATCCTCAAAAAGTAATATTTTCTTCTTTTATTTTGTTATCTTTCTTTGAAGCAAATCCACGAATATCACTTCCATGGAATCTGGAGAGAAAAAAATTCTAGATTCAGAATCCTGATTTGGCACTTTTGCCATATTTGCAATTTGGTAAGTGCCTGAAAAATTATCCAATTTGAAACTAATAACTTACATATCAACTCCAAGATATCCATTAGGAAATTGCTCCGGCCAAATATGAAATAGAAGAACTGCAAAAATTGATACTGCCCTCCAACATTGCAAATCATCACGTTTTTGTAGGGACATTTTAAAAACTAATTATTTCATGGATGAGCGAAAATAAGCTAAAAAATTACCCTTATGAAAAATTTGCATAAAAATGGAATATCCAATTCTGACTTCGGGATTTTTTAAATGGAAAAAAGAAGGTAGGTCAAAATCCGAAAAAAAAATCAAAGAAATTAATGTATTGAAGAACATTTAAGAATTTCAGAAAAAACCAGACGTCAAATTTGGACAGTTTCTGGGCCGGGAAGGTTAAAAATTGTTAAACATGTAAAATAAGTGTTGCAGAAATTTTAGAAGAAAAAAATTTTAATTTTGGGTGTGGTCACTTTTTTTACAGGTGCAAGCATTAAAGCATGCTTAAAAAAAAGAATCAATACCAAAAAAAGGAACCCTAAAAATACTGAAAAAAGAAAAACAAATAAAAATATTCTATCAATTGTTTGTTTTTGACACTTTCGTTCATCAAACTAAAAAATCCGACAAAATTTTAGGGTGTTAAACAAATAAAGATTATGCAAATTTATTTTAGATATGTTTTATTTATGATGACCAGTGATCATAATAAAAAATAGAAATTAACTGTGTTTTGGGAATTAAAAGTTCACAAAAAATGATAGAAAAAAGTGTAGAAAAGATTTATTGAACTTTAATGTTTATTGATATTTTTATGTCTATCTAGAAAAATTTTGGAAGTAAAAGTTCCTATTTTACCTTACAAGAGTTTATTTGAAATCAAAAACATAGTACTTTTAAATTGTTAAGGGAGTGTCACGATTAAAGATCAAAAGTTATAATTTGAAATTTCAACGGAAAGTTTTGGATAATCCAAAATCTAACACTAATCTTAAAAGCGGTAAAGATCAAAAGAAAAAAAACTGGACGAAAAAAACAAAGTTTGAAAATTACTAAAAGAAATAATGCTTAGATTTGAACAATCTTGAAAAATTTGCACAAAAAAGTTTAATAAAAATAAATAAGAACACCTGCAAAATATAAAAAATGCATATTTGCATAAGAGAAACATAAAATTCGTTCATCGTGGAACATTATTTATTACGGAAATGAAAAAAATTATTTGAACAAAACTTTCCTTTTTTCTTGAATGACTCAAATTCCACGTTTCAAAAAGTTTATTGATAAAAATAAAACTAAGGCTGGCAAAATTGATAATGACATTGTCCAACAAATTAAACTTTTTCGGTCTTGTTTTTTTGTTTGCTTTTTTTGGAAGCACACTTTTATTTTTGAAAAAAGGAGCTATGTTTTTTGTGTTGAAGAGTGCAAAAAATATTTATATCATTTGCATAACGCATAACTATTTTTTTTTTTTTTTTTTTTTTTTTTTTATCACGTCTAAGCGATGCCACTCACTTTCCGTGCGATAATGCCATAATACAGTTGGATATGTTTACCCTGGGGTCCCTCCAGCAGCCATTTTTAATGTCTTTGGTTTGACATAATATAACCCTTGGTAACCCGGTAGGACCGGGGACGGACGCGGGTAATCATTTTTAAATGTGACCACGGGCGTGACTCGAACCAGGGAGTAATATAATGTACTGATGAATCAACGCGCTGGACCACTCGACTACCCGGCCGTCAAAACTAAAAGGTATTGTTTTTTTAAATGTTAGAAATGAAAATAAAACTATGCTGGAAACCATGGCAAAAAATGTTTGCTTTTTTCATCCATCATTTTTGTGAAAAAAAATGTCAAAAAATGGTGAACAAAACGAAAATACGCTATTTGGCCACCATGTATTGACTTTTCCATTGTTCAACCAATTTAATGTGTGTTATTTGTAATAAATTTATTTAACGAAGACAGAAAATTAGCTGCTTTTCCTTTTTTGGGTCTCGCAACGAAAATATATTTTTATGGATTTGCATCGACAAAAAGACCCTGATTGTCAGATTTGTGCTGCACAATCTTGAAAATTAGGGATTGAAAAAAATTAAAATGCGTTTATTATTTCAGCTAAACCGAGTATACTGTTCTTTACTTATGCAAATTTTGTGCAATAAAATTCAAACTTGTTTTATTTTTCAGTTATTTATTACTGATAAAATATTACAAACTATATTTAATTAATTATCAATAGCTTCAATTAAACCAGGAATTAAATGAAGGGATTCTTTTGGGGTAATATGTGAAAAGTCACAGTATCGTCCCAGGTTTGTTTTAAAATCCACCAATGGACAATCTGTTTCGCTGCAGAAAAGTTTCTCCGTTGAAACCAAAACACAATTTGAACATTTTTTCACCGCTTCTTTAACTCTGTTCCATGAGGGATACATTTGGTTACGGTATTCCTGAAAGTGATGGTCATTACAGTACTTTTTTATGCAAATTTTAACAAAACATGAAATGGTCTTGATTAAATGTGGAATCCCCCTTTATGCAAATTTTATAAAGACAGGAACTAAAAATCAGGCAAATAGGCATTTTTACTAGTAATTTTCAAAAAAAGAAGAAACAATGCATTTTGGTGGGGGGAAGATAAAATTTGCATATTTAAAAAATTTGTTAGAAGTGGATCTCGTCTGTTAAGGAAGGGCCGGGCTTTCATTAAGGTTTTAATGTTGCCTTAATTTTAAAACTTTTTTCTTCAACAAAAATTTGCATAATTTAAATGTTAACTGAACCTAGTCAATTTATGCAAAATTTAAAATCCAAAAAACTTACATCAATTGAAATTTTATATTCCGCTAAGGAGCCATTAACCAAAATCTCATGGGCGATTGTTAATGGATTTTTATAAGATTTTCTAAAATATTTAATTTTCAAAAGCAGTCGAATAAAACATCAGAAAAGCTCACCCATCATTTTTGGCTAATTGTTGAACCAAACTTGGAGTTGGTTCAATAATAATCAGTTTTTTGGTAAATTTAGCCATTGATAAAATACTTGTTTCAATTTCTTTATAATAAATGTCATTATTAATGTCCCCAGATGGAATGGGGTCATAGATGATGTGATCCAATCTGAAAAATTTGAACTTAATTCAAGGTATGGATTCGAAAGTGATATAAAATTTGCATAAGTTGCTCACTCTTTTCTGAACTTTTGAAAATTTTGTTTCGTAAAGCTTCACAAAAAATTAAAACAAAAATATGATTTAAAGTAAGCAAAAGACACAACAAAAGTTTGTGTAATAAAAAATTTGCATAAAATTATGTCTTAATATTTACAAGCTTATACATTCAGTTAAAGAAAAATTTTGCATAAAAATCTAAAGTCATCGAATATCATAGTTTTCTTGAAAAGTGAAACATTCGACTCCAATGAAACCAAAACATTATGCAAATTATTTGTGAAACTTATCAAGTAATATTTATGGTCTCCATCGTGTTTCTCAAATTCAGTTTCACAGATCCTACCTTGAAGTATGAATAATTATATCCGGTTTGACCGCATCAAATAAAGCATCATGGGATCCCACAATATTTTCACATGACCAATCTGTTACTCTTTGATTGAAAGATCCTGCCAGCAAACTGCATCCTAAATGTGAGGCAACAAAAGCTTTTGAGAATTGTGTTTTTGCACGTTTAATTGCATCCAAAATTCCACGAATTTGAAAGTATACAAAACTATTCCCAGTAATCATAATTGTCTTGGAAGAGGTTTCATTCAGCTAAAAAATATGCAAATTTACCTATAAGCAATTCACATGAAAATGTTTTAAGCAATATTATGTAAAGGTGTGCAGTGTTTTTTCAAACTATAGCTAAAAATATAATTTTGGTAGCAATAAATGCAGAATTTTTTTCTAAATAATATTTGATAAAAAAAATTAAAAGGAGTAATACCTGATAAAAAAGATAATTGATAAAGAAAAATACCAAAAATACATTTTTTTCAGTCGGGGAACACTTTTACTTCTTAAATATTTTCGTGTGAGGTGCCAAAAACCACACTTTTTTGCAGCAATGTTTTTCGTTTAATTTTCCTTTTACTTTTTTATATAATTATTAACTTAAAATCTTTAATTAAATTAAATTTTTTTATTGTTTTATTTTAAATATGATAATAAAATTAAAAATGCATTTTTAATTTTATTATCAAAAACGAAAAAAAACGAGAAACGATCAAAAAAAGGTTCTTTTCCTTTGTCCTAACTATTTTTGGAACTCAAACAACTTTCATTTTCTCTCCCCCACTTTCAGTGGTCTCGTGGTGTAGAAATAGTTCGATGCGATTTTTGTTTCTGATTTGTTGGTTCAAAATTTTGGAAAAAATGATCCCTTTTTGTTAACAAAAGATTTATTTGTCAGTTTTTAGTAATCGGTAACATAACGGTTAAAAAAAATTTCTGACAGTAATTTTTCCTTTCAGATAAATAACTTTTTTCATCAAAAGTGAAATTTGTTTTTAATGTCAGAATTCAACCGGTTCTTCGATATGCATAAAATTTGCATATTCTAAAATCCTAACTAATCCTTACTCTATTCCACTCATAAAATTTGATATCGGACAACCGGTTAAAAAAAAATTTTTACAGTAATAAAATTTTAGTCGACGACCCCTCAAATGAATTTGATTTGTATATCGAGGTATGCCGTGTACAAAAAAAGAACACAACAACAAAGCAGTCTTTTTTTTCACGTCTGCCTAACACGCAGAAGGTTGGTGGTTCGAGCCCGCCCGAGATCATGTATCTTTTTTCCAATAATTTAAAAATTTTTTTTGTACTATCCATCATTTGCTGCTGTTTTGATTTCGCAACAAAGTTCGCGAAGCTGAAAGTTATTGAAAATCAGCGACATTCGCTTTTTTGGCTTTAATAATTTTTTTCACACTTTTTTGTGAAATCAAAAAACCAGCAAATAAAAGATCTCCTTTGACATATCCTTCTTTTTTTAGTTCTTTGAAACTAGTAGGCAGATTGAATGAAAATGCGCACAAGTTTTGTTTCATTTTTTCGTTCATTTTTGCGACAACAACTATTTTTTGGGCACAGTTGGATTTTTTTTTGAAAATTTTGTTGCTTTGTGTTAAATTTTTTACAGTAGTTCAAAAATCTTAATGAAAATGCATAAAGTAATTCTTTGCAAACTTCGAGCAGACAGAGATAATTTACAGTATTAATTAATTTTTCAATAACAAGTTTTCGAAATATTCGTAACGTATTAAAAACAAAGATTGACAGTGTCACCAGTTGAAAATTATGCAAATTTTAAGCGTCTATACGTATCTCATTTTTTTCGAGATTTGTTAAAATTTGACAAAGAAAATTTAAACAAAACTGAGAATTTTCCTGAATTTTCCAAAATTGGTTAAATTTCCCTAGTTTACATACAATAATTTACGGTGCAGATATCGACATCAGCAGTACAAGACCAAATGACAAAGTCATAAAAACCCTTTGATCTTTTCCCGCCGTTAGAACTTGATCAATAACGAAAAGATTTCTACCGCTTCCCAAATAAAATGCTGTCAAAGTTTTTGTGTTTGCAAACGTATTTCGTAATTTTGTTTCGACTATTATTTTTAAAAAACCTATTTTTCTATTTTTGTTTTCCCATTTTAGCTTATTCAATGCAATACACAAAACAAAAAGTTGCACAAAATTTTGCTTCATTTTTTCGTTCAGTTTTTACGATTTGGCTACCAAACTACGACTATTTTCTTTTTGCCTCTATTAAACATTTTTTTTGAAGATTTTGTTATTTTTTATTACAAATTTATTATAAAAAGATGTAGTTTAGAAAAATTAAAGAAAATACAGGAAATGGTGAAACTAAAAACTTCCAATTAAAAGATACAATTTTTCATACCATTATTAATTAAAAAACCGTGAGTTTCATAACAAGTTATTAGAATATTTTTTGATTCGAAAACAAAAAGATTCAGAATTATGCTAATTTACCACATTCAAATAAAATATGTTGTCTCCCTTTTTTATAAAATACAAAAAATTTTGTTTTATTTTTTTCATTATGTTTTCAAGCGAAAACTAATTTCTTTGATCGCAGTTGGATTTTTTTTGAAGATTTTGTTGCATTTTTATGAAAAAAAAAACCAAAGATTATTATTCAAAGAAACATGATAAATTAAACAAACAAACTTCATGATAGATTGCGTCCAAAAGATGGAAACAGTAATGACAAAATAAAAAATGAGTAAATTTCATCAATGAATTTTATGGATTTGTTTCTTTCAGAAACACAACAATTTACAGTTTCAATACATCAGAATTATGCTAATTTGCAGATTAAAAAATTCAAATTAGGAAGAAAAATTTTGTTATCCAAGAATGCGTCAAAACCCATATCCAACGAGCAAAGGGTCAAAAAATCTTTTGCGCCTTTAAGACGCATTTTGTGAGATTTTGAAGCATTGAGTGTCACAGGAACAAAAATATTGAGTAAGGAAGCTGAAAATTTGCATACACATGTCAATTAATTTGAAACTTCCGAATTTCAAAAAATTTTTTTTCAAATTATGCAAATTTTTGAGATATACAAATTCGGTGACCTAATTTTTGATTTTTAAGTAGGTGCTACAAAAGTGGTACCATTCGACGCGTCTCGTCGAGCTGAATACGATGGACGAAAAAAGTTTTAAAAAAACTTAATTTTTGAGGGCAAAACCTCAAAATGAAAATTCAAATTTTGTCATTTTGGTGGTTTTTTGACGAAATGACCCTAAAGTTATTGCCCACTGGAAAGTTTTTTTTGCAGATTCTAATTCTACAGATGTTTTTACATCGGATAGGATGTTTCCCCTTTTCAAATAAGTGCCCCATCATAGTAAGATTTTGATTTGAACATTCCACTCTCAACATGTTCAATATCGACATTTTCACAAAAAATAAGAACTAGCTTAGATACTGACATACGGTAACTTGCGTTATGAAATATTATGTTAGTAAAGTATTCTGGGCTAGTTTCATGATGTTTGATAAAGATTTCGAAATATGGCAGCAGTTTGAAATTTCAGCATACTACAACTTTACTAAATGGAGAAAATGTCTTAAAAAACTATATTTTTCAGGAAGAATAAGAAAGAATAAGCTTAAACTACACATAAAAAAATCTATTTGAGGACATTAAGTTTGAAACTAATACATTTTTTGGCCCTTTAGGTCATTTTGAAATTTCGCTGTTTCATGGGATTTGTTCAAGAAATTTTGAATTCACATACCAAAAGCAACATCAACTTTTTGAACACACTAGAGCAAAATATACTTAGTTTTACATGTGTAGTATCATAATTAAGCTTATTCTTTCTTATTCTTCCTAAAAAATATAGTTTTTTAAGACATTTTCTCAATTGAGTAAAGTTATAGTAAGCTGAAATTTCAAACTGCTGCCATATTTCGAAATCTTTATCAAACATCATGAAACTAGCCCAGAATACTTTACTAACATAATATTTCATAACGCAAGTTACCGTATGTCAATATCTAAGCTAGTTCTTATTTTTTGTGAAAATGTCGATATTGAACATGTTGAGAGTGGCATGTTCAAATCGAAATCTCACTATGATGGGGCACTTATTTGGAAAAGGGAAACATCCTATCGGATGTAAAAACATCTGTAGAATTAGAATCTGCAAAAAAAACTTTCCAGTGGGCAATAACTTTAGGGTCATTTCGTCAAAAAACCACCAAAATGACAAAATTTGAATTTTCATTTTGAGGTTTTGCCCTCAAAAATTAAGTTTTTTTAAAACTTTTTTCGTCCATCGTATTCAGCTCGACGAGACGCGTCGAATGGTACCACTTTTGTAGCACCTACTTAAAAATCAAAAATTAGGTCACCGAATTTGTATATCTCAAAAATTTGCATAATTTGAAAAAAAATTTTTTGAAATTCGGAAGTTTCAAATTAATTGACATGTGTATGCAAATTTTCAGCTTCCTTACTCAATATTTTTGTTCCTGTGACATTTTGGATTAAAAATGCTTCAAAATCTCACAAAATGCGTCTTAATATTCTCTGCTTGCCTCCGGTAGGGAATAATTGAAGAGAATTTTAGATCTTTTTTGCTGATGTTTGTGCAGACATATTTCGTAATTTCGTTTCGATCTTTTATTTTTATTAAATGTTTTTCTTATTCTTTGAAAGTGAAAGAAAAAAAACTAAAAGAAAATGCACACAAATTTTTTGTCCTTTTTTCTTCCATTTTTGCGATTATGTTTGTAAACAATGACTATTTTTTTTAACACAGTCGGATTTTTTTGAAAATTTTGTTGCCTTTTTATTACAATTTTTTTCGTAATAAAAAACGAAAACAAATTAAAAAGTGCTTTATAAAACTTCTGAACATGATTGATTAGCAGTGCTAATTTAGCACAACAACCAATATAAAATAAAATCTAATAAATTTATTATTAACATGTAAATAATGGTGTTTTAAATTTCGCAGCTACAAAGATTGACATTATCAATGCATGAGAATTATGCTAATATTACCCACTGAATAATTTTTTTACCTCTTCTTTATTGTTTTTAAATGTTAAAAGAATTTACAACATCCAACATGGGATTATTATTGCTTTTTTTTCAACAAGAAAATTGTCATACCGTAATTGGCAGGTCAGATTTACTCAATGACATTAAAACACATAACCCCAAATATGTGATCCCACAATTCCGGTAAGAAAATTGTCAGGTTATAAAAGTGCAAAAATTTGGTTTTTTAAAAATTAAAAATTGTCAGTTTGGGAAAGCGCAAAAAATCTGATTGTTTCAAAACGTTAAAACCAACCTCAAAAGAGCAATATCGATCATAATCGTGTTTCTTGGGGCGATTTGTTAAATATGTTTCAATAATTGGATCAGTTTTACAATATTCATTATAATGAAAGGGCTTACATGATTGAAATTCATTCTCATTTGCAAGAATTAACTAAAGTATTGATTTTTATCGTCAGCAAAATTCAATTTTTGATAAAGAAAACTTACTGGATCACTTTGTAAATTTCCTTTTAAGGCAAAAATCATAAAAAACAATATTAAATATGATAGGGTGATGAAGATAAGATTTAAGTTTAAAGATGCTCTTCCAAGTGGCTTTTCAAAATATTCATGAACAGGAATGGAAATAGCAAAAATAAAGAAAAGTGTAAAAAGAGTGTCTTAAAAATTAATAAGTTTAGTATATATAGGAAAAAAATATACAAAACATTATGCAAATTTTTCGTTTCTGCTAAAACTTTTAATGAAAATCAAAATGTTACAAAAGTTGTATATATTTTTAAATTTAAAATCTCGTGTCAGTATAAACCCAAAATTGTGATAAATCATCTGTTGCATTTTTTCCTTTGATCTATGCCGCTCTTGACTTGAACATCAGATTTTGGCATATATATATCTTATTTTAACTGTAAGATGGTAAGCTGAAATCTGATGCTGATTGTAAAAGCGGCGAAGATCAAAGGAAAGCATCTGAGGAAGAGGGTTTTACGAATTTGAATTTTTCGCTGACACCGGATCAGGAAAATTCATAAACGTTTTACAAATATTACTGTAGCCCCTTACCGTAATGATCAACAATAACAAAATATCGAAAATAAACAATCAATGGCCAATGAATTAAATATATCACATAAGAAGCATCTCCAATATAAACAAGCCAATAACTTATTTTTTCTTTCATAGAAATCGGATAAATGCCATTTAAAATAGTAAAAATTCCAGTTAAAATTGTTGCTGCTAATCTCAACATTGGTGGAATTACTGCAGTCCATGAAGAAAAACTAACAGGAATAAAACAGATAAAAATTAGCATAATTACAGTAATCCTTGTAAAATTTGAATAAATTGATGATATTTGTTTATTATTAATATCATCACATTCTACAGTATCCTCATTGCCATTCTTTTCTGTTAATTTTTGATATCCATTTTTGGCATCCTTTGAAAAGCAATGTGCAAATGTTCCAATCAAAAATTGCCAAACTCGACAAAACATTAATCCAAATGCCATTGATTCATAAGGGGTGAGAAGTTGAAATGCAGCCGATGCCGTTGCTAATAATACAGTAATCAATAATGGTTTGGATCGAGAAAGAATAAAATTAATTAAAAATGGAGCAATTAAATAAAATTGAATTTCGACCCCCAATGACCAGGTATGAAGAAAGAATTTGAAACCGGATACCTAAAAAAGATTTTCATGCAAATTTAACACTAGTAGAAATATTTTTTGTTGCATCATTCACACACTGTGATGAAAGTTTTCGGGGTGAGAAAAACTTTTCATGGGAAATTTACAAAATGTCCAAACAAAAAAGTTAAAAAACATTTTATTATGCAAATTTCCCCCTCAAAAAAAACAAATATTTGCATAATTTTTTGTAGCATGAATCTCATGACATTAGAGCATATTTTGGGTAAAAAATTGCTCACGAACAAATTATAAAATTTTACAACATAAAATTTGTACAATAGAAATTTGCATAATTTTAAAATGCATCATTCTCGTGGCACAATTTTTGTGTTGGGAAAATTAAACATAAAAAATTTATAGAGACTTTCAGCATGAAACATTTACAGAAAAATTTGCATAAAAATTATAAAACTATAATTACATATGCAAATTAGTTAAACTAGGCTAAAACCCACAAAATAACTTACCAGCTCAAAATACAAATGTTCACCAAACATTGGTGGAAGATTGTTAACAAAGAAAATTGACCACAAAGCTTCCATTTGAAGGAATTCAAAATGTGTTGGAATAAGTACCACAAATCCGATAAATAAAAATATCCCTAACACAAATAAACATGTCGGAAAGATTCGTTTAATTCGACGAAAATAAAATTGAATTAAATTTTGGCTTGTTGATTTTGCAATGATGGAAGTCATTAAATATCCGGAGATAACAAAAAAGCTTAAAAATGAGTAAATGAAAAAGCGTGAAAGTTTAATGCGGCATTATCGAAGGCCCGGGTTAAAATTTTTGGGTCTTGATCAGACCTTGATATAATTTTTTTTATGGACTTTGTTGATTTTTTCATAAACCCAAAAACAAGGCCCTGGGCAAAATAAGCCTTTGAAAAGCCCTTAAGACAGTTTGACATCAAGGGCAGATGCCCCCTCCAAAATCGTAAAAATCCTTTGAACTTTTACCATCATCGGCAAAAGATCAAAGGCGGCCCCCTTAAAAAAGCTTTTGCCCCTTTTGCTGATATCTTTAAAGATGTTTATCCACGATCAGCAACCCTAATATCCACATTTCGGATTTAGTTAATCCCCTCACTTCCTATTCAATCATATTCACTTAAAAACTTACATATCAACTCCAAGATATCCATATGGAAAATATTTGGGCCAAATATGAAATGCTAAAACTGCAAAAATTGCCAACGCTCGAAGCCATTGAATATCGTCACGTTTAAAAGACATTTAAAATAATATTGATTAAAACCAATAAAAAATTATGCAATTTTAAAGAGGTAAAAAAAGGAGAGAAGTCACAAAAAAGATATTCATCTCTTTTTTCAATTTTCTTGAATTGACACCTTTCTTCGATTCTTCGATTTCGTGTTTAAAAAGATTAAAATCTGAGTTGAAAAAAAGATAAAACGAAATCGGTCAAAAAAGAGTTGACTGCATAAAAAAAGGGAAAAAATGTTATTAAAATATGCTTTTAAAGGAGGATACCCATTGTAAATAAATTTTTGTCCCTTTCATTCATTGGAGGTCCCAACACGAAAATTTTAAAAACTCCAAATCAAAGAATTCTGATGATATGTCCTTTTATAACTATGTATTCTGATTCCAAAATGGTAGGAACTTTAAAAATTGGTTGGATAAAACCCGAGATTCAGCTTTTTTGTACTTAGGGATTGTCCAGATCAGACGTCGGGAGTTTTAAGAGGGGGAGGGGGTAAGCTGAAATCTGACGCTCATATAAAAATCGGCAAACATCAAAATGAAAAATTTGACGGGGGGGAGGGGGGTTTGAAAATTTTGGTAAAAAACCCGACGTCAGATCTGGACAATCCCTTATTCTTGAATATTTATGCTACTGAACCAAAATGTTGAATCTCAGCTTATATTCATCCATTTTTTAAAGTTCGTACCATTTTGGAATCAGAAAAAATAATTATGAAAGTTAAAGGGAGTGTCGCAGTCAGTGTAAAAAAATGTTGCCTGATATAGCCAAAAGTGGTTTTAACACGAAAAAGCAATGATGAAGAATGCGTCGTTTGTCGTCGTCGTCCGTCAAAAAAAACATTCATTCCCCACTGCGACAGTCCCTTTAATGTCATTATAATTCTTCGATTTGACTTGTATAGAATTTTCGTTTCGGGACCTCCAATGAATGAAAAGGACAAAAATTTATTTGCAAGGGGTCTCCTGCTTTACAAAAGATTAAAAATTTGGCCCAAAAATGCCATATTCTTGATTTCATTTTTCTACGTTTTTTTTTTGCGCGGTTGTTATCTCTCTTTTTTTCTTGACCTACAACAACACATTAGAGCAGTGCTTGGCTTCGATGCAATGCCGTTCTTTTCTTACCATTTGAAATTTCTCCGTCTATTTTATCAATTTTATTGATAAATGCTTATCATCGTTTTTTTGAGTTGATAACAATTTAAATCACAATGCTGCCAAATAACACCTCAACAGACAGAACGTCCCATAAGCATAAAGATAACAATCGAGCAAGTATGACTGGAAAAAAATGAAAAAGAAAAAGTCCCATTTTTTGACCACGTTTTTTGAATTTTTAAGAATGTTTTGAAGGTGTATGGGGGGATTATTTTGTGTTTGGTAACAAAGATGTTGCAGAAACCTTAAAAAATTATTTCAATCATCTCCAATTTATTATTGAACTTTATTAAAAATAAATCTAAAAAAATTGTTCGAGGAGTTCACCGAAGAGTTGTTGGTGAATAATTTTAGAGCGACATTCTGTAGTGTTGTAACCATCACACATGAAACACCATTTCACAAAAAAAAACAGTTATGCTCTTTTAAAACACTGTAGTGCCCTGGTATTGACATTAAATAGCTTTATTCTTTACCGCTGAAGGTTGAAATTGGTGAAACAACAAAAATATCAATCATTGGAGTGGAATTTTCAAAAACGAATATGCAAATTTCGCTGATTATGGTAGTGTTATTTATTTTGGTGTTGCTGAGTTGATTTATCCCTTCAAAAATATACACCCCTTCGAAAAGATCATTGAACTTTTTGAGTTTAATCCGATTTAGGGTAGTATTTAATGAATTTAACTCATTTTTATCCCTTTTTTCATTGTTTTGTTTAGGCAGATAAAAAAATCAGATTAGAGCATTTATTTATTTTCAGGTTCATCAAAAACTTTGGGTAACAAATGTTTACAAAAATTATTTTATTGACATCATTTTTTCATTGCTTCAAATTCTATTTTTATAACAAATGTTCTCCAAAAAATTATTATTAACCAAAATTTTAATTACCGTAATTATATTTTCATGGCTTTCATATAGCTTTATCTCCTTAAGCTTACAAATTTTACCTCCCATAAATTCTTCAATTCCAGAATCGTCAATTATTTTCAAACTTCGAAAATGTTTGAACAATGCCTTTGAGGGAAAATTATCCCCTGAAGATTATATTTTTCATTATCGAAAATGTATCAATACTTTTACCCCAAATATCCAGCTGGATAAATTTTATATGGGTCGATTGGGAGAGAAAAAAATATTTTTGCCCTTAAGGGAAAATTTTGATGAAAGTAAATGTATTTGGTTGACGATTGGAATTGGTGGAACAAGCAACAGTGAAAAATTATTTAAACAAAAATATCCTAAATGTGCTGTATTTGGAGTGGAGCCATCAGAAGATCAATATGCAAATTTTGGAGAGTATGGTACTGTAATCCCATTTGGCGTGGGTAAGTTGGAATTTTTAAAATTCGCTGTAATTACTTGCAACTCCGTTAAACAAAAAGAAACAATCACATATTTTTTTTCACGTAAAGAAAATTTGCAATATACATATTTATTGATCGCTTTTTTGTGCATATTTTTTAGAACACTTTTTTTCTTTCCCATTTGGTTTTTCGTAAATGTTTATCTAAATCATAGCAAGCGTTAAATTTACAGTTTTTCGAATATTTTATTGAATGTTTTTAATCTTGTTTATCCCCAAAATGAGGGAACATATATCCAAATCTAAAATAGATCAAGTAGTTAAACGAAAAAGATTTGAAGCACATTTGATAATTCTAACAACGAACAACCCATTAAATAAAAAGATGTTAATTCCCCGAAAACAAACATCCCTAATCTCAAAAATTAATAATAGTATATTTACTTATTTATTTGCCTGCCTTGAGGCACACTGACTTAAACATTAAAGAAACATAAAACAGCAAAAAAATAAATAAAACACAATTAAATTAAACAAACAATATAACCCTTTTTTTGACTCTCCTAACCTAAATTATGCAAATTTTAGGTGTTTCGAATGGGAGCTTCAACCTAACCATAAGAAAAGGAAAGAAATACAAAATTATTGAAATGCCAGTTTTTTCAATGTCAAATTTGTTGGACAAATTTATTCATTCTCGTTCCATTCATTACATGACAATCGACATTGAAGGTTTTGAGTTTAATATTTTGCATGAACTTTTAAATGATGGAATTTTGCATAAAGAGGGAATCGGTTTTTGTCAAGTTTGTTACTCCTCTACCGTAATACACAAAATGTTAAATTTCAGATAGATGCTGAGTTACATGGTAAAAACAAAACTGCAACGGCAGAATTGTTGCATGCTTTTAACACTGAAAATTCTGATTATTTTCCAATTATTTCAGCAAAATTTTTAATTCATGAAAAAGTAACATGGATTAATTTTAGGGAAAAGTTTTGCAGAGATGCATTTTATATTGATCAATTTTTAGCTTAATTGATGACAGAGTTTTTTTAAATTTTATTTAATGATTTTGACGTTCAGCTTTATTTTCTTTAACATTTTTAGTTTTTGTTAATTATTTTTATCTCCGGTGATAAAGTGAAAAAATTAATAATTCAAAAACGTTTTTTAATCAAAAAAATTGGTAGTAAAAATAAAAAACCAATTTTATTTTAAAAAAAAACAAAAAAGAGGAGCGCACTTTCGTTATTTAAACTTTTTTCATTCTTTTTAATTTTCACAACCTGTCGTGCCTAATCATTTTGTGAGTGTGTCTTTTTTAATAGCTCTTTGGCTTGTAAAATGCCCACAGATAATAATTATGATCAAAAAACATAATTTTCTATGCAAAATTTCAGTTAAATTCTGAAATTTTTTTAATGGACCGGGCCGCGGTTTAGTGGACAACAAAAGACAATAGATTCGCCTTTTCAGCTTCTTTCCTTTACACAACCTTTTTTCATTTTCGTTCTACTCTCCCTTTAATTTTGTGAATTGTAGTGCATAAAAATTGCATACTTTTGGATTTTTCAAATATTATTAAATTTTATGTCGTTAATTTTTGTTGACAGGTTGTATAAAAACTCAGAAAAAAAAGTGCGAAAAGATATCGCCTAATTTTTATATCACTACAATATGTTTCACAAACCATTAATTATTATAATTAAATAATAGCAAGTAAACTCAATTCAGTCGAATTATGATTATTGACAATAAAAATGTTATAAAATTTAAACAAATCACGCGTTCTTTTAACTGCAAAATAAAACATTTAGAAAACGATTGTTAATTTCATTTTGTCCTTCTCATTTCAAAATCATTCAATAAAGAATGTACAAATTTTTCATCAATTTCAATTGTTGCGGTGCACATTGCGAAATTATTGCCAGATGCATCTCTTTTTTGAAACATTTGTTTTTCGTCAACAATTTTATGATAGAAAAGCAATGCCTTTTTTGTGCTTTCTGCTTTTAAAAAAAATTTCATTGTCAAATGTTAATGTTTTTGAGTATCGATGCTTGTGAAGCACTCGTGTTTTTGAATATTTAATTTTGAGTGGTTTAATCAATTAGGACCTGCATGTTCGAATCAGAGATAAATAAATCTGGATAAATAAGAAGTTTGCCAGGTGAAAAAAAGTTTGTGCGTAATGATTTGCCTGATGCGGAAAAGCATTTAAAAACAAATAATTTTCTTTCAAGATTTTATAAATAAAAAGATTATGAAACTCTTGATATGTTCTTTGGGCAATGTGGTCATAGTTGGCAGTTTTTACTTTTAATAAGGTTTTACTTTAAAATCATTCCTAATAAAAAAGCAAACAATGAAACATTGAAAAAATATTTTTTAAAAATAAAAATTGAAGCATCGTTTTTACAACAGATGCAATCAACGACTAGTTGCAAAATTCCCAATATCAAAAGAAATACTGAGACATTTTAAAAGCTCCTTTTTCCTTCTTTTTAGACATTTGGGGTTTGAATATTCTTAAAACTGTCAATGTCAAAAATTCTGAAACTTTTTTAATTTAATCAGAACTTTACAAATGATGATTTTTTTAAAAAGAGTTCTATAAAAGTCATTAATACAATAAATAAAAAAAAGAACAGATTTTTAACAGTTTAAAGCACGATTATTGCAATTTATTTTTGGAGACATTTTCCAAATCAATTTTTTTTTATATTATTAAAATCTAAATTTCAATGATTTTCTAAATTAGTGTACCTTGCATTTGTTGAAAATCAGCCATAACAATAAAAACGTCGTTACTGCGGCTGCTGCAAAATCATTGACAGACTTGTTTTCTTTTTCGAAACCCTTTTTTAAAACGGCCCACATCAAAAGAACAACGAACACATCTCTTTTTTATGTGATTTTTATTTCTTTTGCACATCTGTCATTTGTTGATGTAACATTTTTGTTGAAATGGTGCCCCGTTTCAACAATTTAAAAGTCATACTTTTGAATATTTTGAAATTATCAATGTTGGTAAAAAAATAGTATTTTTATAGTTTTTTCAGGAAAAAAAACAGAATTAAAAAAGGATGATCAGTTCGAAAAAGCCGCTAATGATCTACATAAATATTTGTGAATTAATAAATCCTGTATTATTTTTTTTGAATGCAAATTACTGATGACGCTTTTCTTGAAAGTTAATTTTTTGAGTTAATAATTTAAGAACCAAAGTTATTGATGTCATATTTACTGATGTTATAAATTAAGAATAAATATTTTTGAATTAATAGATTATGATTGCTTTGTTGTGAATTAATATTTCAGATATTATTAATTAAGAAAAAATATTTATGAATTTATAGTTATGGAAATAATAATTTCTGATCATTTTTTCTTGAACGGAAAATTTCTGCTTTACTATTTTTTGAAAAAAAAGTTCAGAACTAATAGTTTGTGTAGCATTGCTCTCATTTAACTCCTAGCTCATTTCTTTTGATATTTTTTGGTGGATTACATGGATATACATGTAATCTAGTTGTTGGACACCTTATTATATACTTTTATATGCATTTCAATTGCCAAAACATAAAAACTTTACACTTTTCATGGCAGGGCCGTGACTGAAAAATGGCCGGCAGCAGTCACGTTTTAAGAGGCCAAAATGCGGCTGCTTTGTCTTATTTTTGTGACGTTTTTGTTGCCGACCGGTAAGGTCACGTTTTCGAGACTTTTTAATGTCGTGACAAGCCCACAAAAGTCAGGGTTTTTTCATGGCTGTTTTAAAATGTAAACGTGACTGATATGTCATAAAAATGTGACACATTTTTCTCAGTGCGTTCAAGAAAATTACACATGCAAATGCAATGAAAAAATGATGGTTGCAAGAATAATAAAAAAATTACTTTTTTCAACTCGATTATATTAAACCTTTTTTAAAATAGAAAAAGGTATATATTCAAAAAAATATAAAATCTCTCAATTTTTTTAAATACTCTTATTGCGGCAGTTTGACTTCGAAACACTTTTAAAGTTACTCATTTAAAAAAAACACATTTTTATTTTCTAATCGTTTTTACGTTCATCATAAATTTTCGTAATCTAAAGTTTCTATTACGAAATTATTTTAGGATGCATTCTATTTTCGGTACGCTTTTTAAAAAAGACAGCAAAAAACCAATGCTCGGTTTATTGATTTTTTAGCTTTTGTTATTAAAATTTCCCCATCCGTTGGTGAAACTTTATTTTAATCGCTACTTTTTTTTTGAATATTTAAAACATTGAAGTAACCACTTTTGAATTATTTTATCATATTTTAATCTGAGGTTAAAAAACAATAGTGTCAAAAGTGATAATATACAGCTGAAAAACTCCGTAGAAAAAATGAAGACATTAAATATAAAAGCGATAAAAAGTTTCATTAATTTTTTATGTTATAATTGTGACCTGCAAAATTTTAAACTAATTATTTTGTTGTCCACAAAAGTTTCAATTCAATCGATTTTTTAATTATTGAATTATTAATCTTTTTGACAGTTCAGATATTACGTAACATAATATTCTGTTTTACCCGTATACATGAAAGGAACTTTTTGCCGCAAATCAAAGGCTGCAGGGTTAATCACCTCTCCCTAAAAAACAAAAACAAAAATTTTCAAAAAAAGTTTAAAAGGAACATAGCAATTGGGGAAACTAAACTATTGATGAATTTGTTTCGTTCAAAAAACACTTTTTAAATTGACAGACATCAAAAAAAGGCGAACATATTTCCTATTTCTAAATATTTTTTTTTTCACTTTTAATATTTCTAACATTTTGATGAAATTTTTTAGTTTCTGATGCTATGTTTGTCAGAATTTTAAGTATTTTGAATTTCTTTATTTATACAATTGTGTATTATTAATTAAATCACATGCTTTTGTTTACAAAGTTTTTAGCAGAACAAATGAATTTTGCGTCCTTAAATTTGAATAAAATGCATTAAATAAAAAAATGTTTTAAATTATAACAATTTCATATTAAAATAACTGCAATTTACCCCAACTTTATTTAAACTAATTTTTTTGTTATTACAAAAGTTTCCGTCTCAATGATTATTCAATGATTTTTCTGGATTTTTCATAATTCCTATTTCTAAATATTATCAAAAAAGCATTTTTTAATAGATTTGCAAAATTAAAAATCAATTTTTTTTTCTGCAAAAATCAATTTTAACATTTTTTAATTATTGCTGCAACCACTTTTTACGAGCTTTAAGCCCTTAGAGGAACTTATTGTTAAGTTGTGTGTCTTGAAACATTGTCAGTCAAATTAAAAACTAAAATATTCAACAAAATTTCAAAAGCCACAAAAACTTTATTTTTGGCGGCCATTACAAAGTTATAGATCTTTTTTCTATTAACAAAACATCTTTTGAATGGACGATATTTGAGCAATGAAAAAGACATATCTTTATTTTTTGCTATTTTCGTTGATTTTTATTTTTTCATCATATGTTGATGAAACTAATTCGATATTTCTGATTCCTATTTATGAAGTTTTTATTTCATTGTTTCCAAAATTTTATAATTATTAATTGTGAATCAATAACATAAATTAAATGTTAAAAAAACACGGATTAAAAAAACTAAGTCAAGATAAAACCATTAATTAAAAAAATTTAAAAATTTGTTAAACATAAAAACATTTTATGAACTTTTATATTTTTTAAGCTCATGAAATTATTCTCATCTTTTTTAAATTTTTCAAACCATATTCCGAAGAATAAATGTCGCTAAAAAATATTCAACAACATTTCAAAAGCCACAAAAAATTATATTAATATAAGCTACTTTTTAAAGTACATTTTCAAAGGAACTTTAAAAAGTAGCTTATTTTACGTCATCTTAGTTCGATAAAAAAAGGACGACAAAAGAAGAAAATTAAAGCTTCTTTTAAAAAATGATTTTTCTTTTGCGAAATGTTTAAACATTTTTTTTGTTTTTTGAATATTTTTATACTATCAATATATCTTTAATAAATGCGTGTTTTCGTTTAAGAAACTAGAAAAACAAGAAACTAGCCAAAGACGTTAACTAAAAAAATTTTTAAAAGATAACTAATTTCATATTTAAATAATATCAATTTGCCTCAATTTCAGTTTTCTTAATTTATTTATTTTTTATCGTCACAAAGTTTTCATTTTACTGATTTTTTTTAAAAAATTAATTTGATTTGCTCCAGAATTTTGTCATAAAAATAGTTGTGGCTAAAATACAGGACAATTTTATATGAATACTTTGTGTTAATTGATGGTTAGAAGCAAGGTTTTTCAAGGCTTATTTAAAGTGTGAAGACTAAGGGTATGGTCAGTATAAACATATTTAAGTTTTTATTGATCCTTTCTGTAAATATCATTTTGAAAAAAGTCCAAAAATAAAAAATTGAAACAACATTGTTGGCAATAAAAAAATGATGACAATTTTCACGAAAAACAAAAAAGACGAGCCAGTGTTTTCGTGCCGCCACCGCAGGCAGCTTGGCGTCGCAGCCGGCGGCGCTGCCGGCGGCGGCGGTAATCGAAAAAGTTCAAAGAGTTTTGCCGCAGATCAAAGGATGCCGCTGGCGGCGGCGGCGGTAACTCAATTTTTGCCCGGCGGCGGCAAAAATTGAGTTCTCTTTGCTTCTATTTTTTCATTCCTTTTGCACACTTTTCATTTGTTAATGAAATATTTTTTGTAAGGTTTACTCTGGATCCACATTTGCATAATCATATTTTTGAATTTTTAAAAAATATTAATGCTTTTTTAATTTTTTTTATTCATAAGCAAAAAATTTTTGTTTTTTAACAAGTGTTTCTGCAAAAAAATATTGCATAAAAATATTGCATAAAAATTGCATTAAATAAAAAATGAAAATATTTTATAGCAGCTTCATGTATATGTTACCGTCAATATTGTGAGGCCGTAAATATTGTGAATGACTAGTAAATATTGTGAAAAATATTTTATAAATTGTATTATCTTAATAAGTAACCCAGAAAATGTACTTGGAAATTTTATATTCGGATTCTACATATTCGAATAAGTATAGTAGTCCTTAATATTTATGATAAAATCAATGTTTATCACCGTATAGCTGCCTTTTAATGTTAAAAATTGTCATAAGTCGTATGTTCAACGTCGCTCCGATCTAAAAACATGTAACTATACTAATTCGAATATGTAGAATCCGAATATAAAAATTCCAAGTACATTTTCTGAGTTACTTTTTAAGATAATACAATTTATAAAATATTTTTCACAATATTTATTTTATTTTATTTATTTATTTTAGCAGCAAAATTGAGATTTTGTTTTTTTTCTGAGATTGAAGGTAAAAACCAACACGCTGCAGATTATTATCCACATTTTTGTGTCTTTAAAATTTTTGTGAAATTGTTAAAAAATTTCCTTTGCAGGCTTCTAAACTACAACAGTCCAAATTTTGAATATTTTAAAAAAATTGTTGGTTTAGAACGATGAATACGTTTTTCAACATTAGGTTTAAATGCATGAATTAGTTTTTAAGAGATGCGAAAACTCCAAAAGTTTTCTGTTCAAGTTACTGCATTTATTAAGTAAAAAATTAACATTTTTCACCATTTTAATTATTTGTGTTTTATTTTAAGTGCTTAATTTTTAATCAAATTATTATTGCGTGCGTTTTTCTGTTGATCGAAATAATTAAATAAGAAAATTCTTAATGAAAAAAAAAATTTTTATTATTTGATTATTTATGGTTTCAACAACATTTTCAGCAAGAGCAAAAAACTGCTCTCAAACACCCCAAAAAACTAAAACATTGAAAAAAATTTTATTTAAAAAAGCAAAATTTTTTTCTTTTCTTCTTATTTCCTGACTTTTTCGGGTTTTTTTGCCATTCATTTTTACTAGTTGTCATCATTTTTTTCTGGGTGGTAGCAACCATTTACATCACAACTCTGGTAAACAAAAAAAGGACACTGAATTCTTTTATGCATGAAAAAATGAAGAAATAATAGCAGTTGATGCAATCACATTTTGAGAAGGGAAATGTTAATTTTTTTTTCATATGGCTTTTAATCTCTGAGTTTTCAAATTTTACCACCCATAAATTTTTCAATTCCAAAAACTTCAATCATTTTCATACTTCGAAAATGTTTGATAAATGCCTTTGAGGGAAAATTATCTCCAGAAGATTACATTTTTCATTATCGAAAATGTCTTGTCAATTTTATCGCAAATATCCATTTGGATAAATTTTATATGGGTCGATTGGGGGAGAAAAAAATGTTTTTGCCTCTGAGGGAAGATTTTGACCAAAGTAAATGTATTTGGTTGACGATTGGAATTGGTGGAACAAGCAATAGTGAAAGATTGTTTAAACGAAAATATCCTAAATGTGCCGTATTTGGCGTGGAGCCATCAGAAGATCAATATGCAAATTTTATGGAGTATGGTACTGTTATTCTATTTGGTGTTGGTAAGTTGAAATTTTTAAAATAGACTGAAGTTAAATTATTCGAACGTTTTTCAACCAAAAAACCATAAAAATATACAGTTTTTAAATAATTAAAATCGTGTAAAAACATTAAAAAATTACCAGTGGTCCAGCACCTCGGTACACGTCTGTTTTTTTGGTTTGAACAACTTTTCTACGGCTGTTTTTTTGAATATTTTATGAAGAATAGTTGCTTACATTATAGAATTTTGAATTTAAATGCACATAATTGTTTTTTAGAGATGCAAAAGCACAAAAAATTCCTATTTCAATTTACTGCATTAAATTAAAAAATGAACTTTTTTCAACATTTTTCAATGTTTATTATTGATATTTATTCCATGTGCAACTTCATAAATAAAAATAAATTAATTAATATTGAAAACATCTTGTTGTTGGTTAAAATAATTTTTTGGGATATTTTTAAAGAAAGAGCTAAGGTTTTTATTCGATTCTTTACGGTTTCAACAACATTTTCATCAAGAGCAAAAAATTGCTCTCGAACACCCCAAAAAATATCCAAAAAATTCAAAAACAATTTGATTAAATTTTTCCTGCTACACGGTGTGTCGATGCATCCAGTCACTTTTTTTCATCGCCTGCTTGTTTTCCATACTAAAATTTAAAAGACATTTTCCGGAAGAACCACGCTGTTTAAACGAATTCTGTAAAAACACAAAAAAAGGTTATCACTATAAAATTAATCGTGCATTGAGAAAATAAAAAAAGGAGATTCAGAATCCACGGGATTCAGAATTCAATACAAAACTCATACAAAATTCATTAAAATTTTCGTGCATGCGCAACAGTTTCATTTCGCCAAAAGAAGATTTTCACTGCATTTTTACAAAGGAAAAAAGAAAGATTCTGAATCCTGCGGAATCAGAATCTTCTTTTTTTATTTTCTCAATGCACGATTAATTTTATAGTGATAACCTTTTTTTGTGCTTTTACAGAATTCGTTTAAACAACCTGGTTCTTCCGGAAAATGTCTTTTAAATTTTAGTATGGAAAACAAGCAGGCGATGAAAAAAAGTGACTGCATGCATCGACACACCGTGTGCTATCCTTTTTCCTTCTTTTTTGACTTATTCTGTCTTTTTTATGCCATTCATTGTTACTGGTTGTCAACGTATTTTTCTGGAGGGTAGCAACCGCTTACATAACAACCCATTTTATATAAAACTTGAGCAACGCCTGGTGGAATTAAAACGTGCATATTTTTAAAAAAAAAATTTCGCCTAAATAGGTAATTTTTTATGCTGAATCGAATGGTGCTTTCGGTTTTGTATATCGGTGCGGGCCGAAAATGCGTCCTGCACCGATTTGGTCCCATTTTTGGATTTTTGTAAATTGGGTATCATTTGAAAGGCCAGCTCACCCAGAGTTCGAAAATATATACCAAGCCGCTCAAAACCTCCTGTTTGAATTTTGGCATTAAATCAAAAAGTGAGTAAACGAAGACTTTTTGCGGACCAGGCCGTATCTTTTCAGTAACCCATTCGGACATGAAAAAGACTATTTTATTCCGAAAGCCCACTAAATTTGGTACAAAAATCCCGCATAAATTCAAAAATCTAAGCGCGGATCCCAATGTCATCTTTTGAGTTGAAAGTTGTCGATCAATACCCCCAACATCAATCGTCTACACAAAAAAAATTTTTTGACTGAGATGTTGGGGCTAAAATGTAATGATTTATTGAAAATATGATAGAAATTATCATAAAAATGTGCTTTTAAAAATATTTCGACACATTAAAAATAAATTACAGTATATCTCCTTGTTGATGAATAACTTGATTTGCAACAAAGTTTTATACATGAGCTTTTTTTAGCAAAGTTTTAATTTATCAGGTTGTTCGATAAGTCCTTTCAGGTGTTTGACCCTCTGGCATTTTTTTAGATTTTATTGAATTTTTATAATTTCTTTTTTAAATGGTGCCCATGGATGTTAGAAATGATGCCTGAAAACGGTTTTTGGCTATTTTTATTTTATTCTGTCTTTTTTTTATGCCATTCATTGTTACTGGTTGTCCTCGTATTTTTCTGGAGGGTAGCAACCGCTTACATAACAACCCATTTTATATAAAACTTGAGCAACGCCTGGTGAAATTAAAACGTGCATATTTTTTCTAACTTTATCTAATATATTACATGAAAGATTTTTTGATTTTTTTGTTCAACAGAAATTTTTACGTTTAAAGAAGAATAGTGACAAACTGTAAAAATCTCATCCAGATCAAATTTTAACCATTTTACGCTGTAACATACAACTTTTAGACTATAGTGATATCCCATTACGCGACATTATGAGCTTATCTTAGACCTAAGGCTTTATCTCAGACATTATCTCAGACATTATCTTGGCCCTAACACAAAATTATCTACACCTTTTTTAGGCATTGAAATAGGAAACTTTTCCGGCCATGACAAATCTATGAGATAAATTTATGGCTTTTGTGCAAACGTACGCAGTTACGCAAGTACGCAGTTTCTGAAACGTACGCACTCGCACAACGCCAAACGTACGCAATAATGTTGCTTTTTTGTTTCCTGTTATTATTAATATTTTAATGATTCGCTAAAGTAATTTTTTTCGCAATCGATAGGGGTTGACTACTTATTTATAATACAGAATTGTAATTAGTCAATCAAGTAACCTACAAAAATGGCATGTTTGTCAGTTATCTTCTTTTAAAAATAATAAAAATGATTATTCCTTATCCTTTGCTAATCTTAAATTTACTATCATCTAAACACTTTATTAATAAAACACTGTAAAAAGTATTTTCAATTATCTCATTCTTTTTATTGTCACAGCAGTAAACATTGTTTTAGCTTCTTATCAGCTGACAACGTATTTTTAAAAAGCATGAACTGCATTTACTAGTTTATTTTTATATACTGTAAAAACATTTTTGACAAAAAAATTTAATTTAAAAAATGTTTCTTATATCTAAAAGAAACAAAACTAATTAAAAATCTTATGTTCTAAATATTTATTTTTAATATTAATTTTTAAGTTAACACTATTTTAAAAAATGTTCAGGTTAATTAAATAAATTTAATCAAAAAAATAGAATACTAAAGATTGCGTACGTTTGCACAAAAGCCAAATTTATGCAAGTTTAATGGGAGCAGGTAAAACAAACTATTTTGAACCTCTTCCCAACATAAAAATTATCTGCAACTTTATTGGGCATTGAAAAAGGACCCTTTTTCTGTTCTAGGGCAGCTTATTAAAACGCATTCCACCAAAACTTTTTAAACGACCTGCACCGCCAAAAATTTTTATTGTACCTATGTTTTCGAACATGCTTTTAAGCTTAAAAGAAGCAGGAAAAAAATACTTTTAGGTCGAAATTCGGCAAAATGCCGTTTTTAGAGCATCGAGAATGCCAAAATCGACTTATTTTCTTTTCTATGGCATATCTTTTATCCGTTTTAGGTATAATTGCACCTATATAGGTTTTTGAGGTCGGGGAATCCAAATCTCGACTCCGCGATTTAAAATTTTCGCGTTAAGACCCATTTTTCGCACTTTGACCTCACATTTTGCCTGAAAAGTAGGTCATGAATTAATTTCCCAGACTAGTTCTGCTCACCATCAGATTCCCCCCTGTTGATTGGGGGTCTTCAACAAAATTTGAAAAAAAGTCAATAAAACTCACAGATTTCGAATATGGAGGCATTAATATCTGTGAGTTAAAGATCTAAAAAATGGGGTTAATACATTTGTGGTCAACCCGTAAACGTATTAAACCCAATTTTGTTGAAGACCCCCAATCAGCAGTGGGGACCAAGTTGACTTTTTTTCAAATTTTGTTGAAGACCCCCAATCAACAGTGGGGACCAAGTTGACTTTTTTTCAAATTTTGTTGAAGACCCCCAATCAGCAGTGGGGACCAAGTTGACTTTTTTTCAAATTTTGTTGAAGACCCCCAATCAACAGTGGGGACCAAGTTGACTTTTTTTCAAATTTTGTTGAAGACCCCCAATCAACAGTGGGGACCAAGTTGACTTTTTTTCAAATTTTGTTGAAGACCCCCAATCAACAGTGGGGACCAAGTTGACTTTTTTTCAAATTTTGTTGAAGACCCCCAATCAACAGTGGGGACCAAGTTGACTTTTTTTCAAATTTTGTTGAAGACCCCCAATTAGCAGTGGGGACCAAGTTGACTTTTTTTCAAATTTTGTTGAAGACCCCCAATCAACAGTGGGGACCAAGTTGACTTTTTTTCAAATTTTGTTGAAGACCCCCAATCAACAGTGGGGACCAAGTTGACTTTTTTTCAAATTTTGATGAAGACCCCCAATCAACAGTGGGGACCAAGTTGACTTTTTTTCAAATTTTGTTGAAGACCCCCAATCAACAGTGGGGACCAAGTTGACTTTTTTTCAAATTTTTTTGAAGACCCAATCAGCAGTGGGGACCAAGTTGACTTTTTTTCAAATTTTTTTGAAGACCCATTCAGCAGTGGGGACCAAGTTGATTTTTTTTCAAATTTTTTTGAAGACCCAATCAGCAGTGGGGACCAAGTTGACTTTTTTTCAAATTTTTTTGAAGACCCAATCAGCAGTGGGGACCAAGGTGACTTTTTTTCATTTTTTTTGAAGACCCAATCAGCAGTGGGGACCAAGGTGACTTTTTTTCAAATTTTGTTGAAGACCCCCAATCAACAGTGGGGACCAAGTTGACTTTTTTTCAAATTTTGTTGAAGACCCCCAATCAACAGTGGGGACCAAGTTGACTTTTTTTCAAATTTTGTTGAAGACCCCCAATCAACAGTGGGGACCAAGTTGACTTTTTTTCAAATTTTGTTGAAGACCCCCAATCAGCAGTGGGGACCAAGTTGACTTTTTTTCAAATTTTGTTGAAGACCCCCAATCAACAGTGGGGACCAAGTTGACTTTTTTTCAAATTTTGTTGAAGACCCCCAATCAACAGTGGGGACCAAGTTGACTTTTTTTCAAATTTTGTTGAAGACCCCCAATCAACAGTGG
This sequence comes from Panagrolaimus sp. LJ2414, assembly GCA_024447195.1. Taxonomy (NCBI): domain Eukaryota; kingdom Metazoa; phylum Nematoda; class Chromadorea; order Rhabditida; family Panagrolaimidae; genus Panagrolaimus; species Panagrolaimus sp. LJ2414. The sequence continues at coordinate 524,511 of JAMRXY010000009.1, read as the reverse complement.
GGACCAAGTTGACTTTTTTTCAAATTTTGTTGAAGACCCCCAATCAACAGTGGGGACCAAGTTGACTTTTTTTCAAATTTTGTTGAAGACCCCCAACCAACAGTGGGGACCAAGTTGACTTTTTTTCAAATTTTGTTGAAGACCCCCAATTAGCAGTGGGGACCAAGTTGACTTTTTTTCAAATTTTGTTGAAGACCCCCAATCAACAGTGGGGACCAAGTTGACTTTTTTTCAAATTTTGTTGAAGACCCCCAATCAACAGTGGGGACCAAGTTGACTTTTTTTCAAATTTTGATGAAGACCCCCAATCAACAGTGGGGACCAAGTTGACTTTTTTTCAAATTTTGTTGAAGACCCCCAATCAACAGTGGGGACCAAGTTGACTTTTTTTCAAATTTTTTTGAAGACCCAATCAGCAGTGGGGACCAAGTTGACTTTTTTTCAAATTTTTTTGAAGACCCATTCAGCAGTGGGGACCAAGTTGACTTTTTTCAAATTTTTTTGAAGACCCAATCAGCAGTGGGGACCAAGGTGACTTTTTTTCATTTTTTTTGAAGACCCAATCAACAGTGGGGACCAAGTTGACTTTTTTTCAAATTTTTTTGAAGACCCCCAATCAGCAGTGGGGACCAAGTTGACTTTTTTTCAAATTTTTTTGAAGACCCCCAATCAGCAGTGGGGACCAAGTTGACTTTTTTTCAAATTTTTTTGAAGACCCAATCAACAGTGGGGACCAAGTTGACTTTTTTTCAAATTTTTTTGAAGACCCAATCAACAGTGGGGACCAAGTTGACTTTTTTTCAAATTTTTTTGAAGACCCAATTAACAGTGGGGACCAAGTTGCCTTTTTTTCAAATTTTTTTGAAGACCCAATTAACAGTGGGGACCAAGTTGCCTTTTTTTCAAATTTTTTTGAAGACCCCCAATCAACAGTGGGGACCAAGTTGACTTTTTTTCAAATTTTTTTGAAGACCCCCAATCAGCAGTGGGGACCAAGTTGACTTTTTTTCAAATTTTTTTGAAGACCCCCAATCAGCAGTGGGGACCAAGTTGCTTTTTTTTCATTTTTTTTGAAGACCCAATCAGCAGTGGGGACCAAGGTGACTTTTTTTCATTTTTTTTGAAGACCCAATCAACAGTGGGGACCAAGTTGACTTTTTTTCAAATTTTTTTGAAGACCCCCAATCAACAGTGGGGACCAAGTTGACTTTTTTTCATTTTTTTTGAAGACCCAATCAGCAGTGGGGACCAAGGTGACTTTTTTTCAAATTTTGTTGAAGACCCCCAATCAACAGTGGGGACCAAGTTGACTTTTTTTCAAATTTTGTTGAAGACCCCCAATCAACAGTGGGGACCAAGTTGACTTTTTTTCAAATTTTGTTGAAGACCCCCAATCAACAGTGGGGACCAAGTTGACTTTTTTTCAAATTTTGTTGAAGACCCCCAATCAACAGTGGGGACCAAGTTGACTTTTTTTCAAATTTTGTTGAAGACCCCCAATCAGCAGTGGGGACCAAGTTGACTTTTTTTCAAATTTTGTTGAAGACCCCCAATCAACAGTGGGGACCAAGTTGACTTTTTTTCAAATTTTGTTGAAGACCCCCAATCAACAGTGGGGACCAAGTTGACTTTTTTTCAAATTTTGATGAAGACCCCCAATCAACAGTGGGGACCAAGTTGACTTTTTTTCAAATTTTGTTGAAGACCCCCAATCAACAGTGGGGACCAAGTTGACTTTTTTTCAAATTTTTTTGAAGACCCAATCAGCAGTGGGGACCAAGTTGACTTTTTTTCAAATTTTTTTGAAGACCCATTCAGCAGTGGGGACCAAGTTGATTTTTTTTCAAATTTTTTTGAAGACCCAATCAGCAGTGGGGACCAAGTTGACTTTTTTTCAAATTTTTTTGAAGACCCAATCAGCAGTGGGGACCAAGGTGACTTTTTTTCATTTTTTTTGAAGACCCAATCAGCAGTGGGGACCAAGGTGACTTTTTTTCATTTTTTTTGAAGACCCAATCAACAGTGGGGACCAAGTTGACTTTTTTTCAAATTTTTTTGAAGACCCCCAATCAACAGTGGGGACCAAGTTGACTTTTTTTCAAATTTTTTTGAAGACCCCCAATCAGCAGTGGGGACCAAGTTGACTTTTTTTCAAATTTTTTTGAAGACCCCCAATCAGCAGTGGGGACCAAGTTGACTTTTTTTCAAATTTTTTTGAAGACCCAATCAACAGTGGGGACCAAGTTGACTTTTTTTCAAATTTTTTTGAAGACCCAATCAACAGTGGGGACCAAGTTGACTTTTTTTCAAATTTTTTTGAAGACCCAATTAACAGTGGGGACCAAGTTGCCTTTTTTTCAAATTTTTTTGAAGACCCAATTAACAGTGGGGACCAAGTTGCCTTTTTTTCAAATTTTTTTGAAGACCCCCAATCAACAGTGGGGACCAAGTTGACTTTTTTTCAAATTTTTTTGAAGACCCCCAATCAGCAGTGGGGACCAAGTTGACTTTTTTTCAAATTTTTTTGAAGACCCCCAATCAGCAGTGGGGACCAAGTTGCTTTTTTTTCAAATTTTTTTGAAGACCCAATTAACAGTGGGGACCAAGTTGACTTTTTTTCAAATTTTTTTGAAGACCCAATTAACAGTGGGGACCAAGTTGACTTTTTTTCAAATTTTTTTGAAGACCCCCAATCAGCAGTGGGGACCAAGTTGACTTTTTTTCAAATTTTTTTGAAGACCCAATCAACAGTGGGGACCAAGTTGCCTTTTTTTCAAATTTTTTTGAAGACCCAATCAACAGTGGGGACCAAGTTGCCTTTTTTTCAAATTTTTTTGAAGACCCAATCAACAGTGGGGACCAAGTTGACTTTTTTTCAAATTTTTTTGAAGACCCAATTAACAGTGGGGACCAAGTTGCCTTTTTTTCAAATTTTTTTGAAGACCCAATCAACAGTGGGGACCAAGTTGACTTTTTTTCAAATTTTTTTGAAGACCCAATTAACAGTGGGGACCAAGTTGCCTTTTTTTCAAATTTTTTTGAAGACCCAATCAGCAGTGGGGACCAAGTTGACTTTTTTGCCAATTTTGTTGAAGACCCCTAATCAACAGTGGGGACCAAGTTGCTTTTTTTTCAAATTTTTTTGAAGACCCAATTAACAGTGGGGACCAAGTTGACTTTTTTTCAAATTTTTTTGAAGACCCAATTAACAGTGGGGACCAAGTTGACTTTTTTTCAAATTTTTTTGAAGACCCCCAATCAGCAGTGGGGACCAAGTTGACTTTTTTTCAAATTTTTTTGAAGACCCAATCAACAGTGGGGACCAAGTTGCCTTTTTTTCAAATTTTTTTGAAGACCCAATCAACAGTGGGGACCAAGTTGCCTTTTTTTCAAATTTTTTTGAAGACCCAATCAACAGTGGGGACCAAGTTGACTTTTTTTCAAATTTTTTTGAAGACCCAATTAACAGTGGGGACCAAGTTGCCTTTTTTTCAAATTTTTTTGAAGACCCAATCAACAGTGGGGACCAAGTTGACTTTTTTTCAAATTTTTTTGAAGACCCAATTAACAGTGGGGACCAAGTTGCCTTTTTTTCAAATTTTTTTGAAGACCCAATCAGCAGTGGGGACCAAGTTGACTTTTTTGCCAATTTTGTTGAAGACCCCTAATCAACAGTGGGGACCAAGTTGACTTTTTTTCCAATTTTGTTGAAGACCCCCAATCAGCAGTGGGGACCAAGTTGACTTTTTTTTCAAATTTTGTTGAAGACCCCCAATCAACAGTGGGGAATCCGATGGTGAGTAAAAAACATTTTTTACCACGCTAATTTTTTTTGAAAACATTTTATTCCATTTCTTTCTACTCCTTTTTAATTTTGCGGACGATATTCGAACAATGAAAAAAGTATTTTTTTTATTTTTGACATGTTTATTACTCATATTTGTTAACCTTGCAATATTAAAAGCTAATCTTTTATTGTTGCAATTATCTCTATTTTAACGATATTTAAATTATCTAAAGCTGTATTTTTGATTAAACTTAGCTGAATAATTTTAAATATAAAATCCAAAATCAAATTAGCCAAAAAGCCTATTTATTGAATAATTTTAAATATAAAATCCAAAATCAAATTAGCCAAAAAGCGGAAGATCCAAAAAAAGCAATAAAAAACCATTTTCGCAAAAAACAAAAAAACTTTCTTCTTTCCATTAAACTTTTTGCCATCTGTTGTGCTTCCTACGAAATTACTATTCAGTGGCATCTGTTCTTTGAAATGTATACGGGTATTCGAGGTCGCTGAATCCGAATTTCGCATTTTCAAGACCCGAATTGCGCGTTGGGACCCGAAAAAATCGAAAATTCGGCATTTTGCCGTTACCATACTTCGGCATTTTTGCAAAAATTACCACCGAATTCTCCACGTTTTTTTGCTTTATTCGACGCAAAATATTAAAAATCCATGAACCACTATATTCTGTTGCCTATAGAGAATAACGCTAATCGTGGTTTTTCATAATTCATGATTGTTTAGTTTTATGATTCTCATATATTAAAAAAATTTTAACAATCATTTAATTTTTTTTGTTTGAATATTTGCGATCAAAAAGGAGACTAAATTGGACACTGATTTTTCAATAAACAAACAAAAGACATCATTTGAAGTGAATGAAAAAAGAGCTCAAAAAAACGATTCCCAGCAATACTCAAAACTGATTTTTTTATTTATACAACTTAATTCGGAGAAAGTAAAACAGTGTTTCTTTATAACCGCGATGAGTGCAGTACCTTTATTGGATGTTTTTACATACATTTGTTCTTTAAAAAAATATTATTAAAAAATGCATTTTTTTATTTTCATCTATTTGGTGATGACCAAAGCATATTTGTCTTTTAAAATTCGGATTAAACATCGACAAATATTGATTTAATTTAATCATGGCAGCTGAAAAGGTTTGAATTTTTTATAAGTATGCAATATATTTTTCAAAGATAAAAAATAAAATGTGCAATTATAGTTAAACAATACAAAAGTTTATACTTTTCAAGTACTGTGATTATATCATTATATAAATAAAAAAATTTTTTGCAAAAGCAATTTTCATTTTTAATTGAATGAAAATTCGCAACACATTCATTTTTTAAAATGTGAGATAACTTCCAGACTAGGCATTCGTGCAAACTGGTTTAAAGTGAAAAAAAAAATCTTAAAAAAGGAAATTTCTCTCCTTATTTATGTGAACTATTTTGAAATTGTAATCGTTCATTTCGCAAATAACGAAGTTCTTATTTTTATGATTAAAAAATGGTTTTGAATGTTTTATTTTTTGACTTGTTTAAATTTTAATGAGAATTTTTAAAAAAAATCACAAAAATGTCTTTATGACCAATCTGCAAAAAGAAGTTTGAAGGAAAACGATCCAATAATAAAAGCTCGAAAGAAACTTTTTTATAATCATCAGTTAAGCTAAAAATTGCCCATTATTAAACATCTAAAATATACATATGCATCTCTGCAAAACTTATCTTTAAAATTAATCCATGTTACTTTTTCATGAATTTAAAATTTTGTTGAAATATTGGAAAATAGTCATAATTTTCAGTGTAAAAAAAATTCAATAAAACCCGAAACAGAATTGATTGTGTTTCTCACAAACTTTTTACACTGTACATTCAATGACAACTTTTTGAAGAAAGAAAAATTAACGAATCACAAAACATGTTTTAAAAAAACCACTTGGTATAAAAATTACTGATACATTGAATATTAAATGTTTTTATTTTTCAACTATTTTACGTGTAATTTGTATAACTGATGTTTTTCTCAACTACAAAATTAATATCGTCCTGAACTTTTATTCGAGCACATTATAAAAATTTAATGTTTAACTAATAGTAAATAACCACTGTTATATCTTTATTAACCAAATCATAAACTAAAAAAATCAAAAAAACGATAAAGCCAAGAACATCGAAATTGCGAATGTTACGAAATAGATGACTGATTTGATTCGTCTTTAAAACACTTTTACAATAACCAATATTAAAGAAAAAAAACGCGGCTGTTTTCATTTTTTTCATAGCAATTTGACGAAATTTTTTGTGGTTTCGACATTGTTGCCGTGTTTTTGGAAACAAAATCATCGTTTTTAGAACAGATGCAATCTACGATAGATTTCACTTGCAAAATGGCCAATATTAAAAGAAAGACAGAATGTCATTTTCAATAAAATCAAAAAATTAAAAATTAATACAAAAAAGTTAGCAGTAAAAAATCAATTTTCACAAAAAAAAGACGAGCTCGGTTTTAAATCTGCTGTAAGACAAAGTTTTTAGAAAAACTGCACCCGACGGTATTTTTTTACATCTTTGTTTGTACTGCCTTGGACAATCCCTTTAATAAGAAATCACTTTTCGAGTGAATCTCTATTTTGAAACACTTTTTTTGACTGGGACAAATCAGAAAAACGCATAAATGTCGCCCTTTTTGGCATTTCGTTTGAAATCTGCAACATTAGTTTATGAAACGTTTTTGTTCTTGTTCGTCATATATGTTTTAAGAATCGTTTAATTTAAACAAGGAAAAATAAAATTTTTGTCCTTCTGCGTCTTTTTCAAAATCACTCTGCCGGGCAATGTCGATGCATTTTTCTTCCGAAACATCGTTTTTGTGGCGGTCAAAAAAAAATACTGCTTTTCTTTTTCGCGTTTTTTTCTTTTAAACGTCTTAAAACTGAAAAAAAAAATTTGGTTTTTGATTGTCACAATTTTTTTTGAATATTTTAAAAACTACATTATTGAAGTAACCACTTTTGAATCATTTTATTTTAATTTGAGGTTAAAAAACAATATTGTCGAAAGTGATAATACAGCCGAAATAATCTCAGCAAAAAAAACCAAAAACATTAAATAAAAAAAAAAGATTTAAAAATTTCATTAATTTTTTATTTCATAATTGTGACCTGCAAAATTTTAAACATTTTATTTTATTACCCACAAAAAAATTCAAGTTAATCAATTTTTTAATTATTGGATGATTAATACATTCTTTTGGAGTGTTTAAATATTACGTAACGTAATATTCTGTTTTCCTATATTTCAAAAATCAAAATCCGCCCTAAAAAACCAAAATTAAAATTTTCAAAAAAATTTAATACGGAGCAGTTACGAAATTACTGCCGAGTTTTTTCGTTCAATAAACATTTTCAAATTGACAGACAAAAGTTTTTTTGGCGAACATATATCCTTTTTCTAAACACTTTTTTTTCACTTAAAATTTTTCTTACATTAATACATAATATATAATAATTTTTTCATCTTGTCTGCTTAAGATTTTCATCTTCATTGTTTGTTTTAATTAACATAATTAATTAACTCGGTCGCACTTTGGAATATTTAAAAACTTTCTAAACAATTTTGAATTACTTTAATAATGTATCTGAAAGGATAAAAAAGTGGATTGTAAAATAACCAGCTGTTAGGATGAAGTATCCATTAAATATTTAATGATTTTATGTTTCAACAATTTTATATGTGTAATTATATAACAGATATTTTCCGTAACTGCAAAATTCAAAACTAGTAATTTTATTGTTTTGGAAAAATAAAGTTTTACATTTTTTAATTATTGTCGCATCCGCATTTTCCTCGCCGAGTTTTAAGCCCATAGAGGAAGATATTATTAAGATGCATGTCTTGAAACATTGTTAATCAAGTTAAAAACAAAAATATTCAACAAAATTTCGAAAGCCACCAAAAAATTATATTTTTTCGGCCATTATTAAGTTATTGATCTTTTTTCTGGAAACAAAACACCTTTTAAATGGACGATATTCGAGCAATCAAAAAAGCATTTCTTTATTTTTTGCTGTTTTCATTTATTTTAATTTTTTCGTCACAAATTGATGAAACGTTTCGTGGTGACCTTGTTCGATATTTCTGATTCCCATTTTTGAAGTTTTTATCTCATTGTTTTTAAAATATTATAATTATTTTAATGTTATTGGTTCACAATTAAAATTGTGAACCAATAACATAAATTAAACGTTCAAAAAACACGGGTTAAAAAACTAAATCGAGATAAAAAAAACCATTAAATAAAAAAATTTAAAAATCAGCTAAACATATAAACATTTTATGAATTTTTTTATTTTTTAATTTCATTTTCAAAGGAACTTTAAAAAGTAACATATTTTACGGCATCACAATTCCATAAAAAATGAAGACAAAAGAAGAAAATAAAAGTTGCAAAAATCGGGTTTATACTTTGCGAAATGTTTAAACATTTTTTACCACGCTAATTTTTTTTGACAACCTTTTTTTTCCATTTCATTCTACTCCCTTTTAATTTTGTGGACGATATTCGAACAATGAAAAAAGCATTTTTTTTATTTGAAAAACAAAACATTTAGAAAACAATTGCTCATTTCATTGGGTCGTTCTGATTTCAAAGACATTCAATAAAAAATGTACAAACTTTTTATCAATTTCAATTGTTTTGGTGCATATTTGCGGAAATCTTGTCAGATCTCTTTTTTGAAAAAAACACGCATCTCTTTTTAAAAACTTTCGTTTTTTGTCAACAATTTTTAGAAAAGCACTCCCTTTTTTGTACTTTCTATTTAAAAAAAATTTTATTGTTACATGTAGAGACCACCGTCGATCGTTAAAAACAGTTTGCCAAATGCCTATATATCATATTTTACATATGAAAGTTTAACTTTTTAACAATAAAAAATAAGTTTTGAAAATTGTAGTTAAAACAAATTTTATTTAAAAATTTAGTTTTATTTTATTGAATGCATCCTTTACGATCACGAAGGTAAAATTAAAATTAGGGAAGTCACATCTTTGTTGGAAATATATTTTTTCACTCATATCTGTTTTATTGAAAAATCAGATAAAAGTAATTTGGTTATTTTCGAGTTCATTAATAATTGTATTAAAAAATGTAAATTTTATTTCTCATCGGTGTTGCTTTTTTAATATGCTAAAAAACTTTTGTTTCACAGCAGAAAAAATTTTTAAGATCATTTTTTAAAGTTTGTTAGACAACAAAATAAATATAACCGTTTAATTAGGGACCACACCAAGAACAAAACGCCAAGCAATATTTTTGAGCAAAAAATAGTAAAAAAATCCAAAAAAAGCGATTTTAGCTAATACTTAACGTAAAAACATGAGTTATACCGCATAAGAAAGCCCGCAAAAAATTAGAGAGGTAGTTTTGTTCAATAAAAAAATGGATATCTAGTTTTAATACAGCTTTAAGTCAAAGTTAGTAAAACGGCAATTTTACATGGCAGCATCCAATATACCATCTCCGATTTGGCTGATTTTTACATATGTTATTAATCACCTCAAAAAATGAGTCTGGGGAAAAAAGCTAAGACCCGACTCTCCAGATGACTGAGTTTCACGCTTCTGAAGTTAAGCTCAGCTTGTTGCGCAACAATGTTCAACAACTGAAAATTGAAGATAACCTAAGATAACTTATATTTTTTATCATCCTTATGCTATTTGCAATGTTTTAAGACAAAAAAAATAAGATTTAAGCTTAATTTTAAAAAAATCATAGAATTCAGATGCTACATTGATGCTCAAGCTTTGAGGGAACACCAATGTCGACATAAGTGTTCCCTTCAAAACCTTCGACAAAACTGTGACCATTTTTAAGTTTTTTGCTTCTTATTAAAATCGAATTAACTCATCTAATTAATCTTTTTAATTTTTTTTGTTTTTCCAATTTTATAGCCAGGTATCGAAAGTATATAGTAAACATAAATTTAAGGGTTTACGAGCACTTTTGTTTTTTTCATGATGGTCCCTACGTTTAATACATTTGTTTTTAAGAAAAACAAATTCCATTCTTTTTATTTAATGATTATTTTTCATGCTGGCTATTAATACAAGTTTTCATCCTTGTAATTGCAATTATTTTTTAAAAGCTTCAATAATTATTTAGTTATCCAATTAAATCCTATGTTTAAACATTCTCTAAAATATTCAAAAAGACGAGCTTTTTTTAAGCAAACTTTAAATTTATTTGCAGAAATTGAAATTTTAAAAGACAAAAAATGTTACACAAAATGAAAAACATTTTTTTTCGTCGTTCCATTTTTGAAAAATCGATAAAAAAGATGAAAGATGGACAATGATGAAAAAAATGAAGCCGCTGTGCATCTTTTTTTATTTTTGGTTTTTCTTTCGCAAACGATTCTTGTCTCTTTTATTCTTCACATGTCTGTACTTTTTGAGAAAGTGTCGTCATTTATTCGTTTATTAAAAAAGCGAAATAAAAAACCACACAACTCAACAATTTCTGTCTTGCCGTTTTGAGGCAAAAAAAGATCATAAAAAATTCTCTTTGTGTTTTTAATGATATTTCTTTGTTCTAGTTCTTTTTATTTGTTTTAATATTTTATCATAAAAACAAACTAAAAATTTTTTTGTTTATATCTGTTTTAAATGCAAAATTTGGGGTTTTGAAAGAAAATTTTGTCACGATTAAAAAAACATTAAATATTTAAAAATATGTGCAAAGTTTTAACCAATTTCTCGTGTGTAGGCTTCAAAGCTTTCATTTTTTGGAGAAAATATACGCACGGACGCTAGAAAATCATTTTCAGCCAGCATGATATTTGTTTTTCTGCAATATTAAAAATGAATTATTTATTACTGCCTTCATCAATGACATGTAATCTGTTAAACTATTTGAAGTTTTGTTTTTAATTACATTTGGCTGGCAGCAATTACATTTTTTAATTCATTTTTCAAAAAATTAAAAGCTTAAAAATATTCAAAAAAAATTCAAAATTCATATAAAACATTACCATTGCGGCAGATATGATGACAACGTTGACCTACTTGTTTCGACACTGCGACATTTTAAAAATTGTCCGCATTAAAGAAAAGACAAACACATCTTTTTTCTTTAACTGTTTTCTTCTTTTTCAATTTTTGTCATTTAAACTTAAAAAATTCATTTTATTGCTGGCTTTAATGTGGTCGTTACGAAATTATTGACAGATTTATATCGGCTTTGAAACATTTAAAAATGACGGACATTTAAAAATTTTTAGAAGCGTTTTTAATGCTAAAAAAGAGAAAAAACACAAAAACGTTGCCTTTCTTTGCTGCTTTCTCAAAAAAAATAACATTTATTTATGAAGTTTTTGTTTTTGTTCGTCACATTTTTTTGATTATTTAAGAAATCATCAATGTCAAAACTTACGAATCATTTAATTAAACACAATTCATAAAAAGTGACATAGGTTAGTTTTAGCAAAATGGATGCACATGGTATTAAACAGTTTTTAGTTTAAATAAGGTTTAGAATAATGTTTTCAGACTTTCCGCTTGTTTGATCACAATGGACATTTTCATTTTCCAGTTTTTTTTTCAAAAAATTAATTATTTTTGGCATTCAGGGATCTATGTAAACAACCTCTGAAAGTTTGAGGTCCCGAATCAGTTTTTTCAAGCTTTTTTACAAATCTTCCACATGAAACAATTATGCAATGTGGGGAATACAGTAATTACAGTAAATATTTTTTTAGGGTAATATGGTTTGGCTTTTTTGATTAGAAAAAGTGCCAAGAAAATAAATTTATTCTTACAGAATAACAAAGGAAATAAAGGACATTAGGCAAAATGTGGGGAATACAGTAATTACAGTACAGGACGGGACTTGAAAAAATTTTCCCGGGATCCCGTGATTTTTATTATTTTAAGGAAATTCGGTGTATTTGATTAAATTTATGTTTAATTTCCATTTTGTATTGTTACTGTTGCTAAAAACTATGTTAAAAAAAATGTAGCATTAACTAAATTGCACATATAACCTATAAACCGTAACTTTTTTACAGTATGTTTGGAAAAATCAACATTTTACAATACTTGAAAATTTTTAACAAATCCCGGTCCCGTCCCGGGACCAGGCGGGACTTATCTTGACGGGAACGGGACGGGATCGGGACTAAAAAATGGTCCCGCGTCCATGCCTACTTAGAATCACTGTAATCAAAGTTTTGCTACATAATTTTTTTTATCACGCAGAGAGGATATAAAAGAAATAATGTTTACAAAAACTTTACAAAAAATGCTGGTGAATTGTTAAAAATTTACTTTGAATTTTACATGTCACTTTTTCCAACAATATCCTCTTTTATTTTTGGAATGCATTATCCCTTGAATATACTGTGTCAAGAATAGATTGATCTATTTCAAAGTATGAATTTTTTTTAACATTATTAGTAATTTATTACAACGATATGTTGATAATGAGGGATTGTTTAATAGTGTACAAAAATATCATCCTTTGCAGTACAATTGATTAAAGTTTGATCAAAAAATATTCTTTCCGACACTTTTTTCCAAAGCATAATAATCTTTAAGTCATAACAAGCAAACAAATCTCACAAAAAAATTTTATTCAACAGAAAAACAGAAATTTAAAATTAAAGACATCACGATAAATGCACATAATAAGATTTAAAGCTGAAAGAGTTCATGCGGGCATAATTGGAGCTTTCTTTCTCTAAAAACAAATTGATAAAGTTTTGAAAACTTGAATAAAAAAACTGACGTTGACATTTTTAACTTCATGCTTCAGTAAACAAGTGTGAGCTCTGTCTTGAACTTTATACACACCAATTAAAGAATTTGCCAATTGATACATGTTATCACGAAGAGAAATAATAATGAATTGAGAATTCTTAGTCTTTTCCTGCAAAAATAGATATTTTAAGAGAATAAACCCAGAAAAATTCAAACCTTAACAAATTTACTAATCATAGCAACATTTCGAAAATCCAAAGCAGCGTCAATTTCATCCATAACATAAAAAGGTGTTGGTAAATATTGATGAAGAGCAAAAACAAGTGAAAGAGACGAAATTGTTTTTTCACCACCAGAAGTCAAAGCTATTTCACGCCAACCTTTAGATTTTGGACGAACACTTAAAATTTAGATAAATTTTTAATAAAATCTAATTTTAAAAACTTACATGAATTTGATCCCATCAGAATAAGCATCCATGGGAGAAACAGCTTGCAAATAGGCTTCACCACCAAGAGACAAACAATAATACTGAATACGAAGAAATTCATTAATCTTATTTAAAGCATCAGTAAATTCTTCCAGTCTTTGATTAACAAAACGATCATAGACTCTTTGTACATTATTAACAGCCATTGAAAGATCATGCAAATGAGATTCCTCTTTTTTAAAATCCGAAACCTAAAATTTTCCTATTCAAATAATGTTAAATTCCATTAAAACATACGCGTTTGCGGTATTCTTGCAAGACATTCAAATTTAATTCAGTTTTTAACTTTTGGCGATCAGATTGATATTCTTCATAATCATCTTCCAATGCTCTGACATCACTACTTTCAATTTGTTCAGGAGTGTATTCAACAAATTCTGTCAAACGACATTCTTCCAAATCATCTTCTTCAAAAACACTTTCACCCTCGTTTTTATCCACTTCCATAGGCACATCACCATCATCATCAACTTCCATATCAATATCACTTGATTCACTATCACTATTATCATCTTTAGCTTTTTTAGCCTTCTTTTTAGGCTTTTTCTTGAAAGCTTCATCATCCAACAAATCACCGATATTATGAAGTTTGAGTAATTTTCTCTAAAATTTTATAAAAGCTTCAAACGAAACAAAAAAAACGTATTTACTTTAGCCACGTATTCGTTAATTTTATCAATGTATCGAGAAATTCCAATTTTCAAAGCATCCATTTCAGCTTTATTTTCTTTAATACTCTTTTTAAGCAAAACTTCATCTTCATTGTTTTGTTCAGCTCGTTCGGATTCTTCTTTAATTTCGGTTTCAATTTTTTCGATAAATTCCTACAAACAGAATATAAAAAACCTTATATTCATAAATAAAACCTACATCTTTTTCTTTTAACAAAGCTTCAAGCCTTTCAATAATTTGTTCACTTTCTTCTTTTTCACTGCTGGATTTTTCAATATCATGTTCAGCATCTTCAATTTTCTGAAGAACAGCTTTAAGATTATTTGTTGACTTTTTGAGATCAATTTCAGCTTTACTTGAAGCCTTTCTCAACTCCGCAAGCTTCTGTTCAACATCTTTTTCCTCTTTTTGGTATTGATCGAACATGGTTTTTATGCTGCCACCAATTTTATCAAAGACAGTAGCAATTTGAGAAGTGATACTATCATATTTTTCTTGAATTGTTTCACATTCTTTTGAAAGATCATCGCGTTCTAAAAATGTTGATAGTTAGTGGCCGATCAAGACAAGAAATTAATTACCTTTAGCAAGATTTTGAATTTTGGCTTTGACATTCTGAAAATGTTCATCAGTGAGTACGGCCTTTTCTTTATCAAGATCAGTTTGAAGTCGAATAATGTTAGTCTTGGCAAATTTTAAATCATCTTCATGCTGTTTGTAAGAACCTCTAAGTTTTTGAAGATAATTCTTTTCTCGTTCGTATGAAGTTGAAACTTCAGTTTTTTCAACCTTCAATCGTTGAAGCTGGTCACGGACTTTTTCATATTCTTCTTGATACTTTTCCATCTTTCTTTTTAAGTTTGCAACATCAGCTTCAGAAATAGCATTCACTGCTGCATTGACATTAGTACCAATTTTACCACGTCTTACAGTTGTTCCACCACCAGTCAGAGTACCTGCACTTTCAATAAGTTCGGCTCCCAAAGTTACAACTCTCCATCTTTTTCCATTATAATCAGCTACTTCCCTTCAAGTTCCCTAAAAATAAAATGAAATATAGTAATCGCTTCTCAAAACATGTATTACTTTGTTTTTCGCTTTACAAAAGCTTTCGCTACAGTATTTCCATCAACAATTTGTTTCAACTGTTCATTTTCTTGGATCAAAATTGCATCAAGTTCATCCTTTCGATTACGTGCATTATTTACGGATTTTTCATCTCGATGTATTTGGATACTAAGCAATTTATGTTTACGATGAGCTAGCTTATTGTCGACAATCAAAATTTGAACAATCTCTCGAACAGGATTAACAAGCTTGTGCCGCATTTTGTCATATTCCTGGACTCTAAAAAGGAAGAATTAATCCTTGAAAATCATAAAATGTTCAAACTTCATTAGTTGCTTTTGTCTTTCAGCATCAACAGCAATAATGGTCATATCCAATTCCATTACTTTTTTTCGCAGGCGAGAAGTACCAATGATATCATCCAAATATTCAAGCAAACCTTTATCATTTTCTTTTTCAGCTTTTGGTTTCATTGTCGAAATTGATTCAACTTCACCCTAAAATTATAACACTTTATCAACTGTGTATAACAAAGAGTGGTTACTTGTAAGATTAAGAAACGATTATGATCCATATCAATTCCATGCATTCGAAGTTTTTGACGAAGATCATCTCGACCATATTTATCTTCATTATAAAAATATTTACTAACACCACTGCTGGTAACAGTTCGCTTAACATTAAAGTTGGAACCAGGAACAAATGAATATTTGCCGTTATCCTAAAAAAATTAAATAAAGCACAAGATCAAGAAAATTTCTTCGAAATTGCTTACTTCATCTTGGCATAAAACAAAAAAGATGGTAACACTACAATGAGAGAGATTTTGATGAGCAGCAGATTTGTGAATTAAAGCTTTAACATTTGTAGATCGAATCTTTGAACATTTCGAACCAAACACAAACATCAAGGCATCGATAATGTTACTTTTACCGCTTCCATTTGCGCCGACAATAGCAGAAAAATGCTAAAATTAACATTGCTCAATTAAACTCTATCAAAAATAATTATAATAGCACTTACAGGATGAAATGGTCCGATAACCTGCTGACCGTAATAACTTTTAAAATTTTCCACAACCATTTTTTCAATCATTAAACGTTGCTTGCCATCCATTTTATAAGCAGCATTAAGATTTTCAGGGATGGGATAATTTTTAATATCGACATTTTTAAGTTGCTTCAACATCTCAGGTGTAACAGCAATATGAGGTTGTTCAGCATTATCTTCGCGATCTTCATCTTCGGGATTCTTTGCTTTTTTGCGAGCAGGAGCTTTTTGTGGTTTACGACCTCCACCACCTAAAATATTAGCACTCAAATACAAGTTGTTGGGAAATATTTAAAATACTTACGAGCCATTATCAAAAGATGTAAATATTACAGCGGAAATAATAGTCAGCAAAGAATTATAATACAATAACTTTTGTTTAAAAAAGCAAAGTAAGTAAATAAAAAACCAAGCTTTAAATTTTTTCAATTAGAAAATCTGTTTGAGCGGTTTTACAAAGTGACACGCTTTGCCACAAGAGAACACAAAATTTAAATTTTGATTTTTTTCACTGCATTTCAATCATTTCAAAAGCTGTCCTTACTCAATTTTTAAAACTAGAGGTGCCCCGCCCCTTCGGGGGCGGCCACCACAGATTCATGAACCTGATTAAAAAAGCTAATGTTTATGCTTTCTGTTTCTCGTGAAAAAATAACTAAAAAATACCATTGCAAATAAAAATATTGACAAAAGGAGCGCTAATTCTTCATAATATCTCCAAAATTATGTTTAATGTACAGTATAATGCTACACTATTAAAATTTAAAAAATTTGGGTCTTCCAGATATGGTAAAAGTCATTTTTGGTATCTCGTAAGATCTGGATTTTCTTTGTCTTTGATTTTTTTGTCAGTAATATTCTGGAAGAATAAATTTATTTTCTTAACACTTTTTCTAATCAAAAGTGCCAAACCATATTACCCTAAAAACAATATTTTCTGTAATTACTTTATTCCCCACATTTTGCTTTATTTACTTTAATATTCCGTAAGAATAAATTTATTTTCTTGGCACTTTTTCTAATCAAAAGTGCCAAACCATATTACCCTAAAAACAATATTTTCTGTAATTACTTTATTCCCCACATTTTGCTTTATTTACTTTAATATTCCGTAAGAATAAATTTATTTTCTTGGCACTTTTTCTAATCAAAAGTGCCAAACCATATTACCCTAAAAACAATATTTTCTGTAATTACTTTATTCCCCACATTTTGCTTTATTTACTTTAATATTCCGTAAGAATAAATTTATTTTCTTGGCACTTTTTCTAATCAAAAGTGCCAAACCATATTACCCTAAAAACAATATTTTTTGTAATTACTGTATTCCCCACATTTTGCTTTATTTACTTTAATATTCCGTAAGAATAAATTTATTTTCTTGGCACTTTTTCTAATCAAAAGTGCCAAACCATATTACCCTAAAAACAATATTTTCTGTAATTACTTTATTCCCCACATTTTGCTTTATTTACTTTAATATTCCGTAAGAATAAATTTATTTTCTTGGCACTTTTTCTAATCAAAAGTGCCAAACCATATTACCCTAAAAACAATATTTTCTGTAATTACTTTATTCCCCACATTTTGCTTTATTTACTTTAATATTCCGTAAGAATAAATTTATTTTCTTGGCACTTTTTCTAATCAAAAGTGCCAAACCATATTACCCTAAAAACAATATTTTCTGTAATTACTTTATTCCCCACATTTTGCTTTATTTACTTTAATATTCCGTAAGAATAAATTTATTTTCTTGGCACTTTTTCTAATCAAAAGTGCCAAACCATATTACCCTAAAAACAATATTTTTTGTAATTACTGTATTCCCCACATTTTGCTTTATTTACTTTAATATTCCGTAAGAATAAATTTATTTTCTTAACACTTTTTCTAATCAAAAGTGCCAAACCATATTACCCTAAAAACAATATTTTCTGTAATTACTTTATTCCCCACATTTTGCTTTATTTCCTTTATTATTCTATAAGAATAAAAATATTTTCTTGGCACTTTTTCTAATCAAAAGTGCCAAACCATATTACCCTAAAAACAATATTTTTTGTAATTACTGTATTCCCCACATTTTGCTTTATTTACTTTAATATTCCGTAAGAATAAATTTATTTTCTTGGCACTTTTTCTAATCAAAAGTGCCAAACCATATTACCCTAAAAACAATATTTTCTGTAATTACTTTATTCCCCACATTTTGCTTTATTTACTTTAATATTCCGTAAGAATAAATTTATTTTCTTGGCACTTTTTCTAATCAAAAGTGCCAAACCATATTACCCTAAAAACAATATTTTCTGTAATTACTTTATTCCCCACATTTTGCTTTATTTACTTTAATATTCCGTAAGAATAAATTTATTTTCTTGGCACTTTTTCTAATCAAAAGTGCCAAACCATATTACCCTAAAAACAATATTTTCTGTAATTACTTTATTCCCCACATTTTGCTTTATTTCCTTTATTATTCTATAAGAATAAAAATATTTTCTTGGCACTTTTTCTAATCAAAAGTGCCAAACCATATTACCCTAAAAACAATATTTTTTGTAATTACTGTATTCCCCACATTTTGCTTTATTTACTTTAATATTCCGTAAGAATAAATTTATTTTCTTGGCACTTTTTCTAATCAAAAGTGCCAAACCATATTACCCTAAAAACAATATTTTCTGTAATTACTTTATTCCCCACATTTTGCTTTATTTCCTTTATTATTCTATAAGAATAAAAATATTTTCTTGGCACTTTTTCTAATCAAAAGTGCCAAACCATATTACCCTAAAAACAATATTTTTTGTAATTACTGTATTCCCCACATTTTGCTTTATTTACTTTAATATTCCGTAAGAATAAATTTATTTTCTTGGCACTTTTTCTAATCAAAAGTGCCAAACCATATTACCCTAAAAACAATATTTTCTGTAATTACTTTATTCCCCACATTTTGCTTTATTTCCTTTATTATTCTATAAGAATAAAAATATTTTCTTGGCACTTTTTCTAATCAAAAGTGCCAAACCATATTACCCTAAAAACAATATTTTTTGTAATTACTTTATTCCCCACATTTTGCTTTATTTACTTTAATATTCCGTAAGAATAAATTTATTTTCTTGGCACTTTTTCTAATCAAAAGTGCCAAACCATATTACCCTAAAAACAATATTTTCTGTAATTACTTTATTCCCCACATTTTGCTTTATTTACTTTAATATTCCGT
The DNA here is from genome assembly GCA_024447195.1 of Panagrolaimus sp. LJ2414. Lineage (NCBI taxonomy): Eukaryota > Metazoa > Nematoda > Chromadorea > Rhabditida > Panagrolaimidae > Panagrolaimus > Panagrolaimus sp. LJ2414. The sequence goes on along the minus strand of JAMRXY010000009.1, from coordinate 505,438 downwards.
AAGAATAAATTTATTTTCTTGGCACTTTTTCTAATCAAAAGTGCCAAACCATATTACCCTAAAAACAATATTTTCTGTAATTACTTTATTCCCCACATTTTGCTTTATTTCCTTTATTATTCTATAAGAATAAAAATATTTTCTTGGCACTTTTTCTAATCAAAAGTGCCAAACCATATTACCCTAAAAACAATATTTTTTGTAATTACTGTATTCCCCACATTTTGCTTTATTTACTTTAATATTCCGTAAGAATAAATTTATTTTCTTAACACTTTTTCTAATCAAAAGTGCCAAACCATATTACCCTAAAAACAATATTTTCTGTAATTACTTTATTCCCCACATTTTGCTTTATTTACTTTAATATTCCGTAAGAATAAATTTATTTTCTTGGCACTTTTTCTAATCAAAAGTGCCAAACCATATTACCCTAAAAACAATATTTTCTGTAATTACTTTATTCCCCACATTTTGCTTTATTTACTTTAATATTCCGTAAGAATAAATTTATTTTCTTGGCACTTTTTCTAATCAAAAGTGCCAAACCATATTACCCTAAAAACAATATTTTCTGTAATTACTTTATTCCCCACATTTTGCTTTATTTCCTTTATTATTCTATAAGAATAAAAATATTTTCTTGGCACTTTTTCTAATCAAAAGTGCCAAACCATATTACCCTAAAAACAATATTTTTTGTAATTACTGTATTCCCCACATTTTGCTTTATTTACTTTAATATTCCGTAAGAATAAATTTATTTTCTTGGCACTTTTTCTAATCAAAAGTGCCAAACCATATTACCCTAAAAACAATATTTTTTGTAATTACTGTATTCCCCACATTTTGCTTTATTTACTTTAATATTCCGTAAGAATAAATTTATTTTCTTAACACTTTTTCTAATCAAAAGTGCCAAACCATATTACCCTAAAAACAATATTTTCTGTAATTACTTTATTCCCCACATTTTGCTTTATTTACTTTAATATTCCGTAAGAATAAATTTATTTTCTTGGCACTTTTTCTAATCAAAAGTGCCAAACCATATTACCCTAAAAACAATATTTTTTGTAATTACTGTATTCCCCACATTTTGCTTTATTTACTTTAATATTCCGTAAGAATAAATTTATTTTCTTGGCACTTTTTCTAATCAAAAGTGCCAAACCATATTACCCTAAAAACAATATTTTTTGTAATTACTGTATTCCCCACATTTTGCTTTATTTACTTTAATATTCCGTAAGAATAAATTTATTTTCTTGGCACTTTTTCTAATCAAAAGTGCCAAACCATATTACCCTAAAAACAATATTTTCTGTAATTACTTTATTCCCCACATTTTGCTTTATTTACTTTAATATTCCGTAAGAATAAATTTATTTTCTTGGCACTTTTTCTAATCAAAAGTGCCAAACCATATTACCCTAAAAACAATATTTTCTGTAATTACTTTATTCCCCACATTTTGCTTTATTTACTTTAATATTCCGTAAGAATAAATTTATTTTCTTGGCACTTTTTCTAATCAAAAGTGCCAAACCATATTACCCTAAAAACAATATTTTCTGTAATTACTTTATTCCCCACATTTTGCTTTATTTCCTTTATTATTCTATAAGAATAAAAATATTTTCTTGGCACTTTTTCTAATCAAAAGTGCCAAACCATATTACCCTAAAAACAATATTTTTTGTAATTACTGTATTCCCCACATTTTGCTTTATTTACTTTAATATTCCGTAAGAATAAATTTATTTTCTTGGCACTTTTTCTAATCAAAAGTGCCAAACCATATTACCCTAAAAACAATATTTTCTGTAATTACTTTATTCCCCACATTTTGCTTTATTTCCTTTATTATTCTATAAGAATAAAAATATTTTCTTGGCACTTTTTCTAATCAAAAGTGCCAAACCATATTACCCTAAAAACAATATTTTTTGTAATTACTGTATTCCCCACATTTTGCTTTATTTACTTTAATATTCCGTAAGAATAAATTTATTTTCTTAACACTTTTTCTAATCAAAAGTGCCAAACCATATTACCCTAAAAACAATATTTTCTGTAATTACTTTATTCCCCACATTTTGCTTTATTTACTTTAATATTCCGTAAGAATAAATTTATTTTCTTGGCACTTTTTCTAATCAAAAGTGCCAAACCATATTACCCTAAAAACAATATTTTTTGTAATTACTGTATTCCCCACATTTTGCTTTATTTACTTTAATATTCCGTAAGAATAAATTTATTTTCTTGGCACTTTTTCTAATCAAAAGTGCCAAACCATATTACCCTAAAAACAATATTTTCTGTAATTACTTTATTCCCCACATTTTGCTTTATTTACTTTAATATTCCGTAAGAATAAATTTATTTTCTTGGCACTTTTTCTAATCAAAAGTGCCAAACCATATTACCCTAAAAACAATATTTTTTGTAATTACTGTATTCCCCACATTTTGCTTTAGTGCCAAGAAAATAAATTTATTCTTACAAAATATTAAAGGAAATAAAGCAAAATGTGGGGAATAAAGTAATTACAGAAAATATTATTTTTAGGGTAATATGGTTTGGCACTTTTGATTAGAAAAAGTGTTAAGAAAATAAATTTGTTCTTACTATTTATTTTGTAAATCAATTTGTATAAAACCCTATTTTAATATATAAAAATAACATTTATTCAAACAAAAACAGCAAATGATACAAAATTAAAAGAATAAATTAAAAGAATATCACAAAAATGATTAAAATTCATAACGTTAAAGAACATGTTTTACATAAAATGTTGGAATTCTATAATCATTTGGACCATATTCTAGTCCAATACCTGGACATACAATGATGCATAAATAAAAATTATTACAAAGATGATAATAATGTCTATATCCATTATAAGTAGGGACTACAATAAAAGGAACTTCATTAAGATTTTCTACAAGCCAATGTTTGATGAGAAATTGATGCTTTACCAAAACTCTGTAATCTTCGAAACCTTCAAATGATGAAATCCATTGATTAATTCGAGGACGAATTGAATGAAAATTCGATCCCATTGGAGAATTTACAATTTGATCAGTGATTCGTTTGAATTCACGAGAAACATATGGATATGTAATTGCCAAGCAATTAACATCGCCATGTTTGACGAAACCATGACAAATTCCATGGCGAAGGTTACAAAAATGAAATCAGACTTTAGCAGAAATATTACCATATAATGGAATATTTACACCAAAATGTAATTCTTCGTTGCGTTCATTTAACTATAAATAATATCCCTATTGTTAAATTGAAAAAATGTTCCAACTTACGCGTTCAATATAACCAAGTTCTTCGTCAGTTAGATCACTGTCATATTGATCCAAATTGCAAATTGGATCAGTAACTTCTTTACCATCCATTTCGTCCATAATCTTCGTATATTAAAATTAATACTTCGTTTGCTATTTAAGCTTCAGGCACACGAACGTTTTCCAATTGAAACGGAATGAATTTGATAAGTTAGTTGTTGTATTTGCTGATATATATGCTAAAAATAATTTTCGTTATTTTAAAAGAGACTGTAAATACAAACCATTAAAAAATGCACGGCGCGCTAATTTAAAATGTTAGAAAAATTTTACAAGCCTTGGTATACCTTATTTGCAACAATCATTTAAATTTTTGATATAAAGCGGTAAAAATAAAATTTTTCAGAAATGAACCAAAAAAGCCTTGCAAATTGTAAATAGAACCTTTTCCGGAACATCCTTATAAATTTTAAAATTTTCTTACAAATTGAAAGGTTTTTGCGAACAGTGTTACCGTAACGCCGACGTCGGCTTTCACTGAGAAAAAAGTGTTACTGAAAAAAGTCAAAAATGTTACCAAAGTGTAACACTTTTGTTTCATTGTCCCAAAGAACTGTAACACAGTGTAACTTTTTTTCTCAGTGTTGGCGTCGGCGACAGCGTCACCTTTTTGTGCTCGGCGTCGCGGCGTCGACGCCGGAAATGACGCCTGAGACCAAAATTTTAACAAAAAATTTTTAATTCTTTGTTTTTAACATTTGTTTTAATTGTCTTAACTGTAATTAGCTATAAGTTTAACAATAACATACATTTCTAATATGTTTAAAACAGTTTTACTAATTTTTTTGAATTCTTAAAAAAAAAAGCTCTCCAGCGTCACTCGGCGTCGGCGTCGAGGTTTTTGAAAACTCGGTAACACTGTTTGCGAAAAACCTTCCAAATTGTAAATTTTCTTTACATTTTGGAAGGTTTTTAGGGAAAACCTTTTTATTTTTCAAACATTATTAACGTTACATAAATTTACAGAAAGTCTTCATCGCTTTTTGTAAATGCCATGACGAGAATCCGAACCTTAGTAGGCGGTGCAAATGGTTGATGTTTGTTTTAGCAAAGCAGTACAAGAACATCATCCAGAAAGCACAAAGAATAAGGTTTGCTTTTGTCGCCCTTTCAGCGAAGCCTCTGTGGTGTAGTGGGTAACTCAAAGTTTTTGCTCCAAAGCAGGTTCGGACCCCGTCATGGCATTTACAAAAAGTGATGATGACTTTCTGTAAATTTCAGAAGATTTACAAAAATTTTTGATGTGTTTTTGTAAAACATTTACAGTTTGAAAGGTTTTATCGTTATGAATTTTGACATTCCGTGCTAGATTATGCGAATTATACTAAAAAAAGTATGATCTGTAAACTCAGCTAGCTCCTTATCAGTAATTTTTTGTATATATTTTTTAAATAATAAAATTATTTATAGAAGTATATAATTTATAGAAGTATATACAAATATGTATCCAATTCATTCTTTAATACCGAAATTACTAAACCTCAAGATCCGTGATTTTGTTTTTGCTAAAACATTAAAAGTTTAATTTGACATTTGCTCAAAGATTTTAATATACTCGAGTGAAAGTGAAACATTTAAAAAGTGATTTAGTTTAAACATAGTTTTTTTTTTCTTCCGTTACTATTTGATAACAAAAAAAGAACATAAAACAAAAACTTTAATAAATATCACAAATACAATGAATATTACAAGAGATTAAAAATCATTTTGATGTTTTGGAGTATGAATGAAAATGTTGGGTTTTCATGTTCATTTAGTCCGAAACCAGTTCCAATACCAGGGCAAACAATAATACATAAATAGAAATCATAAAAAGATGGTAATAATGTTAAATTCCTTTGTTAGAAGTAACAGAACGAAAAGTAGGACCATTGAGTTTAACATAAAGTAAATGTTTAATTGCAAATTGGTAATATAATAATATACAGTAATCTTCGTATCCTTTATTTGATGACATCCAGTGATTGATTTGTCGAAAAATTGAAATATAGTTAGAACCCGAATCGAGTATTTATAATTCTATCAAGGATAAGTTGTAAGTCTTCGGATATGTCAGGATAATGTAATGCCAAAATATTTGTATCACGATGTTTCATACTACCATGAAAAATTCCAAGGAAGAGATTGGAAAAATGAAACCATATCTACAAACTACTTTAAGTCCTATTAGTATAACCCAATTAACTTACTTTGGTTGGCCATTAACCACTTTGTAAAAATGAAGTTTGCAAATGATAATATTCATTTTCAAGATCTTGAATCTCATACTCGATATTAATAAATAAGAATACCGTTTTTATGGGCTTTTATGTCATTAAAAAGTAAATACACAAATCACTGTTTAAAATGCATTGTTGTTGTTTTTGTCTGATCAATACCCATTCCCAAGGCTTCTACCGTAATTGGGGGAATTTATGAATTATACCGTTTTTATGGGCTTTTATGTCATTAAAAAGTAAATACACAAATCACTGTTTAAAATGCATTGTTGTTGTTTTTGTCTGATTAATACCCATTCCCAAGGCTTCTACCGTAATTGGGGGAATTTATGAATTATACCGTTTTTATGGACTTTTATGTCATTAAAAAGTAAATACACAAATCACTGTTTAAAATGCATTGTTGTTGTTTTTGTCTGATTAATACCCATTCCCAAGGCTTCTACCGTAATTGGGGGAATTTATGAATTATACCGTTTTTATGGACTTTTATGTCATTAAAAAGTAAATACACAAATCACTGTTTAAAATGCATTGTTGTTGTTTTTGTCTGATTAATACCCATTCCCAAGGCTTCTACCGTAATTGGGGGAATTTATGAATTATACCGTTTTTATGGACTTTTATGTCATTAAAAAGTAAATACACAAATCACTGTTTAAAATGCATTGTTGTTGTTTTTGTCTGATTAATACCCATTCCCAAGGCTTCTACCGTAATTGGGGGAATTTATTAATCATACCGTTTTTGCGGACTTTTATGTCATTAAAAAGTAAATACACAAATCACTGTTTAAAATGCATTGTTGTTGTTTTTGTCTGATCAATACCCATTCCCAAGGCTTCTACCGTAATTGGGGGAATTTATTAATCATACCGTTTTTGCGGACTTTTATGTCATTAAAAAGTAAATACACAAATCACTGTTTAAAATGCATTGTTGTTGTTTTTGTCTGATTAATACCCATTCCCAAGGCTTCTACCGTAATTGGGGGAATTTATGAATTATACCGTTTTTATGGACTTTTATGTCATTAAAAAGTAAATACACAAATCACTGTTTAAAATGCATTGTTGTTGTTTTTGTCTGATTAATACCCATTCCCAAGGCTTCTACCGTAATTGGGGGAATTTATGAATTATACCGTTTTTATGGACTTTTATGTCATTAAAAAGTAAATACACAAATCACTGTTTAAAATGCATTGTTGTTGTTTTTGTCTGATTAATACCCATTCCCAAGGCTTCTACCGTAATTGGGGGAATTTATTAATCATACCGTTTTTATGGACTTTTATGTCATTAAAAAGTAAATACACAAATCACTGTTTAAAATGCATTGTTGTTGTTTTTGTCTGATTAATACCCATTCCCAAGGCTTCTACCGTAATTGGGGGAATTTATTAATCATACCGTTTTTGTGGACTTTTATGTAATTAAAAAGTAAATACACAAATCACTGTTTAAAATGCATTGTTGTTGTTTTTGTCTGATTAATACCCATTCCCAAGGCTTCTACCGTAATTGGGGGAATTTATGAATTATACTGTTTTTATGGACTTTTATGTCATTAAAAAGTAAATACAAAAATCACTGTTTAAAATGCATTGTTGTTGTTTTTGTCTGATTAATACCCATTCCCAAGGCTTCTACCGTAATTGGGGGAATTTATGAATTATACCGTTTTTATGGACTTTTATGTCATTAAAAAGTAAATACACAAATCACTGTTTAAAATGCATTGTTGTTGTTTTTGTCTGATCAATACCCATTCCCAAGGCTTCTACCGTAATTGGGGGAATTTATTTATCATACCGTTTTTGTGGACTTTTATGTAATTAAAAAGTAAATACACAAATCACTGTTTAAAATGCATTGTTGTTGTTTTTGTCTGATTAATACCCATTCCCAAGGCTTCTACCGTAATTGGGGGAATTTATGAATTATACCGTTTTTATGGACTTTTATGTAATTAAAAAGTAAATACACAAATCACTGTTTAAAATGCATTGTTGTTGTTTTTGTCTGATCAATACCCATTCCCAAGGCTTCTACCGTAATTGGGGGAATTTATTTATCATACCGTTTTTGTGGACTTTTATGTAATTAAAAAGTAAATACACAAATCACTGTTTAAAATGCATTGTTGTTGTTTTTGTCTGATCAATACCCATTCACAAGGCTTCTACCGTAATTGGAGGAATTTATTAATCATACCGTTTTTATGGACGTTTATGTCATTAAAAAGTAAATACACAAATCACTGTTTAAAATGCATTGTTGTTGTTTTTGTCTGATCAATACCCATTCACAAGGCTTCTGCCGTAATTGGGGGAATTTATTAATCATACCGTTTTTGTGGACTTTTATGTAATTAAAAAGTAAATACACAAATCACTGTTTAAAATGCATTGTTGTTGTTTTTGTCTGATCAATACCCATTCACAAGGCTTCTACCGTAATTGGGGGAATTTATTAATCATACCGTTTTTGTGGACTTTTATGTAATTAAAAAGTAAATACACAAATCACTGTTTTAAATGCATTGTTGTTGTTTTTGTCTGATCAATACCCATTTCCAAGGCTTCTACCGTAATTGGGGGAATTTATTTATCATACCGTTTTTGTGGACGTTTATGTCATTAAAAAGTAAATACACAAATCACTGTTTTAAATGCATTGTTGTTGTTTTTGTCTGATTAATACCCATTCCCAAGGCTTCTACCGTAATTGGGGGAATTTATTTATCATACCGTTTTTGTGGACTTTTATGTAATTAAAAAGTAAATACACAAATCACTGTTTAAAATGCATTGTTGTTGTTTTTGTCTGATCAATACCCATTCACAAGGCTTCTACCGTAATTGGGGGAATTTATTAATCATACCGTTTTTGTGGACTTTTATGTAATTAAAAAGTAAATACACAAATCACTGTTTAAAATGCATTGTTGTTGTTTTTGTCTGATTAATACCCATTCCCAAGGCTTCTACCGTAATTGGGGGAATTTTTAATTATACCGTTTTTATGGACTTTTATGTCATTAAAAAGTAAATACACAAATCACTGTTTAAAATGCATTGTTGTTGTTTTTGTCTGATTAATACCCATTCCCAAGGCTTCTACCGTAATTGGGGGAATTTTTAATTATACCGTTTTTATGGACTTTTATGTCATTAAAAAGTAAATACACAAATCACTGTTTAAAATGCATTGTTGTTGTTTTTGTCTGATTAATACCCGTTCACAAGGCTTCTACCGTAATTGGGTGAATTTATGAATTATACCGTTTTTATGGACTTTTATGTCATTAAAAAGTAAATACACAAATCACTGTTTAAAATGCATTGTTGTTGTTTTTGTCTGATTAATACCCATTCCCAAGGCTTCTACCGTAATTGGGGGAATTTTTAATTATACCGTTTTTGTGGACTTTTATGTAATTAAAAAGTAAATACACAAATCACTGTTTTAAATGCATTGTTGTTGTTTTTGTCTGATCAATACCCATTCACAAGGCTTCTACCGTAATTGGAGGAATTTATTAATCATACCGTTTTTATGGACGTTTATGTCATTAAAAAGTAAATACACAAATCACTGTTTAAAATGCATTGTTGTTGTTTTTGTCTGATCAATACCCATTCACAAGGCTTCTACCGTAATTGGGGGAATTTATTAATCATACCGTTTTTGTGGACTTTTATGTAATTAAAAAGTAAATACACAAATCACTGTTTAAAATGCATTGTTGTTGTTTTTGTCTGATTAATACCCATTCCCAAGGCTTCTACCGTAATTGGGGGAATTTTTAATTATACCGTTTTTATGGACTTTTATGTCATTAAAAAGTAAATACACAAATCACTGTTTAAAATGCATTGTTGTTGTTTTTGTCTGATCAATACCCATTCACAAGGCTTCTACCGTAATTGGGGGAATTTATTAATCATACCGTTTTTGTGGACTTTTATGTAATTAAAAAGTAAATACACAAATCACTGTTTTAAATGCATTGTTGTTGTTTTTGTCTGATCAATACCCATTTCCAAGGCTTCTACCGTAATTGGGGGAATTTATTTATCATACCGTTTTTGTGGACGTTTATGTCATTAAAAAGTAAATACACAAATCACTGTTTTAAATGCATTGTTGTTGTTTTTGTCTGATTAATACCCATTCCCAAGGCTTCTACCGTAATTGGGGGAATTTATTTATCATACCGTTTTTGTGGACTTTTATGTAATTAAAAAGTAAATACACAAATCACTGTTTAAAATGCATTGTTGTTGTTTTTGTCTGATCAATACCCATTCCCAAGGCTTCTACCGTAATTGGGGGAATTTATTTATCATACCGTTTTTGTGGACTTTTATGTAATTAAAAAGTAAATACACAAATCACTGTTTTAAATGCATTGTTGTTGTTTTTGTCTGATTAATACCCATTCCCAAGGCTTCTACCGTAATTGGGGGAATTTATTTATCATACCGTTTTTGTGGACTTTTATGTAATTAAAAAGTAAATACACAAATCACTGTTTAAAATGCATTGTTGTTGTTTTTGTCTGATCAATACCCATTCCCAAGGCTTCTACCGTAATTGGGGGAATTTATTTATCATACCGTTTTTGTGGACTTTTATGTAATTAAAAAGTAAATACACAAATCACTGTTTAAAATGCATTGTTGTTGTTTTTGTCTGATTAATACCCATTCCCAAGGCTTCTACCGTAATTGGGGGAATTTATTTATCATACCGTTTTTGTGGACTTTTATGTAATTAAAAAGTAAATACACAAATCACTGTTTTAAATGCATTGTTGTTGTTTTTGTCTGATCAATACCCATTCCCAAGGCTTCTACCGTAATTGGGGGAATTTATTTATCATACCGTTTTTGTGGACTTTTATGTAATTAAAAAGTAAATACACAAATCACTGTTTAAAATGCATTGTTGTTGTTTTTGTCTGATTAATACCCATTCCCAAGGCTTCTACCGTAATTGGGGGAATTTATTTATCATACCGTTTTTGTGGACTTTTATGTAATTAAAAAGTAAATACACAAATCACTGTTTAAAATGCATTGTTGTTGTTTTTGTCTGATTAATACCCATTCCCAAGGCTTCTACCGTAATTGGGGGAATTTATGAATTATACTGTTTTTATGGACTTTTATGTCATTAAAAAGTAAATACAAAAATCACTGTTTAAAATGCATTGTTGTTGTTTTTGTCTGATTAATACCCATTCCCAAGGCTTCTACCGTAATTGGGGGAATTTATTTATCATACCGTTTTTGTGGACTTTTATGTAATTAAAAAGTAAATACACAAATCACTGTTTAAAATGCATTGTTGTTGTTTTTGTCTGATTAATACCCATTCCCAAGGCTTCTACCGTAATTGGGGGAATTTATTTATCATACCGTTTTTGTGGACTTTTATGTAATTAAAAAGTAAATACACAAATCACTGTTTAAAATGCATTGTTGTTGTTTTTGTCTGATTAATACCCATTCCCAAGGCTTCTACCGTAATTGGGGGAATTTATTTATCATACCGTTTTTGTGGACTTTTATGTAATTAAAAAGTAAATACACAAATCACTGTTTTAAATGCATTGTTGTTGTTTTTGTCTGATTAATACCCATTCCCAAGGCTTCTACCGTAATTGGGGGAATTTATTTATCATACCGTTTTTGTGGACTTTTATGTAATTAAAAAGTAAATACACAAATCACTGTTTAAAATGCATTGTTGTTGTTTTTGTCTGATCAATACCCATTCCCAAGGCTTCTACCGTAATTGGGGGAATTTATTTATCATACCGTTTTTGTGGACTTTTATGTAATTAAAAAGTAAATACACAAATCACTGTTTAAAATGCATTGTTGTTGTTTTTGTCTGATTAATACCCATTCCCAAGGCTTCTACCGTAATTGGGGGAATTTATTTATCATACCGTTTTTGTGGACTTTTATGTAATTAAAAAGTAAATACACAAATCACTGTTTTAAATGCATTGTTGTTGTTTTTGTCTGATCAATACCCATTCCCAAGGCTTCTACCGTAATTGGGGGAATTTATGAATTATACCGTTTTTATGGACTTTTATGTAATTAAAAAGTAAATACACAAATCACTGTTTAAAATGCATTGTTGTTGTTTTTGTCTGATCAATACCCATTCCCAAGGCTTCTACCGTAATTGGGGGAATTTATTTATCATACCGTTTTTGTGGACTTTTATGTAATTAAAAAGTAAATACACAAATCACTGTTTAAAATGCATTGTTGTTGTTTTTGTCTGATCAATACCCATTCCCAAGGCTTCTACCGTAATTGGGGGAATTTATTTATCATACCGTTTTTGTGGACTTTTATGTAATTAAAAAGTAAATACACAAATCACTGTTTAAAATGCATTGTTGTTGTTTTTGTCTGATTAATACCCATTCCCAAGGCTTCTACCGTAATTGGGGGAATTTATTTATCATACCGTTTTTGTGGACTTTTATGTAATTAAAAAGTAAATACACAAATCACTGTTTTAAATGCATTGTTGTTGTTTTTGTCTGATCAATACCCATTCCCAAGGCTTCTACCGTAATTGGGGGAATTTATGAATTATACCGTTTTTATGGACTTTTATGTAATTAAAAAGTAAATACACAAATCACTGTTTAAAATGCATTGTTGTTGTTTTTGTCTGATCAATACCCATTCCCAAGGCTTCTACCGTAATTGGGGGAATTTATTTATCATACCGTTTTTGTGGACTTTTATGTAATTAAAAAGTAAATACACAAATCACTGTTTAAAATGCATTGTTGTTGTTTTTGTCTGATCAATACCCATTCCCAAGGCTTCTACCGTAATTGGGGGAATTTATTTATCATACCGTTTTTGTGGACTTTTATGTAATTAAAAAGTAAATACACAAATCACTGTTTAAAATGCATTGTTGTTGTTTTTGTCTGATCAATACCCATTCCCAAGGCTTCTACCGTAATTGGGGGAATTTATTTATCATACCGTTTTTGTGGACTTTTATGTAATTAAAAAGTAAATACACAAATCACTGTTTAAAATGCATTGTTGTTGTTTTTGTCTGATTAATACCCATTCCCAAGGCTTCTACCGTAATTGGGGGAATTTATTTATCATACCGTTTTTGTGGACTTTTATGTAATTAAAAAGTAAATACACAAATCACTGTTTAAAATGCATTGTTGTTGTTTTTGTCTGATTAATACCCATTCCCAAGGCTTCTACCGTAATTGGGGGAATTTATGAATTATACTGTTTTTATGGACTTTTATGTCATTAAAAAGTAAATACAAAAATCACTGTTTAAAATGCATTGTTGTTGTTTTTGTCTGATTAATACCCATTCCCAAGGCTTCTACCGTAATTGGGGGAATTTATTTATCATACCGTTTTTGTGGACTTTTATGTAATTAAAAAGTAAATACACAAATCACTGTTTAAAATGCATTGTTGTTGTTTTTGTCTGATTAATACCCATTCCCAAGGCTTCTACCGTAATTGGGGGAATTTATTTATCATACCGTTTTTGTGGACTTTTATGTAATTAAAAAGTAAATACACAAATCACTGTTTAAAATGCATTGTTGTTGTTTTTGTCTGATTAATACCCATTCCCAAGGCTTCTACCGTAATTGGGGGAATTTATTTATCATACCGTTTTTGTGGACTTTTATGTAATTAAAAAGTAAATACACAAATCACTGTTTAAAATGCATTGTTGTTGTTTTTGTCTGATTAATACCCATTCCCAAGGCTTCTACCGTAATTGGGGGAATTTATTTATCATACCGTTTTTGTGGACTTTTATGTAATTAAAAAGTAAATACACAAATCACTGTTTAAAATGCATTGTTGTTGTTTTTGTCTGATTAATACCCATTCCCAAGGCTTCTACCGTAATTGGGGGAATTTATTTATCATACCGTTTTTGTGGACTTTTATGTAATTAAAAAGTAAATACACAAATCACTGTTTAAAATGCATTGTTGTTGTTTTTGTCTGATTAATACCCATTCCCAAGGCTTCTACCGTAATTGGGGGAATTTATTTATCATACCGTTTTTGTGGACTTTTATGTAATTAAATAGTAAATACACAAATCACTGTTTAAAATGCATTGTTGTTGTTTTTGTCTGATTAATACCCATTCCCAAGGCTTCTACCGTAATTGGGGGAATTTATTTATCATACCGTTTTTGTGGACTTTTATGTAATTAAAAAGTAAATACACAAATCACTGTTTAAAATGCATTGTTGTTGTTTTTGTCTGATTAATACCCATTCCCAAGGCTTCTACCGTAATTGGGGGAATTTATTTATCATACCGTTTTTGTGGACTTTTATGTAATTAAAAAGTAAATACACAAATCACTGTTTAAAATGCATTGTTGTTGTTTTTGTCTGATTAATACCCATTCCCAAGGCTTCTACCGTAATTGGGGGAATTTATTTATCATACCGTTTTTGTGGACTTTTATGTAATTAAAAAGTAAATACACAAATCACTGTTTAAAATGCATTGTTGTTGTTTTTGTCTGATTAATACCCATTCCCAAGGCTTCTACCGTAATTGGGGGAATTTATTTATCATACCGTTTTTGTGGACTTTTATGTAATTAAAAAGTAAATACACAAATCACTGTTTAAAATGCATTGTTGTTGTTTTTGTCTGATTAATACCCATTCCCAAGGCTTCTACCGTAATTGGGGGAATTTATTTATCATACCGTTTTTGTGGACTTTTATGTAATTAAAAAGTAAATACACAAATCACTGTTTAAAATGCATTGTTGTTGTTTTTGTCTGATTAATACCCATTCCCAAGGCTTCTACCGTAATTGGGGGAATTTATTTATCATACCGTTTTTGTGGACTTTTATGTAATTAAAAAGTAAATACACAAATCACTGTTTAAAATGCATTGTTGTTGTTTTTGTCTGATTAATACCCATTCCCAAGGCTTCTACCGTAATTGGGGGAATTTATTTATCATACCGTTTTTGTGGACTTTTATGTAATTAAAAAGTAAATACACAAATCACTGTTTAAAATGCATTGTTGTTGTTTTTGTCTGATTAATACCCATTCCCAAGGCTTCTACCGTAATTGGGGGAATTTATGAATTATACTGTTTTTATGGACTTTTATGTCATTAAAAAGTAAATACAAAAATCACTGTTTAAAATGCATTGTTGTTGTTTTTGTCTGATTAATACCCATTCCCAAGGCTTCTACCGTAATTGGGGGAATTTATTTATCATACCGTTTTTGTGGACTTTTATGTAATTAAAAAGTAAATACACAAATCACTGTTTAAAATGCATTGTTGTTGTTTTTGTCTGATTAATACCCATTCCCAAGGCTTCTACCGTAATTGGGGGAATTTATTTATCATACCGTTTTTGTGGACTTTTATGTAATTAAAAAGTAAATACACAAATCACTGTTTAAAATGCATTGTTGTTGTTTTTGTCTGATTAATACCCATTCCCAAGGCTTCTACCGTAATTGGGGGAATTTATTTATCATACCGTTTTTGTGGACTTTTATGTAATTAAAAAGTAAATACACAAATCACTGTTTAAAATGCATTGTTGTTGTTTTTGTCTGATTAATACCCATTCCCAAGGCTTCTACCGTAATTGGGGGAATTTATTTATCATACCGTTTTTGTGGACTTTTATGTAATTAAAAAGTAAATACACAAATCACTGTTTAAAATGCATTGTTGTTGTTTTTGTCTGATTAATACCCATTCCCAAGGCTTCTACCGTAATTGGGGGAATTTATTTATCATACCGTTTTTGTGGACTTTTATGTAATTAAAAAGTAAATACACAAATCACTGTTTAAAATGCATTGTTGTTGTTTTTGTCTGATTAATACCCATTCCCAAGGCTTCTACCGTAATTGGGGGAATTTATTTATCATACCGTTTTTGTGGACTTTTATGTAATTAAAAAGTAAATACACAAATCACTGTTTAAAATGCATTGTTGTTGTTTTTGTCTGATTAATACCCATTCCCAAGGCTTCTACCGTAATTGGGGGAATTTATTTATCATACCGTTTTTGTGGACTTTTATGTAATTAAAAAGTAAATACACAAATCACTGTTTAAAATGCATTGTTGTTGTTTTTGTCTGATTAATACCCATTCCCAAGGCTTCTACCGTAATTGGGGGAATTTATTTATCATACCGTTTTTGTGGACTTTTATGTAATTAAAAAGTAAATACACAAATCACTGTTTAAAATGCATTGTTGTTGTTTTTGTCTGATTAATACCCATTCCCAAGGCTTCTACCGTAATTGGGGGAATTTATTTATCATACCGTTTTTGTGGACTTTTATGTAATTAAAAAGTAAATACACAAATCACTGTTTAAAATGCATTGTTGTTGTTTTTGTCTGATTAATACCCATTCCCAAGGCTTCTACCGTAATTGGGGGAATTTATTTATCATACCGTTTTTGTGGACTTTTATGTAATTAAAAAGTAAATACACAA
This sequence comes from Panagrolaimus sp. LJ2414, assembly GCA_024447195.1. Classification (NCBI taxonomy): domain Eukaryota; kingdom Metazoa; phylum Nematoda; class Chromadorea; order Rhabditida; family Panagrolaimidae; genus Panagrolaimus; species Panagrolaimus sp. LJ2414. The sequence continues at coordinate 489,292 of JAMRXY010000009.1, read as the reverse complement.
ATCACTGTTTAAAATGCATTGTTGTTGTTTTTGTCTGATTAATACCCATTCCCAAGGCTTCTACCGTAATTGGGGGAATTTATTTATCATACCGTTTTTGTGGACTTTTATGTAATTAAAAAGTAAATACACAAATCACTGTTTAAAATGCATTGTTGTTGTTTTTGTCTGATTAATACCCATTCCCAAGGCTTCTACCGTAATTGGGGGAATTTATTTATCATACCGTTTTTGTGGACTTTTATGTAATTAAAAAGTAAATACACAAATCACTGTTTAAAATGCATTGTTGTTGTTTTTGTCTGATTAATACCCATTCCCAAGGCTTCTACCGTAATTGGGGGAATTTATGAATTATACTGTTTTTATGGACTTTTATGTCATTAAAAAGTAAATACAAAAATCACTGTTTAAAATGCATTGTTGTTGTTTTTGTCTGATTAATACCCATTCCCAAGGCTTCTACCGTAATTGGGGGAATTTATTTATCATACCGTTTTTGTGGACTTTTATGTAATTAAAAAGTAAATACACAAATCACTGTTTAAAATGCATTGTTGTTGTTTTTGTCTGATCAATACCCATTCCCAAGGCTTCTACCGTAATTGGGGGAATTTATTTATCATACCGTTTTTGTGGACTTTTATGTAATTAAAAAGTAAATACACAAATCACTGTTTAAAATGCATTGTTGTTGTTTTTGTCTGATTAATACCCATTCCCAAGGCTTCTACCGTAATTGGGGGAATTTATTTATCATACCGTTTTTGTGGACTTTTATGTAATTAAAAAGTAAATACACAAATCACTGTTTAAAATGCATTGTTGTTGTTTTTGTCTGATTAATACCCATTCCCAAGGCTTCTACCGTAATTGGGGGAATTTATGAATTATACTGTTTTTATGGACTTTTATGTCATTAAAAAGTAAATACAAAAATCACTGTTTAAAATGCATTGTTGTTGTTTTTGTCTGATTAATACCCATTCCCAAGGCTTCTACCGTAATTGGGGGAATTTATTTATCATACCGTTTTTGTGGACTTTTATGTAATTAAAAAGTAAATACACAAATCACTGTTTAAAATGCATTGTTGTTGTTTTTGTCTGATTAATACCCATTCCCAAGGCTTCTACCGTAATTGGGGGAATTTATTTATCATACCGTTTTTGTGGACTTTTATGTAATTAAAAAGTAAATACACAAATCACTGTTTAAAATGCATTGTTGTTGTGGTCTTTTCGCTTTTGAAACATAAAAATGTGTTGACAATTTTCTTAACCCAAAAATACCATATCCTGGTATTTTGGGGTAATATAACATAAAAATGTGTTGACAATTTTCTTAACCCAAAAATACCATATCCTGGTATTTTGGGGTAATATAACATAAAAATGTGTTGACAATTTTCTTAACCCAAAAATACCATATCCTGGTATTTTCGCTTTTGAAACATAAAAATGTGTTGACAATTTTCTTAACCCAAAAATACCATATCCTGGTATTTTGGGGTAATATAACATAAAAATGTGTTGACAATTTTCTTAACCCAAAAATACCATATCCTGGTATTTTGGGGTAATATAACATAAAAATGTGTTGACAATTTTCTTAACCCAAAAATACCATATCCTGGTATTTTGGGGTAATATAACATAAAAATGTGTTGACAATTTTCTTAACCCAAAAATACCATATCCTGGTATTTTGGGGTAATATAACATAAAAATGTGTTGACAATTTTCTTAACCCAAAAATACCATATCCTGGTCTTTTCGCTTTTGAAACATAAAAATGTGTTGACAATTTTCTTAACCCAAAAATACCATATCCTGGTATTTTGGGGTAATATAACATAAAAATGTGCTGACAATTTTCTTAACCCAAAAATACCATATCCTGGTGTTTTGGGGTAATATAACATAAAAATGTGTTGACAATTTTCTTAACCCAAAAATACCATATCCTGGTATTTTGGGGTAATATAACATAAAAATGTGTTGACAATTTTCTTAACCCAAAAATACCATATCCTGGTATTTTGGGGTAATATAACATAAAAATGTGTTGACAATTTTCTTAACCCAAAAATACCATATCCTGGTATTTTGGGGTAATATAACATAAAAATGTGTTGACAATTTTCTTAACCCAAAAATACCATATCCTGGTATTTTGGGGTAATATAACATAAAAATGTGTTGACAATTTTCTTAACCCAAAAATACCATATCCTGGTATTTTGGGGTAATATAACATAAAAATGTGTTGACAATTTTCTTAACCCAAAAATACCATATCCTGGTATTTTGGGGTAATATAACATAAAAATGTGTTGACAATTTTCTTAACCCAAAAATACCATATCCTGGTATTTTGGGGTAATATAACATAAAAATGTGTTGACAATTTTCTTAACCCAAAAATACCATATCCTGGTATTTTCGCTTTTGAAACATAAAAATGTGTTGACAATTTTCTTAACCCAAAAATACCATATCCTGGTATTTTGGGGTAATATAACATAAAAATGTGTTGACAATTTTCTTAACCCAAAAATACCATATCCTGGTATTTTGGGGTAATATAACATAAAAATGTGTTGACAATTTTCTTAACCCAAAAATACCATATCCTGGTATTTTGGGGTAATATAACATAAAAATGTGTTGACAATTTTCTTAACCCAATAATACCATATCCTGGTATTTTGGGGTAATATAACATAAAAATGTGTTGACAATTTTCTTAACCCAATAATACCATATCCTGGTATTTTGGGGTAATATAACATAAAAATGTGTTGACAATTTTCTTAACCCAAAAATACCATATCCTGGTATTTTGGGGTAATATAACATAAAAATGTGTTGACAATTTTCTTAACCCAAAAATACCATATCCTGGTCTTTTCGCTTTTGAAACATAAAAATGTGTTGACAATTTTCTTAACCCAAAAATACCATATCCTGGTATTTTGGGGTAATATAACATAAAAATGTGCTGACAATTTTCTTAACCCAAAAATACCATATCCTGGTGTTTTGGGGTAATATAACATAAAAATGTGTTGACAATTTTCTTAACCCAAAAATACCATATCCTGGTATTTTGGGGTAATATAACATAAAAATGTGTTGACAATTTTCTTAACCCAAAAATACCATATCCTGGTATTTTGGGGTAATATAACATAAAAATGTGTTGACAATTTTCTTAACCCAAAAATACCATATCCTGGTATTTTGGGGTAATATAACATAAAAATGTGTTGACAATTTTCTTAACCCAAAAATACCATATCCTGGTATTTTGGGGTAATATAACATAAAAATGTGTTGACAATTTTCTTAACCCAAAAATACCATATCCTGGTATTTTGGGGTAATATAACATAAAAATGTGTTGACAATTTTCTTAACCCAAAAATACCATATCCTGGTATTTTGGGGTAATATAACATAAAAATGTGTTGACAATTTTCTTAACCCAAAAATACCATATCCTGGTATTTTGGGGTAATATAACATAAAAATGTGTTGACAATTTTCTTAACCCAAAAATACCATATCCTGGTATTTTCGCTTTTGAAACATAAAAATGTGTTGACAATTTTCTTAACCCAAAAATACCATATCCTGGTATTTTGGGGTAATATAACATAAAAATGTGTTGACAATTTTCTTAACCCAAAAATACCATATCCTGGTATTTTGGGGTAATATAACATAAAAATGTGTTGACAATTTTCTTAACCCAAAAATACCATATCCTGGTATTTTGGGGTAATATAACATAAAAATGTGTTGACAATTTTCTTAACCCAAAAATACCATATCCTGGTATTTTGGGGTAATAAAACATAAAAATGTGTTGACAATTTTCTTAACCCAAAAATACCATATCCTGGTATTTTGGGGTAATATAACATAAAAATGTGTTGACAATTTTCTTAACCCAATAATACCATATCCTGGTCTTTTCGCTTTTGAAACATAAAAATGTGTTGACAATTTTCTTAACCCAAAAATACCATATCCTGGTATTTTGGGGTAATATAACATAAAAATGTGTTGACAATTTTCTTAACCCAAAAATACCATATCCTGGTATTTTGGGGTAATATAACATAAAAATGTGTTGACAATTTTCTTAACCCAACAATACCATATCCTGGTCTTTTCGCTTTTGAAACATAAAAATGTGTTGACAATTTTCTTAACCCAAAAATACCATATCCTGGTATTTTGGGGTAATATAACATAAAAATGTGTTGACAATTTTCTTAACCCAATAATACCATATCCTGGTCTTTTCGCTTTTGAAACATAAAAATGTGTTGACAATTTTCTTAACCCAAAAATACCATATCCTGGTATTTTGGGGTAATATAACATAAAAATGTGTTGACAATTTTCTTAACCCAATAATACCATATCCTGGTATTTTGGGGTAATATAACATAAAAATGTGTTGACAATTTTCTTAACCCAAAAATACCATATCCTGGTATTTTGGGGTAATATAACATAAAAATGTGTTGACAATTTTCTTAACCCAAAAATACCATATCCTGGTCTTTTCGCTTTTGAAACATAAAAATGTGTTGACAATTTTCTTAACCCAAAAATACCATATCCTGGTATTTTGGGGTAATATAACATAAAAATGTGCTGACAATTTTCTTAAACCAAAAATACCATATCCTGGTGTTTTGGGGTAATATAACATAAAAATGTGTTGACAATTTTCTTAACCCAAAAATACCATATCCTGGTATTTTGGGGTAATATAACATAAAAATGTGTTGACAATTTTCTTAACCCAAAAATACCATATCCTGGTATTTTGGGGTAATATAACATAAAAATGTGTTGACAATTTTCTTAACCCAAAAATACCATATCCTGGTATTTTGGGGTAATATAACATAAAAATGTGTTGACAATTTTCTTAACCCAAAAATACCATATCCTGGTATTTTGGGGTAATATAACATAAAAATGTGTTGACAATTTTCTTAACCCAAAAATACCATATCCTGGTATTTTGGGGTAATATAACATAAAAATGTGTTGACAATTTTCTTAACCCAAAAATACCATATCCTGGTATTTTGGGGTAATATAACATAAAAATGTGTTGACAATTTTCTTAACCCAAAAATACCATATCCTGGTATTTTCGCTTTTGAAACATAAAAATGTGTTGACAATTTTCTTAACCCAAAAATACCATATCCTGGTATTTTGGGGTAATATAACATAAAAATGTGTTGACAATTTTCTTAACCCAAAAATACCATATCCTGGTATTTTGGGGTAATATAACATAAAAATGTGTTGACAATTTTCTTAAACCAAAAATACCATATCCTGGTATTTTGGGGTAATATAACATAAAAATGTGTTGACAATTTTCTTAACCCAAAAATACCATATCCTGGTATTTTGGGGTAATATAACATAAAAATGTGTTGACAATTTTCTTAACCCAAAAATACCATATCCTGGTATTTTGGGGTAATATAACATAAAAATGTGTTGACAATTTTCTTAACCCAAAAATACCATATCCTGGTATTTTGGGGTAATATAACATAAAAATGTGTTGACAATTTTCTTAACCCAATAATACCATATCCTGGTCTTTTCGCTTTTGAAACATAAAAATGTGTTGACAATTTTCTTAACCCAAAAATACCATATCCTGGTATTTTGGGGTAATATAACATAAAAATGTGTTGACAATTTTCTTAACCCAAAAATACCATATCCTGGTATTTTGGGGTAATATAACATAAAAATGTGTTGACAATTTTCTTAACCCAATAATACCATATCCTGGTCTTTTCGCTTTTGAAACATAAAAATGTGTTGACAATTTTCTTAACCCAAAAATACCATATCCTGGTATTTTGGGGTAATATAACATAAAAATGTGTTGACAATTTTCTTAACCCAATAATACCATATCCTGGTCTTTTCGCTTTTGAAACATAAAAATGTGTTGACAATTTTCTTAACCCAAAAATACCATATCCTGGTATTTTGGGGTAATATAACATAAAAATGTGTTGACAATTTTCTTAACCCAAAAATACCATATCCTGGTATTTTGGGGTAATATAACATAAAAATGTGTTGACAATTTTCTTAACCCAAAAATACCATATCCTGGTATTTTGGGGTAATATAACATAAAAATGTGTTGACAATTTTCTTAACCCAAAAATACCATATCCTGGTATTTTGGGGTAATATAACATAAAAATGTGTTGACAATTTTCTTAACCCAAAAATACCATATCCTGGTATTTTGGGGTAATATAACATAAAAATGTGTTGACAATTTTCTTAACCCAAAAATACCATATCCTGGTATTTTGGGGTAATATAACATAAAAATGTGTTGACAATTTTCTTAACCCAAAAATACCATATCCTGGTCTTTTCGCTTTTGAAACATAAAAATGTGTTGACAATTTTCTTAACCCAAAAATACCATATCCTGGTATTTTCGCTTTTGAAACATAAAAATGTGTTGACAATTTTCTTAACCCAAAAATACCATATCCTGGTATTTTGGGGTAATATAACATAAAAATGTGTTGACAATTTTCTTAACCCAAAAATACCATATCCTGGTATTTTGGGGTAATATAACATAAAAATGTGTTGACAATTTTCTTAACCCAAAAATACCATATCCTGGTATTTTGGGGTAATATAACATAAAAATGTGTTGACAATTTTCTTAACCCAAAAATACCATATCCTGGTATTTTGGGGTAATATAACATAAAAATGTGTTGACAATTTTCTTAACCCAAAAATACCATATCCTGGTATTTTGGGGTAATATAACATAAAAATGTGTTGACAATTTTCTTAACCCAAAAATACCATATCCTGGTATTTTGGGGTAATATAACATAAAAATGTGTTGACAATTTTCTTAACCCAATAATACCATATCCTGGTCTTTTCGCTTTTGAAACATAAAAATGTGTTGACAATTTTCTTAACCCAAAAATACCATATCCTGGTATTTTGGGGTAATATAACATAAAAATGTGTTGACAATTTTCTTAACCCAAAAATACCATATCCTGGTATTTTGGGGTAATATAACATAAAAATGTGTTGACAATTTTCTTAACCCAATAATACCATATCCTGGTCTTTTCGCTTTTGAAACATAAAAATGTGTTGACAATTTTCTTAACCCAAAAATACCATATCCTGGTATTTTGGGGTAATATAACATAAAAATGTGTTGACAATTTTCTTAACCCAATAATACCATATCCTGGTCTTTTCGCTTTTGAAACATAAAAATGTGTTGACAATTTTCTTAACCCAAAAATACCATATCCTGGTATTTTGGGGTAATATAACATAAAAATGTGTTGACAATTTTCTTAACCCAAAAATACCATATCCTGGTCTTTTCGCTTTTGAAACATAAAAATGTGTTGACAATTTTCTTAACCCAATAATACCATATCCTGGTCTTTTCGCTTTTGAAACATAAAAATGTGTTGACAATTTTCTTAACCCAATAATACCATATCCTGGTGTTTTCGCTTTTGAAACATAAAAATGTGTTGACAATTTTCTTAACCCAAAAATACCATATCCTGGTATTTTGGGGTAATATAACATAAAAATGTGTTGACAATTTTCTTAACCCAATAATACCATATCCTGGTCTTTTCGCTTTTGAAACATAAAAATGTGTTGACAATTTTCTTAACCCAAAAATACCATATCCTGGTATTTTGGGGTAATATAACATAAAAATGTGTTGACAATTTTCTTAACCCAATAATACCATATCCTGGTCTTTTCGCTTTTGAAACATAAAAATGTGTTGACAATTTTCTTAACCCAAAAATACCATATCCTGGTATTTTGGGGTAATATAACATAAAAATGTGTTGACAATTTTCTTAACCCAATAATACCATATCCTGGTCTTTTCGCTTTTGAAACATAAAAATGTGTTGACAATTTTCTTAACCCAAAAATACCATATCCTGGTATTTTGGGGTAATATAACATAAAAATGTGTTGACAATTTTCTTAACCCAATAATACCATATCCTGGTCTTTTCGCTTTTGAAACATAAAAATGTGTTGACAATTTTCTTAACCCAAAAATACCATATCCTGGTATTTTGGGGTAATATAACATAAAAATGTGTTGACAATTTTCTTAACCCAAAAATACCATATCCTGGTATTTTGGGGTAATATAACATAAAAATGTGTTGACAATTTTCTTAACCCAAAAATACCATATCCTGGTATTTTGGGGTAATATAACATAAAAATGTGTTGACAATTTTCTTAACCCAAAAAAACCATATCCTGGTCTTTTCGCTTTTGAAACATAAAAATGTGTTGACAATTTTCTTAACCCAATAATACCATATCCTGGTCTTTTCGCTTTTGAAACATAAAAATGTGTTGACAATTTTCTTAACCCAAAAATACCATATCCTGGTATTTTGGGGTAATATAACATAAAAATGTGTTGACAATTTTCTTAACCCAAAAATACCATATCCTGGTATTTTGGGGTAATATAACATAAAAATGTGTTGACAATTTTCTTAACCCAAAAATACCATATCCTGGTATTTTGGGGTAATATAACATAAAAATGTGTTGACAATTTTCTTAACCCAAAAATACCATATCCTGGTATTTTGGGGTAATATAACATAAAAATGTGTTGACAATTTTCTTAACCCAAAAATACCATATCCTGGTATTTTGGGGTAATATAACATAAAAATGTGTTGACAATTTTCTTAACCCAAAAATACCATATCCTGGTATTTTGGGGTAATATAACATAAAAATGTGTTGACAATTTTCTTAACCCAAAAATACCATATCCTGGTCTTTTCGCTTTTGAAACATAAAAATGTGTTGACAATTTTCTTAACCCAAAAATACCATATCCTGGTATTTTGGGGTAATATAACATAAAAATGTGTTGACAATTTTCTTAACCCAATAATACCATATCCTGGTCTTTTCGCTTTTGAAACATAAAAATGTGTTGACAATTTTCTTAACCCAATAATACCATATCCTGGTATTTTGGGGTAATATAACATAAAAATGTGTTGACAATTTTCTTAACCCAAAAATACCATATCCTGGTATTTTGGGGTAATATAACATAAAAATGTGTTGACAATTTTCTTAACCCAATAATACCATATCCTGGTATTTTGGGGTAATATAACATAAAAATGTGTTGACAATTTTCTTAACCCAATAATACCATATCCTGGTATTTTGGGGTAATATAACATAAAAATGTGTTGACAATTTTCTTAACCCAAAAATACCATATCCTGGTATTTTGGGGTAATATAACATAAAAATGTGTTGACAATTTTCTTAACCCAAAAATACCATATCCTGGTATTTTGGGGTAATATAACATAAAAATGTGTTGACAATTTTCTTAACCCAAAAATACCATATCCTGGTATTTTGGGGTAATATAACATAAAAATGTGTTGACAATTTTCTTAACCCAAAAATACCATATCCTGGTCTTTTCGCTTTTGAAACATAAAAATGTGTTGACAATTTTCTTAACCCAATAATACCATATCCTGGTCTTTTCGCTTTTGAAACATAAAAATGTGTTGACAATTTTCTTAACCCAAAAATACCATATCCTGGTATTTTGGGGTAATATAACATAAAAATGTGTTGACAATTTTCTTAACCCAAAAATACCATATCCTGGTATTTTCGCTTTTGAAACATAAAAATGTGTTGACAATTTTCTTAACCCAAAAATACCATATCCTGGTATTTTGGGGTAATATAACATAAAAATGTGTTGACAATTTTCTTAACCCAAAAATACCATATCCTGGTATTTTGGGGTAATATAACATAAAAATGTGTTGACAATTTTCTTAACCCAAAAATACCATATCCTGGTATTTTGGGGTAATATAACATAAAAATGTGTTGACAATTTTCTTAACCCAAAAATACCATATCCTGGTATTTTGGGGTAATATAACATAAAAATGTGTTGACAATTTTCTTAACCCAAAAATACCATATCCTGGTATTTTGGGGTAATATAACATAAAAATGTGTTGACAATTTTCTTAACCCAAAAATACCATATCCTGGTATTTTGGGGTAATATAACATAAAAATGTGTTGACAATTTTCTTAACCCAATAATACCATATCCTGGTATTTTGGGGTAATATAACATAAAAATGTGTTGACAATTTTCTTAACCCAATAATACCATATCCTGGTATTTTGGGGTAATATAACATAAAAATGTGTTGACAATTTTCTTAACCCAAAAATACCATATCCTGGTATTTTGGGGTAATATAACATAAAAATGTGTTGACAATTTTCTTAACCCAAAAATACCATATCCTGGTATTTTGGGGTAATATAACATAAAAATGTGTTGACAATTTTCTTAACCCAAAAATACCATATCCTGGTATTTTGGGGTAATATAACATAAAAATGTGTTGACAATTTTCTTAACCCAAAAATACCATATCCTGGTATTTTGGGGTAATATAACATAAAAATGTGTTGACAATTTTCTTAACCCAAAAATACCATATCCTGGTATTTTGGGGTAATATAACATAAAAATGTGTTGACAATTTTCTTAACCCAAAAATACCATATCCTGGTATTTTGGGGTAATATAACATAAAAATGTGTTGACAATTTTCTTAACCCAAAAATACCATATCCTGGTATTTTGGGGTAATATAACATAAAAATGTGTTGACAATTTTCTTAACCCAAAAATACCATATCCTGGTATTTTGGGGTAATATAACATAAAAATGTGTTGACAATTTTCTTAACCCAATAATACCATATCCTGGTATTTTGGGGTAATATAACATAAAAATGTGTTGACAATTTTCTTAACCCAATAATACCATATCCTGGTATTTTGGGGTAATATAACATAAAAATGTGTTGACAATTTTCTTAACCCAAAAATACCATATCCTGGTATTTTGGGGTAATATAACATAAAAATGTGTTGACAATTTTCTTAACCCAAAAATACCATATCCTGGTCTTTTCGCTTTTGAAACATAAAAATGTGTTGACAATTTTCTTAACCCAAAAATACCATATCCTGGTATTTTGGGGTAATATAACATAAAAATGTGTTGACAATTTTCTTAACCCAAAAATACCATATCCTGGTATTTTGGGGTAATATAACATAAAAATGTGTTGACAATTTTCTTAACCCAAAAATACCATATCCTGGTATTTTGGGGTAATATAACATAAAAATGTGTTGACAATTTTCTTAACCCAAAAATACCATATCCTGGTCTTTTCGCTTTTGAAACATAAAAATGTGTTGACAATTTTCTTAACCCAAAAATACCATATCCTGGTATTTTGGGGTAATATAACATAAAAATGTGTTGACAATTTTCTTAACCCAAAAATACCATATCCTGGTATTTTGGGGTAATATAACATAAAAATGTGTTGACAATTTTCTTAACCCAAAAATACCATATCCTGGTATTTTGGGGTAATATAACATAAAAATGTGTTGACAATTTTCTTAACCCAAAAATACCATATCCTGGTATTTTGGGGTAATATAACATAAAAATGTGTTGACAATTTTCTTAACCCAAAAATACCATATCCTGGTATTTTCGCTTTTGAAACATAAAAATGTGTTGACAATTTTCTTAACCCAAAAATACCATATCCTGGTATTTTGGGGTAATATAACATAAAAATGTGTTGACAATTTTCTTAACCCAAAAATACCATATCCTGGTATTTTGGGGTAATATAACATAAAAATGTGTTGACAATTTTCTTAACCCAATTATACCATATCCTGGTCTTTTCGCTTTTGAAACATAAAAATGTGTTGACAATTTTCTTAACCCAAAAATACCATATCCTGGTATTTTGGGGTAATATAACATAAAAATGTGTTGACAATTTTCTTAACCCAAAAATACCATATCCTGGTATTTTGGGGTAATATAACATAAAAATGTGTTGACAATTTTCTTAACCCAAAAATACCATATCCTGGTATTTTGGGGTAATATAACATAAAAATGTGTTGACAATTTTCTTAACCCATTATACCATATCCTGGTCTTTTCGCTTTTGAAACATAAAAATGTGTTGACAATTTTCTTAACCCAAAAATACCATATCCTGGTATTTTGGGGTAATATAACATAAAAATGTGTTGACAATTTTCTTAACCCAAAAATACCATATCCTGGTATTTTGGGGTAATATAACATAAAAATGTGTTGACAATTTTCTTAACCCAAAAATACCATATCCTGGTATTTTCGCTTTTGAAACATAAAAATGTGTTGACAATTTTCTTAACCCAAAAATACCATATCCTGGTATTTTGGGGTAATATAACATAAAAATGTGTTGACAATTTTCTTAACCCAAAAATACCATATCCTGGTATTTTGGGGTAATATAACATAAAAATGTGTTGACAATTTTCTTAACCCAATTATACCATATCCTGGTCTTTTCGCTTTTGAAACATAAAAATGTGTTGACAATTTTCTTAACCCAAAAATACCATATCCTGGTATTTTGGGGTAATATAACATAAAAATGTGTTGACAATTTTCTTAACCCAAAAATACCATATCCTGGTATTTTGGGGTAATATAACATAAAAATGTGTTGACAATTTTCTTAACCCAAAAATACCATATCCTGGTATTTTGGGGTAATATAACATAAAAATGTGTTGACAATTTTCTTAACCCAATTATACCATATCCTGGTCATTTCGCTTTTGAAACATAAAAATTTGTTGACAATTTTCTTAACCCAAAAATACCATATCCTGGTATTTTGGGGTAATATAACATAAAAATGTGTTGACAATTTTCTTAACCCAAAAATACCATATCCTGGTATTTTGGGGTAATATAACATAAAAATGTGTTGACAATTTTCTTAACCCAAAAATACCATATCCTGGTATTTTGGGGTAATATAACATAAAAATGTGTTGACAATTTTCTTAACCCAAAAATACCATATCCTGGTATTTTGGGGTAATATAACATAAAAATGTGTTGACAATTTTCTTAACCCAAAAATACCATATCCTGGTATTTTGGGGTAATATAACATAAAAATGTGTTGACAATTTTCTTAACCCAAAAATACCATATCCTGGTATTTTGGGGTAATATAACATAAAAATGTGTTGACAATTTTCTTAACCCAATAATACCATATCCTGGTATTTTGGGGTAATATAACATAAAAATGTGTTGACAATTTTCTTAACCCAATAATACCATATCCTGGTATTTTGGGGTAATATAACATAAAAATGTGTTGACAATTTTCTTAACCCAAAAATACCATATCCTGGTATTTTGGGGTAATATAACATAAAAATGTGTTGACAATTTTCTTAACCCAAAAATACCATATCCTGGTATTTTGGGGTAATATAACATAAAAATGTGTTGACAATTTTCTTAACCCAAAAATACCATATCCTGGTATTTTGGGGTAATATAACATAAAAATGTGTTGACAATTTTCTTAACCCAAAAATACCATATCCTGGTATTTTCGCTTTTGAAACATAAAAATGTGTTGACAATTTTCTTAACCCAAAAATACCATATCCTGGTATTTTGGGGTAATATAACATAAAAATGTGTTGACAATTTTCTTAACCCAAAAATACCATATCCTGGTATTTTGGGGTAATATAACATAAAAATGTGTTGACAATTTTCTTAACCCAATTATACCATATCCTGGTCTTTTCGCTTTTGAAACATAAAAATGTGTTGACAATTTTCTTAACCCAAAAATACCATATCCTGGTATTTTGGGGTAATATAACATAAAAATGTGTGACAATTTTCTTAACCCAAAAATACCATATCCTGGTATTTTGGGGTAATATAACATAAAAAATGTGTTGACAATTTTCTTAACCCAAAAATACCATATCCTGGTATTTTGGGGGTAATATAACATAAAAATGTGTTGACAATTTTCTTAACCCAATTATACCATATCCTGGTCTTTTCGCTTTTGAAACATAAAAATGTGTTGACAATTTTCTTAACCCAAAAATACCATATCCTGGTATTTTGGGGTAATATAACATAAAAATGTTGTTGACAATTTTCTTAAACCCAAAAATACCATATCCTGGTATTTTGGGGTAATATAACATAAAAATGTGTTGACAATTTTCTTAACCCAAAAATACCATATCCTGGTATTTTCGCTTTTGAAACATAAAAATGTGTTGACAATTTTCTTAACCCAAAAATACCATATCCTGGTATTTTGGGGTAATATAACATAAAAATGTGTTGACAATTTTCTTAACCCAAAAATACCATATCCTGGTATTTTGGGGTAATATAACATAAAAATGTGTTGACAATTTTCTTAACCCAATTATACCATATCCTGGTCTTTTCGCTTTTGAAACATAAAAATGTGTTGACAATTTTCTTAACCCAAAAATACCATATCCTGGTATTTTGGGGTAATATAACATAAAAATGTGTTGACAATTTTCTTAACCCAAAAATACCATATCCTGGTATTTTGGGGTAATATAACATAAAAATGTGTTGACAATTTTCTTAACCCAAAAATACCATATCCTGGTATTTTGGGGTAATATAACATAAAAATGTGTTGACAATTTTCTTAACCCAATTATACCATATCCTGGTCTTTTCGCTTTTGAAACATAAAAATTTGTTGACAATTTTCTTAACCCAAAAATACCATATCCTGGTATTTTGGGGTAATATAACATAAAAATGTGTTGACAATTTTCTTAACCCAAAAATACCATATCCTGGTATTTTGGGGTAATATAACATAAAAATGTGTTGACAATTTTCTTAACCCAAAAATACCATATCCTGGTATTTTGGGGTAATATAACATAAAAATGTGTTGACAATTTTCTTAACCCAAAAATACCATATCCTGGTATTTTGGGGTAATATAACATAAAAATGTGTTGACAATTTTCTTAACCCAAAAATACCATATCCTGGTATTTTGGGGTAATATAACATAAAAATGTGTTGACAATTTTCTTAACCCAAAAATACCATATCCTGGTATTTTGGGGTAATATAACATAAAAATGTGTTGACAATTTTCTTAACCCAAAAATACCATATCCTGGTATTTTGGGGTAATATAACATAAAAATGTGTTGACAATTTTCTTAACCCAATAATACCATATCCTGGTATTTTGGGGTAATATAACATAAAAATGTGTTGACAATTTTCTTAACCCAATAATACCATATCCTGGTCTTTTCGCTTTTGAAACATAAAAATGTGTTGACAATTTTCTTAACCCAAAAATACCATATCCTGGTATTTTGGGGTAATATAACATAAAAATGTGTTGACAATTTTCTTAACCCAATAATACCATATCCTGGTCTTTTCGCTTTTGAAACATAAAAATGTGTTGACAATTTTCTTAACCCAAAAATACCATATCCTGGTATTTTGGGGTAATATAACATAAAAATGTGTTGACAATTTTCTTAACCCAATAATACCATATCCTGGTCTTTTCGCTTTTGAAACATAAAAATGTGTTGACAATTTTCTTAACCCAAAAATACCATATCCTGGTATTTTGGGGTAATATAACATTAAAATGTGTTGACAATTTTCTTAACCCAAAAATACCATATCCTGGTATTTTGGGGTAATAAAATAATTTATTTATCATACCGTTTTTGTAGACTTTTATGTAATTAAAAAGTAAATACACAAATCACTGTTTAAAATGCATTGTTGTTGTTTTTGTCTGATCAATACCCATTCCCAAGGCTTCTACCGTAATTGGGGGAATTTATTTATCATACCGTTTTTGTGGACTTTTATGTAATTAAAAAGTAAATACACAAATCACTGTTTAAAATGCATTGTTGTTGTTTTTGTCTGATCAATACCCATTCCCAAGGCTTCTACCGTAATTGGGGGAATTTATTTATCATACCGTTTTTGTGGACTTTTATGTAATTAAAAAGTAAATACACAAATCACTGTTTAAAATGCATTGTTGTTGTTTTTGTCTGATCAATACCCATTCCCAAGGCTTCTACCGTAATTGGGGGAATTTATTTATCATACCGTTTTTGTGGACTTTTATGTAATTAAAAAGTAAATACACAAATCACTGTTTTAAATGCATTGTTGTTGTTTTTGTCTGATTAATACCCATTTCCAAGGCTTCTACCGTAATTGGGGGAATTTATTTATCATACCGTTTTTGTGGACTTTTATGTAATTAAAAAGTAAATACACAAATCACTGTTTAAAATGCATTGTTGTTGTTTTTGTCTGATTAATACCCATTTCCAAGGCTTCTACCGTAATTGGGGGAATTTATGAATTAAACCGTTTTTATGGACTTTTATGTAATTAAAAAGTAAATACACAAATCACTGTTTAAAATGCATTGTTGTTGTTTTTGTCTGATCAATACCCATTCCCAAGGCTTCTACCGTAATTGGGGGAATTTATTTATCATACCGTTTTTGTGGACTTTTATGTAATTAAAAAGTAAATACACAAATCACTGTTTTAAATGCATTGTTGTTGTTTTTGTCTGATTAATACCCATTCCCAAGGCTTCTACCGTAATTGGGGGAATTTATGAATTATACCGTTTTTATGGACTTTTATGTAATTAAAAAGTAAATACACAAATCACTGTTTAAAATGCATTGTTGTTGTTTTTGTCTGATCAATACCCATTCCCAAGGCTTCTACCGTAATTGGGGGAATTTATTTATCATACCGTTTTTGTGGACTTTTATGTAATTAAAAAGTAAATACACAAATCACTGTTTAAAATGCATTGTTGTTGTTTTTGTCTGATCAATACCCATTCCCAAGGCTTCTACCGTAATTGTGGGAATTTATTTATCATACCGTTTTTGTGGACTTTTATGTAATTAAAAAGTAAATACACAAATCACTGTTTAAAATGCATTGTTGTTGTTTTTGTCTGATCAATACCCATTCCCAAGGCTTCTACCGTAATTGGGGGAATTTATTTATCATACCGTTTTTGTGGACTTTTATGTAATTAAAAAGAAAATACACAAATCACTGTTTTAAATGCATTGTTGTTGTTTTTGTCTGATTAATACCCATTTCCAAGGCTTCTACCGTAATTGGGGGAATTTATTTATCATACCGTTTTTGTGGACTTTTATGTAATTAAAAAGTAAATACACAAATCACTGTTTTAAATGCATTGTTGTTGTTTTTGTCTGATTAATACCCATTTCCAAGGCTTCTACCGTAATTGGGGGAATTTATTTATCATACCGTTTTTGTGGACTTTTATGTAATTAAAAAGTAAATACACAAATCACTGTTTTAAATGCATTGTTGTTGTTTTTGTCTGATTAATACCCATTTCCAAGGCTTCTACCGTAATTGGGGGAATTTATTTATCATACCGTTTTTGTGGACTTTTATGTAATTAAAAAGTAAATACACAAATCACTGTTTTAAATGCATTGTTGTTGTTTTTGTCTGATTAATACCCATTTCCAAGGCTTCTACCGTAATTGGGGGAATTTATTTATCATACCGTTTTTGTGGACTTTTATGTAATTAAAAAGTAAATACACAAATCACTGTTTTAAATGCATTGTTGTTGTTTTTGTCTGATTAATACCCATTTCCAAGGCTTCTACCGTAATTGGGGGAATTTATTTATCATACCGTTTTTGTGGACTTTTATGTAATTAAAAAGTAAATACACAAATCACTGTTTTAAATGCATTGTTGTTGTTTTTGTCTGATCAATACCCATTCCCAAGGCTTCTACCGTAATTGTGGGAATTTATTTATCATACCGTTTTTGTGGACTTTTATGTAATTAAAAAGTAAATACACAAATCACTGTTTAAAATGCATTGTTGTTGTTTTTGTCTGATCAATACCCATTCCCAAGGCTTCTACCGTAATTGGGGGAATTTATTTATCATACCGTTTTTGTGGACTTTTATGTAATTAAAAAGTAAATACACAAATCACTGTTTAAAATGCATTGTTGTTGTTTTTGTCTGATTAATACCCATTTCCAAGGCTTCTACCGTAATTGGGGGAATTTATTTATCATACCGTTTTTGTGGACTTTTATGTAATTAAAAAGTAAATACACAAATCACTGTTTTAAATGCATTGTTGTTGTTTTTGTCTGATTAATACCCATTTCCAAGGCTTCTACCGTAATTGGGGGAATTTATTTATCATACCGTTTTTGTGGACTTTTATGTAATTAAAAAGTAAATACACAAATCACTGTTTAAAATGCATTGTTGTTGTTTTTGTCTGATCAATACCCATTCCCAAGGCTTCTACCGTAATTGGGGGAATTTATTTATCATACCGTTTTTGTGGACTTTTATGTAATTAAAAAGTAAATACACAAATCACTGTTTAAAATGCATTGTTGTTGTTTTTGTCTGATTAATACCCATTCCCAAGGCTTCTACCGTAATTGGGGGAATTTATTTATCATACCGTTTTTATGGACTTTTATGTAATTAAAAAGTAAATACACAAATCACTGTTTTAAATGCATTGTTGTTGTTTTTGTCTGATTCAATACCCATTCCCAAGGCTTCTACCGTAATTGGGGGAATTTATGAATTATACCGTTTTTGTGGACTTTTATGTAATTAAAAAGTAAATACACAAATCACTGTTTTAAATGCATTGTTGTTGTTTTTGTCTGATCAATACCCATTCCCAAGGCTTCTACCGTAATTGGGGGAATTTATGAATTATACCGTTTTTATGGACTTTTATGTAATTAAAAAGTAAATACACAAATCACTGTTTTAAATGCATTGTTGTTGTTTTTGTCTGATCAATACCCATTCCCAAGGCTTCTACCGTAATTGGGGGAATTTATTTATCATACCGTTTTTGTGGACTTTTATGTAATTAAAAAGTAAATACACAAATCACTGTTTAAAATGCATTGTTGTTGTTTTTGTCTGATCAATACCCATTCCCAAGGCTTCTACCGTAATTGGGGGAATTTATTTATCATACCGTTTTTGTGGACTTTTATGTAATTAAAAAGTAAATACACAAATCACTGTTTAAAATGCATTGTTGTTGTTTTTGTCTGATTAATACC
The DNA here is from genome assembly GCA_024447195.1 of Panagrolaimus sp. LJ2414. Taxonomy (NCBI): domain Eukaryota; kingdom Metazoa; phylum Nematoda; class Chromadorea; order Rhabditida; family Panagrolaimidae; genus Panagrolaimus; species Panagrolaimus sp. LJ2414. The sequence continues at coordinate 470,024 of JAMRXY010000009.1, read as the reverse complement.
CATTTCCAAGGCTTCTACCGTAATTGGGGGAATTTATGAATTATACCGTTTTTATGGACTTTTATGTAATTAAAAAGTAAATACACAAATCACTGTTTAAAATGCATTGTTGTTGTTTTTGTCTGATCAATACCCATTCCCAAGGCTCTATTCTACCGTAATTGGGGGAATTTATTTATCATACCGTTTTTGTGGACTTTTATGTAATTAAAAAGTAAATACACAAATCACTGTTTAAAATGCATTGTTGTTGTTTTTGTCTGATTAATACCCATTCCCAAGGCTTCTACCGTAATTGGGGGAATTTATTTATCATACCGTTTTTGTGGACTTTTATGTAATTAAAAAGTAAATACACAAATCACTGTTTAAAATGCATTGTTGTTGTTTTTGTCTGATCAATACCCATTCCCAAGGCTTCTACCGTAATTGGGGGAATTTATTTATCATACCGTTTTTGTGGACTTTTAAGTAATTAAAAAGTAAATACACAAATCACTGTTTAAAATGCATTGTTGTTGTTTTTGTCTGATTAATACCCATTCCCAAGGCTTCTACCGTAATTGGGGGAATTTATTTATCATACCGTTTTTGTGGACTTTTATGTAATTAAAAAGTAAATACACAAATCACTGTTTAAAATGCATTGTTGTTGTTTTTGTCTGATCAATACCCATTCCCAAGGCTTCTACCGTAATTGGGGGAATTTATTTATCATACCGTTTTTGTGGACTTTTATGTAATTAAAAAGTAAATACACAAATCACTGTTTAAAATGCATTGTTGTTGTTTTTGTCTGATTAATACCCATTCCCAAGGCTTCTACCGTAATTGGGGGAATTTATTTATCATACCGTTTTTGTGGACTTTTATGTAATTAAAAAGTAAATACACAAATCACTGTTTAAAATGCATTGTTGTTGTTTTTGTCTGATTAATACCCATTCCCAAGGCTTCTACCGTAATTGGGGGAATTTATTTATCATACCGTTTTTGTGGACTTTTATGTAATTAAAAAGTAAATACACAAATCACTGTTTAAAATGCATTGTTGTTGTTTTTGTCTGATTAATACCCATTCCCAAGGCTTCTACCGTAATTGGGGGAATTTATGAATTATACTGTTTTTATGGACTTTTATGTCATTAAAAAGTAAATACAAAAATCACTGTTTAAAATGCATTGTTGTTGTTTTTGTCTGATTAATACCCATTCCCAAGGCTTCTACCGTAATTGGGGGAATTTATTTATCATACCGTTTTTGTGGACTTTTATGTAATTAAAAAGTAAATACACAAATCACTGTTTAAAATGCATTGTTGTTGTTTTTGTCTGATCAATACCCATTCCCAAGGCTTCTACCGTAATTGGGGGAATTTATTTATCATACCGTTTTTGTGGACTTTTATGTAATTAAAAAGTAAATACACAAATCACTGTTTAAAATGCATTGTTGTTGTTTTTGTCTGATCAATACCCATTCCCAAGGCTTCTACCGTAATTGGGGGAATTTATTTATCATACCGTTTTTGTGGACTTTTATGTAATTAAAAAGTAAATACACAAATCACTGTTTAAAATGCATTGTTGTTGTTTTTGTCTGATCAATACCCATTCCCAAGGCTTCTACCGTAATTGGGGGAATTTATTTATCATACCGTTTTTGTGGACTTTTATGTAATTAAAAAGTAAATACACAAATCACTGTTTAAAATGCATTGTTGTTGTTTTTGTCTGATTAATACCCATTCCCAAGGCTTCTACCGTAATTGGGGGAATTTATTTATCATACCGTTTTTGTGGACTTTTATGTAATTAAAAAGTAAATACACAAATCACTGTTTAAAATGCATTGTTGTTGTTTTTGTCTGATTAATACCCATTCCCAAGGCTTCTACCGTAATTGGGGGAATTTATTTATCATACCGTTTTTGTGGACTTTTATGTAATTAAAAAGTAAATACACAAATCACTGTTTAAAATGCATTGTTGTTGTTTTTGTCTGATCAATACCCATTCCCAAGGCTTCTACCGTAATTGGGGGAATTTATTTATCATACCGTTTTGTGGACTTTTATGTAATTAAAAAGTAAATACACAAATCACTGTTTAAAATGCATTGTTGTTGTTTTTGTCTGATTAATACCCATTCCCAAGGCTTCTACCGTAATTGGGGGAATTTATTTATCATACCGTTTTTGTGGACTTTTATGTAATTAAAAAGTAAATACACAAATCACTGTTTAAAATGCATTGTTGTTGTTTTTGTCTGATCAATACCCATTCCCAAGGCTTCTACCGTAATTGGGGGAATTTATTTATCATACCGTTTTTGTGGACTTTTATGTAATTAAAAAGTAAATACACAAATCACTGTTTTAAATGCATTGTTGTTGTTTTTGTCTGATTAATACCCATTCCCAAGGCTTCTACCGTAATTGGGGGAATTTATGAATTATACTGTTTTTATGGACTTTTATGTCATTAAAAAGTAAATACAAAAATCACTGTTTAAAATGCATTGTTGTTGTTTTTGTCTGATTAATACCCATTCCCAAGGCTTCTACCGTAATTGGGGGAATTTATTTATCATACCGTTTTTGTGGACTTTTATGTAATTAAAAAGTAAATACACAAATCACTGTTTAAAATGCATTGTTGTTGTTTTTGTCTGATCAATACCCATTCCCAAGGCTTCTACCGTAATTGGGGGAATTTATTTATCATACCGTTTTTGTGGACTTTTATGTAATTAAAAAGTAAATACACAAATCACTGTTTAAAATGCATTGTTGTTGTTTTTTGTCTGATCAATACCCATTCCCAAGGCTTCTACCGTAATTGGGGGAATTTATTTATCATACCGTTTTTGTGGACTTTTATGTAATTAAAAAGTAAATACACAAATCACTGTTTAAAATGCATTGTTGTTGTTTTTGTCTGATTAATACCCATTCCCAAGGCTTCTACCGTAATTGGGGGAATTTATTTATCATACCGTTTTTGTGGACTTTTATGTAATTAAAAGTAAATACACAAATCACTGTTTAAAATGCATTGTTGTTGTTTTTGTCTGATCAATACCCATTCCCAAGGCTTCTACCGTAATTGGGGGAATTTATTTATCATACCGTTTTTGTGGACTTTTATGTAATTAAAAAGTAAATACACAAATCACTGTTTAAAATGCATTGTTGTTGTTTTTGTCTGATTAATACCCATTCCCAAGGCTTCTACCGTAATTGGGGGAATTTATTTATCATACCGTTTTTGTGGACTTTTATGTAATTAAAAAGTAAATACACAAATCACTGTTTAAAATGCATTGTTGTTGTTTTTGTCTGATCAATACCCATTCCCAAGGCTTCTACCGTAATTGGGGGAATTTATTTATCATACCGTTTTTGTGGACTTTTATGTAATTAAAAAGTAAATACACAAATCACTGTTTAAAATGCATTGTTGTTGTTTTTGTCTGATTAATACCCATTCCCAAGGCTTCTACCGTAATTGGGGGAATTTATTTATCATACCGTTTTTGTGGACTTTTATGTAATTAAAAAGTAAATACACAAATCACTGTTTAAAATGCATTGTTGTTGTTTTTGTCTGATTAATACCCATTCCCAAGGCTTCTACCGTAATTGGGGGAATTTATGAATTATACTGTTTTTATGGACTTTTATGTCATTAAAAAGTAAATACAAAAATCACTGTTTAAAATGCATTGTTGTTGTGGTCTTTTCGCTTTTGAAACATAAAAATGTGTTGACAATTTTCTTAACCCAAAAATACCATATCCTGGTATTTTGGGGTAATATAACATAAAAATGTGTTGACAATTTTCTTAACCCAAAAATACCATATCCTGGTATTTTGGGGTAATATAACATAAAAATGTGTTGACAATTTTCTTAACCCAAAAATACCATATCCTGGTATTTTGGGGTAATATAACATAAAAATGTGTTGACAATTTTCTTAACCCAAAAATACCATATCCTGGTATTTTCGCTTTTGAAACATAAAAATGTGTTGACAATTTTCTTAACCCAAAAATACCATATCCTGGTATTTTGGGGTAATATAACATAAAAATGTGTTGACAATTTTCTTAACCCAAAAATACCATATCCTGGTATTTTGGGGTAATATAACATAAAAATGTGTTGACAATTTTCTTAACCCAAAAATACCATATCCTGGTATTTTGGGGTAATATAACATAAAAATGTGTTGACAATTTTCTTAACCCAAAAATACCATATCCTGGTATTTTGGGGTAATATAACATAAAAATGTGTTGACAATTTTCTTAACCCAATAATACCATATCCTGGTATTTTGGGGTAATATAACATAAAAATGTGTTGACAATTTTCTTAACCCAATAATACCATATCCTGGTATTTTGGGGTAATATAACATAAAAATGTGTTGACAATTTTCTTAACCCAAAAATACCATATCCTGGTATTTTGGGGTAATATAACATAAAAATGTGTTGACAATTTTCTTAACCCAAAAATACCATATCCTGGTCTTTTCGCTTTTGAAACATAAAAATGTGTTGACAATTTTCTTAACCCAAAAATACCATATCCTGGTATTTTGGGGTAATATAACATAAAAATGTGCTGACAATTTTCTTAACCCAAAAATACCATATCCTGGTATTTTGGGGTAATATAACATAAAAATGTGTTGACAATTTTCTTAACCCAAAAATACCATATCCTGGTATTTTGGGGTAATATAACATAAAAATGTGTTGACAATTTTCTTAACCCAAAAATACCATATCCTGGTATTTTGGGGTAATATAACATAAAAATGTGTTGACAATTTTCTTAACCCAAAAATACCATATCCTGGTATTTTGGGGTAATATAACATAAAAATGTGTTGACAATTTTCTTAACCCAAAAATACCATATCCTGGTATTTTGGGGTAATATAACATAAAAATGTGTTGACAATTTTCTTAACCCAAAAATACCATATCCTGGTATTTTGGGGTAATATAACATAAAAATGTGTTGACAATTTTCTTAACCCAAAAATACCATATCCTGGTATTTTCGCTTTTGAAACATAAAAATGTGTTGACAATTTTCTTAACCCAAAAATACCATATCCTGGTATTTTGGGGTAATATAACATAAAAATGTGTTGACAATTTTCTTAACCCAAAAATACCATATCCTGGTATTTTGGGGTAATATAACATAAAAATGTGTTGACAATTTTCTTAACCCAAAAATACCATATCCTGGTATTTTGGGGTAATATAACATAAAAATGTGTTGACAATTTTCTTAACCCAATAATACCATATCCTGGTCTTTTCGCTTTTGAAACATAAAAATGTGTTGACAATTTTCTTAACCCAAAAATACCATATCCTGGTATTTTGGGGTAATATAACATAAAAATGTGTTGACAATTTTCTTAACCCAATAATACCATATCCTGGTCTTTTCGCTTTTGAAACATAAAAATGTGTTGACAATTTTCTTAACCCAAAAATACCATATCCTGGTATTTTGGGGTAATATAACATAAAAATGTGTTGACAATTTTCTTAACCCAATAATACCATATCCTGGTCTTTTCGCTTTTGAAACATAAAAATGTGTTGACAATTTTCTTAACCCAAAAATACCATATCCTGGTATTTTGGGGTAATATAACATAAAAATGTGTTGACAATTTTCTTAACCCAATAATACCATATCCTGGTCTTTTCGCTTTTGAAACATAAAAATGTGTTGACAATTTTCTTAACCCAAAAATACCATATCCTGGTATTTTGGGGTAATATAACATAAAAATGTGTTGACAATTTTCTTAACCCAAAAATACCATATCCTGGTATTTTGGGGTAATATAACATAAAAATGTGTTGACAATTTTCTTAACCCAAAAATACCATATCCTGGTATTTTGGGGTAATATAACATAAAAATGTGTTGACAATTTTCTTAACCCAAAAATACCATATCCTGGTATTTTCGCTTTTGAAACATAAAAATGTGTTGACAATTTTCTTAACCCAAAAATACCATATCCTGGTATTTTGGGGTAATATAACATAAAAATGTGTTGACAATTTTCTTAACCCAAAAATACCATATCCTGGTATTTTGGGGTAATATAACATAAAAATGTGTTGACAATTTTCTTAACCCAAAAATACCATATCCTGGTATTTTGGGGTAATATAACATAAAAATGTGTTGACAATTTTCTTAACCCAATAATACCATATCCTGGTATTTTGGGGTAATATAACATAAAAATGTGTTGACAATTTTCTTAACCCAAAAATACCATATCCTGGTATTTTGGGGTAATATAACATAAAAATGTGTTGACAATTTTCTTAACCCAATAATACCATATCCTGGTATTTTGGGGTAATATAACATAAAAATGTGTTGACAATTTTCTTAACCCAATAATACCATATCCTGGTATTTTGGGGTAATATAACATAAAAATGTGTTGACAATTTTCTTAACCCAAAAATACCATATCCTGGTATTTTGGGGTAATATAACATAAAAATGTGTTGACAATTTTCTTAACCCAAAAATACCATATCCTGGTCTTTTCGCTTTTGAAACATAAAAATGTGTTGACAATTTTCTTAACCCAAAAATACCATATCCTGGTATTTTGGGGTAATATAACATAAAAATGTGTTGACAATTTTCTTAACCCAAAAATACCATATCCTGGTATTTTGGGGTAATATAACATAAAAATGTGTTGACAATTTTCTTAACCCAATAATACCATATCCTGGTCTTTTCGCTTTTGAAACATAAAAATGTGTTGACAATTTTCTTAACCCAAAAATACCATATCCTGGTATTTTGGGGTAATATAACATAAAAATGTGTTGACAATTTTCTTAACCCAATAATACCATATCCTGGTCTTTTCGCTTTTGAAACATAAAAATGTGTTGACAATTTTCTTAACCCAAAAATACCATATCCTGGTATTTTGGGGTAATATAACATAAAAATGTGTTGACAATTTTCTTAACCCAATAATACCATATCCTGGTCTTTTCGCTTTTGAAACATAAAAATGTGTTGACAATTTTCTTAACCCAAAAATACCATATCCTGGTATTTTGGGGTAATATAACATAAAAATGTGTTGACAATTTTCTTAACCCAATAATACCATATCCTGGTCTTTTCGCTTTTGAAACATAAAAATGTGTTGACAATTTTCTTAACCCAAAAATACCATATCCTGGTATTTTGGGGTAATATAACATAAAAATGTGTTGACAATTTTCTTAACCCAATAATACCATATCCTGGTCTTTTCGCTTTTGAAACATAAAAATGTGTTGACAATTTTCTTAACCCAAAAATACCATATCCTGGTATTTTGGGGTAATATAACATAAAAATGTGTTGACAATTTTCTTAACCCAATAATACCATATCCTGGTCTTTTCGCTTTTGAAACATAAAAATGTGTTGACAATTTTCTTAACCCAAAAATACCATATCCTGGTATTTTGGGGTAATATAACATAAAAATGTGTTGACAATTTTCTTAACCCAAAAATACCATATCCTGGTCTTTTCGCTTTTGAAACATAAAAATGTGTTGACAATTTTCTTAACCCAATAATACCATATCCTGGTCTTTTCGCTTTTGAAACATAAAAATGTGTTGACAATTTTCTTAACCCAAAAATACCATATCCTGGTATTTTGGGGTAATATAACATAAAAATGTGTTGACAATTTTCTTAACCCAAAAATACCATATCCTGGTATTTTGGGGTAATATAACATAAAAATGTGTTGACAATTTTCTTAACCCAAAAATACCATATCCTGGTATTTTGGGGTAATATAACATAAAAATGTGTTGACAATTTTCTTAACCCAATAATACCATATCCTGGTCTTTTCGCTTTTGAAACATAAAAATGTGTTGACAATTTTCTTAACCCAAAAATACCATATCCTGGTATTTTGGGGTAATATAACATAAAAATGTGTTGACAATTTTCTTAACCCAATAATACCATATCCTGGTCTTTTCGCTTTTGAAACATAAAAATGTGTTGACAATTTTCTTAACCCAATAATACCATATCCTGGTATTTTGGGGTAATATAACATAAAAATGTGTTGACAATTTTCTTAACCCAAAAATACCATATCCTGGTATTTTGGGGTAATATAACATAAAAATGTGTTGACAATTTTCTTAACCCAATAATACCATATCCTGGTATTTTGGGGTAATATAACATAAAAATGTGTTGACAATTTTCTTAACCCAATAATACCATATCCTGGTATTTTGGGGTAATATAACATAAAAATGTGTTGACAATTTTCTTAACCCAAAAATACCATATCCTGGTATTTTGGGGTAATATAACATAAAAATGTGTTGACAATTTTCTTAACCCAAAAATACCATATCCTGGTCTTTTCGCTTTTGAAACATAAAAATGTGTTGACAATTTTCTTAACCCAAAAATACCATATCCTGGTATTTTGGGGTAATATAACATAAAAATGTGTTGACAATTTTCTTAACCCAAAAATACCATATCCTGGTATTTTGGGGTAATATAACATAAAAATGTGTTGACAATTTTCTTAACCCAAAAATACCATATCCTGGTCTTTTCGCTTTTGAAACATAAAAATGTGTTGACAATTTTCTTAACCCAATAATACCATATCCTGATCTTTTCGCTTTTGAAACATAAAAATGTGTTGACAATTTTCTTAACGCAAAAATACCATATCCTGGTATTTTGGGGTAATATAACATAAAAATGTGTTGACAATTTTCTTAACCCAAAAATACCATATCCTGGTATTTTCGCTTTTGAAACATAAAAATGTGTTGACAATTTTCTTAACCCAAAAATACCATATCCTGGTATTTTGGGGTAATATAACATAAAAATGTGTTGACAATTTTCTTAACCCAATAATAACATATCCTGGTCTTTTCGCTTTTGAAACATAAAAATGTGTTGACAATTTTCTTAACCCAAAAATACCATATCCTGGTATTTTGGGGTAATATAACATAAAAATGTGTTGACAATTTTCTTAACCCAAAAATACCATATCCTGGTATTTTGGGGTAATATAACATAAAAATGTGTTGACAATTTTCTTAACCCAAAAATACCATATCCTGGTATTTTGGGGTAATATAACATAAAAATGTGTTGACAATTTTCTTAACCCAAAAATACCATATCCTGGTCTTTTCGCTTTTGAAACATAAAAATGTGTTGACAATTTTCTTAACCCAATAATACCATATCCTGGTCTTTTCGCTTTTGAAACATAAAAATGTGTTGACAATTTTCTTAACCCAAAAATACCATATCCTGGTATTTTGGGGTAATATAACATAAAAATGTGTTGACAATTTTCTTAACCCAAAAATACCATATCCTGGTATTTTGGGGTAATATAACATAAAAATGTGTTGACAATTTTCTTAACCCAAAAATACCATATCCTGGTATTTTGGGGTAATATAACATAAAAATGTGTTGACAATTTTCTTAACCCAATAATACCATATCCTGGTCTTTTCGCTTTTGAAACATAAAAATGTGTTGACAATTTTCTTAACCCAAAAATACCATATCCTGGTATTTTGGGGTAATATAACATAAAAATGTGTTGACAATTTTCTTAACCCAATAATACCATATCCTGGTCTTTTCGCTTTTGAAACATAAAAATGTGTTGACAATTTTCTTAACCCAATAATACCATATCCTGGTATTTTGGGGTAATATAACATAAAAATGTGTTGACAATTTTCTTAACCCAATAATACCATATCCTGGTATTTTGGGGTAATATAACATAAAAATGTGTTGACAATTTTCTTAACCCAATAATACCATATCCTGGTATTATTGGGTAATATAACATAAAAATGTGTTGACAATTTTCTTAACCCAATAATACCATATCCTGGTCTTTTCGCTTTTGAAACATAAAAATGTGTTGACAATTTTCTTAACCCAAAAATACCATATCCTGGTATTTTGGGGTAATATAACATAAAAATGTGTTGACAATTTTCTTAACCCAATAATACCATATCCTGGTATTTTGGGGTAATATAACATAAAAATGTGTTGACAATTTTCTTAACCCAATAATACCATATCCTGGTCTTTTCGCTTTTGAAACATAAAAATGTGTTGACAATTTTCTTAACCCAAAAATACCATATCCTGGTATTTTGGGGTAATATAACATAAAAATGTGTTGACAATTTTCTTAACCCAATAATACCATATCCTGGTCTTTTCGCTTTTGAAACATAAAAATGTGTTGACAATTTTCTTAACCCAAAAATACCATATCCTGGTATTTTGGGGTAATATAACATAAAAATGTGTTGACAATTTTCTTAACCCAATAATACCATATCCTGGTCTTTTCGCTTTTGAAACATAAAAATGTGTTGACAATTTTCTTAACCCAATAATACCATATCCTGGTATTTTGGGGGTAATATAACATAAAAATGTGTTGACAATTTTCTTAACCCAATAATACCATATCCTGGTATTTTGGGGTAATATAACATAAAAATGTGTTGACAATTTTCTTAACCCAATAATACCATATCCTGGTCTTTTCGCTTTTGAAACATAAAAATGTGTTGACAATTTTCTTAACCCAATAATACCATATCCTGGTATTTTGGGGTAATATAACATAAAAATGTGTTGACAATTTTCTTAACCCAATAATACCATATCCTGGTCTTTTCGCTTTTGAAACATAAAAATGTGTTGACAATTTTCTTAACCCAATAATACCATATCCTGGTATTTTGGGGTAATATAACATAAAAATGTGTTGACAATTTTCTTAACCCAATAATACCATATCCTGGTCTTTTCGCTTTTGAAACATAAAAATGTGTTGACAATTTTCTTAACCCAATAATACCATATCCTGGTATTTTGGGGGTAATATAACATAAAAATGTGTTGACAATTTTCTTAACCCAAAAATACCATATCCTGGTATTTTGGGGTAATATAACATAAAAATGTGTTGACAATTTTCTTAACCCAATAATACCATATCCTGGTCTTTTCGCTTTTGAAACATAAAAATGTGTTGACAATTTTCTTAACCCAATAATACCATATCCTGGTATTTTGGGGTAATATAACATAAAAATGTGTTGACAATTTTCTTAACCCAATAATACCATATCCTGGTATTTTGGGGTAATATAACATAAAAATGTGTTGACAATTTTTTTAACCCAATAATACCATATCCTGGTATTATTGGGTAATATAACATAAAAATGTGTTGACAATTTTCTTAACCCAATAATACCATATCCTGGTCTTTTCGCTTTTGAAACATAAAAATGTGTTGACAATTTTCTTAACCCAAAAATACCATATCCTGGTATTTTGGGGTAATATAACATAAAAATGTGTTGACAATTTTCTTAACCCAATAATACCATATCCTGGTATTTTGGGGTAATATAACATAAAAATGTGTTGACAATTTTCTTAACCCAATAATACCATATCCTGGTATTTTGGGGTAATATAACATAAAAATGTGTTGACAATTTTCTTAACCCAATAATACCATATCCTGGTATTTTGGGGTAATATAACATAAAAATGTGTTGACAATTTTCTTAACCCAATAATACCATATCCTGGTCTTTTCGCTTTTGAAACATAAAAATGTGTTGACAATTTTCTTAACCCAATAATACCATATCCTGGTATTTTGGGGTAATATAACATAAAAATGTGTTGACAATTTTCTTAACCCAATAATACCATATCCTGGTCTTTTCGCTTTTGAAACATAAAAATGTGTTGACAATTTTCTTAACCCAATAATACCATATCCTGGTATTTTGGGGGTAATATAACATAAAAATGTGTTGACAATTTTCTTAACCCAAAAATACCATATCCTGGTATTTTGGGGTAATATAACATAAAAATGTGTTGACAATTTTCTTAACCCAATAATACCATATCCTGGTCTTTTCGCTTTTGAAACATAAAAATGTGTTGACAATTTTCTTAACCCAATAATACCATATCCTGGTATTTTGGGGTAATATAACATAAAAATGTGTTGACAATTTTCTTAACCCAATAATACCATATCCTGGTCTTTTCGCTTTTGAAACATAAAAATGTGTTGACAATTTTCTTAACCCAATAATACCATATCCTGGTATTATTGGGTAATATAACATAAAAATGTGTTGACAATTTTCTTAACCCAAAAATACCATATCCGGGTATTTTGGGGTAATATAACATAAAAATGTGTTGACAATTTTCTTAACCCAATAATACCATATCCTGGTATTTTGGGGTAATATAACATAAAAATGTGTTGACAATTTTCTTAACCCAATAATACCATATCCTGGTCTTTTCGCTTTTGAAACATAAAAATGTGTTGACAATTTTCTTAACCCAAAAATACCATATCCTGGTATTTTGGGGTAATATAACATAAAAATGTGTTGACAATTTTCTTAACCCAATAATACCATATCCTGGTCTTTTCGCTTTTGAAACATAAAAATGTGTTGACAATTTTCTTAACCCAAAAATACCATATCCTGGTATTTTGGGGTAATATAACATAAAAATGTGTTGACAATTTTCTTAACCCAATAATACCATATCCTGGTCTTTTCGCTTTTGAAACATAAAAATGTGTTGACAATTTTCTTAACCCAAAAATACCATATCCTGGTATTTTGGGGGTAATATAACATAAAAATGTGTTGACAATTTTCTTAACCCAATAATACCATATCCTGGTCTTTTCGCTTTTGAAACATAAAAATGTGTTGACAATTTTCTTAACCCAAAAATACCATATCCTGGTATTTTGGGGTAATATAACATAAAAATGTGTTGACAATTTTCTTAACCCAATAATACCATATCCTGGTCTTTTCGCTTTTGAAACATAAAAATGTGTTGACAATTTTCTTAACCCAAAAATACCATATCCTGGTATTTTGGGGGTAATATAACATAAAAATGTGTTGACAATTTTCTTAACCCAATAATACCATATCCTGGTCTTTTCGCTTTTGAAACATAAAAATGTGTTGACAATTTTCTTAACCCAAAAATACCATATCCTGGTATTTTGGGGTAATATAACATAAAAATGTGTTGACAATTTTCTTAACCCAATAATACCATATCCTGGTATTTTGGGGGTAATATAACATAAAAATGTGTTGACAATTTTCTTAACCCAATAATACCATATCCTGGTCTTTTCGCTTTTGAAACATAAAAATGTGTTGACAATTTTCTTAACCCAAAAATACCATATCCTGGTATTTTGGGGTAATATAACATAAAAATGTGTTGACAATTTTCTTAACCCAATAATACCATATCCTGGTATTTTGGGGTAATATAACATAAAAATGTGTTGACAATTTTCTTAACCCAATAATACCATATCCTGGTATTTTGGGGTAATATAACATAAAAATGTGTTGACAATTTTCTTAACCCAAAAATACCATATCCTGGTATTTTGGGGTAATATAACATAAAAATGTGTTGACAATTTTCTTAACCCAATAATACCATATCCTGGTCTTTTCGCTTTTGAAACATAAAAATGTGTTGACAATTTTCTTAACCCAAAAATACCATATCCTGGTATTTTGGGGTAATATAACATAAAAATGTGTTGACAATTTTCTTAACCCAAAAATACCATATCCTGGTATTTTCGCTTTTGAAACATAAAAATGTGTTGACAATTTTCTTAACCCAAAAATACCATATCCTGGTATTTTGGGGTAATATAACATAAAAATGTGTTGACAATTTTCTTAACCCAATAATACCATATCCTGGTCTTTTCGCTTTTGAAACATAAAAATGTGTTGACAATTTTCTTAACCCAAAAATACCATATCCTGGTATTTTGGGGTAATATAACATAAAAATGTGTTGACAATTTTCTTAACCCAAAAATACCATATCCTGGTATTTTGGGGTAATATAACATAAAAATGTGTTGACAATTTTCTTAACCCAAAAATACCATATCCTGGTATTTTGGGGTAATATAACATAAAAATGTGTTGACAATTTTCTTAACCCAATAATACCATATCCTGGTCTTTTCGCTTTTGAAACATAAAAATGTGTTGACAATTTTCTTAACCCAAAAATACCATATCCTGGTATTTTGGGGTAATATAACATAAAAATGTGTTGACAATTTTCTTAACCCAATAATACCATATCCTGGTCTTTTCGCTTTTGAAACATAAAAATGTGTTGACAATTTTCTTAACCCAATAATACCATATCCTGGTATTTTGGGGTAATATAACATAAAAATGTGTTGACAATTTTCTTAACCCAAAAATACCATATCCTGGTATTTTGGGGTAATATAACATAAAAATGTGTTGACAATTTTCTTAACCCAATAATACCATATCCTGGTATTTTGGGGTAATATAACATAAAAATGTGTTGACAATTTTCTTAACCCAATAATACCATATCCTGGTATTTTGGGGTAATATAACATAAAAATGTGTTGACAATTTTCTTAACCCAATAATACCATATCCTGGTCTTTTCGCTTTTGAAACATAAAAATGTGTTGACAATTTTCTTAACCCAAAAATACCATATCCTGGTATTTTGGGGTAATATAACATAAAAATGTGTTGACAATTTTCTTAACCCAAAAATACCATATCCTGGTATTTTGGGGTAATATAACATAAAAATGTGTTGACAATTTTCTTAACCCAAAAATACCATATCCTGGTATTTTGGGGTAATATAACATAAAAATGTGTTGACAATTTTCTTAACCCAAAAATACCATATCCTGGTCTTTTCGCTTTTGAAACATAAAAATGTGTTGACAATTTTCTTAACCCAAAAATACCATATCCTGGTATTTTGGGGTAATATAACATAAAAATGTGTTGACAATTTTCTTAACCCAAAAATACCATATCCTGGTATTTTGGGGTAATATAACATAAAAATGTGTTGACAATTTTCTTAACCCAAAAATACCATATCCTGGTATTTTGGGGTAATATAACATAAAAATGTGTTGACAATTTTCTTAACCCAAAAATACCATATCCTGGTATTTTGGGGTAATATAACATAAAAATGTGTTGACAATTTTCTTAACCCAATAATACCATATCCTGGTATTTTGGGGTAATATAACATAAAAATGTGTTGACAATTTTCTTAACCCAAAAATACCATATCCTGGTATTTTGGGGTAATATAACATAAAAATGTGTTGACAATTTTCTTAACCCAATAATACCATATCCTGGTCTTTTCGCTTTTGAAACATAAAAATGTGTTGACAATTTTCTTAACCCAAAAATACCATATCCTGGTATTTTGGGGTAATATAACATAAAAATGTGTTGACAATTTTCTTAACCCAAAAATACCATATCCTGGTATTTTCGCTTTTGAAACATAAAAATGTGTTGACAATTTTCTTAACCCAAAAATACCATATCCTGGTATTTTGGGGTAATATAACATAAAAATGTGTTGACAATTTTCTTAACCCAATAATACCATATCCTGGTCTTTTCGCTTTTGAAACATAAAAATGTGTTGACAATTTTCTTAACCCAAAAATACCATATCCTGGTATTTTGGGGTAATATAACATAAAAATGTGTTGACAATTTTCTTAACCCAAAAATACCATATCCTGGTATTTTGGGGTAATATAACATAAAAATGTGTTGACAATTTTCTTAACCCAAAAATACCATATCCTGGTATTTTGGGGTAATATAACATAAAAATGTGTTGACAATTTTCTTAACCCAAAAATACCATATCCTGGTCTTTTCGCTTTTGAAACATAAAAATGTGTTGACAATTTTCTTAACCCAATAATACCATATCCTGGTCTTTTCGCTTTTGAAACATAAAAATGTGTTGACAATTTTCTTAACCCAAAAATACCATATCCTGGTATTTTGGGGTAATATAACATAAAAATGTGTTGACAATTTTCTTAACCCAAAAATACCATATCCTGGTATTTTGGGGTAATATAACATGAAAATGTGTTGACAATTTTCTTAACCCAATAATACCATATCCTGGTCTTTTCGCTTTTGAAACATAAAAATGTGTTGACAATTTTCTTAACCCAAAAATACCATATCCTGGTATTTTGGGGTAATATAACATAAAAATGTGTTGACAATTTTCTTAACCCAAAAATACCATATCCTGGTATTCTGGGGTAATATAACATAAAAATGTGTTGACAATTTTCTTAACCCAAAAATACCATATCCTGGTATTTTGGGGTAATATAACAAAAAAATGTGTTGACAATTTTCTTAACCCAAAAATACCATATCCTGGTATTTTGGGGTAATATAACATAAAAATGTGTTGACAATTTTCTTAACCCAATAATACCATATCCTGGTCTTTTCGCTTTTGAAACATAAAAATGTGTTGACAATTTTCTTAACCCAAAAATACCATATCCTGGTATTTTGGGGTAATATAACATAAAAATGTGTTGACAATTTTCTTAACCCAAAAATACCATATCCTGGTATTTTGGGGTAATATAACATAAAAATGTGTTGACAATTTTCTTAACCCAAAAATACCATATCCTGGTATTTTGGGGTAATATAACATAAAAATGTGTTGACAATTTTCTTAACCCAATAATACCATATCCTGGTCTTTTCGCTTTTGAAACATAAAAATGTGTTGACAATTTTCTTAACCCAAAAATACCATATCCTGGTATTTTGGGGTAATATAACATAAAAATGTGTTGACAATTTTCTTAACCCAATAATACCATATCCTGGTCTTTTCGCTTTTGAAACATAAAAATGTGTTGACAATTTTCTTAACCCAATAATACCATATCCTGGTATTTTGGGGTAATATAACATAAAAATGTGTTGACAATTTTCTTAACCCAAAAATACCATATCCTGGTATTTTGGGGTAATATAACATAAAAATGTGTTGACAATTTTCTTAACCCAATAATACCATATCCTGGTATTTTGGGGTAATATAACATAAAAATGTGTTGACAATTTTCTTAACCCAATAATACCATATCCTGGTATTTTGGGGTAATATAACATAAAAATGTGTTGACAATTTTCTTAACCCAAAAATACCATATCCTGGTATTTTGGGGTAATATAACATAAAAATGTGTTGACAATTTTCTTAACCCAATAATACCATATCCTGGTCTTTTCGCTTTTGAAACATAAAAATGTGTTGACAATTTTCTTAACCCAAAAATACCATATCCTGGTATTTTGGGGTAATATAACATAAAAATGTGTTGACAATTTTCTTAACCCAAAAATACCATATCCTGGTATTTTGGGGTAATATAACATAAAAATGTGTTGACAATTTTCTTAACCCAAAAATACCATATCCTGGTATTTTGGGGTAATATAACATAAAAATGTGTTGACAATTTTCTTAACCCAATAATACCATATCCTGGTCTTTTCGCTTTTGAAACATAAAAATGTGTTGACAATTTTCTTAACCCAAAAATACCATATCCTGGTATTTTGGGGTAATATAACATAAAAATGTGTTGACAATTTTCTTAACCCAAAAATACCATATCCTGGTATTTTGGGGTAATATAACATAAAAATGTGTTGACAATTTTCTTAACCCAAAAATACCATATCCTGGTATTTTGGGGTAATATAACATAAAAATGTGTTGACAATTTTCTTAACCCAATAATACCATATCCTGGTCTTTTCGCTTTTGAAACATAAAAATGTGTTGACAATTTTCTTAACCCAAAAATACCATATCCTGGTATTTTGGGGTAATATAACATAAAAATGTGTTGACAATTTTCTTAACACAATAATACCATATCCTGGTCTTTTCGCTTTTGAAACATAAAAATGTGTTGACAATTTTCTTAACCCAATAATACCATATCCTGGTATTTTGGGGTAATATAACATAAAAATGTGTTGACAATTTTCTTAACCCAAAAATACCATATCCTGGTATTTTGGGGTAATATAACATAAAAATGTGTTGACAATTTTCTTAACCCAATAATACCATATCCTGGTATTTTGGGGTAATTTAACATAAAAATGTGTTGACAATTTTCTTAACCCAAAAATACCATATCCTGGTATTTTGGGGTAATATAACATAAAAATGTGTTGACAATTTTCTTAACCCAATAATACCATATCCTGGTCTTTTCGCTTTTGAAACATAAAAATGTGTTGACAATTTTCTTAACCCAAAAATACCATATCCTGGTATTTTGGGGTAATATAACATAAAAATGTGTTGACAATTTTCTTAACCCAAAAATACCATATCCTGGTATTTTGGGGTAATATAACATAAAAATGTGTTGACAATTTTCTTAACCCAAAAATACCATATCCTGGTATTTTGGGGTAATATAACATAAAAATGTGTTGACAATTTTCTTAACCCAAAAATACCATATCCTGGTATTTTGGGGTAATATAACATAAAAATGTGTTGACAATTTTCTTAACCCAAAAATACCATATCCTGGTATTTTGGGGTAATATAACATAAAAATGTGTTGACAATTTTCTTAACCCAAAAATACCATATCCTGGTATTTTGGGGTAATATAACATAAAAATGTGTTGACAATTTTCTTAACCCAAAAATACCATATCCTGGTATTTTGGGGTAATATAACATAAAAATGTGTTGACAATTTTCTTAACCCAATAATACCATATCCTGGTCTTTTCGCTTTTGAAACATAAAAATGTGTTGACAATTTTCTTAACCCAAAAATACCATATCCTGGTATTTTGGGGTAATATAACATAAAAATGTGTTGACAATTTTCTTAACCCAATAATACCATATCCTGGTCTTTTCGCTTTTGAAACATAAAAATGTGTTGACAATTTTCTTAACCCAATAATACCATATCCTGGTATTTTGGGGTAATATAACATAAAAATGTGTTGACAATTTTCTTAACCCAAAAATACCATATCCTGGTATTTTGGGGTAATATAACATAAAAATGTGTTGACAATTTTCTTAACCCAATAATACCATATCCTGGTATTTTGGGGTAATATAACATAAAAATGTGTTGACAATTTTCTTAACCCAATAATACCATATCCTGGTATTTTGGGGTAATATAACATAAAAATGTGTTGACAATTTTCTTAACCCAAAAATACCATATCCTGGTATTTTGGGGTAATATAACATAAAAATGTGTTGACAATTTTCTTAACCCAAAAATACCATATCCTGGTCTTTTCGCTTTTGAAACATAAAAATGTGTTGACAATTTTCTTAACCCAAAAATACCATATCCTGGTATTTTGGGGTAATATAACATAAAAATGTGTTGACAATTTTCTTAACCCAAAAATACCATATCCTGGTATTTTGGGGTAATATAACATAAAAATGTGTTGACAATTTTCTTAACCCAAAAATACCATATCCTGGTATTTTGGGGTAATATAACATAAAAATGTGTTGACAATTTTCTTAACCCAAAAATACCATATCCTGGTATTTTGGGGTAATATAACATAAAAATGTGTTGACAATTTTCTTAACCCAAAAATACCATATCCTGGTATTTTGGGGTAATATAACATAAAAATGTGTTGACAATTTTCTTAACCCAAAAATACCATATCCTGGTATTTTCGCTTTTGAAACATAAAAATGTGTTGACAATTTTCTTAACCCAAAAATACCATATCCTGGTATTTTGGGGTAATATAACATAAAAATGTGTTGACAATTTTCTTAACCCAAAAATACCATATCCTGGTATTTTGGGGTAATATAACATAAAAATGTGTTGACAATTTTCTTAACCCAATTATACCATATCCTGGTCTTTTCGCTTTTGAAACATAAAAATGTGTTGACAATTTTCTTAACCCAAAAATACCATATCCTGGTATTTTGGGGTAATATAACATAAAAATGTGTTGACAATTTTCTTAACCCAAAAATACCATATCCTGGTATTTTGGGGTAATATAACATAAAAATGTGTTGACAATTTTCTTAACCCAAAAATACCATATCCTGGTATTTTCGCTTTTGAAACATAAAAATGTGTTGACAATTTTCTTAACCCAAAAATACCATATCCTGGTATTTTGGGGTAATATAACATAAAAATGTCTTGACAATTTTCTTAACCCAAAAATACCATATCCTGGTATTTTGGGGTAATATAACATAAAAATGTGTTGACAATTTTCTTAACCCAAAAATACCATATCCTGGTATTTTGGGGTAATATAACATAAAAATGTGTTGACAATTTTCTTAACCCAAAAATACCATATCCTGGTATTTTGGGGTAATATAACATAAAAATGTGTTGACAATTTTCTTAACCCAAAAATACCATATCCTGGTATTTTGGGGTAATATAACATAAAAATGTGTTGACAATTTTCTTAACCCAAAAATACCATATCCTGGTATTTTGGGGTAATATAACATAAAAATGTGTTGACAATTTTCTTAACCCAATAATACCATATCCTGGTCTTTTCGCTTTTGAAACATAAAAATGTGTTGACAATTTTCTTAACCCAAAAATACCATACCCTGGTATTTTGGGGTAATATAACATAAAAATGTGTTGACAATTTTCTTAACCCAATAATACCATATCCTGGTGTTTTCGCTTTTGAAACATAAAAATGTGTTGACAATTTTCTTAACCCAAAAATACCATATCCTGGTATTTTGGGGTAATATAACATAAAAATGTGTTGACAATTTTCTTAACCCAATAATACCATATCCTGGTCTTTTCGCTTTTGAAACATAAAAATGTGTTGACAATTTTCTTAACCCAAAAATACCATATCCTGGTATTTTGGGGTAATATAACATAAAAATGTGTTGACAATTTTCTTAACCCAATAATACCATATCCTGGTCTTTTCGCTTTTGAAACATAAAAATGTGTTGACAATTTTCTTAACCCAAAAATACCATATCCTGGTATTTTGGGGTAATATAACATAAAAATGTGTTGACAATTTTCTTAACTTAATAATACCATATCCTGGTCTTTTCGCTTTTGAAACATAAAAATGTGTTGACAATTTTCTTAACCCAAAAATACCATATCCTGGTATTTTGGGGTAATATAACATTAAAATGTGTTGACAATTTTCTTAACCCAATAATACCATATCCTGGTCTTTTCGCTTTTGAAACATAAAAATGTGTTGACAATTTTCTTAACCCAAAAATACCATATCCTGGTATTTTGGGGTAATATAACATAAAAATGTGTTGACAATTTTCTTAACCCAATAATACCATATCCTGGTCTTTTCGCTTTTGAAACATAAAAATGTGTTGACAATTTTCTTAACCCAAAAATACCATATCCTGGTATTTTGGGGTAATATAACATAAAAATGTGTTGACAATTTTCTTAACCCAATAATACCATATCCTGGTCTTTTCGCTTTTGAAACATAAAAATGTGTTGACAATTTTCTTAACCCAAAAATACCATATCCTGGTATTTTGGGGTAATATAACATAAAAATGTGTTGACAATTTTCTTAACCCAATAATACCATATCCTTGTCTTTTCGCTTTTGAAACATAAAAATGTGTTGACAATTTTCTTAACCCAAAAATACCATATCCTGGTATTTTGGGGTAATATAACATAAAAATGTGTTGACAATTTTCTTAACCCAATAATACCATATCCTGGTCTTTTCGCTTTTGAAACATAAAAATGTGTTGACAATTTTCTTAACCCAAAAATACCATATCCTGGTATTTTGGGGTAATATAACATTAAAATGTGTTGACAATTTTCTTAACCCAATAATACCATATCCTGGTCTTTTCGCTTTTGAAACATAAAAATGTGTTGACAATTTTCTTAACCCAAAAATACCATATCCTGGTATTTTGGGGTAATATAACATAAAAATGTGTTGACAATTTTCTTAACCCAATAATACCATATCCTGGTCTTTTCGCTTTTGAAACATAAAAATGTGTTGACAATTTTCTTAACCCAAAAATACCATATCCTGGTATTTTGGGGTAATATAACATAAAAATGTGTTGACAATTTTCTTAACCCAATAATACCATATCCTGGTCTTTTCGCTTTTGAAACATAAAAATGTGTTGACAATTTTCTTAACCCAAAAATACCATATCCTGGTATTTTGGGGTAATATAACATAAAAATGTGTTGACAATTTTCTTAACCCAATAATACCATATCCTGGTCTTTTCGCTTTTGAAACATAAAAATGTGTTGACAATTTTCTTAACCCAAAAATACCATATCCTGGTATTTTGGGGTAATATAACATTAAAATGTGTTGACAATTTTCTTAACCCAATAATACCATATCCTGGTCTTTTCGCTTTTGAAACATAAAAATGTGTTGACAATTTTCTTAACCCAAAAATACCATATCCTGGTATTTTGGGGTAATATAACATTAAAATGTGTTGACAATTTTCTTAACCCAATAATACCATATCCTGGTCTTTTCGCTTTTGAAACATAAAAATGTGTTGACAATTTTCTTAACCCAAAAATACCATATCCTGGTATTTTGGGGTAATATAACATAAAAATGTGTTGACAATTTTCTTAACCCAAAAATACCATATCCTGGTATTTTGGGGTAATATAACATTAAAATGTGTTGACAATTTTCTTAACCCAATAATACCATATCCTGGTCTTTTCGCTTTTGAAACATAAAAATGTGTTGACAATTTTCTTAACCCAAAAATACCATATCCTGGTATTTTGGGGTAATATAACATTAAAATGTGTTGACAATTTTCTTAACCCAATAATACCATATCCTGGTCTTTTCGCTTTTGAAACATAAAAATGTGTTGACAATTTTCTTAACCCAAAAATACCATATCCTGGTATTTTGGGGTAATATAACATAAAAATGTGTTGACAATTTTCTTAACCCAATAATACCATATCCTGGTCTTTTCGCTTTTGAAACATAAAAATGTGTTGACAATTTTCTTAACCCAAAAATACCATATCCTGGTATTTTGGGGTAATATAACATAAAAATGTGTTGACAATTTTCTTAACCCAATAATACCATATCCTGGTCTTTTCGCTTTTGAAACATAAAAATGTGTTGACAATTTTCTTAACCCAAAAATACCATATCCTGGTATTTTGGGGTAATATAACATAAAAATGTGTTGACAATTTTCTTAACCCAATAATACCATATCCTGGTCTTTTCGCTTTTGAAACATAAAAATGTGTTGACAATTTTCTTAACCCAAAAATACCATATCCTGGTATTTTGGGGTAATATAACATTAAAATGTGTTGACAATTTTCTTAACCCAATAATACCATATCCTGGTCTTTTCGCTTTTGAAACATAAAAATGTGTTGACAATTTTCTTAACCCAAAAATACCATATCCTGGTATTTTGGGGTAATATAACATAAAAATGTGTTGACAATTTTCTTAACCCAAAAATACCATATCCTGGTATTTTGGGGTAATATAACATTAAAATGTGTTGACAATTTTCTTAACCCAATAATACCATATCCTGGTCTTTTCGCTTTTGAAACATAAAAATGTGTTGACAATTTTCTTAACCCAAAAATACCATATCCTGGTATTTTGGGGTAATATAACATAAAAATGTGTTGACAATTTTCTTAACCCAAAAATACCATATCCTGGTATTTTGGGGTAATATAACATAAAAATGTGTTGACAATTTTCTTAACCCAAAAATACCATATCCTGGTATTTTGGGGTAATATAACATAAAAATGTGTTGACAATTTTCTTAACCCAAAAATACCATATCCTGGTATTTTGGGGTAATATAACATAAAAATGTGTTGACAATTTTCTTAACCCAAAAATACCATATCCTGGTATTTTGGGGTAATATAACATAATAATGTGTTGACAATTTTCTTAACCCAAAAATACCATATCCTGGTATTTTGGGGTAATATAACATAAAAATGTGTTGACAATTTTCTTAACCCAAAAATACCATATCCTGGTATTTTGGGGTAATATAACATAAAAATGTGTTGACAATTTTCTTAACCCAAAAATACCATATCCTGGTATTTTGGGGTAATATAACATAAAAATGTGTTGACAATTTTCTTAACCCAAAAATACCATATCCTGGTATTTTGGGGTAATATAACATAAAAATGTGTTGACAATTTTCTTAACCCAAAAATACCATATCCTGTTATTTTGGGGTAATATAACATAAAAATGTGTTGACAATTTTCTTAACCCAAAAATACCATATCCTGTTATTTTGGGGTAATATAACATAAAAATGTGTTGACAATTTTCTTAACCCAAAAATACCATATCCTGGTATTTTGGGGTAATATAACATAAAAATGTGTTGACAATTTTCTTAACCCAAAAATACCATATCCTGTTATTTTGGGGTAATATAACATAAAAATGTGTTGACAATTTTCTTAACCCAAAAATACCATATCCTGGTATTTTGGGGTAATATAACATAAAAATGTGTTGACAATTTTCTTAACCAAAAAATACCATATCCTGTTATTTTGGGGTAATATAACATAAAAATGTGTTGACAATTTTCTTAACCCAATAATACCATATCCTGGTCTTTTGGGGTAATATAACATAAAAATGTGTTGACAATTTTCTTAACCTAAAAATACCATATCCTGGTATTTTATTAAACAGTTTACATTGTTATTGACTTTACCTGGAATTTAACCGATTAATGACATTATATACAGAACCGCTTTAAGTAATTTTTGTTAATAAATATGTCAATTATTGATATGGTCAAAATTTAAATTCGTGATAGGTGTTGATGATATGCTTCTGACCTATAGTATGCCAAATTATAGACATGACATACTGCAGGTTTATGTAAACATTGTCTTTAAATATTGAAAATAATAGTTCAAAATAAATTCAAATCGGAGTCTATGTTATGCTTCGCCCGCGGGCGCCCTGTGCTGGGCGGCGGCGGGGCGCGGAAAAAAAACAAAAACATTACACTGATCTTTTGTTTGTTCTTGATAGTCAAAATGAAAACTTTTTTTAAATTGATTTCACTCGTCCCTTTTTCATATTGTTTTTCTGGTGCGTAAATGAAAGACGCATCGCAAAAAAAATTTTTGGCATTTACTTTGATTTTGTATTAATTGTGGGAAATCCATGTTTTGCTACAAAAAGCCGAATCTCAGTTTTGATCCAACCAATTTTTTTCAGAAAAAATAGGCTTGAAATTTAATATCATCAGAATTCATTGATTTAGAGTTTGCGATGCATTTTCTCCTTTAAAATAATTTGTTAATTTTCGAGTTCATTGAAAAATGTAGTAAAAACTGAAAATTTTAGTCCTCTTCGTGTTACTTTTTTACGACGTAAAAAAACTTTTATTTCAAAACAGAAATACTTTTTCGGATCATTTTTATTAAATGTGTTAGAAAATTAAATAAATAAAACTTTTCAATACATTTGTTTTGTTTTTTTATTAAAACGAAATGAAAGAAAACTAAAAACTAAAGGTTAAATTAATTTATTTCCAATTCTTTTTGTATTTCTTCACGTCCACAGCATCTTACATTAATTATGCAGAATAAAATTCCACAACAAATTATCCCAAGAGAGGCAATTATAGTATACCCAACAACAATATAATATCCATATCCAAGTGAATACCCAGGTTTCAAAATATTTGGAAAGAAAATACTAATAGATAAAAACTGCAAAAAGTTGTAACATATTGTAAAATATGCGATTGTATAACAAATCTTGTTAGATAACTGGTTTCTACAACATCGATAGATAAATATGAACAATGAGAATGCAGAAACAACGAATGTGGAAAACAAAGATATACAGATGTATATTGATTTTAGGTTTCCATTGAGATACGGATCGGACTCCAACAACTTTGGGGGAAAAATCCGTTTTTTATCAATTACCCACGCTAAAATTAAATTTGAATTTTTAAAAACAAAAATGATTTTTTCCTATTTTTTTAAAATCCTTACTTGACTGCCAAATAATAAGTGGTTCCCCAAAAACTGGAATCGCAATTGCGAATATAAAAGTGGCACAACAATTACAATAATAAATTTCAACATTACAAAAAATTTTATTAGAAAAAATTTGAGTATAAACAGTGAAAAGCAAGTTCTCAAAATTTTTTGAATGTAACACTTTTTTCCCATTTATATACAGGATGTATATTAACAAGATAGAAAATGATATCATTTTATTTTCACAAAATCATAAAAATTATTTTAATTAACAGTGCGCAACCCCTGAAGTCATTAACATGCTTTTTGCAGATGACCTTAAAGCAATTTCTTCTGTCCTTTCTGCGGCTGACTCTCCACTTCAAAAATTCTTAATAAAACTTGAAGCATGGTCCAAAGAAAACCAACTTGAGATTGCTATTAGCAAATGCAATGTTTTACATTGCTTACCTCATAGTAATCCCAAGTATTCGTATTTCTACGACGGATTTAAAATCCCCAATAACCAAAGTTGCATTAGGGATTTAGGATTAAACGTTTCTAATGATCTTAATTGGGATACCCATATTTCTAAAATTTCCAAAAATGCTTTAGGTCGTCTTTTTATCCTCTTTAAAGCGCTAAAATCCACCTCAACTAAGCTCCTCGTTCATATGTATCATACATATGTTCGTCCCTTAGTTGAGTTTGCCACCCCCGTTTTTAACCCTACTAAAGTTAAGCTCATTGACAAACTTGAAAAAGTTCAAAGAGTCGCTCTTAAATTAATTTTTTTGCGTTCCAAGGAACTTAAACCCCATTTTAATGCCCCATATGAAGAAAAACTTGAGATACTCGGTCTAGAGTCGCTTGAATCCCGTCGAAATAAGTATGACCTATGCTTTTTAAATGACTTTTTAAACGGTAATGTTAACTTTAAACTTAACATTACTCTTAGATCGTCTAAAACGCGTGGGTCACAACAAAAACTTGTCCTTCCAAAGGCCCTAAAATCAATCAAGAGAGATTTCTTTTCCTACCGGGCTATTTCAAAATATATTAAACTTCCCAGAAACCTACAGTATACCTGTTCGAAATCTTTTAAGAAAAATCTCCAGGCATTAAAACTCTAACAATACTTAAAAGAAAACTACTACTATCACTTTAAACTTGTATATTGTATTATTTTTATTTACTTAACTCACAATTTTGTTGTTTTTTCTTTTTTCAATTTGTAACTTCTTTAGTTTTAGTTTGAGTTGTTCATTGTTTTTTATTTTAATTTAACTTGTTTAATATGTCTTGTTCTTATATTTATTCCATTGTTTGTTTGTTTATTATTAATGCGTCATGTGTTAGGGCATGAATAAAATTTATTATTATTATTATTTAGACATTTTGGAAGCATAGAAATGATCGGTGATAACAAAAACGTAGTCAACAATTTTTGTTTGACAAAAAACATAAAAAATAAAATTTTAAAAAGAAAACGCCTTAAAATGCTTCCCTCTCTGATGAATTTGTGGCCTTTTTACGTGAAAACTAAATATTATGCTTCCTGCATTCAATGATAAAAAGATAACTAAAAACAGCATAAAATGTCTAATTTTTCCATTGTTTTCAATATTGTTGACATAAAAAAGACGGATGTTGTAATTTTATGGCAATAAATGAGTCATTGATATCAGTTTTCAATGATGTCACATTAATAGACGAAATTTTTTTGATTGCTTAAATTTTATGGCTTTTAAGAAATTTATTTGAAAGTGAATAAAATCAAAAATCATTTCTACGGATATGTTTAATGAGACACTATATGCTTTTTTTGCCTCGAAAAACTGTTAAATGAATTGCATTTTTCGATGTAAAAAAAGGGGTAATTTTTTCTTCAGTTTAAAATACCGTATTACCCACTTTTCGATTTTTTTTTAAATATTCAACAAACTTTTTTCGTTCAAAAAACTTAAGGAATCGTTGTTGCGGTTGTTACAAAATTATTGATAGCATCGACTAACCGAAGCTAATTCAAATAGTGAAAATATTAAAAACATTTTTTTTATTTTTCACTTCCAACGCAAATTCTGCAATGACGAAATTTTAGATCGAATAGGTTTGGCTTTGAAACACTTTTAAAAAGGACCGTTATTTCCTTTTAAAAAACTTCTTACACTCGTTTTTTTTGCACTTGTTCACTAAAAATTGGGGTTAGATGTTGATTTTGAATATTTTTAAATTAAAAAAAACATTATACTTTTATTATTACTTAACAAAAAGTTTAATTCAGTAAACAATGGATGATAGAGATAAAGACTTCCGTCTAATCCAAACCATTAAAAATAAAATGATGAAATTTTATACAATTTTTGGATTTATAAATCCGAATTATTGATGGATTTTTTTAAATTTGAAACAATGCAGAAATTAAATTTGCGATGGATATTAAAAAAATATTTTTTATATGGTGTTTAACGTACGAAAATGTGTGTTTAGAATAGGTCAGGTAGTTAATAACTAATTTAAAGGATTTTTTAATGCTTTTTTCGGTAATACTGCTCCAATTAAATAATTTTTTATTAATGAAAATCTCGTTTTAGTTTTTTTCTTAAAAATTCTATAAATTTATTGATCAAATTCAAACGAAAAGAAATGACAAAATGAAATATCAAAAAAGATCAAAAGAATAGATAACTACCTTTTTCAAAAGAAAAGACATCAACAAAATCAAATACACTGTTGTTCTTTTTCACATTACTTTTTTATATTTGTTTGATCTTTTCATTTTTTAATTTTTTGTATAGATGAATGAGTGTTTTATTTTTAAGAAAAGTCATGTATTTTGTCTGTCCATATCGCGAATAACATTTTTTTTGTTCTAAAGTAAAACACGAATGTCGGTGATAATCATATTAGTTTAGAATATAACCCGATTTTGAAAAACTTAAACTGTCCTTGGCACAGGGAACTTGAAACGTATTTAAAAAATATTCCACCTTTAATTTATATTTTAAAAATTTTAGTATTCCTAAAATTAGATTGTCGGATAATTATTACATCACGCTGCTGCTTTGTTTAAAAATTCATGGTTTACATTTTCCAAATAACACTAATAAAATTAATGCATTTGTTTGTTTTTCTTGCGAATGATATTTTAAATTATTTTAATAAATGTAATTTTCAGTTTTTGGGCTACCGAAATGGCGCTGTTTACTATCTTTTTTTATTTTACGATATAATGCATTGTTGACACCGAAGTGACACAAATTTTCAATACAGTTGTCACCTAAAAAGAATTCTCTTGACAAATTTGCATATTATTTTACACAAGTGATAAAGATAAATTTGGTTTGAATATCCTACATAATCAGTAAAAAAGGTTTGAAGAAAAAAATTAACATATTGGATGATGACAATCAATCGGAGATCAAAATAACTATATTAAACTTCCAAGTAAATTTAAAATTTTTTACAACAATTAATGTTGGACTATTAATTGTTGAAAAAATATTTAAAAAATTATTTTTTTAAATATTTTGGAAGAAAAATTTTAAATGATAAAACATAATTAAACTAAAAAATTCAAAAAAAATAGTTAATTTGCTTGTTAAAGCCATGTTATTGTTTTTTTTGTAATAAAGCTGCTGTCAAAAAAATTCTGTTCCGTATTACTTTAAAACTTCAACACTTGTTACAAATGAGAAGTAAAAATTCACTTTTTGATTTACTGTAATGAAGCTGTTTTAACATTTTTAAAAACTGCCACTTTGATGTCTAATAATTTTATAAAAAAAATTTATAAAATTATTAAAAAATGTGTTTCATAAACTAAACTTTGCTATGTGCTTCAATTAAGCGTTCCACAGATTTGTGTAAAAAAAGGAATCAAAAATTTTAAAAAAAACTATCGCAAATTCTTTCACCAAAAAACTATTTAATTCGTTGGAAATAAACAATTTTGAAATTGAAACTAAAGGGGCATAAGAATAAAAGAAAAATAAGAGAAGAAACAAAATTGCAGCTGTCGTGAAAAATATTTCGATGTTCAACGTTTCAGTTTTTCTTAAAAGCGCTGTCGCAGTCAGTGTAAAAAAATGTTGCCTGATATAGCCAAAAGTGGTTTTAACACGAAAAAAGCAGTGATGGAGAATGCGTCGTTTGCTGTCGTCGTCCGTCAAAAAACATACCATTCATTACTCATCATTGTCCATCATTTCTACACTGCCTGCGACAGTCCCTTTAAGCAAAAAGAACTAATATTTTGTGTCATTCAACAGTCTGCTGGTTAAAAATTTCAAGTGCTTTAAGAAAAATATTGTGATTTCAGTCGTCATTCAATTACTTAGGGAAAAGCATGACTAAATGAGCTTATTTTTTAACGATTTATGCAACAATATTTTTAGTAAAATCAACTCTTGCAAGAAAATTTACATTGACAACGAGTCATTCTTCAAAATATTGACAAAAGATTTTCAGATTGTTTAGTTAACATTTCTGTCGTTAAAAATAAATAGACGCATCAATAATGAAAATGTGATTTCAGGCTTTGACAGTGTTGCTTCAGGAGAATAATATAAACTCGTTAAATTATTTTTAAAACTGATAATCTATGAAAAAAATTAAAATATTCAAAAATTTAGCGTTAACCTAGAATAACGCAAATTCTTCAATGTCGCAAAAAAGAAATTTATTTTCGAGATATCTTTTTTCTTTCCCATTAAAAATTTTAAAGATTTCGAACAACAATTTTTAGGGACAAAAATATCGATATTTGATTTTCATTTAAATTATTAAAATACTAGATTTTTTCTATCAAAAATAATTTTTGCGCAAAGCTGCAGCTGCAAAATTTGATTGTTAAAAAACACAAAATAGCCTATTCTTATTTTCCTTTGGCTTTTCACACAACCAAAAAGGGCAGCTGCAAAAACCAGACACTGAAGACACCATTTTTTGTTATTTTTCAAGCGAATTTTTGATCGAAAGAAACAATGTTTTGATAAA
The DNA here is from genome assembly GCA_024447195.1 of Panagrolaimus sp. LJ2414. Classification (NCBI taxonomy): domain Eukaryota; kingdom Metazoa; phylum Nematoda; class Chromadorea; order Rhabditida; family Panagrolaimidae; genus Panagrolaimus; species Panagrolaimus sp. LJ2414. The sequence goes on along the minus strand of JAMRXY010000009.1, from coordinate 438,834 downwards.
AAAAGTTATCTGCAGTTTTTGAATATTTTTGTTAATTAATTAGATTAAGGTCACTTTTGTTTACCTCCGGTAGCTAATTAATTTTGAAAGAAAACAACAATTGTCAACGTCCAATCGAAAACATAATTTATTAACTTTTAAACGATTATTTACAAAAAAATTAAAACAAAGATATTTTTCAAATTGTCGCAAATACGGTTTTGTCAGTAATGATTATGTTAACAGTTTGGGCTGTCAAGAACATATTTGATATGATAAAAAAAGGTCTTCTTTTTTTCCATGTGGGTTAATGCAATAAAAAATTTTATGAAAATGATTTTGTTTTTTTGTGAGAAAAATAATGAATTTTTGCAGTTTTTTTAAAAAAATGCTCTTGAGAGTTCATTGTTTCATTGTAAAATCGTTTTACATATTTCTTGTATAAATTTTTTTGATATTGTTCCACAAAGTTTCTAATATAATAACAAAGTTTTTAAATATTTAAAATAATGAGAAAACGCATTCTAACAAATTTGCTGTAAAGTCGTTTTCAACTGTCCGATCGGCGATGACTTGCACAATGATTATGAAAGCCAAAAAACGAAGAAAAAAGTGTCGGAAAAACAGTCGTTTGTTTATTTTGTATAAATTTTAAAGTCCACAGAAAATGAAAATGTTTTTTTTCTTTTGTCGGTGTTTTAGTGTTCAAATTTTTTTTTGATATTTCGTAAATTTTTGGTTAAAACAGCGCTTCTGAAATTCTCATAACATAAATAAAAGCATACACTATTTCATTCATGTTTTTTACTGGATTTAAAATTATACTATATTAAGTGTTTAATTTTAAAAATTGTTTCAAACAAAATTTTCTTTCCATGTTTATTCAAATGCAATGATAGGAAAGTTTTTTTAATGTAAAACATGCTTTTTTCAGTATTCAAAAGCGAATCTTAATTTTGCCTACAATGTTCAAATCACAAAAAATTCCCCTTTGACAAATATAATCGCGATGATATCTAACATACTGCAATGAAAAGTGAACGAAGTCGATGGTTTTTTTAGAATTATTGTTTCACCATGTAAAAATGCTTTAAAATCAATATTTTTAATTCAACGATGTTAACAGAAACAAATTGTTTTTCGTTTGTTACACTTTTCTGTTGTTTTGACTACTTACATATCTTTTTAAGAGACTATCTACCACAAATTTTAAATCTGGCGGACAATTTTATGCCTTTTTTTCGCCAACAATATCGGACTGGAAAAAAATCGTAATTGTTTTTCTTTTACTGAAACCTTCGAAATCATTTACGACGAAAAATGACAGAAACGAATACTCTTTAAACATTTACCAAATCCTTTATTCTGACCAAGGATTTAAATAATTTTGCAAATTATTACAGGGTGTCCCAAAAAAAATGGCGGTGGACCTGCTATACAAAAACGAAAATGATTAAATATCTAACTATATGTGGACTGGTATGACCCTTGGAAGAGTAATTTGTTACAGTAATATCACCTCTTCATAACTTTCGCTTTGGGACCCACAACGTTCACAAATTAAAAAATGACCGTTTTTCGTGTGTTTCGTAGATACAATATCCTAGTTTTCCCAGAGGGTATTTTAAAAATTTGTTAAGTAGGTTTTTTAGCCAACCTAAAAAACTCGTCGGTAGGCTATATTTTGAGGCTATAACTCTTTTCTTCGAACTACACCGAATTTTTTTCTGAACCCTTGCGCAAAATTTTTCATTTTTGGTCAATTTTGACGGATCGCCCTACTTTTTCTAAGATTTGTTTAGGGCTCATATTTGTCGCCAACAAACTTCAGCCTGTTTATGGTCGATCCCACATCAAAATATTGAAATCTGGAAAAACGACTTTTTTTCGATACTTCAAAATGCCCAAAAATGTCTTCTTAAACGAGTATACTAATAAATAACGAGTCAACAAGTATACATGAAAGTTTTAAAATGCTTATTTTCATTTTAGATCAATTATAATAGTCCAGAAAAATACTCTAAAATACATTTTAAGTGTTTATGAACAATTTGGATAATTTAGCATTGAATTGAATTTCATCATGTACTACGTATACTTACTTACATACAAAATTTACGGCTGCTTAAAACATCATTTTTTTAGATTTCAATATTTTGATGTGGGATCGACCATAAACAGGCTGAAGTTTGTTGGCGACAAATATGAGCCCTAAACAAATCCTAGAAAAAGTAGGGCGATCCGTCAAAATTGACCAAAAATGAAAAATTTTGCGCAAGGGTTCAGAAAAAAATTCGGTGTAGTTCGAAGAAAAGAGTTATAGCCTCAAAATATAGCCTACCGACGAGTTTTTTAGGTTGGCTAAAAAACCTACTTAACAAATTTTTAAAATACCCTCTGGGAAAACTAGGATATTGTATCTACGAAACACACGAAAAACGGTCATTTTTTAATTTGTGAACGTTGTGGGTCCCAAAGCGAAAGTTATGAAGAGGTGATATTACTGTAACAAATTACTCTTCCAAGGGTCATACCAGTCCACATATAGTTAGATATTTAATCATTTTCGTTTTTGTATAGCAGGTCCACCGCCATTTTTTTTGGGACACCCTGTAAAATCCTATATGGAAATTTTTGAATTTTTTAAAATTATTGGAATTGTTTTGCATAAACATTTTTTTTGCGACAGTTGTCTCTCAAAATCAATTTAAGCAGATTTTACTGCTTGCAACAAATAATTTTTCGAAAAAATCTATTTTAATTTTTAAAAAAGACAAAAAAGAATCAAAACAACGACAAACTAAGTGTTAACAGCTTTGGCATTTTTCAAATTCTTGAAAATAATAGGATTTTGTTTTTTCGGAATTTACCGTTTCCAAAAATAAAAAGTTTTTTTCACAAATTTGATTGTCAATCACAATATTTGGAAAAAAATACAAAAAAAGAACAACAATGAGTCGAAAAATATATATGCATTTTTGAATAATGAACCAACTTTGTATATTGCATGGTTGTTTTTACTTATTTGTTTGATTATTTATTTATTTCAAACTTAAAGAAAAAAAAAATGTTTATGTCAAGCCTACCAATTAAAATTTATTAAAATATTAAAACCTTTGGGTTTTTTGGAAATCCCAATTGTCATTTTTTAAAAGTTGTCGATGAAATTTCTTTTTCTATTTCATCAGAGATGGAAGAAAAAAAATTGATGACAAATATTAATGTTTTTTCATCATTTTTTATTTCCAAATTTGTTTGAAATAGCGCAGACATTTCGAAATTATATGTCTGACGGCCTTTTAAAATTAAAAATTTTTTTTGAGTTTTTTTCAGATCAAAAAACCTTTCTTTCATAATAAAACCTTCAATTTTATACTATTTTTTGAATAATTTTATTATCATATTTTTGTATGTAATTTAGGTTGTCATTTTTGACATACTATTTTTTTCAAAAAAATCATATTACTTTTATATGAATATGCGAAATTATAATTTAACACCATCCAGGAAAAACATGGACATTATTTAAATTAAAAATAAATCATCATAATTTAACCATTTATATTTTACGTTTAAATTTATTTATTCGCTGTCAAAACAACTATAACTTTTTAAATGAATCACCGTTGTAAAAAATGACATCAAAAAATGACGTTTTTTGTCGAATTTGTGCTTTGTGTTTTTTTTCTACTTCTCTTCTTTCAGTTTTTTTAACAAATGTTCTCATTTTTTAAAGCATGAAAAAGCGCTTGTTTGCTTATTTATCAAATCAAAAACACATAATTTTTGTGATTTATTTGTTGTAACCATTTATTTGTAGAAGTAAAACTCTAACAAGGTATTTAAACTTTTTGAAAAATTAAGTCAGTTAGCATTTCTCATTTACTTTTTATGTAACTAAAAATGTGGCTTATTTTAATTTTATTTTGTTCAATTTTACTTGGATGTTGTGTAGTTGGAGTTGCACGAAATTATTTTTGGTCAACTAAAAGATTATCAAAAACATTCGCATGATTGAAGCAAGAGTTTTGGTATTGTTAAAAATACATATTTAATTTTAATTGTCTTAAGTCATTATTGGTTTAATATACTGTAATAAAGATGTGTGACAACTACAGTTCGTTTTTAAATATTAAATCACCATACCTAAGTATATTAATTAATCATAAAAATAGTAGATGCAAAAATTTTCCATCATGACGACTGCTTTAAAAAAAATTTCTTCCTCTTATATGTGGTGAGACATTCATGACGCTTAAGGGGTCGTCATGAAAAGAAGAAAGCAAGGCCGTACAGAGGAAAAAATTTCGGGGTGGGCATTTTTATTTTGGAGGGAACACGTCTTTGATCTTTTGCCGCCTTTACACGGTGGTTGCAAAAGATCAAAGGATTTTCTGAGTTTGGGGGGCACTTGCACCAAATGCAACCTCTACGGCTTTCAAATGACCCGGTAGGCGAGGTTGGACAGGGATGGCTTTTTTTAAGCTACAGTATCTTTAATTTTATTAATTTTTAATACATAATTATTAAAAAAAAGTTAATGAACCATTGTTTCACACTTGAAAAACTTTTTAATCCAATTATATTTCTTAAAGGTTCCTTGGTAACAGACAATTAATCAAATTAATTCTTGTTTTTAAAATTATATTTAAGCAGGTAATTTTTCTTAAAAAAACAGTTTAAGTTTAAATTATTTTATATAAAAGATATCCATGGCTTTGAGTCCATTTATTTGGGTATTTTTTATTGTTGAAATAATTTTATATTTATTTCATTTATCAATTTTAATATTAATAATTTCAAAAAGTAAAACTGTTTTTAAAGGACCATTTTTTAATATATTCAAATTAGTCCTTTTTGCAGATATTTTGTCATTTGTATCACAAACATTGTCATCTCCAAAAATTATGCTAATTTCATTTATGTCTGATTTTGCAAAAGAAAACACTTTTTTGGCATTTTGCCTTTTAAATACGCTTGTTTTTGGAAATTTAATGCAATTTTTTGGACATTTATTTCTTGCTTTTAATCGATTTACAGTAATTTGGTTTCCATTAAAATATAAAAGTATTTGGAAATCTGATTGGCAGATTACTGTAGTTATATTTTTGATACCATTTTTGTTTGCATGTTGGAAATTTGGGAAGCCCCTAGGATTTATTTTTAATTCCGTTGAAAGCACAGTAGTTATTTTTTACACAGATCCAAATATTCAAAGTATTCATAATTTGATTCTGACAGTAACATATTTTTCAACAACTTGTTTTACTGCAATTTTAAACATATTATCAGTTGCTAAATTTTTCATTTATAAACAACATAGAAATGCCAGTAATGTAAATGACAGGAATCTATTGTGTAAGTTATTAATAATTTTCTAATCAATACTTAAAATTTAAAAAAAAAGTTCTAAAATGACTTGTCTTGTCAGCGTCGCAATTTTTGGGAAAGAAATTGTGGCGACGCCATGGCATTTGACCCCATGACACTTGACCCCTGACAGTTGATTTGGGTTTTTTTTGTCATGAAAGGGTCAATAGTCATGGGGGAATTGGAGGGGTCAAGTGTCATGGGGTCAAATGTCATGGGGTCAAATGTCAGGGGTCAAGTGTCATGGGGTCAAATGTAACGACCCCATTGTGGCAAATTGCCATTGCTGATGGCTTGAAAAAAACAAAAATATTACAAAGGTTAGAAGATTTGCATAATACCAAAATAGGAAGAACAACATTTTTGACATTTTTCTCCCAAAATTTCCCAACCCCCATACATTCTATGTCATTCACCCAAATATTCAACGTCATTGCATGAATTTTAACCATCCCTAATCCAAATTTACCATTTCCTTTTTTAATATAATTCAATTTGTTCCGTTCCAACGCTTATTAAATATTCAATTAATATAAAATACAAATGGTAAAAAAAATTGAGCAGAGAATATCATCTCCTGGTTTGATATTAAAAGTCATTTTTTTTTTATATATTTGGAAGTCAAAAATGAGACTCACAACTTTTATAAAATAAACCAGCATCTCATATAAAAAACATAAAATGCCAAATTCATCGCAGAATTAATTCCTACTCAGTAAACCCGCAAAAAAATTTGCATAAATTCTGCTGAATAGTTGGGTAATCTCATAAAATCTACAAACAATTTTCAAAATGCATATATACTTAGTCACTAAATAACATTTTCGAAATTTATGTGATTCAATTGTTTAAAACAAAATGTATGAAAAAATCCTGTTTTTAGGTGTTTCTCTTGTAACATTTGTTGCACAATTATTAAGAATTTCTTTCAACGCAAATAGACTCCTTTTTTCGGCCAATAAAGAGCTCGCATCATTTTTTACCACCATTTATCCTGCTTTATCTGGGATTTTCGCATGGAGTGGAAGTATTTCATTAATGTTTTTAAGGTAGGGAAAAAAATTTTTCTATGCAAATTAATAGACACCAAATCACGGAAATGCAAAAAATTGAATCAAAATATCATAATCGAAATACTAAAATCGAAATTTTTCTCAAAATTGAAATTTCAATTTCGGTTTTGATATATCGAATATTTTTTATGCGAAATTTGATTCCAACATTTTAATTCTGATTTTTCCAAAAATGCTGCACTTAATTAAAATATTCTTCTGATTTTGATTAAGCTGAAGTTAGTAATTATTATCCTTCATTTTTTAGTTCATCAACTCGAAATGCTTTTCGATCATTTTATTTGTATAAATGGAGCACACATAAAATAAAATACCTCAATCCTGCAATACCAAGCATGATGACATCTCCTGGTACAGCAAGTGGTATCAAAAACTTTCAGGTACCAGTAAAATTTTAATACGATCCGACGAAAGCGTTATGATTAATTTCATTGTTAAGTTACGAAACAAAAATATAGAACGTTCAACAATTTGTTTTTTTATCAAATAATTACTTTTTTAAAGGTTTTAATAATGACTTCAAGTAATCCATTATTTGTTTTTTAATTGATATTTTCTTTCAGTAGTTTTTAACATCGTTTAGCTAACAAACTCAACTATTGCTAATTTGAGGTTTAATAAAAATTATTCAAATATTCAGAAAACAATGGCTCCCAACTAAAACAGCAGCAAAAAAAATCGAATCGAAAATGATGAAATTCGTTTTAAACGAAACAAAACAAATTTCATCAGGTGTCTTTTTTTTCATTTTTCATTTTTCAGTCAATAAAACGATCGATGTTTTTGAACACAATAAAACACGTTTTTTCCTTAAGATTTGCTCTTCGAAAATACGAACATATTTTGTTAAAAAGCAGCCACTATGACTTTTTTTTTCAGTTTTGATGACGAAAATAAATATGTCTTCTAAAATGTTCGTTTTTCTTAACTCCACATTGAACATGTTTTTTGCGTGCTTTTTCCTTTTTTATTTTTTCAAGTCTTTCTTATGCATTTTAGAATCACTAAAGAATTATAAAAGCGAAAAAGATGTAAATTTTCCAACTGATTTGATTTGAATATTTTGTGGAGAATTTTAAAAATCGTAAATTTTCTCATTGATAATTTTATTTCAATCTGCGACAAATGATTATAAGTGATATGCAAAATTTAATTTATGATTGCACTATTTTAAAAAAAATTTTTTTTATACTGCATCGATTATTACTGTTTCATTGTTTGTTTTATGACTATGCATAGTTCTTAATAAACCTAAAAACATGATCGACTGTAATATTTTTAAATAATTTTCAAACATCACCGAAAAAGAATACTGATAAATTTACATTATGTTAAATCCTCTATAATGACTATTTTTGTATTGGGAAAAGACCATTTGCGAACCAGATTGTCAAAAAAAGAGGCTGTCTAATAAATTAAAAACTAAATATGCACTTTTTAAAATTTAAACTTTTAAAATTAAATATTCAAATGCGAAATTTAAAAGCGTCTTAAACACGACCTTCAATTTTTTTTCTTTTTTGCATCGTTAAAAGAAAGTGAAGAAAGACAAACAAAATTTTTTCTGACGAAATTCAAAAAAAAGCGTTTTTCCTTTTATATTTTTTCAAGTCTTTCTCTTTCATTTTCAAATCACTAAAGAGTTATAAAAACGAAAAAGGTGTAAATTTTGCTATTGATTTAATTTGAATTTTTTGTGGAGAATTTTAAAAATTAAACACACATGCAAAGAAAATTAACTATGTATTAATCTGTAACGAATGATCATCAGTGATGTTTATAAATACATTATTTAAACAAGAAAAAAATATTTTTTCACACTGGATTGATTATTGCTGATTCGTTCTTTGTTTTGTGACAATACAGGATTCTTTAAAAACTTAAAAACATGATTGACTGTTACATTTTTAAATATTTTTCAAACATCACCAAAAAAGCATATAGACAATTAAAATTTGATTTTATAATTTTTTTTGAAGTACAAATGAAAACTGTTGAATGAAAAAGAACCATTCACTTTTCTCACTATTTTTTTGCAGTTTTTCGAAAACGAGCAATATCTTTTATGACAAATGTCTCATATTGGTAAAGCTTTGAATCAGAGTTGACAGCATTTAGTGTCATTAAAGACGGACACGAACCTGTCATATTTTTTTTTGCTTTCACATTTCGTGACTTTCAACCTTTTTGCTCATTATCGAATATTGATGTTTTAGTACCAAAAATCTTATTCTCAGCGTGTATCCAAACCAATTTGTTTATGTTCACACCATTTTTGGAATCAGAAAAATAGTTATGGTAGAGAATGACATCAGAATCAAGGTTTTATTTTTTCACATTTTTACAAGAAATTTCTTTCAAGTTGAAAAAACATAAGTGGTTTCGGTGACAATTTAAGATTTTCCTGACGTGCTTGGCCCTCGGGGGTTTCATGACTTTGACTGGCTTGATTTTCAATTTTTGAACACATTTTTTTGCATAAAAAAAATATATTTTAATGACACGAAAAAGATATTCGAACAGTTAATTCTTTTTATCAAATGGAGTGATTTTTTATAGCTTATATAACTAACATTTACTCAAAATTATTATTTAGCTTTATTTGGTTTTGAAGGTGTAGAAATGACAGAAACCTTATTGTTTTGAAAATTAAATTTTTGCATGACAGTTTTCATCGCGAATTTCGGATTCGTAAAACATAAAACAAAAAATTTGAGCATTTTCATCATGTTAGAAGAATAGGCATTTAAGATCACCAAAACCATAAAAGAATCCAAGAATACTCGAATAATGTTTAATGAGGTCGTAGTTGTTGTATATTGCAAAAAGAAAAGCCATGCCGGAATTGAATGATAAATTCTTCCATCATAGTTTAGATTTCCATCAGCGATATATAAACTGATTTGTAAATATTTTTGTACTGCGGTTATCAAAAAAACAACTGTTGTAAAAAAACATTGAACTGCAACAACTGTTGAAATTTTAATTGTCTGAATAAAAGATTCTCGATTTGTTTTAAGTTGAAATTTAAGTTGTGAAGAAATTTTGTAGAAGAGAAATGCCACGCATAAATCTGCTAACAAAAACATTACAGGTGCAATAACATTTGAAAAATTTACAATTAAAGGATGATTAATTATATTTAAATGTGCATGGGCGGTAATTAAAGCACGATTTGAGCATTGAAAATATTCTGTGATATTTTGGTAGCAGTATGGTTCTTTTAAAGGTGGTGGACAAAATTGCGTCTGACAATCCGTAAACCATTTGGACAAATCTGGTGTAAAAAAGTAATTAAGCCAAATCCGATGAAAACAAAAAATTGAAATAAAGAATGCATTAAAGAGAAATAAAAATACAATTATTTTCCATGTATCTTTTGTAAAATTTCGATAGAATTTTGAGTAATACATTGCAAGGAATCTTGAAAATGTAATTAAAAATATTGGAATAAATTGGCCGTGTTTAAGGAATCCTCGGAATGATTGCCCCAAGGTTAATAAGATCATATTTTTAGAAGCTTCATTGTAATAAAAGCAGGTCGTTGAAGTTTTATAAGTTTTTCCAAACCATCCCAAAATAGTTGGCTTTGAACAGATAAAATCATAACAAACAAATAAATCCCAGATTGCTTGATTTAAGATAAACCATCGGTAGCTTTCTTTAATTCCTCCAAAAATTGAAATTATCATAATTGGAATGATAAACCCAAAACCAATGTATCCAGCTTGAATTTTTTCAAGAAAAAATGGAAGTTGAAAAATTAAGCATGAAATTGCTGAATCAACGTATGCTTCTTTGCCAGGGGCAAAGCATGGATATGTTCCATATCGTAGGATTGGAGAAGTGTCAACATAAACAGCATAAATCGAATCAACAGTTGTAAAATTCGTTGGTGGTGGTTGCAGTTTCATGGTCATTTCTGATTCCAGGTTTTTCATATATTGAAACATTGGATCTTGGGCATTTGAGTTCAACATATACCATGTTACATTCGCAGAAACTTCTTCCAACGTACTTAACGATGACATAATTTTAATTCAACTTTTTTTTAAAAATAATATAATATTTGATAAATACAAAGCAAACTGCTTTCACTAACAAAAATTGTGAATAACGTTTACTAACTTTTTTTTGTGTGGCGTATTTCAAGTTATTCTAAGAGTGTTAAAAAAATGACAAAGGTAACACTCAAAAAATATTTTTTAATCATTACTGTAAAAACATGAATTTCTTAAAAATTGAAAGTTTTATCATCTATAATTTTTTACTCTTACCTTAGCATTATTTATGACTTAACAAAATGCATTTAAAAAAATAACTTCCTTAAGTACTGCAATAATTCCGCACTTAATAAAGTACAAAATGGGGGGGGGCTAATTCTTTAAAATGCTTCACATTTTTTTGGTACGATAATTTTACAGATAATTCATTGTTTAATTTTTACGTACAGACGAATTAGGGTAATTGGCTTCATTTTTCACCACTTTTTATCCGACCTAGTCTGGAATATTTGCATGGAGTGGAAGTATTTCATTAATGTTTTTTTTTAAGGTAACGAAAATTTTTTTTATTTAAATTATTGATTCATCGAAGTGACGAAATCAAAATATACAAAACATAGTGTAAAAAGTTGAATCAAAAAATCAAACTGAAAAATTTGAAAATGAAATTTTGCCATCCGTAACTGAAATTTCCTTTTGTCAGAGCCTTGGCTTCAATTTTTTAATTTTGAACATTTTTTGGTCGAAGTTTGATTTCAGTATTTTATTTTTCGATTTTTGCAAAACGTTTTGTACTCAATCAAAATAATTTCCTAAGATTTTGATTAAACTGCAGTGCCTAATTATTATTTTTGCTTTTTGTTTGTCAACACGAAATGCTTTTCGATCCTTTTATTCTTACAAATGGAAAACACACAGAATTAAATATTTAAATCCTGCATTACCAAACATGATGACATCTCCTGGTACTGCAAGTGGTGTCAAAAAAGTATCAATAAAATTCTAATTATTTCTATAAAAGCAGTTACATATTTTTGTTAATATACGAATCAAAAATACAAGCTGTTTGAAGAGATTTTTTTTGAATTAAATTTGTGATAAAAATGCTATCAAAAGTTTTAATAATGATTTCGAGTTCATTGTTTGTTTTTCTAAATGATGATTTCTTTCAATAGTTTTAAAAATCTGGAAACAATTATACATATCTATTCAAACCTTAAAGTTTAAAAAAAATTATTCAAATATTCAAAAAAAGGTAGCCAAAATAAAACAATTCAATTTCGTTACATTTTTCAAAAGTGAATCGATTTTCCACGGTGATTCACATTTTTGAGGCGGAGCTAAAAAACGTCTTTCACCAAAGAAGATAAACAAAATAGGAAAAGTGATGTAAATGAATGCAGCAGTTAAGTGTAGATTTTTCTTTTTCCATTTTTTCATTGAATCATAGCTTTTTGTACACGATGAAACACAATTTTTATGCTTCGCTTTTTTGAAAAAAATCGTTTTTAAATGTGACCACAAGTTTTTTTGGTTTCAAAAAAACAGCAACAAAAAAGGTGAAAATTATTTTTCAAAAGCGTAGAAAAACATAAATTTATTTGCACTAAATTTAAAAGTCTGTTTTACATTTATTGATTTTTTGAATATTTTGTTCATAAAAAGTTGTTGCTAATTTTTTAAAGAAGTAATACGAAAAGTGTATATTTGACATGGTTGGGCGTAATAAACTGTTAACTACAACTTCATCATTAATTACCAAATTTTATAAAAAAAAATCCCAGGTTTTGCGATGGCGTTGTGGAGCACTTTCTTATAATCGACATCGGCTAGCAGGGATGAAATTTATTACCGACTGCAGCAGTCTATAGCATCAGGAAAAATTGTCAGGGATTTTTTGCTTTGAATATCAATTTTCAAGATTATTTGTGTAAAAAAAGCAAGTTAAAATTAAAAAATATATAAACCACAGTCAGTCAAACGTAATGCTTTGCAACATTTTAAAAAATCCCCGTGCTTTACAAAGTTAGTTTTTCATTCTTTAACGGGCTCCTCGAACACAACTGTTACTCGAAACAATTTTAAGTTTTATCAAGGTTAAAAATTACGTTGTCACTAGTCGTCGGAATTACTTTTAATTAAAAATTAACAAAGTATTCAAAAAAAAGTGAACCGAAAAAGGCAAATAAAAAATGTTGCAAAAGAAATTTTTTCGGATAATCATTATCATAAAAAAGAGTTTTTTTATTTTACATCCGTTTTATGTCAGTCATCAGACAGCTGAAAACGAATTTGAAATGATCAAAAAAAAATCCACATGGAAATTTGGAAAGAGCAGCAGTGGCTTTTATTTTGTTGATGTCTGCAATCGATAAAAAAAGGAAATGCTTTCCAAAAAAGATGCAGTTTGCAACATTCTCTTTTTGAAATTATTTTTTCAGTTTTTAATTGTAGAAATTGCTTTATTCTTAAAATCGATTGATAAGTATGTTTTATGAGTCTTAATAATATGAATTACAATATTTGCCTCTTAATAGATAAAGGCATTTTTAAAAGATAAAACGATCAAGTGCCGTTTATATTTTTCATTAAAATTTGAAGAATATATTTCAAAGACTCAATTGCAAAATTTTTAAGTCGGAACCGCAAATCGCAGTAAAGGCAAAAAATTAATTCGCGATGCGACTTTTCCTTTAAACAAACAATGCGTAAATTAATTCCAAATTCATTAAATAAAATAATATGAAAGCTTTTTTTGATTTCAACACATATAAGGATTATAGTTTTTTACTATAAAATCATCAATGATTATGCAAATTAATTAATTGATTAATATTAAATATGCACATGAGTTTACAATTTTATTATTTTATTCATTGGAATTGGTTGAATTACAGAAATTTCAAGGGATTTTGAAGGTTTTAATTTAGACAATTGTTTTTGTATGAATTTCCGATACGGTAAAACAAAATATAAAGTTGCGATAAATTCTAAACTACTATGGGCAGATATTGAAGACAAACATATACAACTATAAAAAGAGGTATGCGGAATTTCAAAAAGTACAAAAATGATTAATGCTGCAATTGGTAAAGCTAAAAAAAGAAGTGACAACAAAATTTGTATAACTGAACTAACAATTAGTGATCGCTGAATTTTTGTTACTGCTGCAGTAGTAACATTTTTCTTAACAAGATGAATAAAAAGTGTAATAACTGCAAATCCAACAAAAAATGAAGCAATTAAAATCGTCAAAAGAACAATTAAAAGAATTTTACTGTTTCGATTTTGTAATGGAACAAATACTAATGAGGGTTCATGAAGGGTCTTAAAAAAATCATGAAATAATATAGCTTCTTCATAGATTTTGCTTGAATAACTTGAAATCGCAGAAACTGCAGCAAAAATAAATGCCGAATTAATCAGAATGGTACAAATTAATACAAGAATTATTAAAAATTTATTTGTAATCCATTTTGTCATTGGTGATGGGAATGTTGTCATGTATCGACTTACAATTGTAAGGAATAAAGATCCAAGATAATTTATACCAAAAGCAACTGCAAAAATTGTTGAAATTCCACTAAGCAAATTGCTTCCATTCTCTCTGATTAGGGATACCGGAAAACCTGAAACTGCTGGCACCAGCAACATTGGTGTAAATAAGCCAATACAAGTTTCAAACATTAAACTCTAAAATGAATGATTCAAAATAAACCATTTATAATTTTTCAATCCTTTGATTGGGTTAATATTACATAAAATAAGAATGTGATAATGAACCATGAAAAAAGTGAAGATAAATGTAAAAACCATGAATATATTGTAATAATTAAAGTAGACGGCAAAGAAACTTTGGATGAATTCATTGTATGTTGGGTTTATCAATAAAATTTTTTTTGTCATTTTTAAACATTGAAAGAGAAATTTTCAAAGCAGGTGTTTTAATCCGTCAATGTGTATAGTTTTTACTTTTTTATCAGCTGCGTTTAATACCAAATATGGAAGTTTTCTTCTTTTTAAGCAACCCCGACATTTTCGCTGTAATAAAAGTTATTCATTTCAGCTGCGTAAAGGTTGTAACAGATGAATCATTACGTTAGAAATATAAAAATATTACGTATTCGCCTTTCTGCAAATTCGGTGTAAGATCAACGAAACAGAAATAGTTTTGATATTCTGTTTTTCTAGAAAAAAAAACTGAAATGGCATTGTTTGTAAGATAAGATAAATTACGACTACCGAAGTAATGAAACGTGCCAAAATAATAAATTTAAAAAAATATATGGAAAAATATATACGTTTTTAAAAACAAGAGATTTAAGAATAATAATTTTCAAATTCGTTATTCATTAAATATTGTTTGAATAGTTCTTTTTTGGATGAAGTTAGAGATTTTAATTTTGAGGTCGTTCATGAAGCTGGAGGTTGTGATGTTGTAGTTTGTACACTTTTAATTTTTCCTTTTTTTAATGCAAATGTTTTGAAGCCAGAGTTTTATTTTCTGCTTTTTTTCGGGGTTTTTAACAAAAAAAGGAATGTCGTAATCGAATAGTTTTATCTGTATCCACAGTCTTATCTTTTTTACTGTAGTAAAACAAAAAAAGCAGCTCCAATAAAGATATTTTAAGATTAATATCAAACCAAAAAAAACCAAAAAAGATTGCAACAATCCATTGTTTAAATAAAAGTAACAAAAATACAAAGCGTTAAATAATTTTTTTTGAATTAAATTTGTGATAAATATGCTTTCCAAAGTTTTAATAATGATTTCGAGTCCATTGTTTGTTTTTCTAAATGATAATTTCTTTCTTTAGTTTTTAAAGTCGTTAAACAATTAAACATATCTTTTGCAAGCTTAAATTTTAACAAAATTTACACAAATATTCAAAAAACAAAAGTAGCCAAAATAATGCAGTTCTACTTTGTAACATGTTCAGAAACAAAAAAATCGATTTTTGGCAATGATTCACACTTTTTGGGGACTGGGAAAAACTTATAGCAAACAACATATACAGAAAAGTGATGTAAATGTGTGCAGTTGTTAAGTGAGGATTTTTCTTTTTCCCTTTTTTTCATTGAATCATATATATATTTGTAAATAATGGAACAAAATTTTTTATTCTTTGCTATTTTGAATAAAAGGAAGCAAATGTCTGCTGCACAAAAACAGTAAATAAAGAATTTTAACTTCACGTTTTTCTAGTTTCGACATTAAACACTTTTTTCTGTTTACAATAAATTAGTTCTCGAAACGGTCGAAAAAAAATAATTAATAATTTGTTAAAATATTCAATTTGTATTTGAATATTTTATGAAACTGAAGCTTTAGTGGTTGAAAATTTTTTGAATGAAATTTTTTGATTCAACAAGCTTAATTGAATTCAATATAATAAAAAATATCATTATAAATCGTATAATATAATTTTCATCCTTTAGCATTTTATGAATATTAAAACTTCTTTTTCTCCACTTGTTACTGTTTTTAAAATATTATTATGCAAAAAAATGGGTCAGTTTTTTGGAACATTTGATTTTAAAATTATTTAAAGCAGGTTAACAGAAATTTTGAACTATTTTTTATTATTAATAAATATCAAAATGTTTTTGTTAACTGATAAAACCAATGATGAAATTTTTTATTGTTCGCTAACACTGCATGCTAAGGTATTGAAAATTTTGTAAAAAACATAAACTCTTTTTGAAAATAAAACATTCTAAAAGGATAATAAATGTTATTTAAAATGTCAAAACTAAATATTAAAAATGGGAAGAAAGAAGATGTAACAGATGTCTGCAAAAATTGAAGCATTAATAAACGACTGAAGTGTTTTTGCTTTAAGAACAACCGCAAAAAAGGCAAAAATATTTTTCGTCTTCTTCTCGAGCCTTAAAAAATTGTAAAAAAACAAAAATTTAAAAGTGTGTTTTACATTAATTGATTTTTTTAAATATTTCGATCATAAAAAGGGGATTTTAATTTTTTTTTCTAGAAATGATATGAAAAATAAATTTCACATTGGCTGGACGTAACCAACAATTAGTAACATTTATTCATATATTAACAAATTTTACAATATACATGGAATACAACTTAATTTTTAAAAAATTGAAAAATTTGTTTGTTTCTTTTTTAATTTTTTTAACTACTGATTTTTAAATTGTCGAAATTTTTTCTTTTTGAAGGATTTTTGAATAGTAATTTTCGAATCAACGAGTGCAATAATAAGTCAATGTGTGTTCTTTGCACGTTTTTGTCTTCTATGTGTTGCTTTTTTTATTTATCATACTTTGGCTGCCATTACCCTTTTTGACATTTGCATAAAATGCTTTTTCTCAAAATCAAATAGAATATTTCTCTTATTTGGTCATTTCTACTTTGCTCCTCAAAAAATGTTGAACAGAAAAATGATGTTGATGGGATGGCTAGACAATGTAATAAATTTGTATTACTCATTTTTAGTATCTATTTCTTTGAATATTTTATACTCATATGAATATAACAAAATAAAGGTTTTGTTTGTCTATAACTGTGTAATTCATTAGTAAATCTTTTCTTTTATTAAAGTTTAAAACTTTTGTTTGGAACTTTTCAAGTGGTGTCTTCAATAATAATTTAAAAAATAAAGCATCAATCAGTAATTCATTTATTGTCCAATAAAGTGTTCAAATACTTTTTTTACTGGTTTTTAAAATTTTTGTTACAAAGATTGCTTCAAATTTTTTGTAAAACAAAAAAACTGTGATTACAATACGTTTTTTTGAAGGATAACTAAAAATTGTTAAATGCAGTTAAACCATTCATTTTTTACATTATTTTATCAAAGTTTTTTGACGAGTCTGTTTGTGAAAGAAAAAGAAAATATTGTATGAAGTCGAACTCGGTCTTTAAATTAAATATGTTATCTGCATTAAAAGGTGGTGATGTCGATGCAAAAAAATGAAAAATATCGATTTTCTGTAGTGAAAAAAACTTCAGTAATTCTAAGAACTTTGTAGTATTAAAAATTACAAAATATTCAAAAAAATTGTGCATTAAGAAAATTTAGAAAAAGAAATAACCAAATTGTGACAGTGTTTTTCTTTTTTTTGTTTCGGAAACGTGTGAATCACCGAGCTAATCTAATGTGTGTGTCTGAGAATTTTTTTTCTTCAATGTCAGTTCTTTTGATTTTTATATGCAAATCTGCCAAAAATTTTCAAAGAAATGCAGACAGCAAATGTGGACACAAAAAACCAAATTGCGAAAAATGCTTTCTATTTTTTTGTTTTAAAAATTTGTGAATCAACAAGATGAACGAATTTTATGAAAGACATTTTATTTTTTCAAAGTCATTTTTATACTTTCTTTATTTAAACGAAGTCGCCAACGAATCGTAAAAGATTTTTTTAGATTTCTTACACAACAACGTTTATTTTTATTTACATTTCCGCGCCCAAATGACAAAAAAAATTGATTTCAAAACGGTTTTAAAGGACAAAAAAGATTGTAACTAAACAATATGATACGCTTTTTTTATTTTTTTGAGCACTTCTTTTGACGACTTTATTGAACAATTTTATTTATGACAAACATTGGGTAGGGGGTAGGGTTAAAACTCACGGAATCACAAAATATTGTCTGGGAGAGAGTCATTTGAATATTTTAGATCATTTGACAATAATTTGTTTGATATACAGCAATTAACAAATAAAATTGTTAAAATATAGCAAAATGTGTTAACTAAAAGAAAGAAATGACTGATGCATTATATAAAATACCCTAAGTTGAAAATTATTTGACTTTAAAAAGTTAAATTTTAATTTTTACTCGTTGTAATTGAACTAGCAATGAAGATTATAAAATTTTGTTATAATTAGAACTCGGTCTTTAGATTAAATATGTGGATAATTGTTCCAAATTTGGTTTAAAAAATAACAATGTTCAAGTCGTTATGTATGTTGAAATATAAAAACCATTTGTAGGACTTACTTTGTTTTATTTAAAAATTAACAAAATATTAAAAACTTTGCAGACTAAGAAAGTGGATATAAACAAAAAAAACAAAATTGCGAAAGATCTTTTCTTTTTTTAATTTGGACAACCACAGTTCAACGATTTTTAGTCATTCTTTTTTTTCGATGTCATTTTTTCATTGTAAATTATCGATCGATGCAAATCAAATTTGGAGCAAATTTGGTAAAACAAGGTTTTCATAAATTTTTGAGTTTAAATATTTAAAAAGCCAGATAAATAACATTTGACAAATTAAATTATTGAGGTATTATTTTAAAATACAGATTCTTTCAAAAATTTTGAATGTTTGTTCGGATTTTGATTTATTAAAGTGCACAATTAAACAAACTTAGATTTGTAAAAAAAGGTATTTAAAAACTTATTATGCCATAATAGAATAAATCCTAAATTTTTATATAAATACTGTGAAAATAAAAATGAAGATTTGTCAAAAACGATTAAAAATTTTTAAAAATCATTTATAAAGTTTTATGTGTATATGATAAAATATTCAAATAAGTGAAAAAAAAGCAAATAAAAATTTCTTTTTTGAACCAGTCGCCTTTTTACGCTGCTGTAATCCCCTTTTCCCTTTAACCTTTCTCTTTTGAAAATCAAATATCGCAAAATGTGGTTTTTTTGTCTCCTCATATCTGACAATGCCATCTTAAAAGATGCATCAAAAAGTTGTTTATCGATTTTTTTGAGAACTTTTTTGCGAATATTCCTGTTTTGCAATAATGTTCGAACTTTGAATCATAAATTTTCTTTTCTAAGCCTTCTTTTATTACTATCATAAGAACTCCCGAGGTTAATATATTACAAGATTATAATCTTGTAATAATTATAATATGTATTTTGAAACCTATATTTAGTATTAGATTGCGTTTTTTCATTTTTTTTCATTGCGAGGTTTAATTGTTTATATTGCTAAGATTCCGAATGTTTATTTAGCATTTGATAAAAAATGGATCAAACAAAGTTGTCGAAACCGAAAAACAATGCCAACAAATTGCTAAAGAAAAGATTTTTTGATTCGAAAAAACCAAAAGGTATAAAAAACCCAAAAAAGTTCAACTAAAAATTTTTTTTCTTATTTATTTATTAAAAAAACTTGAGTTAAATAACGTCCACCAATATTTTAGACTGGCGAAGATCGAATAATCCACTTGATAATGAAAATGATAACAAAATTATTAAGGTGATATTTTTTTTAATTTGAGTTTATAAAAAAATCTTTTTAATGTATTTGGTTCCAGTTACCCCTTGGACAAAGTTCTTCAACTGCAGGACGGCATTTGGTTTTTCAGAAAAGTATGGCACTTGCAATGGAAGCTTTAAGCAAGAATGATTCTGGAGAACTTGTTGCAGCTTTGTCAAAAGCAATTCACTCAATCGGGCAAAGTGTAGAAATTCCTGCTGCTATGAAACCGATGATTGAGGTATCGTTAATATTACTGTATTCTTTAATTTTAAATCACGTAAATTCTAATAATCTTTTTCCAAAATCTATTTCGTGTCATTTTTAGGAAAGGTTCAAGACTCGCCCTGATGACCTTGACACTGCTGTTTGTTATGTCAAGATTAATGAAAAAAATCCTAAAATGTTTCAATATGCTCAAATTTATAATGCAATGTTTCCACAAGATGAATATTTGTGGAAAATGCTTATTACAGGATGGATTACTTTCAAACAAAATCCAAAAGAAGCATTACGAGTATCGAAAAAAGCAATTTCGGTAAGTTCATGCAAATTTTATAATTTGTAATAAAAGATAAGTCTTTCTAGAAACGTCCTGAATCCCTTTCATTATTATACATTCATGCAAATGTTCTTTGCCTTCAACAATCTGAATTTGAAGAATCTATTAAAGCTTTGGATGCTTTTCTTACAAAAGCTCCAAAGGATCATGAAAACGTTCCTGAATGCCATTATCAAAAAGCTGAACAATATCATTTAATTGGAAATCATACAAAATCTGCTTCATCCTATAGAGCCGGATTAGCAGCTGAACACAATCAACTTTCATGCTTTTTACCTTACGAATGTGAAAGCAAAACATTTTTGGAAACTGCTTCAAAGAATTACCAACATGGCAGCTGTCGTTCTTTTTCTAAAAAAAGGTAAAGTGATAATTAAAATTTGAAATTTCAAATGCGTTTTGATTATTTTTTTGGAACTTCAAAGATACAATTTTTTCATCATAGTTATTTTTCGTAGAATAAACAATTTCTTTTTGCTCATATATGAAAAAACGATCCATCACTTTTAACAATATTTTTCACAACAGTGAATAAAAAAGCTAAATAAAAACAACATTTTTTATGTGAAAAAATATCAACAAAAAAAATCAAAACAAAAAGTCATCTCTGGAGCTATGTTTTTGAAAAATAAATTTCTTTTAGTTTTCTTCACATTGTTTTTTTGCAAATTCGAAAGTGCTAGATTTTTGAATATTTTGTTATAATTTTTGAACGAAATACATATCCACATATTTATTATAGTTTTATCAGCAACATTAGATTACAAATGATATTTAAATTTGAAGGGAACATCATTACTGGATTTGCCATAAAGAAAAAAAGTTTTTTAGTCGTTCTTCTTTAAAGAAAGCTCAAAATGAAGACTGTTGTTTCCAAGCTTTTAAAATTTGAAAACTGTTCTGAATTTTTTATGAAGCTAAAACCAGAGTGAAAATATTCTATCCTTTTGTTTGTTGTTAAAGAAATTTCTTTAGATTCACAAACAAAACGACAAATTAATCTTAACAGTGAAAATAAAAAAAGATTACAATAAAAATTTATTAGTTGAAGTAAAAAAAGGCGCATTAGACGAAATGCAAAAATTTTGTCATTATTTGCATATTTTTAGCCTCTTTGAGAACTTTGAAAAAACCTATCGTATAATAACATTAAGTTTAAGTAATAAATTTTTCTGTGTTTTTGTTTAAAAAGAACAAAATAATTTTTCGCAGCTGTCTATATTTTCGAAACTTTTGTTTAACAAATGGCAAAACCAAATGTAAGCAACGTTTCAGCAGCTTTGGATATATGAAGAAATATGGTCGATATATTGATTGAAAAACTCTAAGTCATCTTTGGTGCTCTATTTTTAAAAAAGAATTTATTGTTTTTTCTTGTGTTTTTTTTCTTCGAAACCATTATAAAGTTTTTGTAGTTTTTTAATAGATTTTTTTTCAATTTTTTGTTGTTGTGATTTATGAATGAAATGCTTATCCACATAATTATTATATTTTTATCTGCAACATTAGATTACAAATGACATTTGAATTTGAAGGCCAAAAGTTCAATCAGTAAATAAGGAAAAAAACATTTTTTTAAGATTGCAGCGAATAAATTTATCCTGCTTTATCTGGTCACATCACAAATTGTAGTGATTTGAAAAAAGCAGATTTGACTTTTATTTTTTGGTGTCTGACAAAAAAACGTGATGTTTTTGCTAAGCTAAGCTATGATTGTTGTTTTCTGTTATAAATCAGAAATATGAAAATCCAGTCAGTCAAAATGCATTGGAATATTATAAAATATCCACGTTTTTTACAAATTTAGTTTTCCATTCTTTATCGTGTTGCTCGAACACAAGTATTTGCCAAAATGTTTTTGAAAGTTAAAAATTACTTAATAATTGCAATGAGTGGTTGGAATTACTGATAATTTAAAATTAACAAAATATTCAAAAAAAGTGAACCACAAAAATAAGGATAGACGTTGCAAAAGAATTTTTTTTGGATAATCAATACCATAAAAAAGAGTTTTTTTTTATTTCACATCTGTTTTGTGCCAGTCACCGGACAGCTGAAAACGAATTCGTTGGAAATTTTAAAACTACTGAAATGAAATGTTTTTGTTATTCGACAATTGACATAAAAAATAACGAATTGAACAAAAAAATTAAAATGGCGATTTCGAAAGAGCAGTATTGGCTTTTTTTTTGTTGTTGTCTTCAACCGATAAAAAAAAGAAAATTCTTTCAAAAAAGATGCGTTTTGCAAACATCTCTTTTTTCAATTCTTTTTTCAGTATTTAATTGTAGAAATTTCTTAATTTTTAAATTCAATTTTTTTAAATATGTTTTAAGAAAAAATAATAATATAAATCACAATGTACGGTTTTTAATAGATACGGGCATTTTTAAAAGAAAATTAATCAACTGCCGTCTATAATTAATATTTAAATTTAAAGAATGTCATCGCATAAAATTTTGATATTGTCGACAATGATTTTGTTGATGTCTGAAAAAGTACAAATAGTTTTCGAATAAAATAGATATTATTTGCAACAACCACTTTTTGAAATTTCTATTTTAATGTTTAATTTTAGTGAAATGTTTGGTTTTTAAATTCAATCAAAAATTTGATATGGTGTTAGTAAGAAATTAAGAAAAAATGAATTACAAAGAAATCCTATGGGTTACCCATGGCAGAAACAGTTTTAAAAAATCATTAATCAAGTGATGTGAATAACTCGTACTTAAATTTGCACCTAATTTTTATCGCAGAATTGTCTCTTGCATTATTTCACATTTTCTTGCAAGAATAAAATGTGACAAAACCAGACTAATTTTTTAGGAGTATGAAAACAATGACAAATGCTTTGAATGTTTATTTGCGATCGAATATGTGAAATTTAACATTTTTGTGTTTTTGCCTTCACATTCACACTTTGCACTTTGCACATTAAAAATGAAAAATCGCAGCTTTGCTTCTATAATTGTTTTTTCTTTATCGATTGATCTAAAAATCTTTCTGCAAAACACATTTTTTATTTTGAATATTTTGATAAAAGCATTGATAAAAATTCAATCAGTGATATGAGATATCTTTTTTACAGAAAATTTAGAATATTTTGTTTGAAACAAACAAAACCATTTCCCAGTTCCGATTTTTTAGCATTTTAAATTTAAAAAATCTTTACAATTTGGAGCAATAAGTACATTATTTTTTTGATTTTGTATGTTTTTAGTCTTTTTTTTTACTTCAATTCCACCATAACATAATAAAATTTGAAATTAACTTTTTGCACGAATTTTTTATAAAAAATAACAAAATCCTTCGAAGAATTTTTACAACTTGTTAAAACTTAAAATACATTTCGATTGAAGCATCACAAATGGATAATTTTTCAAACATGGATTTTAGAGAGATAAAATTTTCAGACAATGTCTTGGTTTTTTAAATAAGAAATTTAATAATACAAATTACAATACCTGGTGTTATAATCACGAGCGGCAATGATTATACAATAATAATATTTATTCAGAGAACAAACGTGAAGTTATTCACGGTGATAAACATACAACTGAAAGTGAATGAGAGGAAAAGAGAAAGAGAGAAAAGCAACACAAGTACAGTAACAAAATGATATGCACTTGGCGCGCAATTCAAAACATACATTTTGCCAAAAGTAAATTACAATAAAAACAAATGTTGTGAACGATCCCAACACCTGGTTTATACCAGACAATTTGTGTTGTTGTCTGAGGCAAGGGCATTTGTAAAAGATAATTAATCAAGTGCGGTCTATTGAGCATGATGCCCAAGATCGATGCGAATAATTGACAGCTGGAATTGGTGGGCGTTATTAAGTTGAACCGACAAAGGACATGAACTTTTTAAGGATTAAACATTAATTTCTTTTGGTGATGGTAGGTTATTTAATTGTGCTTCAATTCAAATGTTGGGGAAAAACAGGACAATAAATTTTTAATATTTAATGATTGATGCAAACATAAAACTGGGCTAAAAGGGTTTTGCAGTAGCAAAAAAAATGCATATTTCTAATGCAATGCTTTTCAAATTATTTTACCAAAAAATATTCAAAAATCCTTAATTTATTTTTTTATTTAATTAATTTTATGTGATCGATCGAAAGTAAGAAAAAAATTTTTGGTTTTTCTTCTATGACTTTTCTTATTCTTTTTTTTCGCAGAGGACATCTAGAAAAACACACGGACAAACAATAATATCCCAATTTGAAGGTTTTAGGGGTCGAAAGACAATTTGTTTGAAACACGAAACCTTTTTATTTTTAAATGTTTGTTAAAAAATTTCACAAAACTTCGTATCACATGTTTTATGGTTTTTAAACTAAAAGTTAATTTATTTAACAGTCTGCAGTATAAAATTAAAAGTTAGATGACTGTTTTTTTGATGATTGTAAAATTTGGCATAGATTTCCATTTTGAAACATTTTTTCTATTTGTATTTGATGCTAGAAGTTTATTAATTGCGGTGGTACGAGACACAAAACATTTTAAATTATTTTTCGAACTGTAAAATACTCGGATTCCTAGAATTTTATTATTTATTTTGGTAAATTATCAAGCATAGTTTTTCAGTGATGTCAAAATCCTAACGAAACTTAAATGTTAAATTAAACTAAATTAAATGTATTATACCTTTGGATCAGTGAATCAAATTTGAGGCATACATATTTTAATCAAAAAAGATATTATTTGAATTGGTTTTTAGTGCTTAGAAAAATATCAACAATTTGTGTTTCAGTTTGGCCGGTAAAATTTGAAAAACAACAAGTAATAAATTCAAAAAATAAATATTTAAACTCATTATGCAACAATTTTTCACAAAATGTGTATATTTGACAGAAAACATAAATTGATAGAAAATTGTCAAGAAATTTTTTGTTAATTCGTAATTCGTATTGGCACCAGTAATTTCAATTAAATAACAACCGTCTCTTTTTTCTCTAAAATATCGATGTAACAGACTTGTAAAAACAGTTTTTTTAAATAAAATTGTTTTGAAAAATGGTTTAATGTTATTAATCAATGTTCCCGGAATTTTTACTCGATCACTCACAGCAAACGAAATCCGTTTAAAAAAGTTTTTTTATTATTTGTTATAAGCTTTTGGATGCTTTTCATTTAATTTAAAGTAATTATAAAAAAATTCAAAAACCAAAATAATAAATTAAAAATATTTGTCCAAAAACCCCGACACTTGCAAAAAAATTTTCGTTGCCGCAAAATTTTTTTTCATTATATTTTTGAAAAAAGGCTGAAATATTTTTTGTAGTGGATTTTACAAAGCAACTTTTTTCTGATCATAAAAATGTTCAAAATGTCACCCTTGTCAAAAAACCGTTTTTTTTTCATTTGATTTAAAGTTTCTTTTCAACAGCAGTTATATTTTTGACGTTTTTGTCGCAAAGTTCTGAATAGAGAAATAAGCAACTTGAAAAAGTATTTTTTTATTTTGGCCAAATATACAACTGATAAAAGTATTAAAACACCTTAAAAACTAAAAATAGGATTTAATCTTCAGAAAATTTAAAGTTAAATTTTTCAAAGCATAATATAAATTGCTCTTTTACACTTTCTTCATTTTGTGTTTAAATGCAGTTACTTTTAGCTCTTTTAATTAAATGTTTTATTTTAAAATGTATTTCTGCAAAAATATATACCTGTTTTGATGGAAATGTTTTCCTAAATTATAGCGAAGTCGCATTTTACGAGACACCAAATTTCCCATATGATTTAAGTGATAGCACAGTTGCAGCTTGCAATTTAACCTTTATTTTAAATGGCCAAATTACAAATGTAAACATTTAGTTTTCTTTGGTTCTTAAAAAATATATTTAATTTCAGACATCAAAAGTGTTTACATCTTTTGTAAGACCTTCGATATTTTCTAAAATTGATTACTTATTCCAAACTTTGCAAAATTCATCGTTAAAAATCCGCGACACTTTTTCGACATTAAGAGATGCCCAAAGTGGAAATGTCATTTTTGAAGAGAATGATGAAAATTGTCCATTAGAATCCATAAGCAGATCGAAACCATTTATATTGACATCTGAAGATCAAATTTTGTATATTTATTCAAATTTTTACTTAAATCAAACACGGAAGCATTCATGTCTTTGGCGATTTGCAGCTCCACCTGAATTTGGCTTTAAAATTGTTGTTCAGACATTTTCTTCGAAAATGCTGTTAAGAATCAAAAATTCAACGGATCTTTTAATAAAGTAATCTACATGGGTCGTAATTTTTGAAGAAGTTTTTTAGAAGACTGAAAAACTCAAATTTAGAAGTTTTTTTAGAATTTATTTGGTATATCAAGAAAGTTCGCGAAGCTTAAAGTTATTGAAAATCAGGATTTCTCGTTGTTTTCTTACATTTAAAAAAACGGCAAAAATTTCTTATTTTCAATTTGTTTCAGCCTTGCAAAATTTATTGCGAAATATAAAAAAAGCAGCAAATTTAAGATCTTCTTTAACTTGAAACTTTCAGCGAAAACAGTGTTAGAATGAATTATCCTCATTACAACAGTGATGCCTATTTGGAAATATATTTATCAAATAATGATCCCAATTTTGATGCTGAAATAGAATTTCAAGCTTATGTTAGTATTGTTCAAAATAACCAAAAAAAGAATCCAATTAACTGTTCAATTTCACAAGAGCGGAATCTTACTCAATGGTCAAACATTCAAGAAGGTTACGAAAATGATGTTGAATGCAGCTATGATTTTGTTGTTCATAATAACAGCGTAGTAATAGTCGAAATACTTGTTTTACAAACTGAACCAAATGGTGACTATCTTGAATATAGCCTAGATAATGGTGATCCTATCGTTATTATCCCAGATCCCCATGGTTTTTCATTCTCTTTTGTAATTGAACCATATAAAGATGGCTCTGATAAACATGTAAATTGGAAGTTTGTAAGTGACGGAAGTGTTCATTTTTTTGGATTTAGTTTAGAATTCCAAAGTATTTGTAAGTTCCTTAAAAAATTTAGAATTTGTTAAAAAACATTCTCTAAATTACTTATTTTGCTCTCTTTTTTTAGTTTGTGAATGCACAAATCAATTTATCGCATGTGGCACAAATAATTTTACACTTATGAATACTCCTGGCAATATACTTTTTCATGATTATTATTGTGGAAATATGCAATGCAACGTTACAGTAATATACATTGTATTTCTTTAACCGAAACTTTAATATTTTAGATAGAATCTTGTCAAAGTGAATTAACATATGTGGAAATCCAATATATTCATTACAGAGAACACTATGACATTTTTCGACTAATTTCAAACAATATAACCATACTAGACGTAAACAGACAAAATCAGTTGGTCTTTACACAATACCTCAATTCTGCAAATGTCAACATTTTTCAAATTATCACTTTTTCATCCCGAAATGCCCATGGCTTACTAATTAAAACTGCGCCCGGAAAAGGTAAAGATAAATTTACTCCTATCATACTAAAATAGAATATTTAGAACCACAGTTTGAAGAAAAAATTATCATATCTGAAAATAACAGAAATGTTATTTTAAATGCAGAAATTGAATCTTTCATTCCCATTGAAATGGAAAAATCATTGGTATGTTTCTTGAAATACTAGTTTAACTCCAATTTTTTCCTTTATAACGAAGAAGATGCATCAAGTATAATTTTTTTTTCCTTTACTTCAATCGGAGGTCCTGACATGAAAATTTTGAAAACTTTGAATCAATGAATTCTGACGATATTTTCTTTCATAACTGTTTTTTCTTATTCCAAACATGGCATGAACTTTAAAAATTGGTTGGGTACAAAAATCTGAAACTTCATCCATTCAGAGTATTTCAGAGTTTTTAAAATTTTCGTGTCGGGACCTACAATCGAAGAAAAGGCATAAAACTTATGCGTATTTTCCTTTAAATTTCAGTAATATTAGCTTAAAAATTTCAAGCAATCGCTTTATTTCGAACGGAAGTCATTTTTCTCTAAAAGGAATGAACATTTTTAGATTGGACAAAATATTTTCCTTGTAATTTATTGTCTTTTACCTGAAAGAATAGCATTATATCACAATAATAGCTTAACTTTTCCTCTTGATTACTGGTAATAATTTTTATTTAAATGTTACAAAAATTTAACTAAACTCTTTTTAAGCTTCACTGAAAGTTCAACCAGTAAATGCATTATAAAAGAACCGTATTTTGTATTAAATCAAGTTGAAACTGAAATTGTTGCAATAACATTGTCAAGTATATATTTAATTTAAATTTAAAATATTCATAACCACATTTGCTCAATTTAGGCTCTCCCAAAACTTGTGTATTCAAAAACAATTATTTTGTAACTGAAAATGTTGACTTACATCGGATTTCTGGAATTGCAAAAAACAATGGGCCATGTCTTTTAACAATCATGCCCGATTATTTTTATTATATTACAAGATTTTGGACATCAGCAACATCCGACACTGTAAAAGTGTTTGTTGGCATTGATCAAAATACTTTATTTTTTGAATTCAAGTTTGGCTTTATTAAGCTTTTTTGGGTAC
Source organism: Panagrolaimus sp. LJ2414 (assembly GCA_024447195.1). Taxonomy (NCBI): domain Eukaryota; kingdom Metazoa; phylum Nematoda; class Chromadorea; order Rhabditida; family Panagrolaimidae; genus Panagrolaimus; species Panagrolaimus sp. LJ2414. The sequence goes on along the minus strand of JAMRXY010000009.1, from coordinate 410,085 downwards.
CAATGATATTTTTTAGCTCAGAATCGTCAAAGCAATGGAATGATATTCTTTTAACTTCGACGGTCTATACAGTAGAAATACCAAAATCAAGTGCAGTATTTTTCACTTTAGAGGCATATGACCGAGAGCCAGTTGTTTCACAATATCCATATAAATCTCTTATGGCCACACCTTCATACGGAATTAAAACAGAAGATGTTGAAGATGTGGCCTTCACAAAATATTATATTAAAGAATTTCCAACTAAATTTACTGTTCTTGATTATACTTTTGCCGTCGAAAATTTAGTGTATTTTGTTATTGGGGAAGATGAATTTGCTCCAGTAATTCAGTGAGAATTTAAGCAGAAATTTTAAATCAATACAACATTTGTTTTTAGTGTCAACAAAACTGGTGATTCATTGATATTTAAAAATCAAAACGTCACATTATATTATACAAATGATGGAAATGGTGCCAAAAATGGGGCGCTTTTTCTTATTGAAGCACAAGATAATAAACTTGGACAACACTGAAGTGAGAACCTTAAAAATTTTTATTATTTAATTTTGTGGTTGTCTTTTCTTCTCAAAAATATTCCAGAGTCCAAACAAATCGATCCATAACTTCATACTTGACAAAATTGCAATTATTTTTATGGCTTTCTTTAATTTCTTTTTTATTAATTAACCAATAAACTTTTATTACCAACAAAAAAGTTACTAATAAACATGACAACAATTTAATCATAAATGTATTTGTAAATAAAAACTTGTTTAGCTTTCCTTTCTCCTAAAGCAACAAACCAATGTGTGTAAAATAAAAACATTTTTTAGTACAATTTTTTTTATTAAAAAATTAAAAAGCAGTAAAACCTAAGATTTCAACAATGGCAAAAGATTTTTGATCTAAAAAATCGAAAAATTTGTGTCTATAAAATACCGCGGACACAAAATTTTGAAATCTTTGTTCTAAAATAACGACATTTAAAAAGAGATAGGGAGACAACGAGCAGCAATTTTTGTCATAATTTTTTGTTTCACTTTTCTTCGCTGACTTGAAAAATAAAGTTTTAACTATTTTGTTATAAAAAAAGGTCAGTGAAAAGCATCAAAAAATATAGCTTTTGAATATTTTATTAATTTTTTTAAATAATATTACAAAAGATTAAAACAGTGTTATTTATATGCTAATTTTAAAATTCTTTAAGTAAACTAAAAAAATTAATAATATTAATTGGAAAAAAACGATATCTATTAATAAATTTATAAATTTTTGCAGCCATCAGAAATTCATTTTGTTTCAAATATTATTTTCTTCTTTATTATCTAGAAAATTTTGATTCACTTTTTTATACATTTTCACAAAAACTTGCTAAAAATTCGTTCATTTAACAATGCTTTATCCAAAAAATTTTCTCAGAACATCAGAAACTCGCTAATAAACATGACAACTATAAAATCGTAAACGATCTTTTTAAGGCCTTTGCAATTTTGACCACTTATTGATTTCTGTTCTTGAAGCAATAAACGAATGTGTGAGAAACATAAACATAAATTTTGGTAAGTAATAAATAATTTTAATATTCAAACGTAGTAGGAAAAACGTTTGCAATCAAAGTAAAAAGAGTTTCTTTGATGGTAAAAGATTTAGTTTTAAAACGAACGAAACATGTGTACTTTGGTGAAAAACCAAAGATGTCAAAAAGTATGTAAAAAAAACAAGTTTTGTTTCAATATATTTATTTAGCTCCCGGCCGGGGCTCTTTGACGTTCACATAAATCTAGTGGTTTTAATAATAATATAATAAAATGTGTTCGATCTGTTCCTTTCATACAAAAAAGAAAGGAACATGCTGTATAAGGTTAAAAGTTAGATGACAGTCTATTATTGATAATTGCAAAATTTGGCATAGTTGTCTTTATTAAAACATTTTTTCTATTTGTATTTGATGCTACAGTTTTTTAATAACGTAGGTACGACACAAAACATTCTAAATCAGCTTTTAAATGTCAACATGTTTACAAAAGTTAAAACGTTGCCAAACCAAAATTTTTGCATTTTTTCAAAAATTTTGGTTCGCGATCAGGGCTGTGCGAAAATTTCGTTTCGTTTCGCGTTTCGCGAAATTTCGCACTTTTTTTCCATTTCGTTTCGTATTTCGCAAAAATTTTAACGAAATTTCGCACTTTTTTGCATGAGAAAAGTTCAGTTGCAAAGATGAGCTACCACAATTTCACGTGTCTTTTTAATTGTAAAAGCCAGATTTAGAAGTAAAAAACCTCTTAAAGTTGGAAATGAAAGCCTTATTGATGGATTATTTCCATCAATAAATGATCAAAATGAAAGGTTGTTTACAAACAAAATTGTTAAAAGTTGTTGCAATTTGTGATTGAATTTTGCAATTAAAAAAATTTGGAAAAAATTTCGTTTCATTTCGCATTTCGCGAAATTTCGCATGATTTTTTTTATTTCGTTTCGTTTCGCCCTTACGAAATGAAATTCCTATTTCGTTTCGTTTCGTTTCGCAGAACAAAACTCAGTTTCGCACAGCCCTGTTCGCGATTTGTTGTGATGACAAATCTTGACAATCAGTACTTCTCCCAAAGCTGTCAAAAGGAGCTTTTTTTTATCATTTTTCGTTAAGCCGGTTTTAAAATTTTTGTGTCCGATGCTTTTCAAAAGTGTTTTTTTGAAAAATTGTTATAAATCATTTTTAAGTGTGGAATGTACAAAAAAACATGATTTTGCTGGCATTGATAATTGCGATTTGCAGTTTGTTTATTACAGCGGATCAACCTGTTTTTGGTAAGTTTGTTCATGAAAAATACAGTCGAACCTCGTTATAACGTCCCTCGATAGAACGTTCACCTCGTTATAACGTCCTCATTTTATGGTCCCTTCAACATGGAGCCCATTCAAATCGGACCTCGATCTTACGCGGACCTCGATTTTACGCGATTTTTATTCGGTCCCTTGAATCACGTAAAATCGAGGTTCGACTGTATGATAAACTGCTTAAAACCATAGTCAAAATGCAGGCGTCAACGTCGGAGGAAAAAAATTGTCAAAAAAACCATATTAAATATGCGCTCCTAAAGTAGCGGCAAACATTTCAAGAGCTTTATAATCCGGTGATACCCTCACCCCTTCTGCCCTACTCATATCTGGACAATCCCATTAAGGTGTGAATCTTCACAACTCATGAGAAATATTTATATATGACATCTCAAAACGTTCCCCTATTTAAATAAGTGACAACGAAAACCTCTTGCATTTAAATTTTACTACTTTACAGATTTTAAGAATTCAAAATGTACTTCAGATAAGACACAAAGCTGCTCAACACAAGAAAAATATAATTTTATTCAACCCCAAAATCAAAGCATTGGTAATTTATCAATTAAGTGTACGGGCACATATGTTATCGATCTTACCGATAGAATAACAAGGAAATTAGATTTCGACATTATTAAATATTTTATTATGGATTCAGTTAGTAGTTGCTTTGACATAACTATTGGGAAAATAACAATTACTACAATTACTGAGAACTCAGACGGTAGCCAAGGATTTTACGAATGTGACAGTATACAGACCTGCTCTCAGATGATAGGTAATTTGGATTATGATGAAATGGTGCAGAACTACAACACCGATCTTGTCGACAATGATGAGAAGTTGTCTTCGAGTTATGCAAATAATTTGACTAATATTTTTTAAAATTCGTGTCCCTGTCAACAATTGAATTCTGTTGTGTTATTAACTAATCGAATTGTTAATATCAAAGGCGACAATTTGATAGTAAGGTTTATCATGAAAAAGTTTAATTAGATTACTAAAAAATTTTAAGGATTTTGATAGTATTTGTAATTATACTTGCATGTCGTTTTCTGTAATTCTTCTTGGAAGGAATGAAAACAATGCAACAAATTTATTAACTGAATATTACAAAAATATTTGTCCTTTAACAGATGTATTTAATATTCCTGACTATAACTGTCTTGCTAAAATATTCACATGTATTTTACCATGTAAAGAAAAATGCTCTGAAAATCAGTATAAAAATTGTACAGCATACCCGATTCGAAGATTTTCGATTATATATATTCTTGCTTTTTCAACAAGTATAAGTCAAGAAAATTTAACTCTTACTTTGGAAAACGGTCTAGATTCATGTTGCAATATTACAGATTTACGAATAAATATTGTAATATCGTCCACATCTATGAGTACTACTTATTTTTCTTTTCAAGAGCTTAAAAAGTTTACGCGGACCATAAAAATCACAGATACTCTAATTCATAATGGTTAAAATTGCATTTAAGACAACATTCATAATACATTTTTAGATACTGAAGAGAGTGAATTGAATAAAAGAATATTACTGGCACAACAGTATAATCCATTACTTGCAGGTGTAGAAGCACCCACAGTATTGGTTTTAACTGATTATTTCTCAAAAAAACTTGTTACTTATTACCACAATGATTCTCAACCAATCAGTGTATATAATTTTTTTCTATGTGTTTATGACAATCATTCTTATGAGATGTATCAACAAAATCTTATACCGAGCTTGTTTTTTGGTGATTACGAATCAAAAATACCATTGCTTCCTTCGATATCGAAAATGTCCACTATTATACAAACCCCTACTTCTGCAGCTATTACAACCGTAACAGAAAAAGAAAACGTTACTCATATGTGTATGATTTCGAAAATAAGAGATTAATAAATACCAAATCCTATTTTCAGCTTCAACCACATTGGCCTTATATGGCACTACTGCATCATCAACTATAAAAACTACAATTATTATCATTATCATTTGTTGCTCAATTGGTGTTGGCCTTTTTAGTATTGTTGGGTATCTCATATATCGAAAATGTAAGTGGACAAAAGAAGTTAGAAAAATTCAAGATGATCATCAGGTGAGAGAAGAAGATTTTGACAAATGGGAATTAAAATGGGATCAATTACTAATAAAAAGTGAACAACTTGGATCAGGAGCATATGGAGAAGTGTTGCAAGGAAAACTACTCGAATTTCAAAGGTTAAATAATGGTAAACTTTATGATCACAAAAGCACAGAAGTAGCAATAAAAATGCCACAAAGGTATTCAAACGATGATGCAAAAGTAAAATTTGCATTTAACACACTACTTTTTCTTAAATCAAATTTTTAGCAAGATTTTCTTAGGGAAATAAAAATGGTATGTTTTGTGCCGTAATCAAATTCTTATTCTAATTTTTTAAAGATGAAACAAGTTACTGGCCATCAATATATAATAAAGATGATTGGATGCATAACTATCGGACAACGGATTTGTTTAGTTCTTGAATTTTGTCCTTTTCGTGACCTTCTACAATATGTTCAGAATAAAAAAAGAGGAGTGGTAAGTTTAACCTAAATTTTACAAATAATTAAAAAATTTAGTTGAACGGTCTTGAAACTGTTGCCCATATAACCAAAGAATACACTATTTTTGCATGGCAAATTTCACAAGGAATGGTATGAGTAAATACCTGTAACAAATTTCATATTGAAATAAGATTTTAGCAATATTTGGCATCTGAAGGAATAATTCATAGAGACTTGGCAGCTAGAAACATCTTAATTGATGGACATAAAAATGTTAAAGTATGTTTTGGAAAAACTTTTTATTATAATAAACAATCACTTATCAATATATAGATAAGTGATTTTGGTTTATGTGTTCAAACCGCAGACAAACTGACAAATTCACCTCCTAAGAATGTTATAATCCTTGAAGCTGGCATAGTTCCAATAAAATGGCTGTCAATTGAATCTTTGAAAAGCTATGAATTTAGTCTTAAATCTGATATGTAAAAAAAATTATGCAATTTTATTAATTAACTTTAATTTTTCAGATGGGCATTTGGAATGGTGTTATTTGAAATGTAAGACAGTTTTTATCAATGTTGTGCTCAACTTTTTGAAATCGGTGTTTATTTTTAATGATGTGTTTTAGGTATAGCTTTGGTGAAATTCCTTTTGCTGAAATTGATGCTACAATGTTGATCAAGTATTTGGAAGCAGGAAATCGACCTCAAAAACCTCAAAATTGCTCAGAAGAAATGTATCATTTTTAAAGTGTGAAAAAATTCAATAGATCCTTTTAGATACACAATAATGAAGAAATGTTGGAGCAGTAACCCTGCATCACGACCTGCATTTGATGAATTAATAACAATATTTACAGTTATTCTAGAAAATGCAACAGAAGGTTATGGCTATTTGTCTTTGATGAAATCTGAAATTAAAAAAGATAATCTCAGATAATGCAAAATCATACCAATTTTTAATATTTTTATTTTTGGAATAAATCGACAATTATTCAATATTGTTTTCAAGTTTATATATTTGTTTTCGTTGATATAATATACTACACAAATAAAAGATTTTGAAGCAATTTCAAAATGAAAAAACCATTTACTTAATTCTCTGAAAAATGCATTTTTGATGCTGGAAACGAGATGTCATGAGTTCATAACAACGTCATGCATTATACTAATAAAGAAAATTATTGTTTCTTTTTACCTTGTTCAGTTGAAAATCTGCTTGTTGTAAAAAAAATAAGAAAATTGTTAATATTGTTTTCAGATTTGCAAATCTGATAACATTTTTTTATTTAATGATTTTTTCCATGGTTAAGCTTGTTTTTTTGTTTACAATTCTTCTTTTTGATTTGAATTAAAAATGAATCATTTTTATTAAAATCAACACTTATGGAATATTCAAACAAAGAATTAAAACTTCTAAAATACTGCGTAAATGTCAATCGAAACCTGCATTTTCACTAGATGGTAAAATTTTTAAGCTGACGAAAAAAAGAAGGAAAAACGGGTTTTTTTGTGTTTCCTTTTTATGTCGGCCCATTTAAAAATTTTCACAACCAAAAAAAATGAGTCAGACAATAATTTCATAATTTTCGCAAAAAAAATAATGCTTTTATTTTTAGTTCTTTACATTTTTTATATTTATTTAAATTTTTTAAAATAAATAAAAGTAATCAAACATTAAATTTAATTCTTAAATGTGTTTACAGAGTATTTTAAATACTTAAAAATGCTATAATCGAAAGCTCCAATATGAAAAAAGATTTAAATTTTTGTTTAAGAAAGTTTTTAACAAAAACCATCTGAAATTGTTGAAATTTTTGCAATTTTTTTTGTTTAATGTTCTTTCAAAAATTGAAGACCCTGTCATAACTCAGACCAAAAATAAAGATTTTGTTCAATTATTCACATAAATAATTTTTAAATATTCTTAAAAGTAGGATTATTAACGAAAACTTTCATTAACTAGTGATGCCAATGCAAAAAAGACAGTGGTTTTCTTGTTTTTCAAGTCTGCTATTGAAAAGAAATTCAACAGACAGGAAGCTAAAACTGAAAAAACAAATGCTTACAAAAAAGTGTTGTCTTTTTATTTTAAGGTCATTTTACTAAAATGATTTCAGACGAAATTAATCAATAGAACATTTTTTTATTTAATGACTTTATCCCCAAATCTAAGCTTGATAAGTTGTTTTTTGTTTAGAATTTTTTTCTTTGATCTGAATCAAAGTTATTAAAATTGACCCTCAGGGAATATTCAAACAAAGAATAAAAATTTCAAAATTTTCGATTGAAACTAGCATTAAAAAGTGAATTTATTTTCATGGTAAAATTTTTAAGCTAATGCAAATAACAAGAAAAAAGGGATGTTTGTTTATTTTCCTTTTTATGTTGGTCATTTTAAAATAACTTAAAAAACGAAACAAATCAGTCAGGAATTTAGTAATCGCTCACAAAACCTATTTTAATATTCAAACGTAGTAGGAAAAACCTATGTCATCTACGAAAAAAAAATTTCATTGATTATAAAAGGTTCTGATTTAAAACGAACAAAACATGTGTACTTTGGTGAAAAACCAAAGACATTTCGTTTCGAAAAATTTTCAATTTTTAAAAAATGACATTTAAAAATCAAAAGGGATGTAAAAGAACAACATTTTTTGTTTTATTAACCATCACAGACTGAATTGAAAAAGACATTTTTAGCCATAATGATAAAAAAAAAGGGGCAATGGAAAGGCTTTTGAATATTTTAACAATTTTTTCCTGACGTGTTTCGGATAAAAACATTGTTGTTTATCTGCTATATTAAACACCACTCTTGATTTTTTTGAATGATTCGATAAAAGTTCATTTATTAGTTGTAACAAAAAGAAACAATTAGTAGAAGTTGTGCATTTTTGTAACTTTTTTTTATTGTGTAAGAAAGAAAAAATACTACAATTTTAATTTATGCACAAGAACTTATCAAGCAACGGTTCATAAGTCGACATAAACATTTAATTTGATTTCATAAAAAGTCTAACAATAAAACTTAAATTAAAAACCAAAATATTCAAAATGTTTTTTTTAAAAGAAGTTTTATTTCAAAAGTTGTCGATTGTTAAAATCAATCGACAACTTTTTTTTAAAATTATTAGAAACAGTTGTAGTAAGATATTGCAAATTTAAATAAGAAATTAGTCAATAATTATTGAACATTAATCTTTTTTAAATATTATATTCCTCGAACTTCTGGACCAAAGGGGTGTGAAACTGAGTTTTGTTTCGCAACAAACACTTCAAGAAAATTTATGAAGCATTTTCCGGCCTTGAACTTTCTATACTTCCTATTTATGGGGTCATTATGGGAGGTGCCCGAAGTATTTAAGCTCTTAAATGCTTCAAGGCTAATCGGCATTAATTCGCATGTTGCCAAAACCGACGTCCGATCTGGACAATTTCTTTTTCCGGCTGCCCTTTTGGTTGTGTGAAAAATCAAAGAAAAAAAACAATGTGCGCTTTTGTATTTTTTAACAAACAAATTTTGCAGCAGCAGCTTTGCGCAAAAACTATTATTGATTGAAAAAAGTCCAGTTTTAAAATATTTTAAAGACAAAAACTAATACCAATATTTTTTTACAAAAACAATAAAAATTACATTGAAATTACTCAGATTTGTTGCTCTTTTAAATTACTTAAAGTACATTATAAAAAATTGTTCTGTATACTGTATTATAGCAATACGATTGTAAAACAAAGTTTACCCAATTTTTCATATTTACAACATTTACATTTTAAAAACATTTTAGAAATCAAATATTCCAAAAAATGAGAATTGAAAAGTTATTCAAAAATTCTGAACACAAACTATGTTCTTTCGAAATCTTTGACAGCCAAAAGAAACAAAAAATTCTTTGACTTTATAATTTTGTTTTAAAATGGTGAAAAACCAAAAGAATCAAAAAATAGTGTTTATGCGATTTGACCCTTTTTTAATGTTTGTTTCTTCGTTAAAAGTGTGCACAAATTTTGAAATAAAATCATCTTGTGTTTTCACTTTTTTTAATTTTTTAGATTATTTTATGATTTAAATGATATGTGAGTAGTTTTGAGAAATTTTTTATGAGGTTAAAAATTATAATATTTCCACAGCAGAAACTCCTAGTTGATTACAAAGCAATAAATTATTTAAATCATTGTACTGATTTCCGTTAAGCATAGTATTTTAAATTTCTCGACGATGTTACAGTTTTTAAATAAATGTTAAATAAAAGGATTTAAATACAATAATCTTTTTTTAATTTTAATTGTTGTTTTATTGTTATGGCAAGTCATAGGAAGGAGATTTTCTTCGAAAACATTTCTCTTCAAGAATTATATAATTGTTAAAAAATGTGCAACATTTAACTTATTAATTATTAAAATATTCAAAAATGGGACATGTTTTTAATAAAAAAAGGAATAAAACGACTAAGAAATAAAATTCAAATGAACTTTTTCTAAAAAAGCAATCGAAAATGAAAAAAGAAGTAAAAAATTAATGTATCAACTTTATGCGAAAAAATTTTTGTCGCAATAATGAAATCAAACGTATTAAATATTTATATATAAATTAAATATAAATATTTAAGATCAGCAGGTAAAAAAATTTAGGAATTATAAATTTCGAAAGAAGCAAAAAAAGTTTCTTTTGCCTTTTTTTAATTTTTTACAGTTAATTAAAACTATGCTTTTGGTTGGTTGTATCCAAGGCGAAACAGCTAATCGTGCACGCATAATTTTTGTTAATTTAATTTATAAATTTTTATATCTCTTTTTCTTTATTTTGTGTTCTTTTTAATATACCCGTTTTACAAAGTTTTACGGTAATATTTGTAGCAGACAGAAAATTGGTGGAAATGCGTTTTACATGCTGGAAGATGAAGCCAATTTACTTATATTTCATGATCATTAATTTTAAAGCCCATTTAATAAATATTGTTTTCGGTATTTTAAAATTTTCCGAATCTCGTTAAAGTTTTTGAGGTGATAACTTTGTTTATTATAATTGGAAAATAACATGGTATTAAAAATTATTTTATCAAATTTTCAAATACGAAATTCAAACATTTTATGTTTTTTCTTTTAAAACAAAACTATCAAAGATTGCAAATAATGAAAGCAATAAGAAAGAGTGTTCCTTCATCGTTTCTCTCTGTGCATATGTATTTATAGTTTCAAATATAAAAAGTCAAAATGTAGAAAGAAAAATTGCGATTTTTGTGTAAGAGTCTTATATGTATAACGCAACATTTGTTTTTAAAATCTAATGGCAATGTGTTTTTGTGTGTTTCTTTTTTTCAGCAAAATGTCAGGGCATGGTCATTTAAAAAACATGATTTTGTTCTGAATATTTTATCAAAAATGCATTTGAAAGAAAATTTAAAAAAACATTGATAGAGTTTCTTAATGTTAATTATTTTAAATCTTCATTGAAAAGAAAAAAAATTTAATCATTATTAATTGATGCTTCTTTTTCATATCATTCTTACCCCCCCCCCCCAATTATTTAATGTAACGTTCGAAAAGATTTTACAGTAATAAATGAGAAGAGTTTCAATTTCAAGAGTTTTTTTGTCACCGCTTTTTTTAAGCTTTTGTCGCATACGAAATCATTCATGAATAATTATTAATTCTTTCCTTCTAACGGTTGGAAATTTTCAATAAAAGATTGAAAAGAGCATATTTAATAAAATCATTGACAAGTGGCATATTTTCAAAAAAGTGCAAAAAGGCAGTGCTTCTTTGTCTTTTAAAATGTCTGACAAATTTGGTTTTTTAAATGAATGTTTTCCATTTTAAAAAAGTTTAAAAGAAGAAATGAATCGGTCTATAATTTTGTGACTGCCACAATTGTTATGCTATAATTTAATGGTTACAGAATGTTTTGAATGTTTCAGTTTTTTTAGAAATCTGAAATGCAACTCAAAAATTATGGCCAATCCCGATTCTTCTAATAAAATTTAAAAATCTGAAATTTTGTATTTTATTTTTTAAAAACAATACAAAATTAATTTCAAATGTCTTATTAAATCAACTATAAGTTGTAACAAACGAAATTGTAAAAAACATTTAAATTTATTGTAATTATTTGGAAATGTTGTCAGTTAATTTTTAATAAAAAATGTAAATATTAATAAAATCAAATAAAACGTTAACTCAGTTTTTATCTATTTATGGTGAACGTTATGAAAGCATGTACCAAATTAAGAATAAAAAAATATCACAAAAATACAAAATATTCAAATTAGAGCACCAATGTGAAAATTTAAAAATCTCAAATTATGACTCCTCTTTTGATTACATTTCGATTTTTTTTGTAATCGATTGACACAAAAAACTTACAATTTTTTGTGCTGTAAGCACATTTGTTGTTTATTTTTTGTTGTAAAATGTGACACAAAATTGTTGAAAAAACACAGAAAAGTGAGCTTTATTCAATTTTATTAAAAAAGAGCTCGTTCATTCTATTTGAAAATTTTAAAACTTTTATCGTGATCAAATATTTTTCACAGTAATCATTTTTCGAGCACCTTTTATATCATTTTTACTTAAACTTACACGCCATCCCAAACATAAATTAATAAGATTTAAAAGACTGCTGTTTTCATTTATAAAAGTCTTAATTCGTGTTATTTTCATTTCAATCAATTTCATAATCATTTTTAATTAATGTTTGTTGATGATGATATAAATAGAAATAATGACATAATTTTGAAATAAATTTGCCTCTTAAGAATGATGTAATTTAAAAAGTAGTGCAAAACGCTTTTTAAGGTGTTCTTATTTTTATTAAGCATTCAAAAATAAAATAGTTACCATCGAAAATGAAAGCACATTATTAAAATATGGTAGACAACTTCTTAAAAAATGTAATGTTTGATTGTTTTGTATAAAAAAAAGCTTTCAAAATGTGGTGCCACGGATTATTGATTTCGTAATAGACACAACAGATGAAAAAAATAAAAAATGAATTACAAGAGCTTGAAAAAAGGAAGTATGTTTTTCTTTTCTTTAATATCGAACATTTTCAAAGTGTCTTAAAGTTGGAAGGAAACAGTTAACAATTTCGTAACTCCAGTTGTTCTGATGTTGTAAAGATTAAGCGGATTTTAAAATTCTTTTTAATATTTGAAGTTTCCCCTCTATTAATAATGACATACTCGAAATTTCTCTCAAATATTACGTAATAAATAAGTTTGCTCCGGTTTACTAAATCAACGGCAAGAAGGCAATAATTAAAAAAACCTTGAAATTTTGATAATTTTGTGAGAATAAAAAAAACTTATAATAGCCAGAAACTTCGTTACAAAAATTTTTCTCCTCTTTTAAATTTTATTATCTAAAACATGTAAACTTTCCTTTAAACTTTCCCACTGAAAAGCAACATTAATGGCTTGATGATGTAAAAGAAACTTCTTTTGTTTTTTTGTAAACAAATGTTAATTAACATCAATGATTTTTGTGATTAATCAAAACATTTCTAATACCAACAAAACTGTTCTTATAAGTGTGACAAAAATTTAATCAAAAACGCCTTTTGCATCGATTTTTTGGGTTAATCCCTGTTCTTGAAGCAACTAACAAATGTGTGAGAAATTAAAACATAAATTTTGTTAACAAATAATTTAAATATTTAAATTTAGTAGAATATAAAAGTTTCGATGATGGCAAAAGGATTTATATGATTGAAAAAACCAGAACATATGTGTTTTTACAAAATTTATAAAAATAAGATTTCGAAATTTTTTCGCTTTATAAAAACTGACATTTAAAAAAAGGGATGAAAAATAGAAACATTGTTCGTCATCATTTTTTGTCTTATTCACTTTCACTGAATTGAAAAAAAAAATTAAAACCATTATTGCAAAAAAGTGTCAGTGAAAAGCTCCTGAAAATTTAAGCTTTTGAATATTTTAATAATTATTTAAATAACATAATCCAAGATACAAACAATGCTATTTATATTCGAATTTTAGCAATTTTTTAGTTAACTTATAAAAAATCGAAAAGATTGATTGAAAAAATTAACAAAAAGGCCATTAATGAAATGATAAACTTTCTCTGCTATCTGAAATTTATATGGGTTTTTAAAACTTTTTCTTCTTTATTACATAAAAACTTTAACATTTTTATTTAAACTCTTTGATTTTCTGTATTTTGACAATGGTGATAAAATCACGCAAGAATGTCATTTCAACAACCATTGTGTTATATACAATTTGGAAACACCAATATCTCGTCGCCAAAAGAGAGCCTAAAAACTTACAAGAATCAGTATAAAAAGCAGTTAATATTTACCCCCTTAAATTTAAATTTAAAAACATTTTTAATATTTGCTGATGACATTTTCATTATAATTCTTCGAAAAAAATTTACTTAAATATTTGCGTTTATACAACTGTATCGATCCCACAAATGTTGTATATTTGTTACCTTTTTTATTAAATTTGTATAAGAAAGAAGAAAAACGACACTTTTTCTTTATTGACTGCTCCAAATGATACTTGTTTTTGAGCCTTGGATTTGAGCGTAAACAATTAATTTGATTTTGTTAAAATCTGTAATAATAAAACTTCAATTAAAAACAAAATATTCATAAAAATCGTAAAATGTTTTTTTCTTCTTAAAAATTTTCCTTTAAAATCAACCAACAACTTGAAAAAAGAAAATTAAAAAATGGTCTTTTATTTTTTCATCACGTTTTTGGTTGTGCGAACAGTCAAAGAAAAAAAGAGATTGGGCATTTTAGTTTTTTAAAACAAATTGCAACAGCAGTTATTGCAAAAACTGTTTTCACTTTCCTAACTATTTATTTTTTGAATATTTTTGTTAAAACTAAATTTTTAACATTTTAAATGAAAACAGAATAAATTTTTTTGTTACAAAAATTCTTGCAATACTAATGTTATTATCATTAGAAAATGCTTTAGTAATTTTTTTTCTCGATAGATTTAACAGATGTCTGGGACTAAATAAATGTTTCGAAAAGGGGGATCACGTCAGACAGTGATTTCGCAATCGACACAATAAATAAAGAAAAATCTAAAGGAAAGAAAAGAGTTTAGTAATAACAAGTATGTTTTTCTTTTCTTTAATAAGTGCCATTTTAAAAGATTTTTAAAGCCAAAACCTACCGGTCAGTAATTTTTGTTACTGCCGCTCTTGCAATTCATTTATTTATACGGATTTCACACTTTTTAAATATTTAAGTTTTGTCACTCAATTAATATTAATGTACTAACTCAAAAATTGGGTACTAAATGTGCTTTTATCATGTATTTAGACAAATTATAATTCCCGAAATTGTCGACAAACATTAAAAATGTTATTTTGTTACCAATACTTATCGTTAATTAATTTTGAATGTCCAGTTAAAACAAATCAGAGCAATAATAAAAAAAATTGTGGAAATGTTATAACTTTTTATAATTAATGTGGAAATAGTCAAATAAGTCGTCCATAGAAAAATATTGATTAACATGACACCAATTTTAATCTAAAACGTGTTTAACTGCAATCATGTTGTCCTTTCTCTTCCTAAATCAACAAAAAAATGTATGAAAAATACTTAGTTTTTGGCAATAATTATGTTTATTTAAATATTGATAAGAAATAGAAGAAAAAAATTTCAATGATGAGGAAAAATCAAAACACTTGTGTTTTTAGAAACTCGCAGACATACGATTTCAACATTTTTAAAGCTATCGCTAAAAAAATGTCTAATGAATTTTTTAAAAAATCACATTATTTGAATTTTTTATGAATTTTTTAAGTGCCAAATTTTGGAATTTTATAAAACAATTAAGAATTTGTGTTAAGCATTCCTTTTCCGTGAAACAATTTATGCAGTTAGTTGTAAAAAACGATATATAAGTATTTTTATGACAAAAAAATGGTACTTAAAATAATGAAAGTTTTAAAAAATATTCAAAGATTTTGTAATTTTCATTATTAAAACGACCAAAAAAGGCCCTTTTAGTGAAATTTGGTTCTATCATGGACCAACCGTCTAATTCCTGATTTTTTGATACGTCGTTTTTTTCTATATTAACGTATGTTTAAAAATTTTTTTGTATTTTAATTTTGTAAAAACAATATTCAGAAGACTTTACTGGATTTTTGTCAACTCTTTCTAACAAAATTAACTAATGTGACACAGTCCAAAATCGGTTAAATTGAATCTTTGTATTAAAATTTAAGATTTTTTAGATCAAACTCATGTGCGAAAAATCTAACCACAAAGTTTGAGAATAATTAAAATATTTCAAAGCAACAGAAATTTTTAATGACGGCAAAAAACGTTTGATTTTAAAAAGTCAAAACATTTGTACTTTTAAAAATATGCAGACATATTATTTCGAAATCTTTGCGTTTTTAAAAAATGACTATTACGAATAGAAATGAAGAAAAAAGCGAAGAACATTTTTCGTAATTTCTTTCTTTTTTTCTGACATCTTCATTGAACTAAATAAAAAATGAAATTTTGAACAAACATTTTTTTCATCATTGGACCTAATTTATCTCCATTAACTTGGTCACAATGAATTTTTCTGTTTAAAATTTGAAAAAAATTTTTACATTTTTTTTATTGAGCCAATGAAAATTGAATAAAACAAAAACTACGAAAATTGATGGCGTCAAAAATGTTGTTTATTTTATTTATTGTGACGTACAACAGTGCTAAGCACTATATCACAAAACAAACAAGCACACTGATACTGCCGAATGTTAACGAAAAGTTTGAAAAGTATCATTTTTTGTCTCCGAAAAGATTTTATTTGATGCAAAAGAAAGAGGAATTTTGGCATGAAAAAACTATTAAATTATGTATACAAATAAAGTGTGACTGTCTGGTGATCATAGAACAAAAGAATATGTTTTGCAGAAAATGGGTCATGATAAAGATAGCAATAAAGGATCAAAGGTTGCTGAAAAGCAGCAACAAACGCTTGTTTTTATGATGCTATTCGAAATTTTTTATCGTCTTACAACAACACTTTGCCGCATTTATTTTATTTTCAGTCGCCCGTCAGAGACTAGAAAAATAAAAGGTTTTATGGAATTTTAAATTAAGTTTTTTTGTCTTTTAACATTTTTATCTTTTACAATATTTTATTTTTAATAATATCTATCGAAATGCAAGTGATGTAATTGAAAAATTTAAAGAATTGTTTCAAATTTGTTAATAAGATAACAACCAAAGTTTCAACTAATACAATAAATAATTTCACATAGCCTCTATTTTTTCAAAAATTTATTGCTGTAGATTTGTCCCAAATTTATTCAAATTTTAAATGATTAATTTTATTCTTTGTTGTTCAAAATATTCACACGATTTTGCATTACTTAATCTGCATCTGAAAAAAACCAATAATAAAACTTTAAATACTTGAAATTTTTAATACAAGTTTTGGTAAACGATTGTCCGTTCAAAAGAAGCCTTATTTTTTTAAAAATGGATCTTCAATATTTTCCAGAGACCTTAGCATTTTCAAGATGGGATGTTGGGCTTGGGACATTTTTTGTAACAAAAATTACGAAATTTGTTTTGCATTAAAAATATTCAAAAACTAGATTTTCTTCGATTGAATAAGAATGCATAAAATTCTACAATGGAAGTTACTGGAATGAATCTTCCTTCAAAAACAAAATTGCGCATTCTTTTTTCTTCTTTGCATTTTAAAGCAACCAAAAAAGAGACAGACACAAAAAATAAGACAGCGAAAGGACCATCTTTTTTTCGTTTTGAAGTTATTGATCGAATGAAAATGACTTTGTTAAAAGCTTTAAACATAGTTTTTGAATATTTTATTTTGAAATAGATTAATATAAAAATGAAATTCTGTTAACATTCGGATAGTATCTGGATATTTTGCTTATTTTTGAGATAAACATCATCACAATATCTCAACACAATAAATAAAATAAACAACAGTTCTGAAATTGCCACAATAAAAAGCTTGCAAAAAATTTATTCAAATTTCGAAAAGAAAAATCTAATTAATCAATTTTTAAGAGTTTCACATTATTTGATCATTTTAAAATCTATATTTATTGAATGGACTTTTGAATTGATGATCATTAATTACGTCCTTTTATGTTCCACTAAATAAAAGAATTTGAAAAATTTATTGTGTTCTTTGCCATAAAACCATGAGACGAGTACCATTAGGTAAAAAAATACCGGACTAGATTCAACACAAAAGTGGATTTAGAATTTTTAAGAAACTGAAATACACGAAAGTTCTTTCTTTTTTTGTTTGACTATTTTACACAATTAAAAGGTCAGGCAGAAAATAAGACATTAACTGCACCTTTTATTGTTACATTTCCAAATTTGGAGCAACAAATTGGTCGACGGAAAGATCGTTTTGTTAAAAAAAAGCTTTCTTTTTGAATATTTCATTTTTGATTAAATAAATATGATAAAAACACGCTACTTTTTTTTCCTCCTGGGGCTTATTTTATTTAAGAGAAAACAACTATTGTCGACACATGCTACAACTTCTAAACCACCATTTTTCATGGTTTTTGTTTTAATTATTTTTCATTTTTATAACAACGATTGACCAATTTGCATCTTTCACATGAATATAGTAAATATAAAAGATGAGCTATAAAACTTCAATTATTTCAGTTTCATAATATCATTGATGAAAACACCACAAAACGGTTGTTTTTTTTAATCTTGCTTATATAGAAATTTTTGGCATAACACCTTTTGAAATTTACCTGATTTATGAGTGCTCCAAACATAACACATTCATTCGGGATCTGGATGTCTTGTTACAAAATAAAATGTAGCAGTTTAATTGTCAGATGAACACATTGGTTCTCATTAAAAAAAACATTCACATCTCGGGTGCAAGTAGAAAATGCAACTTAGGTTGTGGCGCACGTTGACTCGGTCGTGATATATTACACGTAGGAAAAAGTACAGGAGGTGGTAATGGGAACATTTTTTTTCCAACAATATCGATATTCACTATCACATTATTTTGATAAGAATTTTTTTATTAATTTCGTACCTAAAATTTGTTGATGATCATGATTCGATGTATATTATTGACAGCACTATTAAAAACATTTTTCAGATTTTTTCGATCCTTTTCTCTAAGAAACATTCAAAACATTGTTAAAAACAGACTTTTTTAAATAAAAAATGGATTAACAGAGTTTTCTGTATAAATTTTTGTAACTTATTTATTAATATTTTGCTTTTCGTTAGTTGTTGAACTTAAAATTTAATCATATATAAAATGTAATTCAATTTTCTTAAAAATAATCAAAAAACTAGACATGTTTTAATCGAAAACAATTTTTTTAACAAAAACTTTTCCAATGTGTTTTTTTTTAAAAAGGAACAAAAGTGAGCCTTCTTTTTTTCTTTCAAAAAAAATAATGCTCGATCCGATTAAAAAAATCCGCTGATTTCAAAATCAAAAGTCTGCAGATTTTTTTAAATGATTCAGTTTTTTTCAAATCAAAAAAACTTATGTTTTTATTAAAATTTCCATTTTCTTCTGATTTTGAATATTTAAAATTTTAAATCTCAAAAACTTAGGTTTAAATCATCACACACCTGTTTCTTGTTGCAATAATTTCAAAGATCTTCATTTTGGTTTATTATCAGTAGTCATATTTAATATAAAAATAACAAGGACCCTAATTAATAATCAATAAATACAAACAAATTGTAAAAGTTAACAAAACCTTAAAAAATTTTTTTTTAATAATATCTAAATCATCAATGTTAACATTTAATTTAAACAGTTTTTCCAACATTCATGGATATTCTTAAAAAAATGGGTCAAAATATTTTTTATAATTAATTCGCATTCTTGAAAGAAAATTTTGCCTGTTTTGAATCTGAAAATTACAAAAAAAATCGAAACAAAACGTGCCATTTCCTTTCGATGAATCATTTTTATTCCAAAACATGTTTTTCAATCGAATTTATTGCAAAGTGATTGAAAAGCGCGAAAATGTGAAAAAGCAAAAAAGGCATCTTTAGAAAACTTTTTTTTGTTGACATCAGTCCTTCTAAAAAAGTGAGGAAAAACATATCTTTCATCACTGTCAAAAAACAACTTTAAAATCGTTTGAATATTTAATAAAGTTATAAAATTTATATCAGATCATTTTATCGGTGCTACATTCGCTTAACTTTAATAATTTTTCCGTACTGTTGATTATGGATCTGATCAATTATTGCATTAATCGAACATTTGAACAGTGTTTAAAAATTCAATAAGCCATAAAACTACAGAAAATTTTTACACAAAGATCGCGATTTTTCTATTATTCGGTTTAACACATCTTTCAAAAAACCTTCAAACAGAAGCAAAGAAAAAGGATGAATCAACACTCTTTTCTTTGTATTCATTCTTTAAAATATTCGATGATGATATCGTCGTCGGCGAAATTAGTTTTTTTAAATTTTGTGTTTGAAAATTTGAATAAAAATGATATCATAAATTTTAATAAACTGTTTTTGCACAATTTTAATAAGTAAAATCATCGTCGTTACTTTGATGAGATTTACAAAATACCAACAATTCAAGTACTTGTAATAATATATATATCACGACCGAGTCAACGTGCGCCACAACCTAAGTTGCATTTTCTACTTGCACCCGAGATGTGAATGTTTTTTTTAATGAGAACCAATGTGTTCATCTGACAATTAAACTGCTACATTTTATTTTGTAACAAGACATCCAGATCCCGAATGAATGTGTTATGTTTGGAGCACTCATAAATCAGGTAAATTTCAAAAGGTGTTATGCCAAAAATTTCTATATAAGCAAGATTAAAAAAAACAACCGTTTTGTGGTGTTTTCATCAATGATATTATGAAACTGAAATAATTGAAGTTTTATAGCTCATCTTTTATATTTACTATATTCATGTGAAAGATGCAAATTGGTCAATCGTTGTTATAAAAATGAAAAATAATTAAAACAAAAACCATGAAAAATGGTGGTTTAGAAGTTGTAGCATGTGTCGACAATAGTTGTTTTCTCTTAAATAAAATAAGCCCCAGGAGGAAAAAAAAGTAGCGTGTTTTTATCATATTTATTTAATCAAAAATGAAATATTCAAAAAGAAAGCTTTTTTTTAACAAAACGATCTTTCCGTCGACCAATTTGTTGCTCCAAATGTAACAATAAAAGGTGCAGTTAATGTCTTATTTTCTGCCTGACCTTTTAATTGTGTAAAATAGTCAAACAAAAAAAGAAAGAACTTTCGTGTATTTCAGTTTCTTAAAAATTCTAAATCCACTTTTGTGTTGAATCTAGTCCGGTATTTTTTTACCTAATGGTACTCGTCTCATGGTTTTATGGCAAAGAACACAATAAATTTTTCAAATTCTTTTATTTAGTGGAACATAAAAGGACGTAATTAATGATCATCAATTCAAAAGTCCATTCAATAAATATAGATTTTAAAATGATCAAATAATGTGAAACTCTTAAAAATTGATTAATTAGATTTTTCTTTTCGAAATTTGAATAAATTTTTTGCAAGCTTTTTATTGTGGCAATTTCAGAACTGTTGTTTATTTTATTTATTGTGTTGAGATATTGTGATGATGTTTATCTCAAAAATAAGCAAAATATCCAGATACTATCCGAATGTTAACAGAATTTCATTTTTATATTAATCTATTTCAAAATAAAATATTCAAAAACTATGTTTAAAGCTTTTAACAAAGTCATTTTCATTCGATCAATAACTTCAAAACGAAAAAAAGATGGTCCTTTCGCTGTCTTATTTTTTGTGTCTGTCTCTTTTTTGGTTGCTTTAAAATGCAAAGAAGAAAAAAGAATGCGCAATTTTATTTTTGAAGGAAGATACATTGCAGTAACTTACATTGTAGAATTTTATGTATTCTTATTCAATCGACGAAAATCTAGTTTTTGAATATTTTTAATGCAAAACAAATTTCGTAGTTTTTGTTACAAAAAATGTCCCAAGCCCAACATCCCATCTTGAAAATGCTAAGGTCTCTGGAAAATATTGAAGATCCATTTTTTAAAAAATAAGGCTTCTTTTGAACGGACAATCGTTTACCAAAACTTGTAATAAAAATTTCAAGCATTTAAAGTTTTATTATTGGTTTTTTTCAGATGCAGATTAAGTAATGCAAAATCGTGTGAATATTTTGAACAACAAAGAATGAAATTAATCATTAAAAATTTGAATAAATTTGGGTCAAATCTACAGCAATAAATTTTTGAAAAAATAGTGGCTAATTGAAATTATTTATTGTATTAGTTAAAACTTTGGGGTTTATCTGATTAACAAATTTGAAACAATTCTTTAAATTTTTCAATTACATCACTTGCATTTCGATAGATATTATTAAAAATTAAATAATGTAAAAGATAAAAATGTTAAAAGACAAAAAAAGTTAATTTAAAATTCCATAAAACCTTTTGTTTTTCTTGTCTTTGACGGGCGACTGAAAATAAAATAACTTTTTGCCGCAAAGTGTTGTTGTAAGAAGATGAAAAATTTCGAATAGCATCATAAAAACAAGCGTTTGTTGCTGCTTTTTAGCAACCTTTGATCCTTTATTGCTATTTTTATAATATTGATGATTCATTTTCTGCAAAACATATTCTTTTGTTCTATGATCACCAGACAGTCCCTCCGGATTGTTGAATATAAATGATAAGTTTTTGGTTCCTTTTTTTGTTTCGCAATGTTCAGCCGAAGCATCTTTTGCAACAATAAGCCTCGTATTGAATCAATAAACAATTTAAATCATGTAACTAAAAGATAACACAAATATAACTGAAAACGACCTAAAGATATTAAACAAATTTGCATTAAATTAATTAATGAGCATAGTTTTTTGACATTGTATCGGTTAATGTAACCATTTTTTATACTAGAAATGTTCAATGTTAAATAAATTTTGAATAAACGTTAATAATCAAATAAAATAAAAACAAAGGTTGTAAAAAAGTTTAAATCGTTCTTCTTTCTTAAACAGCTGCGACATAATTAAAAACATTCTCTTGCTTAAAAATGAAAGATCTAAAAAATGAAGAAAGAACAAATTATTTTCTAGGACTTTTTAATTTTTTCATCTCATCTTTTTTTGTGCAGACATTTCGCTTTTTATTCACTTCTTTCGAAATATGATTTTTCACTGCTATATTATTAAATCGATTTTTTTTTAATCTTTTGTAATTATTTTATGAATGTTAATGAAAAAATTGCTGTTTTTATCTCTGTTTTTTGACATTTAACCCTATGAATGCTTTCATACAATCCATGACCTGATGGTAACGAAAACAATACATTATTTAAACATTCTTTTTCAAGTGGGCACATAAAAATGTTAAATATGTATGAAATGATCATCAATTAAAAAACCTATTTTTAAATAAATATTGGATTTAAAAAATACAAAATGAGGGAATCTGTGAAGGTTATGGTGATAACTTTATTAATTACACAAAAAAAACAATGTTTTAAAATTTGTGGTATTTTTGTCAATCAAATTTTCAAAAAAAAAGATTTAAAAATTTTTGGTTTCATTTGAAATGTATAATAATTCAAAATCCAAAAAATAAATATAAAAAAATAAAATGTTGATTTATCCTTTCCCATTGCTTATGCTTGTGTTATTTTACAATATGTCGAAACGATAATTGGGATCTTTGTAAGCGAAACAAAATTTTCGCCGAAAAATATCTAATTTAAAAAGAGCACTTTTATCCATTTTAAACGGGTAAAAATTTATTTAAACTTTTATGTAGTATAAATGGAGAAAATAAAAAGTGATAAAAACAAAAGCTATAAAAAATGCTGACGTCGAAGTTGCCTTTTGATTTTAATTATTGTGTTTAATAACTTTATCTTTTAATGTTTCTTCTAAAAATAACGAGGTCTTAATAATCATAATAAGCATTATCGGCAAAATCTAACAAAATTACACATTTTTATTTAATTAAGAATAAAATATTCAAACAGCGCAGAATGTTGTTTTTAAAAACGGTTTTTCTTTCAGTCAAACAATTCATTAAAAATAAAAAAAATTGCGTTTTTGATATCTTTTTTTTGTTGTCTGGAAAAGCGAAGACAAAATCGATGTTTCTGCGTTTTTGAAAAAATAATTTTGCAGCAGCTGCTTTTGTCCGAAATGGTTTATAGTAAGTGTGTGATGTACTGTATTTCCCCGGTTCTATCTTGGAGTCATAACTAGTATTTATTCAGATCCAACATGCATATACGATATAATATAACAATACATAAATGAGAGCGCAGTGGTCACCCGACCACTGCTCTGCCTTTGCTCGCACACTGACTGACTTGGACTGCTTTCTGCCAGTCTTTATCCTCGCGCATGACCTTGTCTGCTGCGCGGGTTACAGGTTCTACTTTCAGTTAAATGCGAAAAAAGGAGGACTTCTGGTAAATAGATAAAATTGTTTTTCTTGTAATCCATGATTTTTAATTCAAAAGCTTATTTAATAAATAATGATTTTTAATTGTTGAGCGTATATCAAAAAAATACAATGATGATTTTATTTATAATAGTTTAGAAATAACAGTTTGTTAAAATTGTGATATCATTTTTAATCAAATTTTCAAAAACAAAATTCAAAAATTTTTGTTTTGTTTTTCAAAAGATCATCAATGAATATCCAAAAAATGAAAGCAAAGGAATAAGCATGTTAGTACATTCTTTTTCCTTTGCCTATTTTGAAGGTTCTTAGAAAACAAATGTGTTATAGACGAATAAAAGAAAAATCGCAATCTTTGTGTAAAATAAATTTTTGCTCATTTTCGTTCATTTTTTATAACAAACACATTGGAGCAGTTTTTGCAACAAAAAAAATTTTCGATTAAAAAGTGTTGTCGCATCTTTTGTGTGGTAGCGTTAATAAAGTAATTTTCCGTCAGAAATAACAAGGTTTAAAATTTTTAAAGAAGGCTTTGCTATTATTTTAATAATACTTCAGGGATTGTAACTTTTGCATAAAAAACTTTTGTTGTTTTTTTATTAATTAGTAGAATACGTAAATTTTATTTAAATTATTAATGATTGAAGTCAATGATCGTGACGGCATCTTTGTTTTATAGGTCGCTGTTATCATTTTGCATAATTACATAACATTATTATCTTTTTAATAAACATTTATTTGAATAAAATATTTCAAAGAAAATTAGTGCATAGAACTGAATTTAGAAAATCGATAAAATTTTCCTTTTTAAAAATCTTTGACGGCCGCAACCAAGTACAAAATTTTTTGTTGCTTCAAAAAGATGAGAGAATGAAAGAAACAGAAAAAAATATAATAGTGGCTTTTTTGAATATTTAATAATTAAGAATAATAGACTGTTAATTTTTGCACCATCTTTTTTTAAATCAAATGATTTCTAAATGAGAAATTTAGTTTAAAATTAAAGTATTGTTGAAAATTTTCGACGTTTAGATTCACACATTAATTTTTAAAAACGTTTATGCATCTGCCAAACATGGTTTAAAATTTTTAGATAAGATGTTAGTAGTTTCATATGATATATGATACTATTATATAATTACTGATCTCAAAGTTGCCTTTTAATATTAATTATTGTCATAATTGATTTCATGCTTAGGTGTTTCTTCACAAAACAACAAGGTCTTAATAATCATAATAAGTATTATTATCAAAATTTAACAAAATTACAAAATTTTATCAATTTAATTTAAAATAAAATATTCAAACAGCGTAAAATGTTGTTTTTCAAAATGATTTTTCCTTTAGTCAATCAATGCTTTAAAAATAAAAAAAAATTTTTATGTCTTTTTTGGTTGTCTGGAAAAGCAAAGACAAAATCAATATAAATATTGTGCTTTCAAAAAACTAATTTTGTAGCAGCTGCTTTTGTCCAAAATTGTTCCAGATTAATAAAAGTCTAGTTTTTGATAGTTGAGCATTGGCAATATTAAAATAGGTCATTGATTGTGAGTACCGATCAAACTAAATGTTTCGAATCCAATTTTCAAAACCATCGATGAAAATTAAAAATATGCATATTTTTACTACTGGTTTGAAACAGTTTTTTTTAAACAATAACGGTTAATAGCTTAAAAAAATTTCAAATAAAATGCAAACAAGAATACAAAACATTTTCACTTTTTATGCCAATTTTGGGATGATAAAAGACTGATCAAAAGGAAAATGATTTTTAAATTCATTCATTCAATAAATAATAATAAGCATATAGTACATTTTACTCAAAAAAAATAAAAAATATTTGTAGAAGATTCTGATTGTTAGTTATTAATGATCCAAAACGTTGCATCAGTTTGAGTTCAATATATTTTTTACATTTTTTTTAAAATTGATCAAAAATTTAAAATATTTTTTCGCGAAAATTCGATGATGCAAATTGATTTCCGTTATCTTATTGTAATTTTACATGCATCACAAGCTAATTAAATAAACATTTGTACATAAATATGACAAAATATTTCAAAAAAAACTATGAAAAAACACAACAATTTTGAAAAAATGTTTTATTTTTTGATTCGTTGACAGCCCAGAGAAATTCAAAAATATTTTTTTGCATCAAAATATTGAAAGTATGAAGAAATAAGAAATAGTGTTTGATACAATTTTTTTCAACGTTTTTTTCTTCGAAATATTTTGAAAGCAGAAATCTTTTTTTGAAACAACTTTTTTTTCTACGGCTGCAAGAAAATTTATTTTATGCATTTTTGAAATTTTCTTAATTTATTTTATGAATGTTCATGACACACCAGATAAATTTTGTAAATTTATTGCACAAATATTTTTACTAGCATTATGGCACGATCGAAAATTGAAGCATCGATTTAAGCAATACATTATGAATTCTTTTTAGATGGAACTGAAAAACAATACAAATATAATTTAAAACGAACAAAAATTAATCTAAAGTAATACTTTCTTAATTATTGAGATTTTCATCTGAATTTAGTCGGGTTACGTTATCACTGTGCAATTTCCACGTGTATGACAAGCTTTATAATAAAAGAAATAAAAATTATTTGAATTAAAATATTTCAAAAAAGTGTGGAAAAAAATTGTGATTTAAAATTTGGTAAAACTTTAACAACCGCGACAAAATTAAAAAAAGTGTTGTTTCATCAAAATGATACAAGAATGAAAAAAATGAAATAAAAAAAAAATTTTTTTTTGATTTTTTTGTTTTTTTAATGTCTACCTTTTTGCAAATGTGAAAAGATTTAGAAAGAAAACTCTCTTTTGAAACACTTTTTTTTGGTTGAAGTATCAAGGTTTATTTCTTTTTTAAATTTTTTTTTTAATTTTATGTATGTAAATGCTACAATTTGTGTTGTAATCTTTGAAAAAAATGATATATCTTGTCACTTACTGCCAAGTTTATTTCGCGAAGGTGATAAACCTGGCAGTAAAAATTTGTTTTCAAATTTAGAAAATTTACATAAAAATAATATTGCAAAAATTTTCAACGTCTGATAATTAATTTTATTGCCATTGCTACGGAGTGATAAGAATTTTTTTGTTACATATTTTTTATGTTTTTCTAGACATTGCTTAGAAAACTCTGAAAAAGATCACAAAAATCAACAGTGTTTCTTCGATTGTTTCCATTTTTTCAGCAATTTTCTGTTTGACCATGGTCATCGTTTTTTGTTGTCAAAAATTAAAAATTAAATGTAAAAAGAAGAATTCATTCATAAAAAATATTAATCATGTAAATAGATAAAAGTGATTTTCTTGTAATCTATGATTATCAATATGAAACATTTTTCAATAAATATTGATTTCACTCGGTTTAGATTGTGGAAACACATGGTGATTGTAAATTCGCAGTAAATAATTTTATTGTTTATTCAAATTTTAAACAAACATTCGATAAAAAGGGGATATTTGTTAATCAAATTTTCAAACGCAAATTCAAACATTTTTATTTCGTCTTTCAAAACCAACCACTGAATATTTCGAAAATGAAAGCAAAAAAGAAGAATGGTGATCGTTTTTTCTTTTCCCATTTTTTTTAAAAAAAAATGTGTTAAAATCAAGAAAGAAAAATCGCGATCTTTGTGCAAATTTTTCACTTTCTTCCAAAACTAAAATAATTTTGGGTTTTGTTCAATTTCATCATGGCGAAAATATAAATAAAAAAGCATGTGCTTTTATTTTAACTCTGTAAAAGTTTTTGAAAATTTAATTTATCTTTTAAAATCTCTTTTTCGCAATTTTTTGTACTTTTGCAATCATTTTTGCAGAAAGCAGTTTTATTATAGAATTTAAACATTGCTAAAATAATATTATTGAATTTTGGATTTTCAAGTTCAGCTCATTAATTATAAAGTTATTTACATGCTGATTTAATGCCGTTTTTAAAAAACCATAAATCACTGTTCAAACTCTTTTTAATCTTGTTAATGATATACGTGGTAACCATGTTATTGTGAAGGTTCATAGAAAATTGCAAAAGCAATTAAATGCTACAGCTAAAAAATACTCTGATAAAGAAAATTTTTTAAATATTAAACGAATATAAAGTTGTTTTGTTTTTGATGAAAGAAATATTTTTGCACCTTTTTTAAACGACAGACGTCAAAAAAATTCATTTTAAAATTGCCTGTTTTGCCTTTTATACAATTTCTGGTTTTCGTTTTCAGTTTTCGATAGAAAAAAATTTTAATTCAAAATTATTCATCAAACAAAAACGGGATATCTTTAAAGAAAGCGTTTGGTTTCAGTTTCTTTTTTTTTGTTTAAATATTTTGTTTTTCTTATAAAATTTATGAATTTCGTTTTTCACCATTATATTTGTAAATTAAATCATTGTTTTTGCAAATTCGAGACACCCAAATTGTTCATGAATCTGTCAATAATAAAATAAATATTATTTATTGTTTTCTGATGTCCTTTTCGGCAGTGAATAAACAGACATATCCATAAATCAGTTAAATCATTTTTTATAAGAAAAATTTTGAAAAAAAATATAAAATTTAATTTCCAAATTTTGTTTTTGTTTGTTACAAAAACAGTGTGCTCATCTGTTGCTGCGACACCCAAACATGGAGAATTTTTGTTTCACAACTTTTAACTCTTGTCTTAAACTGTTGGTATTATGCTAATTTTTCAGTTTGTGACATATAAGGCTTTTAAACATTACTGAAGTTGCTTTGACAGATTTTTAAATCGTTCTGGAAATTGTTTGTTTAATTTAATCGTGTTGTTTATTTTTTTTCTTTCTGTATTATGTATGTTTAATTTTAAATCAGTATGCGTTAGGGCATGCAAATAAATAATTAATTAATTAATTCCTGCTGCAGTAATATTGTGAATATTCGATAAATTGGTCCCTTAAAATTTCCTCTGGAATCGTTTTGCCCTGCGGATGATGATTTTGAGTTGTCATGGAAGTTTTTGAAAAATAAAATCATAAACATCAAAAGAAAAGGTTTTCTAGAAAAAATGACAATAGAATGCCATTTTTATTGGATTTTTTTTATAAAAAATATCAAAAAGAGTTTTCTCGAAAATAACAAAAGAAAAAGGGTTTTATTAGTTTTTTAGAAAAATGATTTCAGCAAAAAACTATTACAATCTTATTTATCCTTTTGCAAGCTTAAAAATACTGTAATTTGCTAAAAAAAAGTTGATTGTGTTGATAAAATAACCAAAATTGGCATTTTATAAAATTTTTTTTAATAAACGCTGCGGTTTTTATAAGAAAATTTCAAAGAAAAAAAAATAAGCAATTAATTAAATCAACAACAATTTCTTGACAACCTTTGACAATATTTTTAAGATGGAACTGTGTGAATCAGCGCTTGCCGCAATTGTGACTTAAAAATAAGATTTGCTTGCTGTAAATGAGTATTTTTGGATCATTTTTATTTCATTTTTGCAGTTTCCGACATTTAACGGAGTGGTTTTTCTTTTTGCGGTTTTATCAGATATTTTTGAGATAAATCGAATAATATTAATTCTTTCCCACAAAACTGTTGAATTTTACCCATGATTTTTTTTTGGGTAAAAGTCAACATCTTTATGAGTATTGAAAAAATTGTGAGTAAAACTCAATATTTCTATGGATTATAATTTATATTTTCCTTTTTGAGTTATTGCGTGTAAAAGTTCAAGAATTTTTAAGTAATAAAAAAAAGGTTTACAAAAAAATTATGTGATCCCTTGAATTTCTTAACGAAAAATAATTTTTATCTAAAATAGTTTGTTTTTGATGATTTTTTGTTGTCATGGAAGTTTAAATAATAAAATCAAAAATATCATACTTTCAAATAAATGCCATGGTTTTTTTGTATCTAGAAAACATCAAAGAAAAGGATTCTAAAAACACAAAAGAACGGCATTTTTTATGGGATTCGTTTTTTTGAAAAATATAACAAAGATTTTTCTTAAAAAGAACAAAAGAAATATGGTTTTTATTATTTTTTTAAAAAAATGATTGATGCAAAAATTGAACAATGGGATTTTGGTTTTGATGATTTTGAAAAAACTAAAACATTTTTTCGTTATTCTAATACAAGCTTTAGGATACTGTAACACAACACTATAATGGAGCAATATCCAATTCAATGTACTGTGTCTCAGATCAAAGTTATCTTTAACTTTTAACTTTGAGAACTAGAATAAAAATATTTTAACGAAACAAAAATACATAAATATGCAAATTTTTATTTACATTGATAAAGAAGTCAAAGCAGGTTCTCAAACGTTCTTAGATACCATTGAAATTAGGTTTCGTTCCATAAAAAGTAAACATTTTGTTCAGTCTTAAAAACTTGTAATATTTTACCGTTTTAAATTATGACCCATACAACTTTATTCAAATTTTTATAGGAATGCAATTTTCTTTGAAATAGTATTATTCTTTACCCTTATTTAATCTTCATTCTACCCATAATTTTTTAAATGCCTAAAATATGATCTTAAATTACCCATTATTTACTTTTTTTGGTTTAATTTTACCCTTTAAATTAATGGGGGGAGAATTTAAGACAAACTTTAAGTAAAAAATAATATTATTCCATTTTATTCTCCTTTGCATGAGAATATTAGGATTTCAGTTTGTCTTGTCCCTCAAAAAAATGCTCTCCATTATTTTTCCTCTCTTTTTTTTGCTTTGCAAACAAAGTACGAACATTGTATTTTCTTTTCATCTTTTCAGTTACTCTTTTCTTTTATTTGCAAAAAAATAAAAGTTATAACCGAATGCAATGTTTTTTTATTTCTCGCTAGGCTGGTTTTTTTGGGTGAAGAACAACAACGCGTTGCCAAGTGTTTTATTTATTTCTTTTTCATTGTTTTCTTTTTGCAATGTTTTTTTATTAAAAAAGTGGTTAAAATTGTTTAATTTGATTATGTAATAACGTTTTTACGAGACATTTTCGCGCATTCGTGATTTTTGATACCTTAATATTTTTTAATTACCGATTGAATGATACCAAACTTATAATTCATTTTACGGGATTCGTGAGATATATGGATAGATAAAAATCTGGATTTAAGCAGAAAATTTTCTGAGATAAAACTTTTTGGAAAAACGTAATTAATACATAAGCTTAATAATAAACTTAAAAAGTAAAGACCAATTAATGGTAACTTTTAGTTATTCTTATTAAAATTATAGTAATTTTAAGTCTTTTAAAAAAATGTTTTTGTTATCATTTTCTAAAATGATAAACAAAACAAGCAGCAAAAATAAAATATGTTCATTGTCATTGACACACAGTTTGCAAAACAAAGACTATTTTTCGATGGAGTCAAGATGCATCAATTAAATTAATAAAGGGGCGGGAACAAAAAACTAAATTTGCATAATAAATAGATTGATAGGATTATTGGTAGATTGACCCTGTTCTGCATTCTGTTTTTGCTTAAAAATGTTTGTCTCGGTAGTTACAGTACTTTAAAAGGTAAAAGTTGATCTTTTTTTAATCTGATGAGAGTAGCTTGACCATTATTTTTTTTATTTATAGTTTGATGATCATGAATAATTTAAATCACCAGAATATCTATAACACCGATTATAATTATTTCCAAAATTTTATGTTAAGGTCAATTTTTTGCAACAAAACTTAACATTAAAGATACTGTAATTACTGTGATAAACGTTTATCTTTTTTGAGTAAAAGTGGAAAACAGAATTGTTTTTCTCCTGGGTCGATTTACTAATAATCAATTTCTCATGGAAATCCATTTTTCGTACAATTCTGTTTTTGAAACCCTGAACCTTCAATAACAACTGTAAACCCAAAACAAATAAAAAACGTTCACAAGATGCAAAAATCATTTGTTTCTATTTTTCCAAGAGATAAGAAAACCCAAAAATAGCACAATAAAACTATCAGCAATCAATTTTTTTGACAGCTGCTTAAAAAGAAGAAAAGATATTTTTTGATTAAATTTGTTGAAGAATTTTTGTTGAAAACAAGTTGTACCAAAATGGCGAAAGCTCCAAATTTTAGAACTTATTTTTTAAAATGCCCCGAAGGAAATACGAAGATTTAGAAGGAGGACAAAAATTTCGTTGCTGTTTTGGATATTTGCATATTTCAACTGTAACAATTACTGTTTGTATTTTAATGCTACTTTATTGTGCATATTCTACAACAAATTCTATTGCTGAAGATGGATTTGATTCTTTTGAATTATTCAAAATTCTATATTTTCTTATCACAGCTGGAGGACCTTTAATTGGAATTAAAATGAAACAATTCAGATATTTTGTTATTTATTATATTGGTCCTGTAAGTTTAATAAGTAATTTTTTAAATATTAAAATGGTAAAATTTTAGATGATTCGAATACCAATTTATAGCATATTAATTATTGCATTTTTTTTCATTGATAATGAAGAATTGGAAGAAAATATTGATGAAATTATTTTCATACACAATTCGCCACATCTTGGTAAGGTTTATCATCTTTAGTTTATTTTAACATAAAAAAGTGATTTGTTAAATTAGTTAGAAGACCTAAGCCTTAAGGGGCTGTCTAGATATTCCTTCAAAGACACTTTTTGACGCACATTAAAGGCGGCACGCTCATTTCTCCATTCCTCACATATGACGTAAAATCTGGACAGCCCCGAATAGTGACAAAACGGTCATTATATTTTGTCTATTTTTTTTTAAATCAAGTGACCTAAGAATTGTTAATCTAAGATCTCTTTCGTGACCTATGATCAAAGTTTTTTTCGACGACATCAAAGTGCATGACCATTTCGCTCACCCTTTCCCCCCTGGTCATGTGACTTTTGGAAAATCGCCTAGGATGTAATAAATAAAGTGTTATGACGGATTTTGTACTGCTTACAGAATTTTGAATCCCAAAATGTTTATCTCCCGATTCTATATTTTTGGTAATATCAAATACGTTGATATTTGATGTTACCAAAAATTTGGTATCAACTAATTTGCGTTGAAGAGTAGATTACAAAAGTAGAAGAGATTTTTTATTTTTAAGATAGTCAAAGGCATCAAAAGAAAAAAGATGCGATCAAACATTTCATGAATCCTTCAAAAGCAAAAACAGTTTTTTTGTAAATTGCTCTTCGAGGATATTTCATTGATACAATCATTATGATAATTTTTAGAAAATTTTTTTGGGATTCAGAATCCTGTTTTCTGCCACAGAATCCATAAATTTTTCTATACTGATATCGTTAACCCTAATTTTTACATTTTTGGTTGAAAATTTTAATACATACTTTTAGAACTATAATTTTTTTTTCCGTTTTCAGAAGGACTATTTAGATTGTTTTCTAAAATCGTCATTCCATTTCTGATATCTTTGTTATCACTAGTAATATTTTTGGAGCTTTGGATTTCTTATGTTATTTATAATTGTTACAAATATGTCACAGAAACTTCACTAATAGTATGTTACAATATTAAATAACTTTAAAAGGTAATTATATTATGTTTTAGAATGTTTATAAAAGACCAGCTGCAACAGGGAAAAGAAAAAGCGGTAATCCAAAAACATCAAAGGACATAAAACAATCGATATCTGAATCATCATCGAAATTTGACAGAATTAGCAAATGTTTGGATTTCGTAAAATCAATACTTCTAAGAGTTTACAAAGTAATTTTTGATTATTTTATTGTATTTTTTATGATTTAATTTACAGAAGTTAACTCCGTCAGAAGCTATTAAAAAATTAGAAACAACAAATGCCAAAATTGTGAAAGAAGTATCTTTGCCAATACAATCAAAAGAACAAAAAACACCTGAAAAAACACAAGCATTCAAAGCTGATAATAATGTCTCAGAAAATTCAAAATCAATGGAATGTGATCTGAAAGTTGCATTCACAAATCATATTTTTCAACATGAATCTGCAAATGTTATAGTAAGTTTAACGACTTAACATTTAAAAATTCTGATAACATGATTCTAAATTCTAAAATAATTTTTCTACTGATTGCTTATTTTTGTTATCGTTGAATTCATCACGAAAAATAAATTCAACAATAAAAGAAATTGTTGCTTTTTATGGATTCTGAAGTATCCTAAAATTTTCACTTGTATTATTTTCGTATATGTCTACGGCATCAGAATCCTCAAGCAGTTAGATTTTTTTGATCTAGTCTTTGAGGATAATCTTTCGATATCACTATAATAACATCTGAAGAAAAAATTTGATGATTCAAAATTCTTTTATCTAATTTCTCTCCAGAATTTAAAAAATATATTTTTATTCGTTATTTCAACACCTAAAAATTTTTTTTCTTAAACATGTGTTTGATAAAACTTTTTTTAGAGAACAATCCCGGCCAATGCTGATATACAGTTAAAAACAACGACTTCGGTATTCACAAAACCCAATGAAACCGCAATTCAAGAATTTAATCCTATAAATATTGCTGCTAAAGAATCAAGCCCAGAAGAATGTGATTTGAATGTTGGATTTAGAAATGATATGGGAGAATCAGATTCTGCAAAATTTACTGTAAAATTAAAATCATTTGAATCAGTAACAATGAAGATGAAGCTGCCGTTGTTACATGAAGCGCAGGATCCGTCAAATACAACAATGGCATCTCGATCAGATTTTGAATTTGAGAATCCAATTGAAGGATCACAAAAGAAAAATTTGAATATCAACTATAAGTCATCAGAATCTTCAGAATCAGAAGCTGAAATATTGCAGCATGAAAATGAAGATTCTTCACCGATTTCAACGGATTCAGAATCAGAATCCCATAATGCTTATATTTTACCGCCAAAGCAAAAACAACTTGTCAGTATTGAAGTACAAACCGATGAAACTTCATTTGATCAAAGTACTATCAAAACCAATCCCTGCCAAAATCATCATTATGATTCTGATGAATTTGCATTCAATAGTCCAAAGGCATTTTCACCTTCTTCGACCAAAAATGAATTTGTCAGTGATCAAAAATCGATCAATGCTTCATCATCTGGATTCGTGTCGGTTTCAGATGCCGAATTTTCACCATTTCAAACATCTCCGACTTCAAAATCTGCAACAATTGTAACATTTTTGTTTAAGAATGATGAAACTTGTGCCGTTGAAGTTTGCCAAAACGGAGTTAAAGAAAAACTAAAGAATGTTTTTGGTAGGAAAAATATTTAATTTTTTGGAAAAAATTGAAAAACTAATACCATTGTAGACAATGAATGGACACCATTATATTTTTCAATGGCACGACCAACTTTTGAAATTGGTGAAACAGCACAGATTCATTTACAGTATTTTCGTGAATTTGTTTTATACGGTATGAATTTAGATAAGGAATTGACTAGTTATGTCAACAGGGTTAGGCAACACAGAATCATAAAAATACTTTGATCTTTTAACGACATCGGCACAAGATTAAAAGCGTGCCCCCTCAAAATTGTTTTTGCCCTGTCCAAAATAAAATAGTGATGAAGCCAACAACTTTGTCGAGATTGCTCCAAGGGGATAATTTAGTTGTAATTCTTAAACTGAGAGAAAATTCACCACACTTAGTTTTTTGTAATTGGTTAGGGTCACAAGCAAAAACTTAAAAATATTACATGCCAATGCCCCGTGATATCCGAGTTATGGCATTTTCAAATTACAGTATACCCAATTTCATTGGGGAAAACTTTTTCAATTGAATCTTAAGAAGGACCATCTGAAATACCGTAACTATGAATTATCATAAAACCAGATTTTGGAGGCATTGTAAACTGATATTTTTAATTGTTTTTTGTGAACCTAAGCAAACCTTAAAACCCCTAATAGATGAAAAAAAGACCGGAAATTCTTTTATAGTTCTTGCATTACCGTACTTTTTTAGACATTTTCAAAGTAATCGGAAAATCATTGAATGAAATTCTAATTGATCCAGAATGGAAGTTTAAAATTGTCGAGCAAGATGGAATTCAATATTTCCAAATTAAAACTCAAAATGGATTACGTTTATTTCCAGAAAATAGTATTATTGCAGCATTTTTAAAATCTTTAAAACTTCAAGCTCAAAGTTGTTTAAACTCTGAAATTTGTGAAATTAGAATATGTACAAATTTTGGATTAACAGAATCTCAAAAAAATGTTTTTAAAAATGCTGCTTTAAAATTGCATTTAAAAATTTTATCTTTTTTTGTGAGTAATAGGATATAATTTTGTAAGTTTTTGTTGTTGTTGTTTTATTTTTAATAAAAACAAAAGAAATACATTAAAAAATTAAAATTTGGGAACAAATTTTAATTTTTTAATGTATTCAATGATCATAAGCAAAAATAATATTATTACTTAAAAATTTGCATAACATGTTTTGGTTAACTTTTAATCAAGGACGTCATCACTATTTTATTGTGAAATGGGCAAACCCCTATTTCAACACCTTTGCTATTGTGCCGATTTCGGTAAAAGATCAAAGAATTTTATGATTTTTTATGTGAAAAAGACTAAAAAAAATTCAGATCCTTTATAGTAAAACGCAAATAAAAGCCACAAATCCAGACAGGCATATTGTTTTGTTGGTAAATAATCTGCATATGGCAAAACTTCAATGCAGCTATGTGTTGTAATTATGTCTGATAAAAAGGCACACATAATCACAAATGACACGATACAAACAATTTCAATAAACATTTTAAATCTAATAACCCAAAAAATCATTAAAATTTGAATAAAATTAAAATACCCCGCCGATTGCTAAAACAATTTTGGCTTTTTGATAATAATCATAAAAACTGCATATATTTTAATCTTAAAAATTATACAGTAATGTCGAGAATTTTATCGTTTGATCAATTCTATGGAAGCTCATTGATTGCTTTTTTAAGTCATTTTTACTTGGGGTTACTGTAGACGCTGTTGGTTTTTTTGTTTTTGTTAAAGAAGTGTGAACTTTTAATGTTCATGTGATTTTTGAAGGTGACGACGTTTAAAAAAACTCGTCCCAGCTTTACTCCGCGAACTAATAATTTCTAGCTTCGGGGTACCCGGGGCAACGTTGGGGAGGGGCGAATTGAAATTTACTTGTTACTATCCAAATATCCGACCTTAAAGCTTGTTGCCGTGCAACATTTTTCAAGGCGGTTCCTTAAATTCTTGTTATAAAAAGTCTTTTCATTTGCTTCATTTTCTTCATTCTGACATTTTCAGGATTAAATTGTTTTTGAATTTAAATAATTATGAATACTTTTGAAGTTATTTGTTTTTTCATTGGTGCTGCTGTTGCTGCTGATCTTATTGATTATGATTTCTATAGATTGCCATGTGGCAAATTATCAGCACCAATTTTGTATATTACACGTCCTTCTTTACAAACAGCAGCAGGATATTGTTCACGGAATGCATGGTGTATTGGTTTTAGAAAGCTTCCAGATGGTACATTTATGATTCTCACTCACCCATTAAAAAATGCAACCAAGGCTGATGCCTGTACAGATTACATCTTCGATAAATCAAATAGAACTTCATTCAAAGGTGCACCATCAGCATTAGATATTAAATTAGTTTATCAGATTTATTGGTCTGGAACATCTGCGAAACCAGTTTGCACTTATGAAACAAAAGAAGTCAATGGGCGATGTGAAACTGTATATACTGGAACTGCAGCAGTAAGTTTTTTTCGCAGTTTTTAAATGTTTTTTGTAATTGAAATTGAAGACAACAAAAAATTGTATATTAATCAATATAAAATTTTTTTAGGAAGATCTTTGCAAATCTTATCCCGCTTATATGATGCCATCATTCAATCCATTAACTGGAAAATGTTCAGTTATTCGCTTCCAAGATCTTCTAACTCTTTGGGCTTAATAAGGGCTTCCAAATCTTTTCAAATTTTTCTTTTGTTTTTCATTGTTTGCTTTGTATATTGCTTTTTTGATGATACTCATTTATTTTATATAATCACTAATATAATAAATAAATTTTAAAAAATAAACAATTTTTTCGCAAATTCAAATTGATAAAAACAAAACAATGAATAGAAATAACTCAACAAAAACAAATATAATGTTAAATTAAAATTATCAAAATAAATGCACCAAAGCTTATTTATAAATAGTTACAAACCCACACATAAATTTTAGCAGTTGAAAAAAGAAAAGAAAACAACAATGTTTTGAATTTTGTTCGCTTTTGCTTAATAAATGCACTACAGTATCCTTATTCTTACAAAGAAATGGCAAAATTGTTGAACAAAGCCAAAATTTCTTTGAAATAATTTTTCCAGGGCCTACAGTATCCCCAAATATGACAGATTATGTTCATTTTTTTTAAACATCAGGGACTTCAAATTTCATTCATATAATTCATCAATTTGAACAATATTTTATCATTTTTAAATTTGCATTGTTTAATTTACGAGACATATCATTGATATTTTTCCAACAGCAACATAAAATTGCTGTTGGAAAAATTTATGTGTTTGTGTTAATTTGCCATTTTTAATTAAAACAAATATGCGTCATTTTAGTATTTATTACAGTATCCTTAGCTTTCAAAAGAATGACAGGAAAATGTTTTAGTTTTATCTGTCATTTTTTGAAATCGAAATCCAAATTTTTTCGAATTATTTTCGTCTCCATCATTATCAAACTTGTATTACAGTATTCTTAACAAGCAAATAGAAACATATCTTTGCTTAATAAAACAACATGCTTTTTTGCATACATCTTATGTTTTAAAAAATGAATATTAATAATACATTAATTCTTATGTTACCGTAACCTAACATGATTACGAAGAAATTTCCTTAATGGCTTTAAGGCATTTTATCAAAAAAAGCAATAAAAAATACAATTTTGTTTTGTTTAATTTAATTTAATATTTTCTTGATTGTAACCCCATTTTTAGATGTTATTACAGTATCTTTCATAAAGGAAGAAAAAATATTTTACTTTTTAAAACATTTTTTCTTCTTAAAAAATTTGAAAGTGTTTTTTGAAATCATCAAAAATATAAGAAACTCTTTGAGTTGCTATTTTGCATCAATCATTTTTATAAAAACTAATAAAAACCATATTTCTTTTGTTATTCTCGAGAAATTTCTTTTGATGTTTTTAAAAAAACAAATTTTGTAATAGTTCTATGCTTTGTTATTCATGTTCAAGAAGTTCTTGAAATTTTATATAGCACAAAACCTTGAATCGACGACCTTCATTACAGTATCCTTAATAAGCTGACAAACAAATGCTTAGTTTTGGTTAATGCAAAAAAACAAGCCATCTTAGCATTCATTGTTTTTAAAAAATTAACTAATAAAAAAACAATTCTTTTGATACCGTAATCTAACAAAAATATAATAAAATCTATTTAAAATAGTCGTTATCT
This sequence comes from Panagrolaimus sp. LJ2414, assembly GCA_024447195.1. Lineage (NCBI taxonomy): Eukaryota > Metazoa > Nematoda > Chromadorea > Rhabditida > Panagrolaimidae > Panagrolaimus > Panagrolaimus sp. LJ2414. Next base: position 370,918 of record JAMRXY010000009.1, on the reverse strand, counting down.
GTGAAAAGACAATAACATTCAATTGCTATTATTTTATACTGCATGTTTTAATACTTTTTTAGCATAAATTTTTATGTAATTTATACAGTATCCAACAGCTTGAAAAAGGATGGCAAACAAATGTTTTCGTGAACTTTTTTGAAATCCTCAAAACCAAAATTTTTTTCATAAATTTATGCATCCATCATTTTTCTAAAAAACTAATAGAAACCATTTTTCTTTTGTTATTTTCGAGAAACTTCTTTTTTGATATTTTTTAAAAACAAATCCCATTAAAAATGCCATTTTTTTGTTATATTTTTTTAGAATCCTTTTCTTTGAAGTTTTTGAATTCAAAGGAATCCCTTCTTTTGTAACTTTGATATTTATGATTTTATATTTCAAAAGCTTCCATGACAACGAAAAATCATCAAAAAAATGATATTCAAATGTCGAAAACATTTTAGAAACTTTCAAGGGTTATTTTGCTGAAGAAACAAAATAATACTGAAGTTTTCTAGAACGATTTTGGACAAAAACTATTTTGTTTCTTCATTCTGACATATCCATTTCCGGACTAAATCCTAGAATACTGTAGAAGATAAAAACAAAAAAGATAGTTCAATTCTTTATAATTAAATAAAAGTTTTTAAATTAATCAAGTTTGAGAATATCAAAAATGTTTAATATTCAAAAACAAACAAAAGAAAGAGTAAAAAATAATAGAGAGAGATGAATAAGTAAAGAGACCGAAGAAAAAAAGAGAAATACAACAAAAAATTAAGAATCAAATGATAAAATCATAGAGTAAGCAAATAGGAATAAAATTTAGCAAATCAATATAGAACCAAAAATATAACATTTACAATAAAATTAGAATAAAAATAAAGAAATGATAGATGCTAAGATGTAAAACAAAATAAAAAATATTTAAAAAGCTGGTTTAAAACTTATTCCTCGCATTGATGAAGATGCCATTGATAGAGGTTGAATAAGTGGAGAAGAACTTGTAGATTTTTGTGTGGAATCTTCTGAATATAATGGAGATGAATTGTTATTACTGCATCCTCCGCCACGTCGAGATGATGGTTTTGTTGGGGTTACGGTAAGCAAGGCCGTCTTTGATCCAGGTGTTCGAGATTCTGCTGCTAGCACGGCACTCATATTATTTTCAATGAAACGACTCCAAAACTCCTAAAAAATATGATTAATGTAATTTAGCTTTACAAAAGAGAAAAAACTTACAGTAGGAATTTTCAAAAGTCGAAGAAGTATCATATATTGATTTCGATTAAGTTCTTGAACATTTTCAACACATGGAGTTACAAGCTTTGAATATCCAACTACGGTAGGTGCCAAGACCCGAGCAAGATTTTCAATTGGCATTTTATTATGACTTGAATTTTTTGCAACTTTTTGAAGATGAAGAATAAAGTAAGCAAGAGTATCACGATTTGGAGCAGATAATTCAAAGACAGCTTGAACCAAAGCTTGTTCATTATTGGATTCAACGGCTCGAATAAAATCATCATATGATGTTGATGGAATAAGTGAATCCTAAAAATTAAGAAGATACAGTAACTTAATAACAAAAGAATAAAACTTACTCTTAAATCTCTCAAAAACTTTTTAATACAACCAGTAATATTTTCTGTTTCAACATTGGAGAGATTTGGAACTTTTCTTTCAGACATAAATTCTTGATAAAGTTTTGCAACACCTTGATCAGCACCAGGTAGTCGATAGATTCCTTCTTTTGTAAGACGATCACGTTCCAAAGCAACAATACAATGAATCATAATTGGAGGGATGAAAGGATGAGTTTCTGGACAATATTGAACAAGTGGGCATCTTTGTTTTGATGGAGTTTTTGGCATTGGAACTTTTGGAACACATGGCATTGGAGCACGAGATTGACAATGTCGATGGAAGCGAATATTGCAATCGACACATTTTAGAGCATTTTGAGCAGTAATTCCAAAGCGTTTTGTACAAACATCACAAGTCTCAAAAACTGGTATAAAAGTTCGAACTCGATGTGTTCGACGTTCAATTTCTTGTCCTTGAGTCCAGGAAATAGTATGTGGGCTTCGCCTAAAAAGCAATTCCAATGATTATACAGTAATCATAGTAATATGCAACTCACAATTCAAAAGTACTTCGACCAGCAGTATAATGTGGTGTTAAAGCTTTTGGTTTAAGATCAATCTTTTCCTTCTTTTCAACCAAAGTTGATTCACTCATTGAACGATTCATTGATCGACGAATATTAACACTTCCAGATGGTTTTCTTTGTCCTGAGGGATCAATTCGAATCGTAGCAGTAATTTCTGTATCTTGTTCATTTCGGGATCGTTTACTTGGAGCAGATTGAAGCTAAAAAAGGTTTATTCGTAGAGTCATAAGATTTTAAGACAGTGCAATAAGGAGCAGTGTTGTTGCGACTCCGACTATAGAGTCGATGCTTAAAAAAACATCAAAGATAAGAATGCCGCAGGAGTCGTTCAATCGACTCCGAAGTCGACAAAAATGTTAAAAGCACAACACTGATAAGAAGTGGAATAGCACGTATATGCTTCTTATAAAATTTTAGTAGATCCAAAAGCAAAATTGTAAATGTTAAAGGTTTTTGGGCATCTATTAAAGCGAAAAAAACTTAATGAAAGCAAATTTTAGACAGAAAATGAACAATTTTGTATTTAAAAAATGATTGTACGTTTCCACTAACAAAAAAATACAATAAAATAAACATACTTCAGTTTCTTCTTTGATTGAAGCATGTTCAAAGCGAACAGTAGTTCGAGAAGAAGATTCAGGAGCTTGTGAACGTGAACGACGTTTACGACTTCCTCGTTGTGGTTGATCAAACGAGGAATCGAGAGAATCACCAGTTCGATCATAATCAATTTCAGATTGTGTACTTTCCATTGTACTTACTTCATCACTTTCTTCCACAAGATTTTGAAGACGACCTAAACAACATTAAATTAGTTTAGGAATGTATTTTAGGTAAAGCAATACCTGCTGTAGCTTCATGGGTAACATGTCGTCGAACAGAATGACTTCGGTGAACATTATCATCCAAAAGTGCAAGCAAATTACCAGAAATAAGTTCTTGTGCATTTTCCTATAATATAGAAACAAGATCTTTACCACCAAAGTACAATGAATAAACCAACCTTAATAATTTGTCGAAGATTTTCCCACTTATCCTTGTAATCATCAAGTTCATCTTCGATAGCTCGTTTACATTCTGAGACATGACCAAGTTGTGCCTGGCAATTAAGTAGCTGGACATTCAATTGTTCATTTGCAGCTTTAAGTTCTTTGATATTCTTTTCAGCAGCAGTAAGCTTGCTTTTGTAATGACTTGCTTCACTTTCAGATTTTTGCCAATTAACTCGAGTTTTTTCAAGTAAACAAAGTAAACTTAGAACATCTGAAAAAGCATAAGAATAGATATAAATTAAGCAAGGTAAAAATAAAGCAAACCTCGTTCAGTTTGTGTATCCAAAAGTGAAATATAATGACTCCAATTATCAATAAATTCTCGACCAATTGTTTCTGATTCAGTTGAGCAAAGTTTCATCGGCATTTGGACAGGCATCTCTCTCGGGTGTTCCTGAAAAGTAATAATAATAGAGAGATAAATGGAAGAAAGGGAGAAGAAATGTAGGAACAAAAAAAGAGGGCAGAAAAATCACGAAAATTTTCGAGAAATTAGAGAAAAGACAGCAGGAAAAACGTTCTCAAAAAACACAGGAAAAAAATTTATAGAAGCAAAAACTTAAAAAAATATGTGGTAAAAATAAACTCAAGTTACTTTTAACGAACTGTAAAAACAGTAGAACTTTGTTCCTCGATCAAAGCGAACATTACAAAATTATATGGGAAAAAAACTAAAAAAGATGGAAATTTGTTAAAGTTAGCTTAAATAAAACAAAGAAAGAGTAATTTTATATTTCTGGATCAAAGCAGATGCTACAAAAGTTTACAAAGCTGACTCAAATATTTTTAAATGTGTGTTTTGGCAAACCACGGTCAAAACCCAGCAGCAACTTTCAACAAAGAAAAACAGCAGCAACAAAAAAATTTGAAGAAAAAAATGGCGGGAAACGATTTTTTCTAATGTTTCCCTTTTTCTGCTGCTGCTGTTGACCAACATCATCGATCGTCGTCCATCTTCTCTTTCTCTTATTTTGAGTAGCAGTGTTTTTTCTTTCTTTGCGCAAATCTAAGAATATTGCGAGTGTGCAATAAATGACGAAGCAAGTCAGCCGGTTTTAAATATCTATCTTCAATGCCATCCTCTTTTCTTTGACCAAGACAGAAAGAGAAAAAACGCAATAACCCTCACTTTGCATCAATCAATGATGATTTATGTGCCGTTAAAGAAAAGGACAGAGTTTTTTTGAATATTTAAGTTGATGCAAAATTAGCATGGTACTCATAATGGATTTGGAATCCAGAGATATTTTAGGGGATATGTGGGTTCGATAATACCTCTGGCGGAAGACTTTTTTGCCATTTTCGAGGTTTATAATAGTTACACAAGATACTGTAACCCAAAATGTACACGACAGTTTATTTTGTAGATAAAAAAATCGTAAGGCAAACTTTTCGTGTACTTTTTCAGATTCCATACCTTGTGTAACCAATATTAAATCCCAAAATTGAAAATTATCTTTCTCCGGAGGCATTAACAAATCAAGATATCCCAAAAAAAATTTAAGGGATATATTTTTTTCTTAGAAAAACTTGTAATAAAATAAATATCAAAAAAAGAACTAGGCAATGTTCTAGCAGTTTATAAGATAAAGATAGATGCTGTTTGAACGATTATCGTTCAAATAAGAACTAGTTCTTCCAACAAAATAAAAAAAAGTTATTAATAAAAGTATGGTTATAACCACAAAATTACAGTAATCTAACATTTTGTACAAAATTTACAATTTTATTCAGTTTAATCAACATTAAAATATACGACCAAAATAAATATATATACATATATATTTATTTATTATATATATCAGAAGAACATAAATTATTTCTTTTCATCTTTTCCACCATCAGATGAAGTTCGAGTCTTTTCTTCTTCAGGTTTCTTTGCGGCAGCTTTTTCATCTTTTGGCTTTGATTCTTTTCCTCCATCTTTTGCAGCAGCAGCAGCTTTTTCATCTTCCTTTGCTTTTGCAGCTTCTTTCTTCTTTTCTTGGCTGTTATCTTCTTCAGTGGTTTTCTGAAAAAAAGAGATAATGGTAATTAAAAAGTAGTTATAAAATAGAAAGTGTCCATAGGTTACTGTAGTGATATGAAAGTCATCCAAAAAAATTTCAGACACAGAATTTTTGATCCTTGTGCCGCTTACAATAATTTTCGTTGCCGAAGGGGTTATCCGAAATTGGTGTCAGCAAGAATTTGACATTAACTCTCCATTCAAAATTTGTCTTTTGATCTTTGCCGACTCTATGCCAAGCATCAGATTGTGGTTTACCTCCACCATCTCATATCTCTGCTGACGTTAAATTGCATCACCCAAAATGATTATTTCAAAAAGTTTGCCCTCAATTACAGTACCAAAAAATAGTATCACCCAAAACACAAAATAAAACATACGGTAGTTCCTGTCGTTGCCGTACTATCTTTGGTATCTTTTGCATCAGTCTGAAAAATGATTATAACCAATTAATATAACTTCAGCAACAATAATAATAACAACTTACCACATTAGGAGAAACAACATCAACTCGAACAGTTTTATTAACTTTTCCAGTATTCCATTTTCTTTTAGTTGTTTCTTTCATAGGTTTTATAGGAGCATTAATTTGTTCAAAGACAGTTGGGGCAGCATCTGGATCATTATCTTCCTTTGAAATATTTTCACCTTTTCCTCCTCCAGTTGCACCACTTTCCATTTCAACAGTAATTTCTTTCTTTGGTTTACTGCCTTTTTTTTCATCACTTAGATTCTCTTCTTTCATTGGAGTACCATCTTTTGTTGGTGTTGCTGCAGCAGCAGGATCTTTGACATCTTTTTGTTCACCTCCAGCAGGTGGTGGTGTTGTTGGACTATTTCCAGTTGTTGCTGCAGGAGATTGTGGAGTTGTTGCATCAGCAGGTTGACCAACTTCTGGTGCAGATGAAGTTCCAGTAGGTTGTTGTTGATTCTTTCCATCAAAATTATGCTTGAATTTTTGTAAAGTTGCAATAAATTTGTTATGCTTTGTTGGAGTTCCAGGTGTTGTTGATTCATTTGGTGAAGTTGTCGGCGGAGTTGTTGCTGCTGTTCCAGTTGTCGTTGTGCTTGTTGGAGTTGTAGCAGTTGGTGGTGTTCCATTATTCGTAGGAGTTGAAGTTCTTCGTAACATCTTCTTTTTTGATTCTGAAAATTGACAAAGATATATTTCTACAGTAATTGTATAAGCTACTGCTTGACTGCCAAAGACCTTCAATTACAGTATACATGGTTGAAGGAAAGCAGTTTAACTTAAAGAAGGTTACTGTAATGAGATATGCATTGCTATCCAAGTAATAGTTGAACAATTCAGGTAACATTTTAGGCCACATTCTTGTAAATGACAGGTGCATTTTCTTACATTGAAAATGAGCAAAAAAGGTGTTACAAAGAATGTGCCCACTACATAAAAACAATATTAACCTTTAGAGAAAAAACAAAGGTTAAAAAGTGTAACTGCCTCGAAGAAAGTCCAACACAAATTTACTCTAATACAAAGATAAAAAAAAACACAAACCTCGAAAAGAGTTGGTAATAAAATTTCCGGCTTTCTTAAATACACTTGTTTCAGCACCACCACCTTCAGGAGGAGTAACAGGTGTAGCAGGATCAGCAGCTTTATCTTCAATCGTAGGAACTTTTCCAGGTTCACCACCAGCAACACCTTCAGCAGCATCAATAGTTCCTTCTTTTGTTAGCTGAAAGGGAGAAAAGGATATAAATAAGATTTGTGGAATCAGTAATGAGCTTCAAAGAGGTAAATCAAACTTACTTTTGCCTGATCTTCAGTTTTATCCATAGTTTTATCAACAGTTCGTTCTTCGGTTGTCTTTTTACCATTTGAATCTTTCTTTGGATCACTTCCAGGAGGATTTTTATCTTTTTCACCATCTTTTTTCTTTTCACCACCACCATCTTTTTGTCCTCCTCCTGCTGCTGCCCCATTTGGATCAGATGGTTGTTGTGGTTTCTTTCCTTCTTCAGGTTTTGGTGGAGTTGTTTGAGTTGCTGTTGGTGCAGCAGCTGCTGCGGCTGGTGTCGGAGTTGTTGTTGGAGCGAGTGGTGATGGAGTTGCTGCAGTAGTTGGAATAGGAGATTGAGAAGGCTTTTTATCATCTTTTGTTGGATCTTTTGATTTTGGTTTTGTCTAAAAATTATTATTACTATGTATATATAAATTATGTGGTGCAAAACTTACTTCAGTTGAAAGTTTTGGATTTGGTGTTGTTGCAGGCGAAGCTTTCTTTCCAGGACCATTATTATTATTATTAGTTGTTGTTGGAGTTGCAGGTTTTGATGGTGATGGTTGTTGTGCAGCAGGTTTTTTACCTTCACGTGACATTGAAGTTCGTAAATTTTTTGCTTTATCTTTTATCCTTTTCATTGGAGATTTCTTTTCATCTTTTGTTCCTGCTGCTGCATGGTTGCCATCATTCTTATCTCCTCCAGGTGGATGTTGAGGTGCTTGTCCTTTATCCTAAAAATAATCAATCAATTAATCTTAGAGAAACTATTGTTGATACATGATATCCCATATCCCCTAAATCTTTTTAACAACCACAATCTACACAAAACCCATATGGGATATATGGTATCCCATATCCCAAACAAACAAGTATTACTTGTGTTAGAAAGCCCATAAAGGATATATAAAATCCTCTATCTGAAACTAACAATAAGTACTGTCTTACAAAACTTATATCGGATATCATATATGATATCCATATCCACCCAAATCCCATTTCCCAAAACTTACTCCATGCCTTGGAACTTTATTTCCACCAATCAATGACCATGTCAGTGCTGCCAATGTACCAATAATAAACCAAAAAGCTTGAAATACTCGCACTTCTTCCATCAGATAAAAAATAGTAGTAATAATTTCTTTGATTGAAAAAGAAGAATAATCAAAAACAGTTCGGCGACAAAAAGTTTTTTCTCTTTTCCATTCTATCAATGAATGAATGGATTGAAGCAACGAGAAGGATATGCAAATTTTACATTGTGTTAGATGGAAATTAATGATGTGTAAATTAAAATTTTGTGTTAAAAGTTGGAGCTGCTTTTTTGCAGCAGCATGAAGAGCAAAAAAAGCAGCTGCTCTAACGAATGTCTTTTCGTGTTAAGAAATGCAATCGACATTGCGCAAAAAATGTTTTTTGGATGATTTAAAAATCAAACTATGAAAGCATGAAATTATCCAGATCTAACGTCACCAGTTTTTAAGATGGAAGGGAGCAAATCAATTTAGGCGTTCACCTTTAAAGCGGCAAAGATCAAAGGAAAAATCTGGCAGAAGGGAAGAGAGTGCGTTTAAAAATTTTGAGTTTTGTTCTAATGTCAAATCTGGTCAATCCCCCACACTAACCAAATACAACAAAAAGGCATTGTCTCTTTAGAGGATTTTTCTTTGGGATTAAATTTTTGGGAATCTTTGAACCTTTTTAATTTTTTTGTAACTATTTTAGATCAAATTGCAAATCGAAAATAAGAAATCATGGATTCCAGTAGGCGTTTTTAAAGAGATGCCCTCGGGGCATTTTTATAAAAAAATAGGTTTAATGGAATTTTAAAAGGGCAAGATCACCAAAAATAGCATCCCCGAAATGTCAATATCGTCAAAAAATAGGATTCCAAAACAACAATTATTACAATAATTTTCAGTTGTTTTCAACCAACTGAAATTACCTTGTGTCCAATGTACAAACTTTACATTTATTGATTTTTATTAAGTAATTTTAGGTAAAAAAATAAACAACATGAAATACAATTTTTTCTCACAATTACAGTATACTTGGAATAGAAGTTATTCTTCCAGTTCGAATACCGTATTCGCTGTCTTTTGTTTGTCGCTTTCGAAAAAGATTAACAAAGAACATTCGATATGGTTTTATGCAAATTATTGTTACAAAAGTATCATAAAGTCCAAAGGAATTCATTGCCAGGATACAGTAGGTTGTAAGTTTTGTAGGTTCTGATATTGCAAATAAGCTACAGGCGATGAGTACTGTAGGAAGACCTGCCAGCAGGATAAAACCTGCAAATTGAATATATGTACATCGAAGAAGCATTTTATTATTTTTTTGAAGCTTTTGTGAAATTGTTGAAGAAGTTTTTAGGGTCGAGGTTGTGGCATTTAAAACTAAAAATGCCGAAGCAGTCAGGTATCTGGCAAAAGCAAAAAAGAGGAATCCAATGGCACCAAAAATTAGCATATTTTGATTCTCTGCTCGCATTAGAAGAATCGATGAGAAATCAAACACCTTTTCACTGCCGGCAACATGCGAAGTGAGATATTCAAAACTTTCGTGCTGGGACATAATTGCAGCTTCTTTGCCATTGTTAATAAAAGCTGCGCCGAGCGCGAGAAATAAAAATGCCAAATTTGATGCGCATAAAATGCCAAAAATTATTTGTGGCTTTTTTGAATGTCCTAGGACTTCTTTATTCCGGACAGCATAATATCGTTCAGCAGACATTCCAGCAATACAATCCACTAATGCCATGGCAAAGTATAACATTAAAATCATCATTGCTGTTGAGCTCTCTTGAGAATGTGCCATTATTGAATCAATTGAAGTTACAGCAAAATATGGATGTAACAGGATCGGTTTAAACAGGAGCATTACAGTCTCCAAAAATAGAGCATTTAAAATATACGGTAATAAATAAGCTCGAAATGATTTCATTTGTTTAGGAGTTTTTTTAATGATAATAAAAATTAGAATAAGTGTAAAAATGATAGTTATGATTGAAGTATAATGCATGATTGGTGATATAATTGATATGAAATGGATATCATAGATCTCAGTGATATTGTAATGCATCGTTGAAGGACTAAAAAAGTATGCAAATATCATCGCATTTAATGGTTACGGTAGCTTTGGAGGTAAAGTAATAAGTTTCTGAAATCACGAAAATTGATCAGAAATGGCGATAATAAAAAATTTTATTGAAGATTTCAGAGTTCATAAGCTAAGCACAAGCATGGAAATCTATGCAAATTTTTTAAAATTTATTTTGATGACAAAAATTTTGGGAGATCGGTTACTGTTGCTGTGAGGGTACAATAAGTCGGCACAAAACACAAAAGTTGTTCAAAAGTGAACTTTAACAACGGTATGTTGATATTCCAGAACCTTGAAAACTCTTATGCAAATTTTTGTGATTTCAGTTTTGACGAAAAACAATAAGAGTTGCAGAGAGGGCTACGGTAGCTGGGCTACAGTAATCAATTGACAAAAAAACTCAAAATGAATCAAAAATTTGAATGGATAAAGACGCTTGAAAAAAGTTATGCACTATTTGTTAGCTCCGACAATAACACAAATACCAAAATGTAGCCTCAAGGGAAAATAAGTAGACAATAATCTTTCAACTTTTATCTTTAATAAAATAAACAAATAACAATATTACTCAAATAAAATAATATTAATAAACACAAATACTAACACTTTTTAGAAAACATAGAATGTTGATGTTTGCAAAAATAAAATAAACCGCAACAAAATTAGATTTCTGAAAAAATAAACCTCACATTTTTTTGTTATTCAAAAACAAAATACAGGTGCAAACAAATTTTTTTAATGAATTCTTAAAAAAACTCAATTTTGTCGTATTTTTTTTCCACTCTTTTGATCTTTATTCAAAAATAAAAGTAAAAATTACTGTTAAAAAAATGTAAATACTTGCAAGAATGCCAAAAAACAGTTATTGTTTTTAAGAAAAATAACTTTTTTAATCGACAAAAATCTCATTATATTTTTTCGGTCTCATAAACTTTAAACTTTTCCGCTTTAAAAATAATTGATACAAAAAAATTTTGTTTTTCAAAAATTATTCTTTTCTCAAGCATACTGTAACTATCCCATGATATTTTTCAGTCTTTGTTTTTGAATGGCGTTTAAAAAAATGGAAGTACAAAATAAAGTTGAAACAGATTTATTTGTAATTTAAAGTTAGTACAAATTGTTAAAAAACTTTCAATTTTTCTATTTTTATCGCCTTTTTGTTTCACTTCTAAGTGGCGACCTTTTGATTGAGGTTCATATTTTTTGATTTTTCTCAAAAACTATACTTTGTGGTTTCGGTTTTTTTGTAAGTTTTTATTTTTGTTCTTCTAAATTTCTTTAAATAGACTTTCTTACTTTAATTTTGTTTGTACTTTTTTCATAATAAAATTTCGTTGTCTAAAATCAGACATTTATGCATAAAAAAGTAGTTTTTGGCAAAATACAAATCAAAATTCTTGTGAAAATTAATTAATATCTGCTAATTAAAAAATATTCATTACCAAATGTACCAAAATCATTTTTTAAAGTTTTTTATTGCTGAAATTATATTTTCTCATTTAAATTATTAACGTTATATTTGGTACAAAGAATTAAATATCAAATTTAAAAAACAAAAATCTAAAAAAGTGTCGCTTTTTTACAGATGTGTCAAAATTTAAATAAAATATTCAAAGAACTTTTTCGCAAATGCAAAAAAGATAATATTGTGATTTTCAAAATCAAAAAGTTCGTAAAAAAGCTTTGATTTTGCTTTAGAATATTTTTCTATGTTTACACTGTTTTTTTTTAATATCGAACAAAAAAATATACATCAAGAATGATTCATCATCTCTTTTTTTTCAGCAACAGTATTTCGGCAAAAATACAACTCTGAAAAGAAAAACATATTTTTCGCTTTTTTTTCGAGAGCATACAATTGAATTATATATCTTTTTTGTTAGTTGCAAGCTGCATTTTTTTTATTACACAAAACAATTTTGAATATTTTTAAATTTCTTTTTAAAACAAAAAGGTTGTTTTTATTAAAAAAAACTTGCAAGTATTTATAACTTTTATGTTGACATAAATAATGCCTGTCAGAATCCTCTTGAATTGACAACAGCTCATTATTTAAATTATCATTCTGGTATATTCATCATTAAATTTCAAAAGAAATCACATCTTCTCATTAAAACTATTAATGATAATAAAGATTGAAGTCCATTTGAAGTTAAGGACAACTGTGATTTACAAATCAAACAAAAACAAAAAAAAGGTTTGAGGGTTATAGTAGCTGATGTTACATTCATAATATGATATTATTTTGTAACATCGGTGATGTAACAAAATATTAAAAAAAAATTGAAAAAGGCAAATTTTTATTTCCTTTGCATTTACAAAAAGCAATAAAACATTTTCCCCAGCATTGAAAATAGAATAATTCATCACTGTTTTTTGACTTTCAAAAATGTATGCCCCTTTCCTCAAAGGTTTCAAAAAGATCTTTCGCTGAAGTTTAGCGCTTATAAAAAGATTGTTTTTTCACTTTTCGGTATATACAGGAAAAAAATATTTTATATATTATAGTTTTGCATGCTAAAGAAAGTGGAATTTATACAATGAAAGTTAAAACATTTTGAATATTTTTGATATAGTCAGTGTAGCAAAAAATTTTGTTTAAAATAAAGAATTATATTTTGTTGTTGAATGTTCCCATTATTTGAACTAAATTTTATAATATGCCCATTATTTGAATTAAAAATTTGCCATTTTTGTCATTAACTAAACTTTTTAAAAGGTTAAATTTAAATAAAAACAAAAATAAATATAAATATGACATTTGGATGAATTTTATGTTCTCTTCTATCGATAATGGAACTGATCTTATACATTTTCATAAAAAGTGGTTCAAGGTATTATTTTGTACGCCAAATGAGCAAAATTTAAACATAATATTATTAACAGGGAATTACAGTTTATTGTCTTTTTATTTAAATTTTTTATGCTGTAATAATTAATAAAATATTTCAAAAACAAAAAAAACAGCAATATTTTCATTGATCAAATTTTTCACTAATTTTCATTCCAAACATGTCACAAAAGTGTCCAATAAGAATTTCGAAATATATTAACGCAATGTCTGATTTTTGATAGATAAATTTAGTTTTAGAGAAAAATGTTCTTTTGATCTTTATGTGCCATAAACGTCAGATGCTTGCAGAGAACACTGAAAAAAATGTGCTGCTTTTTTTCATCAGTGAAAAAATATACAAAAATGATTCATCATATTTATTTTTGTTCATCGTCTCAATGTTTGCCCCTTTTCCCATCAGTTTTAAAAGGTCTTTCGACAAAATGCAGCTAGGATGAAAATAAATTGTACATTTTTTGAGACAGAAAAATTTATTTTCGTTTGGACACATTAGAATCAATTTTATAAAATTTGCTTTTCTTAAAATTCAAAATCATTTTGAAAATTTTATGATTTCTATGCATCAAAATTTTTATTTTAACATGTGTGAAAAGCATATTCTCGAAAAAGAAAATGCTGACATTAATAAAATTAACAGTTTTGTCTTATATTCAACACAATAGTTAAAAAAAGTGATTAGAGTTTAAGAATATCGCAGTAAAGTAAAAAATAACATTGTGGTTAATCGGCTTTTTCTTTTTAATTTATTTTGGTAAAATTTTAATGTCATGTTCTTCCTCAATTATTTTTTGTTCGAATTGGAAAATGGTGTTTGTATATAAATTATTAAAAAAAGCTATTCATAAATCACTATTTTTCACTTTTTTACAAATTTATCATCAATATCTACTGTTTTCACAAACGACTACCTCAGGAATATTAGGATATCTTTGGTGAAGCGATATCATCAAAATTAAAATCTGTGCAGGCAAAAGTATGACCGAGCATTCATCCGTGTTTTTTTCCGTTTCTATTTACAAAAAAAATCAATAATCAACATAGAGAAAACCCTTTCAGATTGTTAATTATGCTCCCAGAGCAAAAACAAACGGCAAGAATTGCCCTAGACAAGCCAGCGCAAGTACTGAAGAAGAAAAAGATCGTTGAATGAAGAATACAGCCAGCTGAAAAAAACTCTGAATTTATTCTTTAAAGAAATATTTTTCACAAATTTCGTTTGTCATTTGTTCTTCCATTTTTTTTGAATATTTAAGTACTTTTTATTTACTCACCGATCACGTTATAAGAAACAAATAATGCTTTGGTTTAGCCAAAATTTTTGACTCAAATTTTAAAAAAGGATTCCAGAAGTACCAATTTTATTGTTATCAATATTAAAATATATTATATTCTTGATAGATTGGCATTTATCAAAACCATTGTTAAACAAATAAAAAAACTTAATTTTTTGCTTAAAATACATTTCCTCATTCTAATTTTTAATGAGGAAATTTGTAAACAGATTGATGGAATTATCAAAAGGGGTTTACAACATTTAACAAAGAAACAAATATTACGTTGATTTTATAGCTGTTGTAACTAAATATAAAAATTCAAAAAAGATATGCTAAAACCAATATAATTTCATTTCGATTGATAAAAAGTTTAGTATTGCAACGAATTTTTTTCGCCATTTTTACACCTTTTTTTTCAACATCAAATAGAAAGCGTTGTCGCTTGCTTAATTGATTTTTAACTTCGATATTTTTTATTTTCAAAAAGGATTTATTTTTTATATAAATATCATCACAGCTTTAAAATAAAGGATCCAATATCATTATTATTTATTTTAGTAATTTGAAAAGATGAAAAGAAAAAACAAGTCATAAATATTTTGTACTTTTTAATTATTTTAGGATAATCAACTTTCCAACAGAAAAATTTTAAGTCAAAAAAAAGCTCTAAAAAGCAGGGATGGGCAAACGCGACGCGAAAACTGAACGCGAGTCGCTCGCGGGTGTTTTTTTTCTGTCGCTAAAAAAACGCGCGCGATTTTTTTAGCGTAAGAAATTTTGGCGTCGCGTTTCGCGAGCGCCTCTCGCTAAAAAAAACGCGTTCGTTTCTTTTTTTGATTTTCCTTTGCAAAAAATTTGACCTACTTTTCATTAAAATGATATTTACTTTTTTATAACTTTATTAATACTTGGTAAAACTTGAAAAAAAATTTACGTTTTGTGGCTTTTTTAATGGCTTTCCGAATATGTAAAATTTGTTGTATGTTTATATATGCAAATTATAAAAAAGTACACTTTTCATAAAAACACATAAAATCATAAAATCAAAGAAACAAACGCGAATTTTTTAGCGTTGCTCGCTTTTTTTCTCGCGCGCCTTTTTTCTCGCGCGCGAATAATTTAGCGAGAAAAAAACGCTAAATTTTTAGCGACTGACAAAAAAGCGTCGCGTCGCGCGCGCCGCGTTTGCCCATCCCTGCTAAAAAGAGAGAAGAAAGT
This sequence comes from Panagrolaimus sp. LJ2414, assembly GCA_024447195.1. Taxonomy (NCBI): domain Eukaryota; kingdom Metazoa; phylum Nematoda; class Chromadorea; order Rhabditida; family Panagrolaimidae; genus Panagrolaimus; species Panagrolaimus sp. LJ2414. Next base: position 355,507 of record JAMRXY010000009.1, on the reverse strand, counting down.
TTTTTCTTTAGTTTTTTCGGCGGAAAAATTTTTTTTGGCTGTTTGTTAGATGCAAACAACCCTCAAATTCATTTTATAAAAGTTGCAGGTTTTAGTACCAAGTCAGTAAGCAGAAAAAATTTTTGGGGTTGACATTTTTATTTTGGAAGGGACACTTTGATCTTTTGCCGCTTTAACACTGCGGCGGCAAAAGATCAAATGATTTTTTGGATTTTGGCCAGCACAGGTCCGAATGTCCACACCCCGTCTCTACGGCACTGTTCATTACAACAAAAAATTGAATATTTTTAAATTTATTTTAATTAAAAGTTTAATTTTTTTTAATTATGGTGGTCAATATTCAGGGATGGGCAAACGCCAGGCGCGCCAAAGCGCGCTTTTATTATCAGTCGCCAAATATTTAGCGACGCTTTCTTTTTATCCAAAAATAACGTGAAAAAAAAGGCGCGCCAAAAGAAAAGCGACTGACGCCAAATAAAAAGCGAAGAAAGATAAAAAAAAGCGTCTAACAAAAAAGGAATTTTTCTTTTGTTTTTTTTAGTTTGAAAATCAGTCGCCTTTTTTTTGTCTTTCTTTCGCCTTTTTTTTGGCGACTGTCGCTCGCCAACGCTAAAGCGAATCTTTTTTTTTTAAAAATTCGCTCGCCATTTTTTTGGCGACTGGATAAAAAAGATTTGGCGAGCGATTAGCGAAATATTTTGGCGAAGCGTTTGCCCATCTCTGTCAATATTAACAATTATAAGTTATATAGAGTACCTGTCAAAAGCATTTTGCATATTCAACCATTATTTAAATTAATATTGGGGCTCATTTATCATTGAATTAAAAGAAAAATTAAATTTAAATAATAAAAGACAACAAAAATATGTGTTATTATAAATTCTCTCAGAAAACTACACTTCTTTGAACTTCACTTATGTTTTCATATTTTGGGAATAAATAATAAATCGTTTTTTAGGCTATGTTTTTTAAAATAAAAAAACATTAAATTTCATAACCTTTTTCACACAGATATTTTGTGTCAGACAAAAAATTTAAAGAAAGATTGCATCTTTTAGTTTTTGTTAATGTTTCATTTTTGAAAATTTTATGAATTTTTATTAAGGTTTTTTTTTCTTTTTTTGTCTGCCAAAAAGGCCAAAATTAACAAATTTGAAATAAGAAAACAAATCTTGAACAGCAAGATCTGCTTTCAGATTAATTATAAACAAGATCAGGGACGTCATTAATTTAATTATTAAAAACGAAACAAATAATCGTTTTTACTGTTACCGTGACAAAACATAAAATAAAGGGGTAAGATGTTTTTGCACAAACATTATATGTCAGACAAAAAAGTATGACGTGACAAAACTAACAGTTGATTGGATTGTCACGCCGCTGATGAATGATTAAGTTCAATTTGCATTATTTAAAGTTGTTGAATTAATTAAATTTATCATGTTTGAAAAATTATATATGACCTAGTTTTCATTTTTATGATTTTAAATTGAGTTATATAAAATTACAATCTGACATTGAAATTTTGTTTATTGAATTTTTAAAAAATTTGAATTTTGATAGATTTTTGTGTATAGAAAAGTTGATTACGAAAAACGTATTTTTCATTTTTAATTTTTTTTGTTGAAAGTGTATTTCTTAAATTAAATTATTAACGAACATTGCCGACTTGTAATTTTTTACAAATGTCAACAAAAAAAAATTTACAAAATTTTATTGATAATTATTATACTCGATATTAAAAAGTATGAATAAAAAATTCAAAAAAACAATTTTGACAACACCAGCTATTTAATTTGGTTTAGTTTTTTATTAAAAAGTTTGCTTTTGCTAAAAACTTTTTTCATTATCGAACAGAATAAATGTATCAAAAATGATTAATCTTCTATTTTTCGCCATCGATGAAAACTGGTGAAAAAAAGAAGATGTTTGACATTTTCCCATCAATTTACAAAGGATTTTTCAGTGAAAAAAAAAACACACTTTTTTGCGACAGAAAAATCGATTTACATTTTACTAAAATGATTTTAATTTTTAAAAATTGCAGTTCTTAAAAAATATTTTGAATATTTTTATTTTTCTTTAAAGCGAAATATGGATTTAATATATTGACGTTGTGGTTTAAATGTTAACAAGTAATATGCTTTTTGTGAACTACATTCATTTAAAACATTATTTAAATTATCATTTCTTTAATGGAATAGGTCAAAATCTGAGGGACATGTTGATAAAAAAAATGGAAACTGGCATAGATTTTTGTGTATAAAAAATTGATTACTAAATTGAATTTTTCCGCTTTTAATTTTTTTGTTGAGATTGCATTTTCTTATTTTTAATTGTTAACGATTGCAGGCAAAATAGACTTTTTACAAGTTTCAGAAAATAAAAATCAAAAAAAAGTGAACTGAAATTTTTTTCTTCAATATAAAACGATAAAATATAAAATTTTTCAGAAGTTGACAAAAAAAAAGCAAAAAACCTTTTATTTTGCAAATTAAGATTTTTTTTCCAAAACCTTTTGGAAAATTGCACTTTAAAAGGTGTTTCAAAGAAACCTTCCAAATTGCAAGAATTTCTTGCAATATTAGGGGTTTTTCGATGGAACCTTTTAAATTGCAAATTTTTTTTGCATTCTGAAACCTTTTTTTATGGAATCTCTTAATTTGCAAATGCATTTCATTTTTGCAAATTTTCATCATGCTTTTTTGCAAATGCCACAGTCGGGGATCGAACCTTTAGCACTTGGACCAAAAAGCAAAGCACTACCAACTGCGCTATTACGACAACAGTCTTAAGTTGGAAAAAAGTGTATAAGACTTTTTGCCAAAAAGAACAACGGAAAACCTTCTTTTTCAATTTTGTCAGCGTCTTTTGGCAAAAAGTCTTATACACTTTTTTCCAACTTAAGACTGTTGTCGTAATAGCGCAGTTGGTAGTGCTTTGCTTTTTGGTCCAAGTGCTAAAGGTTCGATCCCCGACTGTGGCATTTGCAAAAAAGCATGATGAAAATTTGCAAAAATGAAATGCATTTGCAAATTAAGAGATTCCATAAAAAAAGGTTTCAGAATGCAAAAAAAATTTGCAATTTAAAAGGTTCCATCGAAAAACCCCTAATATTGCAAGAAATTCTTGCAATTTGGAAGGTTTCTTTGAAACACCTTATAAACTGCAAGAATTTCTTGCATTTTAAAACGTTTTTCCGAGTAACCTTTTACAAATTTGCAAAATAAAACGTAACTATTAAATACCTTCAAAATTGCAAACAAGAATTTGCAAAATAAAAGGTTGTTTGCTTTTTTTTGTCAACTTCTGAAAAATTTTATATTTTATCGTTTTATATAACAATAAGTAAAAAATTCAAAATAAATTTCCGCAAAACCAACTATTTAATTTTATTTAGATTAATAAAAATTTTACTTTTGCTTAGATTTTTTTCATCATCGAACGAAAAAGAATATATGCAAAAATGAGTCATCTTCTTTTTTTCACCGTCGAAACGTTTTTCCTTCAGTTTTAAATTTCTTTCGGCAAAGTTCAGCGCTGAAAAAGCTATTCACAATTTTTTCGCTAATTTAATTTGAATATTTAAGAAAATTGAGAATGCGAATTTCAATAATAATAAATAATTTGAAATAAACTTTCATAGTGAATTATGAATTCGATGATAATTTAAAGTTTGTTGCTTTTAAAGTTTATCATTATTTCATGTTGCTTGCCTTTATGATCAATATTTATAATTTCATTGCATATTATTCAACTTTTAGTTGCCTCTATTATTTTGTTTAGCATTTGTTTCCCTTGTAAAACATTCATATAAAAAAATGCCTCTTTTTATTTCATCATTTTTCTGCCTCTTTTTATTTCATCGTTTTTCTTCTGGTTCTTGTTCGTATAGTTTGGAAAATATGTTAAATATACGAAAAAGTTAAATTAAACACTGAAATGAAATTCACACAAACACAGCAAAAAACCTGAGTGAAGATACCAAGGCCGTAGGGAGAAAAAAATTTCGGGGTGGGCATTTTCATTTCAGGGGGGGCACGCCTTTGATCTTTTGCCGCCTTAACACGGTGGCGGCAAAAGATCAAAGGATTTTCCCCAGTTTCGGGGGGGGGGCACGTGCCCCAAATGCCCCCCCCCCTCTCTACGGCCTTGGAAGATACGTATTTCTCAACAAATGTCCAACCTAAAGAATCATTTTTTAAAAAATACAGTATCTGTCTTTGAAACAGCTATTTATTAATTTATATAAAAATAACAAAAATAACACCAAAAGTTTTACATAATCGTACAAAATTTATGTTTTTAAGCATCCATTTCTTTTTAAAATTTTCGATCCATACACCAGCATTTTTTTTTGGCATTTTCGATATCACTTTTTTCAACACGAAACAATCCATTTTTTTCTTTATCGTTTTTTAATGCAATTTTTAAGTTTTTTTTAATTTTTTAATTATTCTATTAATTATTCTTCTAGAATTGATGTGATTCTGAAACTTTTAGATTAGAATGACAAAAAGGACATCTTGCTTAATGAAAATATTATGCCTTCTGTACAAACAAATCATTATTTTTTATATCAAAACATGAAATCATAAATTAAAACTTTTATTTTTTTAAAACTTTTTTTTTATTTAGACAAAAACATTAAGTTGTCCAACAGCAACTTATTTTTTTAACAAACTGTATGAATGAATTATATGTATTTCGTAGTCTAAAATTTTTTAATAATGCGTGAATGTCTTAAAGAATTTAACAAATTTAAGGTAAATGACATTAAAGAAAAATAACAAACGTTTTTATGAAATGTATAAATGTGTAATCCGCCTGCTTCATTGCAAGCATAAATACATTTTTTTAAACAAGTTGAACTAGTAATTAAATACGAAAATTGTATCATTTTTAAAATTTATAAAACATTCGAATTTGTGTTAGCAAAATATTTCTCTCCCAAAATGTGTTAAATGGTTTTTTCACATTATTTTCTTTGAATAAATTCTGTCATTTACAGCGAAATAAAAAAAAACCATTTTTCTCAAAGAATTCAAAGAACATTGCAAAAAATAATTCCCTGCGATGATGGATTTTGCAGTCCCTTGACTTCGTCTGTTAGTGTTTTTTTTATGTTACAATTTTTGATCAAAGAAAAATCTGATATATTTTAAAATATTTTATTGATTTTTACGGTAAAATTTTTAAAATTTTAGTTTTAACCCTTTCAAATGAAATGAAAAGCTATTGAAGAAATTTTTCGAATACAAGGCAATATAAATTTTAATGCAGAAAAAGATACCAGATTGTAAATGCTCTTTTTTGATGGTTATTGTCGATCAAAAATGTTTATATTTCTCAGATATGACGAATTAATAAATGATATAAAAACTTGCATGAATTTTTTTTCTTCATGAAAAATAAAAACATAAAAATCAAACACAGTCAAAATTTTGTTTAAAAACAATTTAAAGTTGCTTGTAAATTAAACTTTTTTTTTGCAACTGACAAAAAATATAAATCAATTTTGTGTGCCCCAAAAAAAGTGTAAATATTTTTTTTCTTTTTGGCTAGATTTTTTCATATGTCTTAAATGAAAATGAGCAACATCTGCTGCAGGCATCTCTCTGACGTTGCCTTTTTTATCCCCTTTTCCTCTGCACTTTAAAAACGCAGTTCTTTAACGAAGAAAATTGTTGTTGATTTTGTAAATTTGAATTTTTTTTTGGAAGTATTAGATTTGAATATTTAGTAAACTTGATTATGTTAATTTAACTTCCAACATTAAAAAAAATTCAAAGTAATTGAGCTCAGATAAAAAATCGCATAATCTAAAGCACGCCCAGAAACGTTGATTGAACAGTTTTTTAAAAAAATTTTTAGCTCTCTCAATGAAACTAGCATTTAATTAATAAAAACCTAATACCATAGTATTTATGAAAACAATTCGTGGAAGCATATTTTTATCTCGATGTAAAATCATACCGATCAAATGCAACTTTGCGTAGCTATTGCTTGGAAATAACTTGAATTTCCTTTCAAAAATTTTTGACATCTCTACACTCTTTTTTTCCGACACCGGAAATATTTCATCAGAAAGTATTAATTTTTGTTTAAATGTATGTATAAAATTTTCCAAGCAACTGGTAAAGCACAGCAATAAAAAGAAACTTGTTTTTACACCTCATGGCGGAATTTTCGGAAATAGAAAAAAGTATGCTCAAACTTTTGTTAGAACATTTTTAGTTTTTATTATTTTTGCATGAAACTTTCCCAGTATCTTCTCCAACATGTTTTCTACAATTTAAGTTTGACTTATGTTGATTGAATGCATACTGCCAGAGTTATACCCCGAAAAAGGTGCACGATCAAATTTTTTGCTCAAATTAACTTTTGTCAGAACTTTTTAAAAAATGCATATTTTTACTTATATTCTTTTCTAAAATGTTCCCAATATTCATATCTATGATCCTAGTTTGAATTATCTTAATTGGAAGTGAAGTGGCTGAATACGCACTGATCGCAAAAAGCGCTTATTTCCAAAAAACAGGGAAAAAATTCTGCCGTGAAAAATTGAATGTTTAATATCTTTTTTAATCGAATTTTTTCATTAAAAGCTTCACTTTTTATTACAAAATAGTTTTGAATATTTAATTTTTAGCAAAAAAATTTTGGTTTTCAATAAAATAAAATTTTCAATAGTTATAGTTTAAATGTTGACATAAGCCATGTAAGTCAAAAAGACTAACAAATCGCAACATTCATAAAATTATAATTTCGTTATATTCGTCATTTAAATTTGAAAAAAAGAGTTTAAATTGGTCCAAAAAAACAACTGTCAAACGAAAACTAAAATATTTTGTGAGCTGTTTTTAAATTTTAGTTTCCAATGTTTTAGTAACAAAGAATGAAAAATTCATTAAAATTTTTATCATTTTTTATCTTTTGTAGTTTTTTTTAAAAAATGCATAATTTGTGATAGATAATAATAATCAAAACAAATCATTTGTATTTTAGGCGCATAATTATGTAAAAACTTTACTTTTAAATTAATATTGCTTTCATCATTCGGTGTATAACTTTTTTTCATTTGAAATTATTAAAAATTAAAAATGTAATTAGTAAAAAAACAACAATATCTCATTATGATTGCTTAACAATTTTTACCATAAAAATTACTAAAAATAAAAAAAATTAAACAATTTTGCTTTGCTCAAATAAAGTGACACTAAAAAAACGAAAACAGAAACATATGCATTCAATGGATTTCGAAATCCATCATCTCAAAGAATGACTTTTTTGCGATATTTTTTCGTTCAAAGGTTTTTGAGAAAAAGACGTTTTTTTGATCTTTGAATGTCTAATTTTTGTCCATAAAGAAAGTGTGACATTTTAAAATGTGCCAAAACGAACTCCCGCAAGAAAAAGTGGATTAAAATCCTCATACCATAGTACTTTTGAAAACAATTTCTGGTAGCATATTTTTTTCAAGATGTAAAATCATGTCAACCGAATCCAACTTTGCGTAACTAACGTTAGGGAAGCAGAATTATTGTGCCACAAACGTTCAGGACTGGTCATAACGACCTACCGCATGAAAAAGTGGATTAAAATCCTCATACCACACGGTGTGTCGAATTCTTTAAAAACTGTCGGTGAGACTTTTTGCCAAAACGACTTTTTCCATATTAAATTTTAAAACCTAGATTCTGAAGGACTGAAAAAATTTAAACGAATTCTGTAAAACCAGAAAAAAAGAGCATCATCTCTTTAGTATGAATGTGCAGGAAATTGTTGAATTCGGATTCTGAATCCTGCAGGATTCAGAATCCAAGAAATTTTTTTCCTCCAGAATCCATAAAAGTGGTATCACTAGATTCGTCTCGACGAGTAGATTACGACAAGAGAAAAAAATTTTAGTTTTTGAAGATTCTGAAGCTTGGTTCAGTGTTAACTTTTTTTCATTTGAAATTATTAAAAATTAGATATTTCGTTAGTAACAAAACAAGAATAACTTATTATAGTTTGCTTAAAATTTTTTCCTTAAAAGTCATTTAAATATTAAAAAATTAACCAATTTTGCTTTGCTCAAACATTGTGACAGAAAGAAAACGAAAAACACAAACATTGCATTGAATGGATTTCATAAGCCATTTACGCAAAGGAATGTGTTTTTTGTAATATTTTTTCGTTCGATTTGAAAAAAATATTTTTTTGATCTTTATTCAATTGCTCTATGAATGTCGGATTTTTGCAAAAAAGTGTCAAACAAAGCTGGTTAGTGTATTTGAATACTTTCGTGAACAGATAATTTTTGATAAAACAAATTTGAATATTATGTTAATTTTAACTGGATAACGTTATATTCAAATTCGTTAAATAAGTGTTAAATTCATAAAAGCATTCATTTATTGGCAACTTATATTTCAAAATATAGATTTTTTATATATTTTTCAGTTATTTTTGTCATCAGCAAACCTAAATTTTGGTCATCCTTCATCACAACACAAAAACGCATTATTTGAAGTATTTCCCCAACGAGAACATGGCTGAAGAAGAGATATAAAACAACAATTCGGCTCAACTGAGTTTTTTAACTTTATATATACAACAATTTCTCATTTTTCTGAGGACTTTATAAATCCTTGGCAGCCGATGATTTTTTAAACTAAGTTATTTCGTTTTTTTTAACTAAGTTATTCCGGCTGCCAAGGAGTTTTATAGTCCAATAACACTTCATCGGCTCCCGGGGATTTTTTAAAAGACGACCGAATCCAACTTTGCGAAGCAGTGTCACTATGCCACAAACGTTTAGGATGTGCCAAAACGAACTCCCGCATAAAAAAGTGGATTAAAATCTTCATACCGTAGTACTTTTGAAAACAATTTCTGGTAGCATATTTTTTTCAAGATGTAAAATCATGCCGACCAAATCCAACTTTGCGTAACTAACGCTGGGGAAGCAGAATCACTATGCCACAAACGTTTAGGATGTGCCAAAACGAACTCCCGCATGAAAAAGTGGATAAAAATCCTCATACCGTAGTACTTTTGAAAACAATTTCTGGTAGCATATTTTTTTCAAGATGTAAAATCATGCCGACCAAATCCAACTTTGCGTAACTTACGCTGGGGAAGCAGAATCACTATGCCACAAACGTTTAGGATGGGCCAAAACGAACTCCCGCATGAAAAAGTGGATTAAAATCCTCATACCGTAGTACTTTTGAAAACAATTTCTGGTAGCATATTTTTTTCAAGATGTAAAATCATGCCGACCAAATCCAACTTTGCGTAACTAACGCTGGGGAAGCAGAATCAATATGCCACAAACGTTTAGGATGTGCCAAAACGAACTCCCGCATGAAAAAGTGGATTAAAATCCTCATACCGTAGTACTTTTGAAAACAATTTCTGGTAGCATATTTTTTTCAAGATGTAAAATCATGCCGACCAAATCCAACTTTGCGTAACTTACGCTGGGGAAGCAGAATCACTATGCCACAAACGTTTAGGATGTGCCAAAACGAACTCCCGCATGAAAAAGTGGATTAAAATCCTCATACCGTAGTACTTTTGAAAACAATTTCTGGTAGCATATTTTTTTCAAGATGTAAAATCATGCCGACCAAATCCAACTTTGCGTAACTTACGCTGGGGAAGCAGAATCACTATGCCACAAACGTTTAGGATGGGCCAAAACGAACTCCCGCATGAAAAAGTGGATTAAAATCCTCATACCGTAGTACTTTTGAAAACAATTTCTGGTAGCATATTTTTTTCAAGATGTAAAATCATGCCGACCAAATCCAACTTTGCGTAACTAACGCTGGGGAAGCAGAATCACTGTGCCACAAACGTTTAGGATGTGCCAAAACGAACTCCCGCATGAAAAAGTGGATTAAAATCCTTATACAGTAGTACTTTTGAAAACAATTTCTGGTAGCATATTTTTTTCAAGATGTAAAATCATGCCGACCAAATCCAACTTTGCGTAACTTACGCTGGGGAAGCAGAATCACTATGCCTCAAACGTTTAGGATGTGCCAAAACGAACTCCCGCATGAAAAAGTGGATTAAAATCCTCATACAGTAGTACTTTTGAAAACAATTTCTGGTAGCATATTTTTTTCAAGATGTAAAATCATGCCGACCAAATCCAACTTTGCGTAACTAACGCTGGGGAAGCAGAATCACTATGCCACAAACGTTTAGGATGTGCCAAAACGAACTCCCGCATGAAATAGTGGATTAAAATCCTCATACCGTAGTACTTTTGAAAACAATTTCTGGTAGCATATTTTTTTCAAGATGTAAAATCATGCCGACCAAATCCAACTTTGCGTAACTTACGCTGGGGAAGCAGAATCACTATGCCTCAAACGTTTAGGATGTGCCAAAACGAACTCCCGCATGAAAAAGTGGATTAAAATCCTCATACAGTAGTACTTTTGAAAACAATTTCTGGTAGCATATTTTTTTCAAGATGTAAAATCATGCCGACCAAATCCAACTTTGCGTAACTAACGCTGGGGAAGCAGAATCACTATGCCACAAACGTTTAGGATGTGCCAAAACGAACTCCCGCATGAAAAAGTGGATTAAAATCCTCATACCGTAGTACTTTTGAAAACAATTTCTGGTAGCATATTTTTTTCAAGATGTAAAATCATGCCGACCAAATCCAACTTTGCGTAACTTACGCTGGGGAAGCAGAATCACTATGCCACAAACGTTTAGGATGTGCCAAAACGAACTCCCGCATGAAAAAGTGGATTAAAATCCTCATACCGTAGTACTTTTGAAAACAATTTCTGGTAGCATATTTTTTTCAAGATGTAAAATCATGCCGACCAAATCCAACTTTGCGTAACTAACGCTGGGGAAGCAGAATCAATATGCCACAAACGTTTAGGATGTGCCAAAACGAACTCCCGCATGAAAAAGTGGATTAAAATCCTCATACAGTAGTACTTTTGAAAACAATTTCTGGTAGCATATTTTTTTCAAGATGTAAAATCATGCCGACCAAATCCAACTTTGCGTAACTTACGCTGGGGAAGCAGAATCACTATGCCACAAACGTTTAGGATGTGCCAAAACGAACTCCCGCATGAAAAAGTGGATTAAAATCCTCATACCGTAGTACTTTTGAAAACAATTTCTGGTAGCATATTTTTTTCAAGATGTAAAATCATGCCGACCAAATCCAACTTTGCGTAACTTACGCTGGGGAAGCAGAATCACTATGCCACAAACGTTTAGGATGTGCCAAAACGAACTCCCGCATGAAAAAGTGGATTAAAATCCTCATACCGTAGTACTTTTGAAAACAATTTCTGGTAGCATATTTTTTTCAAGATGTAAAATCATGCCGACCAAATCCAACTTTGCGTAACTAACGCTGGGGAAGCAGAATCAATATGCCACAAACGTTTAGGATGTGCCAAAACGAACTCCCGCATGAAAAAGTGGATTAAAATCCTCATACAGTAGTACTTTTGAAAACAATTTCTGGTAGCATATTTTTTTCAAGATGTAAAATCATGCCGACCAAATCCAACTTTGCGTAACTTACGCTGGGGAAGCAGAATCACTATGCCTCAAACGTTTAGGATGTGCCAAAACGAACTCCCGCATGAAAAAGTGGATTAAAATCCTCATACAGTAGTACTTTTGAAAACAATTTCTGGTAGCATATTTTTTTCAAGATGTAAAATCATGCCGACCAAATCCAACTTTGCGTAACTAACGCTGGGGAAGCAGAATCAATATGCCACAAACGTTTAGGATGTGCCAAAACGAACTCCCGCATGAAAAAGTGGATTAAAATCCTCATACAGTAGTACTTTTGAAAACAATTTCTGGTAGCATATTTTTTTCAAGATGTAAAATCATGCCGACCAAATCCAACTTTGCGTAACTTACGCTGGGGAAGCAGAATCACTATGCCTCAAACGTTTAGGATGTGCCAAAACGAACTCCCGCATGAAAAAGTGGATTAAAATCCTCATACAGTAGTACTTTTGAAAACAATTTCTGGTAGCATATTTTTTTCAAGATGTAAAATCATGCCGACCAAATCCAACTTTGCGTAACTAACGCTGGGGAAGCAGAATCACTATGCCACAAACGTTTAGGATGTGCCAAAACGAACTCCCGCATGAAAAAGTGGATTAAAATCCTCATACAGTAGTACTTTTGAAAACAATTTCTGGCAGCATATTTTTTTCAAGATGTAAAATCATGCCGACCAAATCCAACTTTGCGTAACTTACGCTGGGGAAGCAGAATCACTATGCCTCAAACGTTTAGGATGTGCCAAAACGAACTCCCGCATGAAAAAGTGGATTAAAATCCTCATACAGTAGTACTTTTGAAAACAATTTCTGGCAGCATATTTTTTTCAAGATGTAAAATCATGCCGACCAAATCCAACTTTGCGTAACTTACGCTGGGGAAGCAGAATCAATATGCCACAAACGTTTAGGATGGGCCAAAACGAACTCCCGCATGAAATAGTGGATTAAAATCCGCATACCGTAGTACTTTTGAAAACAATTTCTGGTAGCATATTTTTTTCTCAACATAAAATCATGCCGACCAAATCCAACTTTGCGTAACTTACGCTGGGGAAGCAGAATCACTATGCCACAAACGTTAAGGATGTGCCAAAACGAACTCCCGCATGAAAAAGTGGATTAAAATCCTCATACAGTAGTACTTTTGAAAACAATTTCTGGTAGCATATTTTTTTCAAGATGTAAAATCATGCCGACCAAATCCAACTTTGCGTAACTTACGCTGGGGAAGCAGAATCACTATGCCACAAACGTTTAGGATGTGCCAAAACGAACTCCCGCATGAAAAAGTGGATTAAAATCCTCATACCGTAGTACTTTTGAAAACAATTTCTGGTAGCATATTTTTTTCAAGATGTAAAATCATGCCGACCAAATCCAACTTTGCGTAACTAACGCTGGGGAAGCAGAATCAATATGCCACAAACGTTTAGGATGTGCCAAAACGAACTCCCGCATGAAAAAGTGGATTAAAATCCTCATACAGTAGTACTTTTGAAAACAATTTCTGGTAGCATATTTTTTTCAAGATGTAAAATCATGCCGACCAAATCCAACTTTGCGTAACTTACGCTGGGGAAGCAGAATCACTATGCCTCAAACGTTTAGGATGTGCCAAAACGAACTCCCGCATGAAAAAGTGGATTAAAATCCTCATACAGTAGTACTTTTGAAAACAATTTCTGGTAGCATATTTTTTTCAAGATGTAAAATCATGCCGACCAAATCCAACTTTGCGTAACTAACGCTGGGGAAGCAGAATCACTATGCCACAAACGTTTAGGATGTGCCAAAACGAACTCCCGCATGAAAAAGTGGATTAAAATCCTCATACCGTAGTACTTTTGAAAACAATTTCTGGTAGCATATTTTTTTCAAGATGTAAAATCATGCCGACCAAATCCAACTTTGCGTAACTAACGCTGGGGAAGCAGAATCAATATGCCACAAACGTTTAGGATGTGCCAAAACGAACTCCCGCATGAAAAAGTGGATTAAAATCCTCATACAGTAGTACTTTTGAAAACAATTTCTGGTAGCATATTTTTTTCAAGATGTAAAATCATGCCGACCAAATCCAACTTTGCGTAACTAACGCTGGGGAAGCAGAATCACTATGCCACAAACGTTTAGGATGTGCCAAAACGAACTCCCGCATGAAAAAGTGGATTAAAATCCTCATACAGTAGTACTTTTGAAAACAATTTCTGGTAGCATATTTTTTTCAAGATGTAAAATCATGCCGACCAAATCCAACTTTGCGTAACTTACGCTGGGGAAGCAGAATCACTATGCCTCAAACGTTTAGGATGTGCCAAAACGAACTCCCGCATGAAAAAGTGGATTAAAATCCTCATACAGTAGTACTTTTGAAAACAATTTCTGGCAGCATATTTTTTTCAAGATGTAAAATCATGCCGACCAAATCCAACTTTGCGTAACTTACGCTGGGGAAGCAGAATCAATATGCCACAAACGTTTAGGATGGGCCAAAACGAACTCCCGCATGAAATAGTGGATTAAAATCCGCATACCGTAGTACTTTTGAAAACAATTTCTGGTAGCATATTTTTTTCAAGATGTAAAATCATGCCGACCAAATCCAACTTTGCGTAACTTACGCTGGGGAAGCAGAATCAATATGCCACAAACGTTTAGGATGGGCCAAAACGAACTCCCGCATGAAATAGTGGATTAAAATCCGCATACCGTAGTACTTTTGAAAACAATTTCTGGTAGCATATTTTTTTCTCAACATAAAATCATGCCGACCAAATCCAACTTTGCGTAACTTACGCTGGGGAAGCAGAATCACTATGCCACAAACGTTTAGGATGTGCCAAAACGAACTCCCGCATGAAAAAGTGGATTAAAATCCTCATACCGTAGTACTTTTGAAAACAATTTCTGGTAGCATATTTTTTTCAAGATGTAAAATCATGCCGACCAAATCCAACTTTGCGTAACTAACGCTGGGGAAGCAGAATCAATATGCCACAAACGTTTAGGATGTGCCAAAACGAACTCCCGCATGAAAAAGTGGATTAAAATCCTCATACAGTAGTACTTTTGAAAACAATTTCTGGTAGCATATTTTTTTCAAGATGTAAAATCATGCCGACCAAATCCAACTTTGCGTAACTTACGCTGGGGAAGCAGAATCACTATGCCTCAAACGTTTAGGATGTGCCAAAACGAACTCCCGCATGAAAAAGTGGATTAAAATCCTCATACAGTAGTACTTTTGAAAACAATTTCTGGTAGCATATTTTTTTCAAGATGTAAAATCATGCCGACCAAATCCAACTTTGCGTAACTAACGCTGGGGAAGCAGAATCACTATGCCACAAACGTTTAGGATGTGCCAAAACGAACTCCCGCATGAAAAAGTGGATTAAAATCCTCATACAGTAGTACTTTTGAAAACAATTTCTGGTAGCATATTTTTTTCAAGATGTAAAATCATGCCGACCAAATCCAACTTTGCGTAACTTACGCTGGGGAAGCAGAATCACTATGCCTCAAACGTTTAGGATGTGCCAAAACGAACTCCCGCATGAAAAAGTGGATTAAAATCCTCATACAGTAGTACTTTTGAAAACAATTTCTGGCAGCATATTTTTTTCAAGATGTAAAATCATGCCGACCAAATCCAACTTTGCGTAACTTACGCTGGGGAAGCAGAATCAATATGCCACAAACGTTTAGGATGGGCCAAAACGAACTCCCGCATGAAATAGTGGATTAAAATCCGCATACCGTAGTACTTTTGAAAACAATTTCTGGTAGCATATTTTTTTCTCAACATAAAATCATGCCGACCAAATCCAACTTTGCGTAACTTACGCTGGGGAAGCAGAATCACTATGCCACAAACGTTAAGGATGTGCCAAAACGAACTCCCGCATGAAAAAGTGGATTAAAATCCTCATACAGTAGTACTTTTGAAAACAATTTCTGGTAGCATATTTTTTTCAAGATGTAAAATCATGCCGACCAAATCCAACTTTGCGTAACTTACGCTGGGGAAGCAGAATCACTATGCCTCAAACGTTTAGGATGTGCCAAAACGAACTCCCGCATGAAAAAGTGGATTAAAATCCTCATACAGTAGTACTTTTGAAAACAATTTCTGGTAGCATATTTTTTTCAAGATGTAAAATCATGCCGACCAAATCCAACTTTGCGTAACTAACGCTGGGGAAGCAGAATCACTATGCCACAAACGTTTAGGATGTGCCAAAACGAACTCCCGCATGAAATAGTGGATTAAAATCCTCATACCGTAGTACTTTTGAAAACAATTTCTGGTAGCATATTTTTTTCAAGATGTAAAATCATGCCGACCAAATCCAACTTTGCGTAACTTACGCTGGGGAAGCAGAATCACTATGCCTCAAACGTTTAGGATGTGCCAAAACGAACTCCCGCATGAAAAAGTGGATTAAAATCCTCATACAGTAGTACTTTTGAAAACAATTTCTGGTAGCATATTTTTTTCAAGATGTAAAATCATGCCGACCAAATCCAACTTTGCGTAACTAACGCTGGGGAAGCAGAATCACTATGCCACAAACGTTTAGGATGTGCCAAAACGAACTCCCGCATGAAAAAGTGGATTAAAATCCTCATACCGTAGTACTTTTGAAAACAATTTCTGGTAGCATATTTTTTTCAAGATGTAAAATCATGCCGACCAAATCCAACTTTGCGTAACTTACGCTGGGGAAGCAGAATCACTATGCCACAAACGTTTAGGATGTGCCAAAACGAACTCCCGCATGAAAAAGTGGATTAAAATCCTCATACCGTAGTACTTTTGAAAACAATTTCTGGTAGCATATTTTTTTCAAGATGTAAAATCATGCCGACCAAATCCAACTTTGCGTAACTAACGCTGGGGAAGCAGAATCACTATGCCTCAAACGTTTAGGATGTGCCAAAACGAACTCCCGCATGAAAAAGTGGATTAAAATCCTCATACAGTAGTACTTTTGAAAACAATTTCTGGTAGCATATTTTTTTCAAGATGTAAAATCATGCCGACCAAATCCAACTTTGCGTAACTAACGCTGGGGAAGCAGAATCACTATGCCACAAACGTTTAGGATGTGCCAAAACGAACTCCCGCATGAAATAGTGGATTAAAATCCTCATACCGTAGTACTTTTGAAAACAATTTCTGGTAGCATATTTTTTTCAAGATGTAAAATCATGCCGACCAAATCCAACTTTGCGTAACTTACGCTGGGGAAGCAGAATCACTATGCCTCAAACGTTTAGGATGTGCCAAAACGAACTCCCGCATGAAAAAGTGGATTAAAATCCTCATACAGTAGTACTTTTGAAAACAATTTCTGGTAGCATATTTTTTTCAAGATGTAAAATCATGCCGACCAAATCCAACTTTGCGTAACTAACGCTGGGGAAGCAGAATCACTATGCCACAAACGTTTAGGATGTGCCAAAACGAACTCCCGCATGAAAAAGTGGATTAAAATCCTCATACCGTAGTACTTTTGAAAACAATTTCTGGTAGCATATTTTTTTCAAGATGTAAAATCATGCCGACCAAATCCAACTTTGCGTAACTTACGCTGGGGAAGCAGAATCACTATGCCACAAACGTTTAGGATGTGCCAAAACGAACTCCCGCATGAAAAAGTGGATTAAAATCCTCATACCGTAGTACTTTTGAAAACAATTTCTGGTAGCATATTTTTTTCAAGATGTAAAATCATGCCGACCAAATCCAACTTTGCGTAACTAACGCTGGGGAAGCAGAATCAATATGCCACAAACGTTTAGGATGTGCCAAAACGAACTCCCGCATGAAAAAGTGGATTAAAATCCTCATACAGTAGTACTTTTGAAAACAATTTCTGGTAGCATATTTTTTTCAAGATGTAAAATCATGCCGACCAAATCCAACTTTGCGTAACTAACGCTGGGGAAGCAGAATCACTATGCCACAAACGTTTAGGATGTGCCAAAACGAACTCCCGCATGAAAAAGTGGATTAAAATCCTCATACCGTAGTACTTTTGAAAACAATTTCTGGTAGCATATTTTTTTCAAGATGTAAAATCATGCCGACCAAATCCAACTTTGCGTAACTAACGCTGGGGAAGCAGAATCACTATGCCACAAACGTTTAGGATGTGCCAAAACGAACTCCCGCATGAAAAAGTGGATTAAAATCCTCATACAGTAGTACTTTTGAAAACAATTTCTGGTAGCATATTTTTTTCAAGATGTAAAATCATGCCGACCAAATCCAACTTTGCGTAACTAACGCTGGGGAAGCAGAATCACTATGCCACAAACGTTTAGGATGTGCCAAAACGAACTCCCGCATGAAAAAGTGGATTAAAATCCTCATACAGTAGTACTTTTGAAAACAATTTCTGGTAGCATATTTTTTTCAAGATGTAAAATCATGCCGACCAAATCCAACTTTGCGTAACTTACGCTGGGGAAGCAGAATCACTATGCCTCAAACGTTTAGGATGTGCCAAAACGAACTCCCGCATGAAAAAGTGGATTAAAATCCTCATACAGTAGTACTTTTGAAAACAATTTCTGGCAGCATATTTTTTTCAAGATGTAAAATCATGCCGACCAAATCCAACTTTGCGTAACTTACGCTGGGGAAGCAGAATCAATATGCCACAAACGTTTAGGATGGGCCAAAACGAACTCCCGCATGAAATAGTGGATTAAAATCCGCATACCGTAGTACTTTTGAAAACAATTTCTGGTAGCATATTTTTTTCTCAACATAAAATCATGCCGACCAAATCCAACTTTGCGTAACTTACGCTGGGGAAGCAGAATCACTATGCCACAAACGTTAAGGATGTGCCAAAACGAACTCCCGCATGAAAAAGTGGATTAAAATCCTCATACAGTAGTACTTTTGAAAACAATTTCTGGTAGCATATTTTTTTCAAGATGTAAAATCATGCCGACCAAATCCAACTTTGCGTAACTTACGCTGGGGAAGCAGAATCAATATGCCACAAACGTTTAGGATGTGCCAAAACGAACTCCCGCATGAAAAAGTGGATTAAAATCCTCATACAGTAGTACTTTTGAAAACAATTTCTGGTAGCATATTTTTTTCAAGATGTAAAATCATGCCGACCAAATCCAACTTTGCGTAACTAACGCTGGGGAAGCAGAATCACTATGCCACAAACGTTTAGGATGTGCCAAAACGAACTCCCGCATGAAAAAGTGGATTAAAATCCTCATACAGTAGTACTTTTGAAAACAATTTCTGGTAGCATATTTTTTTCAAGATGTAAAATCATGCCGACCAAATCCAACTTTGCGTAACTTACGCTGGGGAAGCAGAATCACTATGCCTCAAACGTTTAGGATGTGCCAAAACGAACTCCCGCATGAAAAAGTGGATTAAAATCCTCATACAGTAGTACTTTTGAAAACAATTTCTGGCAGCATATTTTTTTCAAGATGTAAAATCATGCCCACCAAATCCAACTTTGCGTAACTAACGCTGGGGAAGCAGAATCACTATGCCACAAACGTTTAGGATGTGCCAAAACGAACTCCCGCATGAAAAAGTGGATTAAAATCCTCATACAGTAGTACTTTTGAAAACAATTTCTGGCAGCATATTTTTTTCAAGATGTAAAATCATGCCCACCAAATCCAACTTTGCGTAACTAACGCTGGGGAAGCAGAATCACTATGCCTCAAACGTTTAGGATGTGCCAAAACGAACTCCCGCATGAAAAAGTGGATTAAAATCCTCATACAGTAGTACTTTTGAAAACAATTTCTGGTAGCATATTTTTTTCAAGATGTAAAATCATGCCGACCAAATCCAACTTTGCGTAACTTACGCTGGGGAAGCAGAATCACTATGCCTCAAACGTTTAGGATGTGCCAAAACGAACTCCCGCATGAAAAAGTGGATTAAAATCCTCATACAGTAGTACTTTTGAAAACAATTTCTGGCAGCATATTTTTTTCAAGATGTAAAATCATGCCCACCAAATCCAACTTTGCGTAACTAACGCTGGGGAAGCAGAATCACTATGCCACAAACGTTTAGGATGTGCCAAAACGAACTCCCGCATGAAAAAGTGGATTAAAATCCTCATACAGTAGTACTTTTGAAAACAATTTCTGGCAGCATATTTTTTTCAAGATGTAAAATCATGCCCACCAAATCCAACTTTGCGTAACTAACGCTGGGGAAGCAGAATCACTATGCCTCAAACGTTTAGGATGTGCCAAAACGAACTCCCGCATGAAAAAGTGGATTAAAATCCTCATACAGTAGTACTTTTGAAAACAATTTCTGGTAGCATATTTTTTTCAAGATGTAAAATCATGCCGACCAAATCCAACTTTGCGTAACTTACGCTGGGGAAGCAGAATCAATATGCCACAAACGTTTAGGATGGGCCAAAACGAACTCCCGCATGAAATAGTGGATTAAAATCCGCATACCGTAGTACTTTTGAAAACAATTTCTGGTAGCATATTTTTTTCTCAACATAAAATCATGCCGACCAAATCCAACTTTGCGTAACTTACGCTGGGGAAGCAGAATCACTATGCCACAAACGTTAAGGATGTGCCAAAACGAACTCCCGCATGAAAAAGTGGATTAAAATCCTCATACAGTAGTACTTTTGAAAACAATTTCTGGTAGCATATTTTTTTCAAGATGTAAAATCATGCCGACCAAATCCAACTTTGCGTAACTTACGCTGGGGAAGCAGAATCAATATGCCACAAACGTTTAGGATGTGCCAAAACGAACTCCCGCATGAAAAAGTGGATTAAAATCCTCATACAGTAGTACTTTTGAAAACAATTTCTGGTAGCATATTTTTTTCAAGATGTAAAATCATGCCGACCAAATCCAACTTTGCGTAACTAACGCTGGGGAAGCAGAATCACTATGCCACAAACGTTTAGGATGTGCCAAAACGAACTCCCGCATGAAAAAGTGGATTAAAATCCTCATACAGTAGTACTTTTGAAAACAATTTCTGGTAGCATATTTTTTTAAAGATGTAAAATCATGCCGACCAAATCCAACTTTGCGTAACTTACGCTGGGGAAGCAGAATCACTATGCCACAAACGTTTAGGATGTGCCAAAACGAACTCCCGCATGAAAAAGTGGATTAAAATCCTCATACAGTAGTACTTTTGAAAACAATTTCTGGTAGCATATTTTTTTCAAGATGTAAAATCATGCCCACCAAATCCAACTTTGCGTAACTAACGCTGGGGAAGCAGAATCACTATGCCACAAACGTTTAGGATGTGCCAAAACGAACTCCCGCATGAAAAAGTGGATTAAAATCCTCATACCGTAGTACTTTTAAATCAAATGATTTGTATGAAAAAACAAGTAAATAAGTCAATTTTTTACACAATTTCATATCGGGGTGATCCCGTTTTTTCTGATCAAATGTTTCAACACAAAATCAAATAACACAAACATGCATTGAATGGATTACCGTCAGAAAAATGCGGAGAATCGCATTCGCCAAATTTAGTTGGGACTTTTTTTGCGGTTAATTTCTGGATGTGAAAAAAAGCATAATGCTAAACAAAAAGAAAGATCCGCCTGTTTTTCTACAAACAAAAATTTTACTATTTTTGTAAGTTTGAAAAGTTTTGGGAAGCAAATTTGAATATTTTCAAACATATGTTTGCTTTTTAACATTTTTGAAAAATTTCAAAACACTAGAACTTGGTAAAAAATTTGCATAAATGGTAGCAGTTCCTGATAGAAATCATTTTTAAATAACAATTATTCTCAATTTGAAACAACCAATCATTAAATAAAAAAGTATTTTTTTGGAAGATTATAATTATTGCCTGTTAATTAAAAATTAAAAACCAAACTTAACTTTTTAATAAAATGAAACTGTGTATTATTTAAGATTATTAATTAGCTAATTTAACAACATTATTTTTATTTTTTTGTAAAAACTGCATTTCATTGTTAGAATTATTAACGTGTTTAATCATGGTAGCATATGTTTTTAAGCTAAACAAAAGATGACAAAAAATCTTCCCTCCTTGTTCTTGTAACTAATGTGAGAAAATCAATAAAAAAATTCAAAAACTTTCATCTCCTAAACAATTTAATTCTATATCGATTAACAAAATCATATAACCGTCATCGTCCAAAAAAATGTTTTAAAATTGGTTCTTCGTCCTTTTTTTCGCCATCGAAATATATGCTTAGATGATATTTTCCAATTAGTTTTAAAGGCTCTATCGACAAAGTTTCGAAAAAAAATCGGTAAAAACACATTTTTGCAAAAGAAAAAAATCTATTTATATCTTTTTGTTAGTCGGAAAATTTTTTTGCTTTTTTTATTAAAAAAAACGTATTGAATATTTTTATATTTCACTGCAGCATATAAATTATTCCAAATAAACACAATGTTCTGTATTTATGATTTAATTATTGTCTTAACAAAAGCATTACGACAATGCAATCCGTAGTAATGATTGTGACACTTATAATTTTGCCGTATTCATCATTTAAATATTAAAGAAAAAAATTTAAATTTTAAATAACACACAAATAAGACATTTATAACTGTAAATTGTTTGTCAACAGTGTTTGACGATTATGTTTTATTTATTTTTAATGAAGCAAAAATCAAAAAACTATTTTTCCATTCCTCAAATAACAAATATGACGAAATATGAGTAAAAAATACAAAAAACATTTGTCACAAAAAAATTTTTTATTTCATTTTGATTTACAAAATTGTTCATTTCCCAACAAAAATATTTGCTTTTAAAGATTGTTTTCATTTCCCCACCTTGTTTTACACAAAAGATCGAATCATAAAAGATCCATTTACAGTTAAAATATTACAATCAAAAATGTTTTGAATATTTTTATATTTTTTAAAACAAAAAGTTGGTTTCATTAAAAAAGATAAATTTAAGGTTTAAATGTTGCCCATGAATCCGTAATTTACAAAAACATTATTTAAATTATAAAAAATGTTTCTTTTCCCCCATCATTAAACTTGGAAAAAAAGTTTAATTTATGAGAGTATAAGCAAGCTGTAACTGTACAGTGTTTCAAAACTCCTTTTAAAGGTATTGTCCAAGGTAGAACAAATTTTTTTTATTCTTTTAGATGACGTATCTTAACACGAAAGCAATATGCTCAGGCAGCAACAAAGAAAAAGAAAAGAGAGAGCACAAAAAAAACACATGTTTCACTAGCATGTCCATTGTTTTTCCTGAGCATATTGCTTTCGTGTTAAGATACGTCATCTAAAAGAATAAAAAAGATTTGTTCTACCTTGGACAGTTCCTTTAAAAAAATTTGTTCAATCTTTGATTTTAATTTTTTAAGGTTTCAGGAGAAAAAATTCATTCAAGTTTTTATATCATTTATTAATTTGTAATTATTAAAAGAATGCAACATTTATGAAAGAAAATAGCCATCAAAAATGCTTCTAAACCCTTGTTCATATTTTTCTATTCCTTAATAAATATTACCGAGTAGCAAACGTTAATAATAAGAGATGACTGCACATTTTATTTGGTATGATTAAAATGTATTTTAAAAAGTTTTCCGTAAACATCAGAAAGGCATTTTAAAGGAGATCTGTCATTTGATTCATTTTTTATTATTTCGCAAGAAAGTGCGCGAACCCCAAATAACTGATAATCAGGAACTTTCGCTTTTTTCTATTGTTTTTTTGGCAACAAAAAAAGTTTTTTTTGAAATGATTATAAAATATTTAAAAAAAATTTTTTTTGTTGCCAAAAAAAACAATAGAAAAAAACGAAAGTTTCTGATTATCAGTTATTTGCGGTTCGCGCACTTTCTTGCGAAATAATAAAAAATGATGTAAAAGAAAGATCTCCTTTAATAAAATTTAACATATTTTGATTTGTACCACCGTTGTGACACAAAAACGAATAACACAGACATTTGCAATGAATGGATTGCAAAATCCATCGTCAAAAGGATATTTCTTATTGAATGGTTTTCCGAAGAATTTTCTTTTGATTTTTTCGGTCTTTAAATGTCAAATTTGAGTTCAAAGTGAAAAGTATGAAAAAAATTGTTCAACACTTTTTGGGACAAGAATGTTAAGCCAACAAAATTTGAATATTTTGTAAATTTAAAAAATACTATAATATAATTTTCATATATAATTAACAAGTAATTTTATTCAAAAATAATATTCATTTTTTATGCTTGTAAATTACAAGTTGTAATGAAAAAGCATCTTGGGAATTGATCAACCACTATAAAAAACTGTCATTTTTTTGATAATTCCAATAAAGTAAAAACTAAATTTATGAAATCTTTGAGGCACTGATTAATATTATTAAATTACGTCTTAGTAAATGTTGCGGAAGTGTTTATTCGCTAAAAACGATGTTGCCATCTCAATAGCTTAGGGCTCGGTGGATCCGGGGTTAAAACAAATATGTGTAACTGATGTCCTGGCTTATTTTTTGCCATCTTTTGTTTGACGTAAGCTTCAGCGCTGCACTTTGCAAAAAATGTTTTATGCAGCTTTAAAAATTTCGTTTATTTTGACAGCAAAAAGAAGATAAATAATTTTGGATACGTTTTTGTTGTGTTTTTGGGGATCGAAAACAAGGTGAAGAAAGGGAGAAAAATCCTTTTAAACAACAGTTTGTTGTGAATTCAACGATTTTGTAAATCAAAATGATTGGAAATTTATTCTTTATACAATTTTTGAATGTTTTTTTCGCAGCCTCTCAAATCTGCTATAAGAATAATAAAAAAAATTACTTTTTTATTTTGATAATTCTTGTTGCAATTAGTAAAAAATTCGTTAATAATTTAAATGACACAATGCAGTTTCCAGTGCATGAAATTTGCAAAATGTATTTCTCGCACACACATTTGCATAAGACTATTTTTTTAAATAAGTGACGCAAATGAAGAGTAAAAATTTTTTTTATTATTGAGAATATAATAAATATGATTATGATTCGTTGCACCCATGAATAATAAACATATTTTTTCAACAAAATAAACCATTAATCAAATATGAAAATAGGGGGTTTTTTCAATTATGAAAAATATTCAAATTTGTTTTAGCTAAAAATTTCTCTCTCAAAATGTGTTGAACATATAAAGCGTGAAAAACTAAAAGTATTTAAAACTTGTTGAAAAAATGCCAAACAAGGCATTTTTTGTAAATTTTTTTTTACAAAAACAACCTTTCCTGTGCTTTAAGGGCACTTTTGTAAATTTTTGAGATTGTAAAGCCAAACAAGGCAAAAAATGTAAATTTCATTTACATAAACAGGCTTTCTTTAAAGAGAAGCTAAAAAGTGTAAAAAATATTTACAAAAACAAGCATTCCGTCGAAGTATGCCAAAAAATGTAAAAAAAATTTACAAAAAGAAGGATGGTAGAGAACAAAGGTGTTTTGTGTAACTGCATTTACAAAAAAGCATCATACATTTTTGTAAATGAAGATTTACAAAAAAGCATCATACATTTTTGTAAATGAAGATTTACAAAAACGCATCATGCATTTTTGTAAATGAAGATTTACAAAAACGCATCATGCATTTTTGTAAATGAAGATTTACAAGAATGTATGATGCTTTTTTGTAAATTTGGCAAAGTGTGTAAAAAAGCCGCGGAACATAAATTTTAACTACGATTTGCGCTTATCATGATTAAAAGTAAGTTATTCCCGGTAATAAGGCTGGTAAAATTTTACAGTAATATTTGTGTAAAATATTACTTCAAAAAAGTGATTAACAACAAAAATTTGCAGCAAAAAAGGACAGCAATGTTTACAAAACAGCAGAAAAAAACGATGCGCGTCTAACAAGCGGAGGGAAACGCGTTTTCAGCAAAATATAAAACCAGTAATTTTTATAAAGATAGTAATATAAAGTAAGTATTATAAAAGCACGAGTAATAAAGATTAGATGAGGGAAGCATCTGTATTTTTTTCAACAAGAGTGAATGCTACTACTTTGCTACAGAACACGTTATGCCAAAGCATGTAAAAAAAGGAAAATCAGCAAACAGTTTCCCTCATTTACTTTTTATTACTCGTGCTTTTATAATACTTACTTTATATTACTATCTTTATAAAAATTACTGATTTTATATTTTGTTGAAAACGCGTTTCCCTCCGCTTGTTAGACGCGCATCGTTTTTTTCTGCTGTTTTGTAAACATTGCTGTCCTTTTTTGCTGCAAATTTTTGTTGTTAATCACTTTTTTGAAGTAATATTTTACACAAATATTACTGTAAAATTTTACCAGCCTTATTACCGGGAATAACTTACTTTTAATCATGATAAGCGCAAATCGTAGTTAAAATTTATGTTCCGCGGCTTTTTTACACACTTTGCCAAATTTACAAAAAAGCATCATACATTTTTGTAAATCTTCATTTACAAAAATGCATGATGCGTTTTTGTAAATCTTCATTTACAAAAATGCATGATGCGTTTTTGTAAATCGTCATTTACAAAAATGCATGATGCGTTTTTGTAAATGCAGTTACATAAAATGATATGATTTGATTGTAACCCTATTTTTGTAAATTTTTTTTACAAAACAAGGGTTTGTAGCGGTTTAACCCAGTTCTTGTAAATTTTATGTACAAATAGAGGGTTTAAGTGGTTTTTGGCTTGTTTTTGTAAATTTCATTTACAAAAATGCCCTTTACTGTCGTTGCCCTGAAATATTGTAAATTTTTTGGATGGTTACAGGTTTGGCATTCAAATTTACAAAAAATGCCTTATCTGGAAATTTTTTTTCAAGTTTCAAATACTTTTAGTTTTTCACGCTTTATATATTTCACACTTTCTCTTGCACTAATATCTGACATTTTTATTGCAAAAAATTCAATAAAAAATTTTTTTCAAGATACATTGAACAATATACTTCGCAAAAATTCATTTCCTTCGATAATGGATTTTACAACCCATTTTTATATTAAAACGTAAAGTTATTTGTTTTTCGTTTTTTGTCACAATAATTTATCAGGGTGTTCAATAAGTTTTTTCCGTTTGTTTTTTGTGAGACAAATTTTACAGGGGGCTTCAAAAAATCTGAAAATTTGCATGGAGGTAGGCTAAGGGGTTATACAAATGATGTGACATCGCTTTTTGGAATATCATAAAACTTTCCTACGAACGTAAAAATTAAAAATGACATGTCTTGGGGTCAAATGCCATGGCGTCATCGTTTTTGTTAAGCTTGGTTGAAATTTACGTTGTATTAATTGAAACAGCAGAAATGATGTTCAGAAAACCTTGTAATAAATGTCAGTTATTTAAAAAATAATTTTACTGAGTCTTCGATACATTGCTTCTGTCAATAATTAAAAACAAAGATTACTTACTTTATTTTTAAATGGCCTTTTCTAGAAAGCTTAGCGCTGAAAAGACAAATGTTTATCTACTTTTTTGTGACAGAAAAAAAAAATTTTTTTTGTTAGTCGCAAGAAATATTAGATATAATTCCATAAAAGCGACATAATGTGACAAACTAAAAAACGTAGTTTCGAATATTTTTATATTTCTTTGTAGCAAAAATTTGTTTTAAAAGCCCTTTCATTTATTTTCTTAAAACTTTGAATGTGGATTTATTGAATATTTTTATGTTTCTTTTCACAGCGACAAAATTATTTTCCAAAAAATTATAAATTATTTGGTTTTAAGTCTTGAGATAAAGCATATTTTTTGTTTAAAGTTAAAAAAGATGTGCACATTATTTAAATAATTATATTTTTCTTATTCATCATTTAAAAAAATTAAATTTATATAAAACACACAAAATAAACCAATTGTAAAAAGTTTTGTATTTTTCCTTGACTTTGTTGAAATTAACTTTTAACAAAAATGATAAACAATAAGCAAGAAAATAAATTTAAATTTTGTTCGATCAATGTCGTCAGGTAATCCTCATTTACCAATACAAATGAATACATGAAAGTTCTACAGAGATTTGCCGCCGATTATGCACAGGGAAATTGATCTGGCACAGCAAATTCATGAATAATAATATTGATTTTTTTTGCAAATTAAAAACAGAAGCTTAAATATTTTATTAATGATAGTTAAATAGAAAAGTTTAAAATGTAAATTTCCGAGACTTTATTGTGAAGTTTAGATAAATCCTTTTTAAATTGTTTACTGTTGAAATTACATTTCCTCATCAAAAAATTTAATAACGAAAATCTGTTCATTTTCCTTTGCACGACGTCTGTTCATAAATTTAACCAGCAGAAATTAAAAAAAGTATGTAGGTTGTTTTTCTTATATTAGAAAAAATTTGAATAAAAAATTCAAAAAAGTTTTCAGATAAAAATAAATATATTTCATTTGAATTTTTTTAGAAATCACAGAAATACCCACGAGGATTTCGTCAGGACTATGCGAAATTATGAATGCTTTTTTTCAGTTTAATTATTTTAGATACGTTCTTTTTTGTTTTATGATGCAAAAAGTTGGAGCAAAAAAATTTTTAAACTTAAAATTTATTCAAATTTTTTTCTTTCATTTGAAAAAAGACATTTAAAAAAAAGTTGCGACAAACAACCATTTTTTTAAAACATAATTTTTTGTTGCTGTGTTTTTCGAATATGTTTTTTATCATACGTAAGA
This sequence comes from Panagrolaimus sp. LJ2414, assembly GCA_024447195.1. NCBI lineage: Eukaryota > Metazoa > Nematoda > Chromadorea > Rhabditida > Panagrolaimidae > Panagrolaimus > Panagrolaimus sp. LJ2414. The sequence goes on along the minus strand of JAMRXY010000009.1, from coordinate 327,277 downwards.
AAAGCAGCAAAATTTTAATCAAATAAATCCAATAACATCAGTTCCAAAAATTGGATTTTGCAGTAACAAATATTTTTTATATTTAAAACTTTTGGAATCATGGGGGTTTCTTTTATTGTAAATTGAGCTTTAGTTTTCGTATTTGTTTATTTCGTCATCGTTGATGTCTTTATTAAAATTTGTTTATGATTTATCATTGTTTCTCTTTTCAATGTGTCTTTATCGTGAGAAAACAAGCGCCAAAAAAATCGTTTTGTTCTTCATTTTAGTTGGACAAATTCATATTCATTCTATAAAAAATGTTTTTTCTTTCGAAACTAAAACTAAAAATTATTTTGAATATTTTATGATTTCTTTGCAACAAAAACTTTTGTATAAAATAAAAACAAACAATTTTCCTTCTTTTTTAGATGACATGTGTAAAAAGATCGACCTTACAAGGAAGTTGTTGACATTAATAAAATTGTAGGTCTATCTTATATATCACTAAAATAGAAAATAGATTGTTAAAAATTTAAGAATGTTGCAACCAACCAAATATCACACTTTGAAGTTAATCATGCAATACAGTTTTTAAAAAAAGATTTTTTTTTAGCAAAATCACGATATTATCGTTTGATGCAGGAAAGTGGTGTTTGTATATAAATTAATAAAAAAACCAAGCTTTTCATAAATTACTATTTTTCACTTATTCAAATATTTACCATCAACATTTCAAGGGTTTTTACAAATTAATGATCGCTTGACAAAAAATGCCGAAGAAAAAATCAAACGATGTCACTTTTGGAATGCAATATATTGCTAAAACTAACTGCTCAATCAATATAAACCTAAAGAAAGCCCCGAAAATTGTTAATTATGCTCCCAGAGCAAAAACAATCAAGCACATGTTGAAACAATAACCCAGAGCCTGCGCAAACACATGAACAGAAAAACGGTTGAGTATAGAATATTGCCAGCTAATAAAAATTTGAGAATCTAGGTTAATAATATTTCACCGCTGATGATGCTGCATCAAAATCAAGAATATCACATTTGTGAATCAAAATACTGATATTATTTGAAAATTACAAAAATTTAGATAATTATTAATTAATATTAGTTATATAAAGTAAATATTAGTTCAGTGTTTCAAAGATTACAGTTAATTTATTAATTCAGCCTTTGGTTCACCGAATGTAGAAAAATCATTTTTACATTGATTTGTTGAATGCACATTTTTTCATTTAAATTTTATTACTGACGAAGAATATTTAACGCATAAATAATTTTAACTAACAGAAAACAACGGAATATTGTTTCGATGCTTTTTTCATCTGCTGTAAAAAAGTAGAACAAAAAATTCAAAAAATTAACAAAAACAAAATTGTAATCTCATTGGGATTACAAAAAGCTTGATATTGCAATGAAATTTTTTTTTGCCAATTCTGCACCTTTTTTTCAACAATACACAGAAAACCTTCTTAAAAAATGATTTCATCATACTCTTTTCATCGCCTATTTCCAGAAGTTTTAAATGATTTTTCGGCAAAGGACAACGCGGGAAAGAAATTTGTTTCCATACTTTTTTTGCGACAAAATAATAATTTTTGATTTACAGGGTGTACATTTTATCTCGCACGGGTTTTAATTGCATAAAAAACATATTAATTTTAGGTTTCAGAAGCTCATATTTTCACAGAATGTTAATACGGGCCTAAAGTTTGTTTTCCCAAATTTTCAAAACACACTTTGTTTTGGCACTTTTTGGTGAAATTGAAGTTCAAAACGGCATTTCTGTATTTCCAGTGCCATTGAAGATATGCTCTTTATTTTGTTGGGTATAGCAGCAATCGAGATCGCTGAATCCGAATTTCGTATTTTCAAATGCCGAAAATGTCAGCAAATGCCGTTTTTGGCACTTTTTAAACTTTTTGCCATTGAAAGTGCCACGAAATCTCGCGGGAGGGCAGGAAACAATGCACCATCGGATTCTTGTTTGTGCCAAAAAGTTAAAAAAAATTTTGGATGCGTAAAGTTTATAATAATAACTTGAATCTTTTCAAAAAAATTAATCGTAAAAACATCAAATTTAAAGGTAAAATAATTATACCTGGTGATAATGCAGCATTCCAATTGATTTACAGCAGTTGTAGCAGGCAGACTCAATGCCAATGTATTAATACGATGTTTTCTTTATTGTAGGAAAACATCGTCCCAGAGTGCGTTTTAAAATTTGCATTTTTTAAATTAAAAATGCTTTGAATATTTAAAAACTTCTTTATAGCAAAAAAATTTGTTTTTATCATAAAAAACTTGCCAAAGGCATCTTGAAACTGAAAACTAAACTACTACTACTACATCAACAAATCGCAACAATAATAAAATTGTTTTTTTTTATATGTATCATTTGAATTAAAATAGAAGAAACTTAAAATTACCCAAAAAACTACAAAAAGCATCTTTTACCGTTATAAAAATAAACACTTTTTGGTGAGCTGTGTTTGAATTTTAGATTTCAGTATTCTAGAAATAAAGCAAGAAAAAATCATCAAAAATTTTATCATTTATAAATCTTTTGTAGTTTTCTAGCGGAATTGCATAATCTGTGATAGAAAATAATCATCGGAACAAATCATTTATATTTACATATGCGTAATTGTAAAACTTTTATTTTTTAATTAATGATGCTATCAAAATACGCTTCAAAGTATAGCTGCAATTTTCATTTTAAATCATTAGAAATTAAATATTTAATTTGAATTAAAACAACCATAACTCGTTATGGTTGCATTAGTATTTTTACCTTAAAAACACTCAAATATTTAAAAAACAACCAAATTTTAATTTGTTCAAACATTGTGCCACATAAAAACAAAAAACACAAACATTTGCAATGAATGGATTTCAAAATTAATCATCGCAAAAAAAGGAGATTTTTGTGCGATATTTTTTTGTTCAATGGGTTTTGAGAAAAAAAAGTTTTTTGATCTTTATTGCTCTAAAAATGTCTGATTTTTGTCCATAGAGAAAGTGTTACAGATTTCTTCAATATGTACATTTTTTTTTGAAATAATGTCATTAATAAAACTAATAATTTTGTTTTATTCATCAGTTGACAAAAAATTTTAAATTAAAGGGAACGCTGCAGTCAAGCAAATTTTTGATAAATTTTTTGGACAGTTTGAATATTTTGTCACTTTGAATTAAAAAATTCTAATTTAGCATTTAATGAATAATGATAAACATATTTATCGATCAGTAAAGATGGAACTCAGGATCGTATGACAAATCATATTCCACTTATTATTAAAATGTTTGCTATTTTTATAACGTCGTAATTTAAAAAAGATTTATAGTACAGTAATTTAACCTTTATAAGAAATCACGTTGTTTGTTTGTTTCAGAAATAACAAATTTCAACAAATAAATTATTCTTATATAATTATGGTTTGAAAATCAGAGTTTTTAAAATCGAGCTCTTGAATTGCAAAGACCCTAATAAAGAGTCATTAATTTCAAAATACAAAAAATCCAGACACCATCTGCGCTCATATTTTTGAGACATTTTTGTAAATTAACCAAAATTTACTGATAATCAAATAAAACACAATTATTTTTAAATTTCTTTGTCGAAATCGAATTTTTTCATTAAAATTATTAACTAACTGGTATTTAAGCAAGCCTGGACAATGCTTGTTTAAAAATTACAAAAGCGAAAATCAAAAGAAGAAAAAATTTCAATTATTTTTCTTGAAGAAAATTGAGTAAAAAATTCAAAAACAATTTTCACATAAACAAACATAAAATTTCATTCATATATACAAATTCATTGCAATTACAAATAGATTGATACTGCGTTAAAACATTTTTGCTATTTATTTTTTCGTCATCAAAAATTATCAAATTTTTTCTTCATCAAAAATGTTTGACATTTTTCCCATCAGTTTTAAAAGATTTTTCAAAAAAGCTGAAAACAAAATTGTTTTATTTTTAGTCACCAGCAACATTGAAATAGTCATTCTTCAAAAATTGTAGCTTTTATTTTAAAATAAGATTTGAATGTTTTAGACATTCCAAAAAAGCAAAATTTTTTGTTGTTATTAAATAAACATTTTTTATATTTAAAAATTTTATGCGAAAAATATTTTCATTGTCATTTATGTCACTTTACCATTATTTAAAAAATATTTTTGACTTGTTTATCGATTAACAAATTAAAAGGCGTTACATTAATTTGGATTATCCTATTTTATCTGATAAAATGTTTCAACACAAAATCAAATAACACAAACGAGCATTGAATGGATTGCCTTCATTGCAAAGAATGATTTATTGCGATAAAGTATGTCTCAAAACTATGGAACCACTCTGAAATGCTGCATCATGCTTTTTCTGTTTACTTTCTCCAAATCCCACATATACCATAAGATTCAGCATGTCCAAGAACCTAGGAATCACGGTTAATATCATAAGTTTATGATAGAAATCTCAAAAATTTCCAAAATGTTTAAAATTAGGGTGTCTCAAAACTTTGGAACCACCTCTGAAAAATTTGCATATGATAAGTTTTGAAGAAAACACTGTTCAGGGCATGTTGACTATGCTTATTTAAGCTCATTTGCGAAGAAAGTATCAAAAAATGTTTAATGGCACGGATTTGCCACCATATTGAAAATACGGCATTTTAGTGTATTTTGGCATTGTTCAAGTGCCGATAAAACGGCACACAGTGCATTTCAGAAGATGCAGTATATGCCATTTTGTAGTCCCATCCACTGTTAACAAGTCCTGAAAATTTCATAGCTCAATCTCTCACAGATTTCTCAAATCCCAATTTCAAAATTTTGAATTTTCGTCATTTTTCTAATTTTTTGTCAAAAAAATGTGTTTTTTGACGTTTTACTGTAATTTTGAAATTGGGATTTTAGAAATCTGTGAGAGATTGAGCTATGAAATTTTCAGGACTTGTTAACAGTGGATGGGACTACAAAATGGCATATACTGCATCTTCTGAAATGCACTGTGTGCCGTTTTATCGGCACTTGAACAATGCCAAAATACACTAAAATGCCGTATTTTCAATATGGTGGCAAATCCGTGCCATTAAACATTTTTTGATACTTTCTTCGCAAATGAGCTTAAATAAGCATAGTCAACATGCCCTGAACAGTGTTTTCTTCAAAACTTATCATATGCAAATTTTTCAGAGGTGGTTCCAAAGTTTTGAGACACCCTAATTTTAAACATTTTGGAAATTTTTGAGATTTCTATCATAAACTTATGATATTAACCGTGATTCCTAGGTTCTTGGACATGCTGAATCTTATGGTATATGTGGGATTTGGAGAAAGTAAACAGAAAAAGCATGATGCAGCATTTCAGAGTGGTTCCATAGTTTTGAGACATACTTTATTTTTCGCAAAAAATCATTGTGAATCGCGTTTGCCACATTTGGTTGAGATGTGGTGTTTCTAAAAAAAAAACAAAGTCGTGCATGTTTTTTCACAAACAAAAATTTTACAGATTATTTTAATTTGACATGGTTTGGGAAGCAAATTTGAATATTTTAAAAAATTTATTTAGCTTTTTTAAAACATAATAAATTTCAAAGCATTTGAACTCGGAAAAACGTTTGTTTCTATCAGTTCATTATAGAAATCATTTTTAAATAACACTTACTGTACAAATCAAATGGCCACGATGGTAGCCAAATCAAATGGCCACGATCGTAGCCAAATCAAATGGCCACGATCGTAGCCAAATCAAATGGCAACGATCATGTCCAAATCAAATGGCCACGATTGTAGCCAAATCAAATGGCAACGATCATGTCCAAATTAAATGACCACGATCGTAGCCAAATCAAATGGCCACGATCGTAGCGAAATCAAATGGCCATGATCGTAGCCAAATCAAATGGCCACGATCGTAGCGAAATCAAAAGGCCATGATCGTAGCCAAATCAAATGGCCACGATCGTAGCGAAATCAAATGGCCATGATCGTAGCCAAATCAAATGGCCACGATCGTAGCGAAATCAAATGGCCATGATCGTAGCCAAATCAAATGACCACGATCGTAGCCAAATCAAATGGCCACGATCGTAGCGAAATCAAATGGCCATGATCGTAGCCAAATCAAATGGCCACGATCGTAGCGAAATCAAATGGCCATGATCGTAGCCAAATCAAATGGCCACGATCGTAGCCAAATCAAATGGCCACGATCGTAGCCAAATCAAATGGCAACGATCATGTCCAAATCAAATGGCCACGATTGTAGCCAAATCAAATGGCAACGATCATGTCCAAATTAAATGACCACGATCGTAGCCAAATCAAATGGCCACGATCGTAGCGAAATCAAATGGCCATGATCGTAGCCAAATCAAATGGCCACGATCGTAGCGAAATCAAATGGCCATGATCGTAGCCAAATCAAATGGCCACGATCGTAGCGAAATCAAATGGCCATGATCGTAGCCAAATCAAATGGCCACGATCGTAGCGAAATCAAATGGCCATGATCGTAGCCAAATCAAATGACCACGATCGTAGCCAAATCAAATGGCCACGATCGTAGCGAAATCAAATGGCCATGATCGTAGCCAAATCAAATGGCCACGATCGTAGCGAAATCAAATGGCCATGATCGTAGCCAAATCAAATGGCCACGATCGTAGCCAAATCAAATGGCAACGATCATGTCCAAATTAAATGACCACGATCATGTCCAAATCAAATGGCCACGATTGTAGCCAAATCAAATGGCAACGATCATGTCCAAATCAAATGGCAACGATCATGTCCAAATTAAATGGCCACGATCGTAGCCAAATCAAATGGCCACGATCGTAGCCAAATCAAATGGCCACGATCGTAGCGAAATCAAATGGCCACGATCGTAGCCAAATCAAATGGCCACGATCATGTCCAAATCAAATGGCCACGATTGTAGCCAAATCAAATGGCCACGATCGTAGCCAAATCAAATGGCCACGATCGTAGCGAAATCAAATGGCCATGATCGTAGCGAAATCAAATGGCCATGATCGTAGCGAAATCAAATGGCCATGATCGTAGCCAAATCAAATGGCCACGATCGTAGCCAAATCAAATGGCCACGATCGTAGCGAAATCAAATGGCCACGATTGTAGCCAAATCAAATGGCCACGATTGTAGCCAAATCAAATGGCAACGATCATGTCCAAATTAAATGACCACGATCGTAGCCAAATCAAATGGCCACGATCGTAGCGAAATCAAATGGCCATGATCGTAGCGAAATCAAATGGCCATGATCGTAGCGAAATCAAATGGCCATGATCGTAGCCAAATCAAATGGCCACGATCGTAGCCAAATCAAATGGCCACGATCGTAGCGAAATCAAATGGCCACGATTGTAGCCAAATCAAATGGCAACGATCATGTCCAAATTAAATGGCCATGATCGTAGCGAAATCAAATGGCCACGATCGTAGCGAAATCAAATGGCCATGATCGTAGCCAAATCAAATGGCCACGATCGTAGCCAAATCAAATGGCCACGATCGTAGCGAAATCAAATGGCCACGATTGTAGCCAAATCAAATGGCAACGATCATGTCCAAATTAAATGACCACGATCGTAGCCAAATCAAATGGCCACGATCGTAGCGAAATCAAATGGCCATGATCGTAGCGAAATCAAATGGCCACGATCGTAGCCAAATCAAATGGCCACGATCGTAGCGAAATCAAATGGCCACGATTGTAGCCAAATCAAATGGCAACGATCATGTCCAAATTAAATGACCACGATCGTAGCGAAATCAAATGGCCACGATTGTAGCCAAATCAAATGGCAACGATCATGTCCAAATTAAATGACCACGATCGTAGCCAAATCAAATGGCCACGATCGTAGCGAAATCAAATGGCCACGATCGTAGCCAAATCAAATGGCCACGATCGTAGCCAAATCAAATGGCCACGATCGTAGCGAAATCAAATGGCCATGATCGTAGCGAAATCAAATGGCCATGATCGTAGCCAAATCAAATGGCCACGATCGTAGCCAAATCAAATGGCCACGATTGTAGCCAAATCAAATGGCCACGATTGTAGCCAAATCAAATGGCAACGATCATGTCCAAATTAAATGACCACGATCGTAGCCAAATCAAATGGCCACGATCGTAGCGAAATCAAATGGCCATGATCGTAGCCAAATCAAATGGCCACGATCGTAGCGAAATCAAATGGCCATGATCGTAGCGAAATCAAATGGCCATGATCGTAGCGAAATCAAATGGCCATGATCGTAGCCAAATCAAATGGCCACGATCGTAGCCAAATCAAATGGCCACGATCGTAGCGAAATCAAATGGCCACGATTGTAGCCAAATCAAATGGCAACGATCATGTCCAAATTAAATGACCACGATCGTAGCCAAATCAAATGGCCACGATCGTAGCCAAATCAAATGGCCACGATCGTAGCGAAATCAAATGGCCATGATCGTAGCGAAATCAAATGGCCATGATCGTAGCGAAATCAAATGGCCATGATCGTAGCCAAATCAAATGGCCACGATCGTAGCCAAATCAAATGGCCACGATCGTAGCGAAATCAAATGGCCACGATTGTAGCCAAATCAAATGGCAACGATCATGTCCAAATTAAATGGCCATGATCGTAGCGAAATCAAATGGCCACGATCGTAGCGAAATCAAATGGCCATGATCGTAGCCAAATCAAATGGCCACGATCGTAGCCAAATCAAATGGCCACGATCGTAGCGAAATCAAATGGCCACGATTGTAGCCAAATCAAATGGCAACGATCATGTCCAAATTAAATGACCACGATCGTAGCCAAATCAAATGGCCACGATCGTAGCGAAATCAAATGGCCATGATCGTAGCGAAATCAAATGGCCATGATCGTAGCGAAATCAAATGGCCATGATCGTAGCCAAATCAAATGGCCACGATCGTAGCCAAATCAAATGGCCACGATCGTAGCGAAATCAAATGGCCACGATTGTAGCCAAATCAAATGGCAACGATCATGTCCAAATTAAATGACCACGATCGTAGCGAAATCAAATGGCCACGATTGTAGCCAAATCAAATGGCAACGATCATGTCCAAATTAAATGACCACGATCGTAGCCAAATCAAATGGCCACGATCGTAGCGAAATCAAATGGCCACGATCGTAGCCAAATCAAATGGCCACGATCGTAGCCAAATCAAATGGCCACGATCGTAGCGAAATCAAATGGCCATGATCGTAGCGAAATCAAATGGCCATGATCGTAGCCAAATCAAATGGCCACGATCGTAGCCAAATCAAATGGCCACGATTGTAGCCAAATCAAATGGCCACGATTGTAGCCAAATCAAATGGCAACGATCATGTCCAAATTAAATGACCACGATCGTAGCCAAATCAAATGGCCACGATCGTAGCGAAATCAAATGGCCACGATCGTAGCGAAATCAAATGGCCACGATCGTAGCCAAATCAAATGGCAACGATCATGTCCAAATTAAATGACCACGATCGTAGCCAAATCAAATGGCCACGATCGTAGCGAAATCAAATGGCCACGATCGTAGCGAAATCAAATGGCCATGATCGTAGCCAAATCAAATGGCCACGATCGTAGCCAAATCAAATGGCCACGATCGTAGCCAAATCAAATGGCCACGATTGTAGCCAAATCAAATGGCAACGATCATGTCCAAATTAAATGACCACGATCGTAGCCAAATCAAATGACCACGATCGTAGCCAAATCAAATGGCCACGATCGTAGCGAAATCAAATGGCCACGATCGTAGCCAAATCAAATGGCAACGATCATGTCCAAATTAAATGACCACGATCGTAGCCAAATCAAATGGCCACGATCGTGTCCAAATTAAATGACCCCGATCGTAGCCAAATCAAATGGACGATTGTTGCCAAATCAAATGGCAACGATCATGTCCAAATCAAATGGCCACGATCGTAGCCAAATCAAATGGCAACGATCGTAGCCAAATCAAATGGCCACGATCGTAGCCAAATCAAATGGCAACGATCATGTCCAAATTAAATGACCACGATCGTAGCCAAATCAAATGGCCACGATCGTAGCGAAATCAAATGGCCACGATCGTAGCCAAATCAAATGGCCACGATCGTAGCCAAATCAAATGGCAACGATCATGTCCAAATCAAATGGCCACGATTGTAGCCAAATCAAATGGCAACGATCATGTCCAAATTAAATGACCACGATCGTAGCCAAATCAAATGGCCACGATCGAAGCGAAATCAAATGGCCACGATCGTAGCCAAATCAAATGGCCACGATTGTAGCCAAATCAAATGGCAACGATCATGTCCAAATTAAATGACCACGATCATGTCCAAATCAAATGGCCACGATTGTAGCCAAATCAAATGGCCATGATCGTAGCCAAATCAAATGGCCACGATCGTAGCCAAATCAAATGGCAACGATCATGTCCAAATTAAATGACCACGATCGTAGCCAAATCAAATGGCCACGATCGTAGCGAAATCAAATGGCCACGATCGTAGCCAAATCAAATGGCCACGATTGTAGCCAAATCAAATGGCAACGATCATGTCCAAATTAAATGACCACGATCGTAGCCAAATCAAATGGCCACGATCGTAGCCAAATCAAATGGCCACGATTGTAGCCAAATCAAATGGCAACGATCATGTCCAAATTAAATGACCACGATCGTAGCCAAGTCAAATGGCCACGATTGTAGCCAAATCAAATGGCAACGATCATGTCCAAATTAAATGACCACGATCGTAGCCAAATCAAATGGCCACGATCGTAGCGAAATCAAATGGCCACGATCGTAGCCAAATCAAATGGCCACGATTGTAGCCAAATCAAATGGCAACGATCATGTCCAAATTAAATGACCACGATCGTAGCCAAATCAAATGGCCACGATCGTAGCGAAATCAAATGGCAACGATCATGTCCAAATTAAATGACCACGATCGTAGCCAAATCAAATGGCCACGATCGTAGCCAAATCAAATGGCCACGATCGTAGCCAAATCAAATGGCAACGATCATGTCCAAATTAAATGACCACGATCGTAGCCAAATCAAATGGCCACGATCGTAGCGAAATCAAATGGCCACGATCGTAGCCAAATCAAATGGCCACGATTGTAGCCAAATCAAATGGCAACGATCATGTCCAAATTAAATGACCACGATCGTAGCCAAATCAAATGGCCACGATCGTAGCGAAATCAAATGGCAACGATCATGTCCAAATTAAATGACCACGATCGTAGCCAAATCAAATGGCCACGATCGTAGCCAAATCAAATGGCCACGATCGTAGCCAAATCAAATGGCAACGATCATGTCCAAATTAAATGACCACGATCGTAGCCAAATCAAATGGCCACGATCGTAGCGAAATCAAATGGCCACGATCGTAGCCAAATCAAATGGCCACGATTGTAGCCAAATCAAATGGCCACGATCGTAGCCAAATCAAATGGCCACGATCGTAGCCAAATCAAATGGCAACGATCATGTCCAAATTAAATGACCACGATCGTAGCCAAATCAAATGGCCACGATCGTAGCGAAATCAAATGGCCACGATCGTAGCCAAATCAAATGGCCACGATTGTAGCCAAATCAAATGGCCACGATCGTAGCGAAATCAAATGGCCACGATCGTAGCCAAATCAAATGGCAACGATCATGTCCAAATTAAATGACCACGATCGTAGCCAAATCAAATGGCCACGATCGTAGCCAAATCAAATGGCCACGATCGTAGCGAAATCAAATGGCCACGATCGTAGCCAAATCAAATGGCAACGATCATGTCCAAATTAAATGACCACGATCATGTCCAAATTAAATGACCACGATCGTAGCCAAATCAAATGGCCACGATCGTAGCGAAATCAAATGGCAACGATCATGTCCAAATTAAATGACCACGATCGTAGCCAAATCAAATGGCCACGATCGTAGCCAAATCAAATGGCCACGATCGTAGCCAAATCAAATGGCAACGATCATGTCCAAATTAAATGACCACGATCGTAGCCAAATCAAATGGCCACGATCGTAGCCAAATCAAATGGCCACGATCGTAGCCAAATCAAATGGCAACGATCATGTCCAAATTAAATGACCACGATCGTAGCCAAATCAAATGGCCACGATCGTAGCGAAATCAAATGGCCACGATCGTAGCCAAATCAAATGGCCACGATTGTAGCCAAATCAAATGGCAACGATCATGTCCAAATTAAATGACCACGATCGTAGCCAAATCAAATGGCCACGATCGTAGCGAAATCAAATGGCAACGATCATGTCCAAATTAAATGACCACGATCGTAGCCAAATCAAATGGCCACGATCGTAGCCAAATCAAATGGCCACGATCGTAGCCAAATCAAATGGCAACGATCATGTCCAAATTAAATGACCACGATCGTAGCCAAATCAAATGGCCACGATCGTAGCGAAATCAAATGGCCACGATCGTAGCCAAATCAAATGGCCACGATTGTAGCCAAATCAAATGGCAACGATCATGTCCAAATTAAATGACCACGATCGTAGCCAAATCAAATGGCCACGATCGTAGCGAAATCAAATGGCAACGATCATGTCCAAATTAAATGACCACGATCGTAGCCAAATCAAATGGCCACGATCGTAGCGAAATCAAATGGCAACGATCATGTCCAAATTAAATGACCACGATCGTAGCCAAATCAAATGGCCACGATCGTAGCCAAATCAAATGGCCACGATCGTAGCCAAATCAAATGGCAACGATCATGTCCAAATTAAATGACCACGATCGTAGCCAAATCAAATGGCCACGATCGTAGCGAAATCAAATGGCCATGATCGTAGCCAAATCAAATGGCAACGATCATGTCCAAATCAAATGGCCACGATCGTAGCCAAAGCAGAGATTAACACAGACACACAAAATAGACTGAATATTGTTTTCGAAAACATTTTTTTTGCTATACCATGATTGAAGTTTACGTTTTATTGCTTTATGAACATCAATAATTTAATTTAAGGGTCAAATTTTTATCATTGAAAACTATGGTAATTTTTAGGTACTAGAAATTTGTGATAAAAAGTATTAATTTATAATACAGTTGTAACTACTCTAAATACCCTTTTTAATTAATATTGTGAGCTGATGCTGACCATAGACATACCGAAAGAACGCCGGGGTTGGAGCTTGATATTTTGCCCATATACTGGTGTTAAGTAGGTTTGATTATGGGCAAAATATTAGCTGCTGAGTCCTAATAGTTTTAATTTAACAACAATTTGAAAATACGCCAAAAACCTCCTTAAACGTTTATGAACATCTAATAATTTGGGGATTCAAGAACTTGAAGTAGCCAAATTGTTTCAAATGTTACAGATTCGGATTCAGCATGTTCGAAAACCTATATATCAGTGAAATAGTGCCAAAATTTCAAAAAGTGCCAGTTCCACTTCGAGAATGCCAAAATAAGCTTAATTTGTTATACCACAAATACTGTAATTTTGACTTCATGGCAAAATTGTGAATAAGAATTTGTGCTTGTCTTCTTTTCAAATATGCTTTATTAACACACCCATATATATAATAATCAGTTCATAACTTTTTGTATGCAAATTTTTTTCCCGACATTCTTACACCTCTTTGTATGCTTTTGTAAAAGGAATTTTTCCCATTTTCATGGGTGAATTCGTCACTTTTTTAAATTTCGACATTATTTCACGGATATATAGGTTTTCGAACATGCTGAATCCGAATCTGTAACATTTGAAACAATTTGGCTACTTCAAGTTCTTGAATCCCCAAATTATTAGATGTTCATAAACGTTTAAGGAGGTTTTTGGCGTATTTTCAAATTGTTGTTAAATTAAAACTATTAGGATTCGGCAGCTAATATTTTGCCCATAATCAAACCTACTTAACACCAGTATATGGGCAAAATATCAAGCTCCAACCCCGGCGTTCTTTCGGTATGTCTACGGTGAGCGAGGAGATGTTTTGATTGCTGCAAATTTCATTTAAAATAATTTAAAACAAATATTTAATTAGTATCAATAATACTATAGCTCATCACAGTTGCTTTTAAAAGTTTACTGTAAATATTAATAAAAAGTTTCAAAAAAATTAGCAGATTTTGCTTTAATCTAATGATTTCATAGTAAAACGAAAAACACAAACAATCGCATTGAATGGGATTGCGAAACCATCGATGTAAGGAATGACTTTTTGCGATATTTTTTGTTCAATGGTTTTTGAGAAAAAAATAATCATTTAATTTTTTTGGTTTTTAAATTTCAAATTTCTGTTCAAAGAACAAATTAGAAAGAATTGTTCAACACATTTTGAGACAGTGGGTTGATATTCTGTTAGAAAAATATGTTAACTATTCTTTATGCTAGCATTGAAGCAACTACAATTTGATAATCCTATTTATCATAATTTATAAAAAGAGCTGCTATTTTTTGTATTCTGAATTAATTAAAAAATAAACTTTTTTCAATGTTTTTAAAAGCATTTTATTAAAAATCATTGATTACCTAATTTAACTATTTAACTATAGTTTTACATTTTGTTGAAATTTCTTTTCATTATTTTAATTATTAATGACTTTAAGCAAAAACCGACCAGTTTACGGATGGTTATTGTTTATTAATTTAACAAAAAATTGTATTGTTCTTTTTTACTTCCGATGGGAGAAGACTGGGAATAGAATATTCAAAACTTTTTCTGCAAAAAAATATTTCATTTCAATCGGAGCAAAAGAGACAAGTTTTGCCTTAAAGCATTTTTGCTTTTTATGCACAAAATGTTTGGAATAAAAATATAAGCACAAATGATTCATCATCTTTTTTTCACCGTCTCAATGTCTGCCTTTTTTCCATCAGTTTTAAAAGGGGTCTTTTGACACAATGCTGCGATCAAAATAAAATCGGTTAAAATTTTTTAACAAAAAACGTTTCACGTTGTTTTTCACAACATTGAAATGTTTTTTATTGAACTCATGTTGGGTAATAAAACCGTAACCACGAGTTAAAAATGTGTTTTGAAATCAAAAACGCAAATGCATTTATACTATTTTTTATTGCACATCGAAGTCGGCAATGAGGCAGCTGGTGAGAAGAGAATATTCTGTGCATAAATTAATAGAATAATTGGGACAAAAAATAAGTTTAAATGCCGACATTTGGCTTTTATATGATCAAGAGAAGTTAAATGTTATCATCAGTTCAATTACAATCTTGCAATATTCATCATTAAAGTTTTTAAGTAAAAGTTAAAATAAAACACAAACATTGGAGGGTATGACCAAAATTAATCAAGTGATAAATGTCAAGTACTTTGCAAGTTTTTGCAGACTGCAACTATGTTTAGTTTTTTATCAAATTGTCAATTCAAATTTATAATATAAAACTGCCTTACACCGAAAACAGTTCAAAAATCAAATATTCAAACAAATTGGTATTGATAAAGTTATTTCAGATAAAACCTACTTGCATTTTGACGAACAGAAAGAAACAATATCTTTTTATTCCTGCGAAAAATATTTTTTGCACCGTGCTTTTGTTCAAAAAGCCTAAATTTTGCCTTGCTATTTTTTGCGACGTTTTATCATCCCTTTTTTTGTAGAACGAAGATGAACATTTGAATTTTTTTCAAAAACACTTAAAAACCATAGCTCAGCATTTTGAGCATTTTTTAAGCTCTAAAAAATTTTTTCTTTTTTTAAACACAAACAAAAATCATACATGATTCATTTTTTTTTCACAATCGAAATAAATGACATTTTCATAGCCTGTATTAAACGGCTTTCGACAAAGCTAGAAAAAATGCGTTATCTCTTTTCAAAGAAAAAATCATTTACTTTTATCTTTTTTATTAGTCGAAATACAGAAATTTAAACTAATTTATAAATATATAAACAAAAAAAATGAGAGAACTTATTTGATTATTTTTTTACAACACCATTTTCTTGTTTTCAAGTAAATATGTTTTATAGTTTTAAGGTCGACATAAAACATACCCAAAGAGTACTAAAACCACACTTTTAAAATTGTCAAAATGTCTTCGTTGCTCATCATAGAATTTTAGAAAACGTGTAAATTATACCAGAAACACCCCAAACGACTGTAAACTGTTTTGAAAAATGATTTTTTTTGTCTAAAAACATGTTTTTAGACAAAACATAAAACATAACAATATAATATTTGACGTTCCTTAATTTTTGTGTTCTTATGTTTCAGAAATAACGAAACTGTTATAATCTAAAAATTATTATTGTTAATTTTTATATTATTATACTGTATTTCAATCTCTGATTGAAATACAGTATAATATTATAAATCATATACACAACAAAGGTTGTTCTTCCTTTGTTGTGTTTTCTCCCCTCTTTGTCGGCATTTGGACAAAGAGTCATTAATGTTTCTTTTTCTGGAATCTTCGAGCAGATCCGAAGTTTCCGTATAAATACTCTTTCTATTTCCTTATTTAAAGTTAGTTTATATTTCTGTTCAATCTCTCATATAGTATTTTGTTTATAGTTTTAAAAGAATTTAAATATTAGGGGGATCCATAAGTTCGTTCCGCGGTTTGCACTTGGCAAAGTGTTTTTCATGTAGAAATTGCGGAACGAACTTATGGATCCCCCTAATAATATCCAAGGCAGAAAATACGAAGAAAGACAAGTCAGAAATATAACAGAAACATTCTTTCAAGTTTTTATCATTTATTAATTTGTTATTTTTGTGGAATTGCAAACTTTATTAATAAGCATTTAAAATCTTATGAATCCGTTTTATCTTTTATTAATAGTGCTCGACTTCCACGAGGACACCCAAAACAAGAAGATGGTAGTAAATTTTATTTATAATATCTTTAAAATTTTACCGTAAAAATCAATTAAATATTTTAAAAAATTGGCAAATTTTTATCACATATTGTGACATAAACGAAAGACACAAACGTATGCATTTTCTTTTGTGAAATACATCGTCGCAGAGTTGGATTTCACAATTTTGTTTGCGTTTTTTTTGTACATAGTATTCTTAAAAAAATGTTTTTTGGTTTCTTTGCAATAAAAAATGTCAAATGTTTGTGTAAAGAGAAAATGTAAAAAATTGTTCAACACACATTAGAGAAATGTTTAGCTAAAACAAATCTGAATATTTTGAATATTTGAAAAAATCCAGAATTTTGTTTTTGATTAATGGTTTATTGTGTTGAAACTATACGTTTTTACCTATGGGTGCAACGACGCATAATCAATTGTATAATCCATTATTTAAAAAAATCTGTAAATTTTTCTATAACGTCACTTAATTAAAAAATGAATTGATTCAAATCCTTTGAGACATTAAAGTTTATTATTATACAATATTGATTACCAAATACAATTACATTTTTTACATTTTGTTGAAATTTCTTTTCCTTATTTTAATTATTAATGATTTTATTGCTTAATTTGTTTGATTGCAGCTTCAAAAATAAATTAAGCAATAAAAATCCAAGAAAGCACAATTCATTATTTTTATAGCTGTTATGACAAAATATGAATCAAAAATTCAAATCATTTTGCATGAAATAAATTTACAAAGAAAGGTATTAACAT
Organism: Panagrolaimus sp. LJ2414; assembly: GCA_024447195.1. Lineage (NCBI taxonomy): Eukaryota > Metazoa > Nematoda > Chromadorea > Rhabditida > Panagrolaimidae > Panagrolaimus > Panagrolaimus sp. LJ2414. The sequence continues at coordinate 309,605 of JAMRXY010000009.1, read as the reverse complement.
GTCCGGGAGTTTTTTAACAACCCTTATTCAATAAAAGATTGCAGCAGGGCAGTTATGAATAATCCATAACTATTAGCTATGAATGTGTTTTCCTTATGTTTATTTATAGAATAGAAACGTATCAAAAATGATTCATCGTTTTTTCATTTTCGAAAATGTTTGACATTTTTTCATCTGTCTTGGAAAGGTTTTTTGGCAAAGCGCAGCGCAGAAAAAATTGAAACACTTTTTCGGAACAGACAAAAATCGATTTGTATCTTCTTCTAAGATAAAAGCCATGAGAGTTCTTTTTTAAAAACACAGAAAAATGCACATTATTTTAATAATATCTTTTCTGTATTCGTCATGTAAAAAGTTTTGAGAATGATTTTTGTTAGTCTTTGCCAAAGTTTATATTCAACAAAAAAGTAAAAACATCCAAAAAAATTGCGATTTCTCTGAGCTCTGTAGCTGATCATACACCTTGAGATTGATCAAATTCATCACAAAAATAATACTGGTATTCTTTGCAAATTGCAAACAAAAATTAAAGAATTAATTACTGTTGGATAATCAAAAAATCATTAATTTAATTTCCAAGACATTTTTTTGTATTAATATACTGTAACCCAAATATAATTAAATACTTTTTAAATTTTTTTCTGTTTAAATTGCATTTCCTCATCAAAATTATTAACGAAATATTCTTGGTTTCCTCAAGTGTATGGACAACGGTTATTCATAAATATTACAAGCCAAAATTGGAAGAAGGGAGTCATTTATCCAATAGACGAAATATGAATAAAAAATTCAAAAAAGTTTTTTGACAAGAAAAAAATGTTTTTTTTAATTTACAAAAGTGATACAATTTTACAAATTGCTTTTAAAAATATTTTTCATTGTTGGGAGCAAAAAATTTTCATGTTTTTCAACGTCCAAATGCAGAGTTTTTTTTCCAGCAGTTTTAAAAATTTTTTCGGCAAAAAACAGGTTTAATATTTTAAACTCGTTTCTTTGCTCGCGTTTTGAAGACATTTTTAAACAAAAAAGTCCGTTTTTATTTTTTAAAAGAAAACAAAAAATTTCATCACTTTTTTATACCGAAATTATGCAAAACAAAAAAGTAAAGAGAAACAAAATATCGCAAATTTGGGGTTCTTTAATTTTTTGCAAATACATTGTTTTTGAATATTTTATTGATTTTAATAAAGTTTTAAATTTTTATGTCTGCTAATATTTGATTAATTTGTTCTTTATAACTAAAATTCGGAAAATACCGTATTCAGTAAACACAACAATACATTTTTTAAATATTGGGACAAAAAATGAAAAACACAAATGTACGTTGAATGAGATTGCGAAACCCTTCGCCGCAGGGAATGACGTTTTGGGATACTTTTTGCGTTTTTTGTTCATTGATTTTTGAAAAAAAAATGTTCTTTTGGCTTTTTTGCAATAAAAAATATCAGATGTTTGTGCGAAAAGAAAAGTGTGAGAAAATTGTACAACACATTTTTAGTGAAAAATGTTTAACTAAAACAAATTTGAATATTTTGTAAATTTAAAAAAACCCCGAATTTTCGTTTTTGATAATTACGTTTTTTACTTATGGGTGCAACAAATGCTGAAGTCATTTATTGTACCCCTCAGTATAAAAAAGATTTGTTATGTTTCTATGATGTTACTTAATTACAAAAATTTAATTAATGCAAATTTTTGTGCGATGAAAACTCTTTATTATACTTTATTGAGCACCAAAGATACCTGCATTTATGAATTTTGTTAAAATTTTTTTCATCAATTTAATTATTAATGATTTTAAAGCTGCAATCTGCTATTTTATTATTAATGGATTAAGGAGAGCTTAAAAACTTGTACAAATTTCAGAAAAAAAAATTAAAAAAAGGATTTTTGCCGCGAGATTCGAAATCTTCAAAATTCTTGTTTAACAAGATTACAGAAAAACTTAATTTAAAAGTTCAAAACAAGATCGCATCCGCATTTTTACACCAAATTCTTTCACCGTATAATTAATCACACCTTGGCAACTTCGTGAGACATTTGTAACATGTCTCACGAAGTTGCTTTTAAAAGCGAGGCCTAGCTTTTTTCTTTCTTTTAAAAAAAGCTACGTCTTTATTCATGTCAGGGGAGAATTTAGTAAAGCAGTTCGTTTTTTTAAAGAGTCTTTCGACAAAGGGCAGAGATAAAGATTTTTTCTACACTTTTCATGCGACAGAAAAAATCGTTTTATTCTTCTTTTTGGTTGAACAAATTCGTCTTCATCCTACGAAGGGGGAATTTTTTAATAAAAAAAGGTTTGAATATTTGAATATTTTTAGAAGCAATAAACTTTTGTTATAAACAAAATAATTATTGATATTAATTGCTTAAATGTTGACAAAAGCATGCTTGATATAAACAATTGGAAAACATCAAATTGTGGTCATTAAAAATATCTAAAATTTGTCGTATTCATCAATAAAGTACAAAATTGTTAAAAATTTTATTTTTTAACGTTTTTCTATTTTAAAAAGAATATCGCATTAAATTCGAAAACCGCTTTATTGTTATTCACCGTAGAGGACCCCAACTGATGCCGGATTTAACGCTCCGAATTTTGTCCATATACTTGTGTAAGAAAACATTCCTGCAGAATATTAACGGCTAAATCCAAGAAAAAGAATTCGTTTAAGGTTTTGCTGTTTATTAATTTGTAAGTTCTTAAAAAGTTAATATTCCAAAGTAAAAAATAATAATCATTGATGTTAATTTACACCACTATTATTTTACTGTTATATTAATTAAATGAAATTGATCAAAAACTTTTTCATTTAAAATGATCAATTTTTTGTATTTATTGGGAAAAATCTTTAATATATTATTAGTAGCAGTAAACAACAAATAAATTAGGTTTTCACAAAAAGCAGAAACTTCGATTATCTCCAACCAATTTTAGAGATCTTAAATACCGAAGAATTTGGAATATCAGCATGGCTATAAAAATTCTTACAAACAAATAATATTTTATTCATGCTTTTTTATAGCAGCTGTAAAAAAATTAAATTAAAAATTAAAAAATGATTAACACGATTTTTATGGATTTAGCTAAACTATAAAACATTTACGGAATATTAAAATCCACATAAAATTTCTCAACAACGATTTTTATGGATTTGTCAGATTTTGTACTTATTACGGTAGATTAGAATCCACATAAAATTTCTCAACAACGAGTTTTATGGATTAATCCACATAAAATTTCTCAACAACGAGTTTTATGGATTAATCAGTTAAATTCGAATGAAAAACTCGCCTGGCCTTTTAACCAACGAAAAACCTTGTCAAAACTGTTATTATGAAAAATGTCACAGGAAAAAAATTTTTTTGCAGTAGCCAAATTGTACCAAAAACATTTTTTCAACGTAAACAAGCATCCTGAACAAGAATATGCTTGTTTCAGACATTTAAATTTGAATGAAAAACTCGCCTGGCCTTTTAAACAACGAAAAACCTTGTCAAAACTATTATTATGAAAAATGTCACAGGAAAAAAATTTTTTTGCAGTAGCCAAATTGTACCAAAAACATTTTTTCAACGTAAACAAGCATCCTGAACAAGAATATGCTTGTTTCAGACATTTAAATTTGAATGAAAAACTCGCCTGGCCTTTTAAACAACGAAAAACCTTGTCAAAACTATTATTATGAAAAATGTCACAGGAAAAAAATTTTTTGCAGTGACCAAATTGTACCAAAAACATTTTTTCAACGTAAACAAGCATCCTGAACAAGAATATGCTTGTTTCAGACATTTAAATTTGAATGAAAAACTCGCCTGGCCTTTTAAACAACGAAAAACCTTGTCAAAACTATTATTATGAAAAATGTCACAGGAAAAAAATTTTTTTGCAGTAGCCAAATTGTACCAAAAACATTTTTTCAATGTAAACAAGCATCCTGAACAAGAATATGCTTGTTTCAGACATTTAAATTCGAATGAAAAACTCGCCTGGCCTTGTAACCAACGAAAAACCTTGTCAAAACTGTTATTTTGAAAAATGTCACAGGAAAAAATTTTTTTGCAGTGACCAAATTGTACCAAAAACATTTTTTCAACGTAAACAAGCATCCTGAACAAGAATATGCTTGTTTCAGACATTTAAATTTGAATGAAAAACTCGCCTGGCCTTTTAAACAACGAAAAACCTTGTCAAAACTATTATTATGAAAAATGTCACAGGAAAATTTTTTTTTTGCAGTGGCCAAATTGTACCAAAAACATTTTTTCAACGTAGAGCATTTTTGCTTTTTATGCACAAAATGTTTGAGACAAAAAATGCATTGAATCAAAAATGATTTATCATTTTTTGCGCACTGTCTCAGTACATATATCCCGTATATAGACGCTCATTTTGACAAGAAAACATTTATAAAAAATGCCCTTAATACCATTTGCCGGGCAAAAAAGTGCCAAAAAACGTCATTTTTGGCAATTTTTGGTTTTGGAACGGCACTACCCCAAAATATCTCAAAATGACCCCTAATACCATTTTTCCATGGGTTTTAACTGATATCTAATTAAATTTAAAGTTTCGCACCTACAGTACAATTACGGGCCCCCAAATGAGCCCGTGAAAACATTTACAAATTACAGAAAATTTGAATTTTAAAAAAAGTGAACAGATTTGTTTGACAGAAAAATCGATTTTTATGTTCTTTGTAGAAAAAAAAGATTATGCATTTGTAAAAATTGCAGTTTTTACAAAAATTTGAATATTTTTTTTTTTTAAAGCACAAATTTCGTTTCAATAAAAAATGAATTTTGACGTTATATTTTAAGCGTTAACATTTAATATTGTTTTTGCGCAGTACATGCCTTTAAAGCACTATTTAAATATCATTTTGCAGTCGTATTTCATCATTTGAATTTAAAAAAATAAACATTTAACAAAAAAACACAAACAAAAAACGGCACTTCTTCAGTTTACTCCACAAATTTACAGGGGAAAAATAAGACGTTAAAATTACTATTTATGTAAATCCTTTTTTTCTAATTTATCTGACTTACATTTTTTTTAACAAAATTTTTAAAAATGCCACATCATTTGATAGCGTATATCGATGGCCAGTTTTAGTTGGACAAAAAAAATGCATGAAAAATTATTATCCCTTTTTTGTGTGTTTAACATTTTTCCATCTTTTATGGAAGTGTCTATCGGCAAAGTATAGCGCAGAAGAAATTAAAACACTTTTTTGGGACAGATAAAAATGAAGCTTCATTGGACCTTAAAAATCCCTGGCAGCCGATGAAGCTTCATTGGACAATTTATTATTTTCCTAGGATGTTACTTAATTAAAAAAATAAATTTATGTAAATTTTCGTGCGATAATATTTTTTAATTATATATTGTTGATTTCCAAAAATAAATATATTTTTACTTCTCGTTGAAATTTATTTTCATCATTTTAATTATTAATGACTTTAGAACTTCAATTAACTTTTTTATAGATGATTGTTGTTTATTGATTTGGCAATAAAAAGCCAAGAAAGCAATCAACATTATTATTTCTACAGCTGTTATGACAAAATATGAATCAAAAATTCAAAACATTTTTTTATCAAAAGCAAATGTCATTTCCTTCAAAATTATAATGGTTTTGCTTTACAAGATTTTTTCTTTTTCTTGGTCCTTTTTTTCAGTTAGCGGACGAAATATTTTAAGCAAAAATGAGTCATCATGTTTTTTCATCGTCTCAAATTGACACTTCTAATGTCTGCCTCTTTCCCATTTAGTTTTATGGCTTTTTAAGGCAGAGTTCAGCGATAAAAAAAATTTTTCTACATTTTTTGAGACAAAAAAATCAATTTTTTTTTCATTTTTTAGTTGAACACATTCATATTCATTTTATGAAAGTTACATTTTTTAAATCTTTAACGGTTTGAATATTTGGATATTCTTTTCACAGTAACAAATTTTTGTTTTACATAAAAAATTATTTTTTAAAGTTTGACTGCAAATATAAATCGTGCTTTTCCATGATGAAAGTTCTTTTTCACAATCATTAATTAAATTATAATTTTGCCATATTCATCACTGAATTTTTATATAAACGGACAAATTAGACACAAGAAAAAAACTTTGAAGAAAAACCCATAAAACTGATGGGGAAAGAGACAGACATTGGGGCAGTATTATTAAATATTCAAATTTCAATCATTTTAAATGAAAAAAGGAAGTTCACAATTTTCTATTTGTATCACATTTTTGCAATTCCAAAAATTACAAAATTTAAAATTGATAAAATAACTTGGAATAAATTAATTTATTATTAATTTAATTGATGTTTCTATAGTAAATTCCACAAATATAAAAATCATTTTTAAACTATTTTTAATTTTGATGATATTGCTTAACCAAAGGTATCCCCGTATTTCTTAGGATGTCCTTTATTTAATTTTGCAAATTCTAATCGATTACTGTAACAGAAACGGATTCGCAATTACTTACTTATGGTTGCAATAAAACTGCGAACATCGGATTGTATCATCCATAAGTTAAGAAAGTCTGTTATCTTTCTGTAACGTCACATTAAACTTTATTATTGCAGATTGATTAATGATCACGATTTCTCGAAATTACTTACATCAGTAAGTTATTCATCTTTTTTAAAAATATAGTAATTTCAAGTTGATAACAAAAGCTGATCGAGCTTATCGATGCATGTGTTTCATCCGAAATATTAAACGACATTCAAATGCCACTGATATGAGCCCATTAGGTACTACAGAAATTTTCGATACCGCAAAAATGCCAACTTGCTCTTATTCAATCCATACAAACAGTTCAGATGGTCCCATTACATCTGATTACCAAATATTACCACATTCATGAATTTTGTTGAAATTTTTATTCTTATTCGTAATAATTATTAATGAAAAAAACGTCAACAAATATTAATTAATATTTTCAGACAGTTATCAATAAATTTTGCAATTAAAAAAATCAAAAAAGCAGTTCTTCTGATTCTAACAGGTGATTTTTAAAAATATGATTAAATATTCAAAACGTTTTTCTCAAAAACAATTTCACAAGAAAAGGTATGAAAAATGTATTTTTAATGGACAAAAAAATGCATTAAAAATGATTTATCCTTTTTTTCACTGTCGAACATGTCTAACATTTTTCCCATCTCTTTTGGAACTTTCTATCGACAAAGAAAATAGCAAAGGAAAGATTGCAACACTTTTTTGGGAGAGACAGAAATCGATTTTTCTCTTTCTTGCCAGTCATATTTTATGAAAGTGCATTTCTTATTGATCGAAAGCGCTTGTTTTTTTGAATGAAAGAAAAAAATTTGAAAATTTAATAAATCTTAAGTTTGGTTAAGTTTTATCCAGCTTTCAACATACATTTCAAAAATAATTAAAATAGCTTTGACTATGTTTGAAAATTTAAATAAATAATGATGCAAGGTATTCCCTGGAACAATTTTAATAACATTTTGTCTCATGAATACCCATTTACAAATAAATGTGAAATTACTTTTTTGATAAAAATTTATTTGTTTTTTGAAAGAAAATTTGGTTTGGATTTTAACAAAAAAAATTTGCTTTTGTTTTGTTAAAATTTTGAAAATTTTAAAATCCAAACACAGAAAAAAATTGACTTTCAAAAAAGGTATAAAATGGTTTTTTTAGGTAAACAAAGTCCAGGAACACGATTTTCGTTATCATTTTGGTCCTATGTGGCCTCGTTTTCGATATGCAAATTTCTGGGGTCAAATTCTTTGAAGATAAAATCTCCAAAGTGGTATGAAAGCCCTTGACGAGCGGGCCGGGCCGGGCTGGGCCGGGCTTTTGATTTCATGGGCCGGGCTTTACTTTTTAAAAATTTCCAAAGGGGGGACCAGGTGAAAATTTACAAAAAAAGTAAACGGGCCGGGCCCGGCCCGCGGCGAAAATTCCGGCCCCGGGCCGGGCTTTAGATTTCACGGGCCGGGCCTTGAAAAAATGGGCCCGTAGCCATCTTTAGTTGACGCAACAACTCTTCTGGTTTAATTATGGAAAAATTTTTTCTAAATCCTTGCGCAAAATTTTTCATTTTTGGCCAACTTTGACGTATTGCTGTAGTTCACAAATGAGAAGTTAGGGGCTTATATTTGTTGCCAACAAACTTTAGCTTGTTGGCAACAATCCCATGTCAAAGTATTGAAATCTGCAAAAAGTGATCTTTTTCGATGCCAAAAATACCCACCGCTGCTTGTAGTTGTATACTAATAAATAGCAATTAATTATGTCTACATGAAAATTTTATAATGCTGTTTTTTTGGCACACTCTGTATTCTTTTTACGAAATTGCTGAAAATGTCACATTTGACGATAATATTGACCAAGGGGCATTTTTAAATAAATGTTATATCATTTCTTCGCAAACATTAATTAAACAGAAGAAGTTATTAATACTTCAAAAAGTTTCCAAATCTTAAACTTGTTAGCACTGTAAAATCCAATGTTTAAATATTTAAATAATGTCCATTATTATCTGAAAAATCAACACTTAAACCAAATAATTAACAATATAAATTCTTATTTAAAATGAAATTTTGTTGCTGTAAAGAAATTTTAAAATATTCAAAACGTTTCAAAAAATATTACTAGCAAGAAGAAGGAAATCGATTTTTTTTGCTATCGTAAAAATAAAAGAAACAATTTTCATTTTAGCGCAATAATTTGCCAAAAACACCATTCAAAGACAGATGGAAAAGTGTCAAATATTTTCGACAGTGAAAAAAAAGATGATTCATTTTTGTTTTTTGTGACATAAAACTGACCATTTATCAAAAACATCATATGATGTGGCAATTTCACTAATTTTGTTTAAAAACATATGTAAGTCAACTAAATTATTGTTTTCCCAACTTAAAAAAATTTAAAGATCTAACACGGTCATCAAAAAATGGATTTTTAAAACAATGAACAGTGACGCATGTTTCTTTTGTTTGTTCGTGTTAAATTTATATTTTTTTTAAAATTCAGTGATGAATATCGCAAAATTATAATTTAACTAATGATGGAAATATGATTCTCCAGGTGCATGTTTAATGGCGGCATTTAAACTATTTAGAATAACTTTTTATTTTAAACAAAAAATTTGTTGTTGTAAAAGGAAATATAAAAATGTTCAAAATATTTTTTCTTCAAAAAATGTAACTTTCATAGAATGAATTTCAATGTGTCTAACCAAAAAGAAGAACAAATAGATTTTTTCTATCTTAAAAAAGTGTAAAAACAATTTTCTTTTTGTCCCTGAATTTTTTAGAAAGACCCATAAAACTAATGGGGAAAAGTAAGGCAGTATTATTAAATATTCAAATTTCAATCATTTTAAATTAAAAATTAAAAAAGTTCCCAATTTTCAATTTGTATCATATAATAGCAAATCCGAAAATTACAAAATTTATAAATGATAAAAACTTGGCGCATAAATAAATTTTTTTTATTGTTCCAGCAATACTAAAATCGTTCATTTCAACCATGGCTTGTTAAATGTGAACAATGGAAAATTGCTTTTTTGATTTTTGATTGCTAATTTGTTTTTTGTTTGAAGTCACGCCACAACACCATGCTGAAAGTGTTCTTATCGAGGTTTTTTTAAAAGTCATTTTTTCTCTCTCTTATTTGGTGGTAAAAAATATAAATTTATAAAAATCAGACACAAAGATATGCATGAAAAAAAAACATAAATGATCAAACAAAGTTGGTAATTACTTAAAAACAATTGTCAAAATGAATGTTTAGTTTTTTAGGACCACTGTTCCATTCAGGGAGCATTTGGGATACAGCTGCTTCAATTTGTTGTTTCTGTTCGGGAAAGCTATAATCCAAATAGAACCGAAATGAAGCTTTCGGGGCAGCACATTTTTGAATAAATGAGCAAAGCAAATTTAAATCCAACGTTGGTGATAAGGCATATCCACTAATTGCAAAATCATTCAAAGAATTATTGTTGAAAATATTTAAAATATTAATTAATGTTTCATTTGTAATTAATATTTTCACGTATGCACTATTCGGTTTTATGTTACTGAATTGGTTTACAAGAGGTATTTGCTTCAAAATAATATCTAATGGAATGTGATTCCTGGCATCATCAAATACAATACATCGACATAGAAAAACATCTTTAAGGAATTTGGATGAAGTGAGGATTTTAAATTCGTGGAAATTTAAAGGCATGAAACGAAGTGACAATGCCGTAATATCATTATGATAGATTTTAGAACATATCGTAACCAATGATTTTTGAAAACTTCTCTGTGGGTCAATTTTCAAATTTCTAGTAAACCAAAATTTTGCATTGAAATTTTCCAACTTTTGTATTTCATTTTTCATTTTAAAAATTGGCCATATTTCTTCACTAAAATAACCATTATCAACAACAGTAATTCTGGTTTTGGCAAAAAACCATTTACAAGTTTGCTGAAGTTTTTCATAACTTTTAGGATAAATGGGATTATGAGTGATGTAACAAATAATATTTGATGGAATTGAATAACATTGAATTCGAGGAGAATTAAACGAATAATTTGCATAATCCATGATTGTTTTTCACACAAGCAGCAGCAAATAGAAATATAACCAAAATGGATGGATGCTTTTTTTCTATTCTAGGAAATTTTTTACCTCAACGAGATATGACAAACAAAGTGCTCACATGTTGGGTTTTTTCTGGCATATTTTTCTTAATAAATCAATACCACTTTTTGCCTTACACATCCTGTTTATTGAGAAGAGAGATGGGCGGTTGAGTAAAGAAAAAAAATTGAGACAAACAAAACAGCGGTACATACATTTTTACTGCACATCCATAACTCAAATGCAATTGGTGCAAAAAAGTGCTTCTGTGCAAATTTTAAAGGATAATAAAAGCAATAAATATATAAAAAATAAGAAAAAAAAGTTAAGCAAAGGTAAAAAAAATGTTTTTTGTGAAAATTAGGATTGCAAATGGAGGATCAGCGGGCCCATCAGATGCCATTTGTTCAGCTGTTTTTCTGATTTGAATATTGATTGATTTTATGATATTGTTAATTATTGCTGATGTGATATAAGGTTTCAGGTACACTATATTTTCGGTTATCGCAAATCAGTGATGAATAAAAGAATGTTGAAAGCAAAAGAAATAAAAAAAAGAAATTTCAAAAGCAAAATTGATAGTGCAAGAAGTGAAAAAAATTTTTTTTTTAAAAATATTGAAATTTCATTTTTAGAGGAGCAGTGTTTGTGTTTTTTAAAATTACCGCCGCCACCGCCGCCGGGCAAAAATTGAGTTACCGCCGCCGACGCCGCCGCCAGCGGCATCCTTTGATCTGCGGCAAAACTCTTTGAACTTTTTCGATTACCGCCGGCGGGGACACCAAGCTGCCGGCGGTGGCGGCACGAACTGTATAGGAGGTCGTATGACAGTTCTTGGGTTGAAAAAATGGTGCTTTTCAAGATAGCAAGAAATAATAATAAAAGAGAAAATCAGGAAAATTATTGTTAAAGAAAAGATTAAAAGGAAAATATGCGAAAGTAAAAATTAAAATGTTTTTAGATTCTATCCCGTAAATGCAGGATCAAAAAACCAATAAGATTCCCTTTGTGCAGTTGTTGTTTTGAATTAAATACAGGTAACTTGCATATCGATAATGAATAAAGAAATATTAAAGCCCAAAAAATGAAATGAAAAAAATGTAAATGCAGAAGATAGTGCAAGAAAAGTGCATGAAAGCTCGTTTAGCAAAGCATTGAAATTCGATTTAGGGGGATAGACAGTTGTTGCTTGAAAAAATAGGCGGCAAGAAATAATACTGAAATAAAAAATCAGGAAAAAGATTAAAAGGAAAACTGCGAACAAAAAGATAGATTGAAGCAAAAAAAAAGAAAGCTCATCTGGAAAAACCTAAAACAGAATCCTTGAGATCCATTTTGTGCAGTCATTGTTCTGACTGTAATATAGCTTGATTGCAGGATTTTCTTAATCATTGATGATGTGATACAATGTTTCAGGCACATAAATTTTTACGGATATCGCACATCAGTGATGAATAAATAACTATTGAAATGAAAACAAATGAAATAAAGAAAATTGTAAAAGCAGAGGTGACAGTACGAGAAATGAACAAGAAACCCCGTTTAAGCAAAGTTTTAAAATTCGATTTTTAGAGGAGATCGTATGACAGTTGTTGCTTGAAAAAATGGTGCTTTTCAAGAAATAATAATTAATTTGAAAATCAAGAAAAACTAAACATTAAACAAAGGATTAAAAAGGAAAATTGCGAACAGAAGGAAAGATGTAAGCAAAAATAATGAAGAAGAAAAATTTTCTGGAAAAACAGGAAACAGAATCTTTCTAACTGAAAAGAGGTCAAAACAAAATACAAATTATATTCTAATTTATGCGAAGCAGAAGTGCATCATCCAATCGCCATAATAAATGCTTTTTCTGAGTTGTTGTTCGCATTTGAAAAAACCTTTGTCATATTGGCTAAAAAGTGGTCAAATAGATTACAGTAGAAAAAATTCAAGATGTAATTTTTTTGCTAAACAGAGGCCAAATTAGAGGTACAAAATCCATAGTTTTTCTTCGGTAATCTATTTGACCACTTTTTGCCTACTGCCGCAGGAGGGTTTTATCAATGCAGGATATCATTCCTTCAAATACTGTCTGCCATAATCTTTTTACTGATTGTCAGAATGATCATATGCATCAGATGAAGCAGAGTTTATGATGGATTAGGGATGGTGCGGGCGCATGCGCCCGGTCTTTTGCGCCCGGGCGCGCCTGGGCGCAAGGGTTTTTTCTCCTTGTAAAATGTCGGGCGCGCCCGCGCCGGCGCGCCCGAGTTTTTCGGATTTTCGGGCGCGCCCGCATCCCTATGATGGATACCATAAATGGATTTGCTATTGGGCGAAACATAACTTCTCAGTGATCAGTTTAGGTTAGACAATTTTTAACAAGATGAGGAACACTTTCAACCAAAATTTCATCAGAAATAAAATGGATCATTTTTGAAAATAACTAAAATGAAGCAAATATGTTTATGATTTTTCTTGATTCACTTGGAATTCTTTTATATGATTTTTGACAAGGAACAAATTTTGATCTTTTTGAACGTTTTTTAATTCAAAAATAAAACTGACAATTAATGAAAAGAAAAAATTGATAGCTAATTAAACAGAAGAATAAATAAATGTATATCCGTTTTTATAAAATTTTGTTTGTTTGTTTAAAAAACCACGAGTTTTTGATTATTCAAAAACATCGTGTTCAAGAATAATAGAAAAAAGTGTACTTTTGAAAACAAAAAAGAAGACAAACATGTCTTTCGGGTGTCTATTTTATAAATCAGTTAATGATTTGGATTTTGATTTTTTGATTTGTCGCAGGGGTTTTTGAGAACAAAGATATACCTCCATATTAAAAACAAAATAGGACCATCTCAAATATGATAATTGTAGAATTTAAAGAAACCGAAACGTTTCATTTTTTTCCAGCATGTTCATAAATTTATAAATTTAGGATGTGGTCCTAAACTTTAACAGTTCGCAAATGTTTTTCACAAAACGACAAAACATGCTTCCATAAAAATAAAGAACCACCTTTAAAAAATTGCATAAAATGTGTTCTGCAGAAACAAACAATCATGGATTCTGAAGTATGCTTATGTTTACTAATTTATAATGGAAGTTACAAATTAGCAAAGCGTTAAAAATGCCATTTTTGATAAATAATATTTTTTACATCGTATAGTAAAAAAATAATGTCAGAAATGGGAATCTAACGAAATTTCTATCTATAGTTTTTTATTATTTTAAAATTATTTATATTGGTTTGTGAAACTCAGTAATGAGCACGAGTGGACAAAAGTGTCTACTTTAGTGGACAACTCAAAATTCATTTATTTATGAAAAAAATTACTCCATATTAATAACAAACAATTTATAACCCCAAAAAACATAAAATTAACCAAAAATATTTTGTCCACCAAAGTGGACAGATGTCCACTAAAGTAGACACTTTTGTCCCCTCGTGCTTGTAACCCGCGCAGCAGACAAGGTCATGCGCGAGGATAAAGACTGGCAGAAAGCAGTCCAAGTCAGTCAGTGTGCGAGCAAAGGCAGAGCAGTGGTCGGGTGACCACTGCGCTCTCATTTATGTATTGTAGTATTATATCGTATATGCATGTTGGATCTGAATAAATACTAGTTATGACTCCAAGATAGAACCGGGGAAATACAGTACATTACACCCTTACTATATGCTCATTACTGGTGAAACTTTTGATTAATTAGTTTATGTCAAAAAAATACATAAAATTTATATAACAATGATAAATTTAATCAATTCAACAATTTTTAATAATGCAGTAAAAGAAAATAGCAATCCATCCACTGGAATGACAATCAAATCAAATGTTCGTTGATGTGAAATAAGACTTGAGATTTAAAAAACCTCAATAAAAATGCATAAAAAATTCAAAAATAAAACGTGCTTAAAATACGCTAATAATTTTAAATCTCTACTTTTTTTGTCTGACATAAAATTTTCGTACAAAAAATGATATGTTTTTTTTATTTCAAAAACATAGCCTTTTTGTTTACAAAAAATTTTAAGAGAAGCTTAGTTTGCTGCTTTTTTGATGTTGAAAAAAGTTCGCGAATAGAATTTTTAGCAAAAAAATTTTATTATTTGGGTAAACGTTCGTCTTCATCAAGGGGGGTATTTTCACCAAAATAGACATCTTTATATTATTTATTTGTCACAAAAAATTGAATTTGTTGAATCACGAATTTATAAATTTGTTTTTATTTACAAATTCTTGAAAAAATATTTGAATATTTAAAAATTAAAGATCAAAATGAGGCTTTTTGATTCCATATTGCTCTTTTTAATTTATTAGTTAAAATCCCAAAATCTGCAAAACATATTCATCTTTTAAATAAATTTTGCACCTGTTTTTATCAAATTATCATTGGAATATAAAAACATAAAAACCATGTCACTTTTTATAATTATTAAAAGTGTTCTACCGAGCTAACAAAAATAGGCAGAAGACATTAAAATGTGGAAATTTCAAAAGTGCTATTTTATACAGGAACAGTGTTGTTGCGACTCCGACTCCGGAGTCGACTCGGAGTTGGAGTCGGAGTCGATAGGTCGGAGTCGACTCCGGCACAAAATTTTAAAAATTGCTAGAAAAGCTGTTTCTTTTGAATTAAATAGTTGTAAACCATATTTATCGATATTATAAGCATATTAGGTTATTAAAAATAGCTTTTAAATAAGTTTACAAAGGTTTTTCAAAATTATCGAAAAAAATTTGAAAAAAGTCTGAAAATTTTTTTGTAAACAGAAGTTGTTAAAAATCATCAGAAACAGTTAATATGTTAATTAGATTTAATAATTAGTAAGAATCAGCATCAAAAACGCATTTTTACATGTTTTACAAGATTTTTTAGAGTCGGAGTCGACTCCATTGACTCCGACTCCGGAGTCGACTCCAGTGACTCCGACTCCGACTCCGGAGTCGGAGTCGGAGTCGACGAAAAGTAAAAAGCACAACACTGTATCAGGAATTCGTCATTTTATGTTTTTCTTGTCAGTTTGGGAGAACCTTCGAGAATGTGGAAAGCGAAAAAAAAACCATTTTTTAAGCAAGCAAAATTTTTGATGATTTTTTAACCATGACATTTTTTCCAATTTTGTGCTTGACTCACTAATGACTCACCGATTTTAAATTTAAAAAAAAGGTCTTTTGAATATGAAATACTAATTATTTTTGATAAATTTTTATCTCATTTTGCAGTCAATATCAGAGAGTCGAGGAACGTGTTTTTTCTTTTTGCTGATTTATCAGCTACTTTTTGGTGTCACTAAAGAGTCACTATAGATTCACCAAAGCATTTCGATGACTCAATGTCGAATATCAAAAAAAGTAGCTGAAAAATCGACAAAATGAAAAAACACGTCCCTCAACTCTCAGATAATGCCTACTAAATGAGATAAAAATTATTCAAAAATAATAACTGGTTTATATCGAAACGCATTTGGCACAAGTGAGTCAAACACAACACTGACTTTTTTGAAACATTAAATTTGAATATTTAAGAAATGTGATTATATTTTTTTAGATTATAACATTGAGGAATGTTTTAAAGCACTTAAACTCGGTAAATATTTGTATAATTACTAAAACTGATACTTTTAATGATCATTTTTAAAAAGTTTTTATCTTTTCTCGGAATAACCAATTATTAATGAATAATAAAGTAAAAACATCAACAAAAGTTTAAAAACCAAAAATTTGAAAATCGCTATAAAAACATTCAGCAAGAAATATTTTTTATGTGTTGTAAATGTAAATGCATGAATAAAATTCTAATGTTTACGAAATTTTATTGTTCATTTATCTTTCAACATGGATTAAACAAAAAATAGTTCAAACTGTGTGACAAAATTTGCATTAATTCTCCTTCCAGTATACTGAAAAGCGATATTAAAAATATGATCTCTTTTCAAAACAACCTTTTATTTATTAATAAAAAAGTAAAAACCTTAACAAAAGTTTAAAAAAATTTACAAATCCATACAAATAATTTAAGACCCATTTGGCTGTTGATTTTGTTGTGAAAAAGTTTGAACTGAAATTAGCTGAGGTGGACCATGAGCTGATGAAGTTGAAAGTTCAATTGGAATTAGGCCAGTTGTTCCACCTGGTGATGTTGCAGAGATATAATGTTGTTCTGTTGTAGTATCAACATAAATTTCAGTAACTCTTCGAAAATTTGGTGGAAGATAATTTATAATATCATCAACATCTTCTTGCTGTTGTTGTTGTTGCTGTTGAAGATGACTGGGTATTTCTTGTTGTTGTTGATGGGACATTGTACCTACAGCAGCAGGTGTTGCTTCTTGAATTATATATTGTGGTTGTTGTTGAAGTTGATAGCTTTCTATTACATGTGCAGAAGGATGAGATGGTGGTGAAGCATACACTAAACTTTGCTGCCGAAGATCATGATGATTTTCCATACTTTCATCTTGATGACTTGAAGATTGTTCAGATCGAGTTGCTTCTTTGTACCTGAAAAACGATAAGTAATTAGTTAAGATGCTAATATTTTTCAGAAGATGAATAAGAAGTACTAACGAATTCTTACAAAAAGTTTACAAGGGTTACTAAACTAATAATTTTACCATTGATCATTTAGATAATGCGAAGGTAAATACTAGGGTTGTTCATTTTGTTCATTTCCCTCTCCCGGGAGATTTTTTGCGGGAAATGACTCTCATTTTCCGGGAAATGTTACAGTAATATATAACGATTTTACATTAAACATAAAAAATGGGTTAAATATGCAATAAAAACACTAAAAATAGTCAAATATGTCTGAATTTTATATTAAAGAGTCCTTTTGCTGGTCGTTATGCTGTTTTTGGTAAAATATTATTGTAGCTTAGAATATTGTAACTCCGGGAATTTTCCTGCCATTTCCTGGAAAATGAACAACCCTACTAAATACTATTCGACTTCGATCTGGTATTGTTACATAAGGATCTGATCGAGTTATTGTTGTCCCAGATGGAAAGGTTACTGTATAGCCTACAAAGCAGCTTACCAAAAAAAGTATTAAAAACTAATCTCAATTGTCACTGTGTTATATCTTCATTATCCATCCAAAAATTAATTATTTAAGTTGACTTAAACTTACTTCTTTAAAAATGCTCTTAACGGCAACAAATAATTATCGAATCCAAGTGTCTCCATTGAAGCCAACAAATCTTCACCCGTAATAGTTTTTCTCTTCTCAGTATTACATTTTTCTGCAGCTTCTGAAGTAATAAATAGAAAGAATTCTGTAATACATTCTTGAATACATTCTTTTGATTCTTTGGAAAGTTTTGCATGCTCTGGTAAAACTCGTTTCATAATTCGTGAAATATTTGCAATTGGCATAAATCTTTCTTGTTCAAGGATAACTGGATGTCCTGCTGCAGAATTATTGCCACCATTTTGGTGATTTCCATTCATTGATAGTTCTGCTAATTTTGCCGAATCAGCCATTGCTCTTTGGTATTGTGAAATTTGCGACTCTGAAAATGTTGTAATTTCATTGATAAAATTTACATAAATCAAGTAACGCAGATCACAACTTTTTTGAGAAAAAAAAAGGCAGAACACAACTTTTAGAAAAATATATTATTTAAAGTAAAAAAACGAATATAAACTAAAGTATTGCCGGTAGGGAGCATATTAAAAGGTTTAATTATTAGCACAATTACTATTTTGACATTAACGTAGTGTTATTGGGATCATATCAGTATTATACAGCTAAAAAAGCATCTGAAAATCGAAAAAAACCAACAACAATCCCATCCAAACTTTAAAGAAAATTAACATAGTCAAACTATGAACTTTCTTTTCAAGACATTTTTTAGCGGTTGTCCAGAAATCGCGTTTCCAAAGATTCGTTTTGTGTCTAATTTTTAAGGATTTTTTGGTAGTTGAATTTGTTTAAAAACTAATTAAAAGAAATTAAGTCACAAATTAGAGGTAAATCATACCGACGGTGATTTGACTGGGAATAACTTCATTTTGGACAAAATTGTAATGGAATGAAAGGTCCTATTGGAGACGTGTTACAAATATTACCTGTCCCATAAATTTGTGCAGAAGAAGGTAAAGGTCGTTGATTAAAATGAGCCAAAGCTGGACGAACACCTGCAACATTTTGAGTTTTTTGTTGATTACTCTTTGAAGAATTCAATTGATTCGGATTGAGTAATTGTTGGGATGCTGTAAATTGCATAACAGCTGGATCAGGTTTATCATCTTTTTGCTGCCTTGGAAATTCAAATGAACTCTGTAAACAACTAATATAAAAAGCTATTTTAAAAGGGAGGTTTCAACATGCCCCGTCGCTTTTTAAACGAGATCTATCCCATTAAATAGCTCCAGGGCATTTAAGCAAACCCCTGAAATATTGGCGGTTAATTCACTTTTCATATGCAAATTTTCAGAATTGAAGTTCAAAATATATGCGCCAAAAAGTAGTTTTTTAAAAAATAAACGACTGGAGTCGTATATTTTTCAAGCTTCAATTTTACAAATTTGCATATGGAAAGCGCATTCACGGCTAACATTTGGGGTTTTGCACAACTAACCAATGCTGAATAAATTAAAACTTGTTGTTGTTCGTTGATTAAATAATTTTTCAAGCCTTTATTTTTATCCATTGTTACAGTATCTCCATTTTCGACAGCATTCTCATAAGCAGCAATATGAAGGGATAAAGTGCTGCTGCTGGTAATTGTAGCATTAGAAGAATCATTTAACCATCTCTTCTTTTTATTATTCTTTTCAGCTTCAACAAATGCAGAAATGGATTTAAATGGTTTTGGGTGTAAAATATTATTTGATGATGATTTGCTCCAAGAACTTCTTTCATTTTTACCGTCAATAATTTGTGAATCTTTTTTTAATGTTGCTCCAGTTCTTCGATAACTTTTTTATAGCTTAAAGCTTTTAAAGTTTGTCACCCAAAAATTTACATATCTACAGTACATTATTATTTACAACTTGAACCAAGAACACAAACAATATTTTATTTTGAAGAGGACAAAAACGGTTTTGCGGGGGCATTCTTTTAATCTTGTACCGATGGCGGCACAAGATCAAAGGAATTTTATGATTTTGGTGGGGGACTGTGCTCCCAGTTATTCAGCCGACATGCATGAACTATATTTTTCATTGAAATTATTCTGTTTTATTATAAAAGAACTGCAGCAATTATGTGTTTACCAAAGCCTTTGCATTTATTACTGATTGAATTGCTATTTGATTAGACAAGTGATAGATTTAAACATTTATGACTTTGATTTAAGTTGACATTGGAATACTGAGGACTTTTTCCAGTAATCTTTTGAAGAAGGGATTGTTTCTTCAGCGCCAGCACCAACTCATCTCTTGTCGTTGCCATCTAAAAATCTTTATTCACAATACCGTACATTTTCAAGTATAAATCTGTTGCAAAACAAAAATAAATAACGATATTTACAAATTTTATGTTTTTATTAAACCTTTTAAAAAGTTTGTTTTGGAAAATGTTGCGAAAAAAGGGCAAAAAGAACACGTTATTAAACAAGAATGACGCAATATAAGGGATTGTCCAGATCTTACGTAAGCAAAATATCCAAATTTTTGAAATCCACCCATGGCTACCGTAAGGTTTTTTTCTTTGATCTTTGCCGCATTTTATGTGGACAGTAAGATCTCCTCGCCCTTCCATAAAAGTGCTTACGTAAGATCTGGACAATCCCTTAGCATTAGTGAATGACCATTTCGGCAATATAGGTTCTAATAGCCTAAAGGGATATCTCTAAAACTGAAGTGGGATAAACAGGGATAAGCTTAAATCCAAGCAAGCACAGAATTTTCAACATAAAATTCGCAACAAAATTTTAAATTTTTATTCCAAAAAACATAAAAAGGGTAATACTGTTTATAATATTATTTTTGCTAGAAAGATATATAAAAAAATAATCTTTGAAAGGCAGAACAACAACAATAATAAAAATAACTTCAACAACAATATATTTTCTTTTTAATTTTTGCGAATATCACATTTTTCAGGGAATGTACAACCTTGTTGAGTGATGACTTCTCGGGCAGCATAACATCCAGCTTCAACACATTCTTCAATAGATTTTCCTTGAACATATTGTGATACAAATCCACCACAGAAAGCATCCCCAGCACCATTAGTATCAACAATTTGATCTTCAGTAAGCTGCATAACCGGATATACTGTAACCTTTCCATCTTGAGCAATAATAACTGGATCAGGTCCTTGTGTAACAACAACAAGACGAGGTCGAGCAGTATTTGTCTAAAAATATTTTGTATATTACTGTATTAATCCATAAAAGAACACATAATAAATATGTTACATATTACTGTATTAATCCATAAAGGAACACATAATAAATATGCTACATATTACTGTATTAACCCATAAAAGCACATACCTTTTCAAGTTTTGATAATCTTAAAGCAATATCTTGCATATCATTAGTTTTGTAATCCATCTTTTCAGCGTATGCTTTAACTTCTTCTTCATTCCCAAAGAGAACATCAACATATGGAAGGGTAGCATTTACAGTATCAGAATAAAATTGAGATACAAATGGAGCAGAGAGATTAAACATTAACACTTTATCATGTTCAACAGCATGCTTTGCAATTCTGATAATTGCTTCTGGGCAAACAGTAATAAAGAAACCAGTAATATAATAGAATTGAGCTTTTTCAACAGCTTTAATATTTTCAGGTTTATCCAAATGATCAATTGTAAAAGTATTTGCAGCAGCAAGATGAGCAGCAAGGGATCGATGAGTTTTATAGATTAAAGCTGCACAAGTTCCAGTTTTAACAGAATCATTAACTTGATAATGAACATCTACACCAGCTTTGGTTGCTTTTTCACGAAGTTTATTTCCATATTCATCATTACCAATTGCACCAAAGTAAGAAGAGCGTTTGGGTTTGTTTATAATCCATTGAAAAGTACGAAGAACATTTTGTGCAGCTCCACCTGGAATATATTCAACTTCATAGCCTTTGATGAGTTCTTCGAACCTGAAATATGCATGGTTAATTATCGTTTATAAGCAACAAGTTTATCTAGCTATATCTAATCTACAATATCCAAATATCAGTAATATTACCTGTCTATGGCATATACAAATCCTAACAATGGTATTAATCCAAACTTTATCCCGCTTTTAATCTTACTCAATTAAGTCTTAGCTACAGCTGCTAATCCACAATCTTACACTATATAGTTATATCACTTATCCAATGTTCATATAAACCTAAACTACAACATTAATCCCAACTTTATCCTATCTCTTAATCCCCCCAAAACAATTTACATTGGAAGATGTTCATCGTCAGCAAGGATCGCTTTAACTTTTTGTAGATTAGATATAAGCAAAAAGTTAATCTAGGTATATCTAATCTACAATATCCTGATACCATAAATATCACTTGGTAACAGTAAATATAAATCCTAATAATGTTATTAATCCCAACTTTATCAAGTTTTTAATTTCAGTAAAGTTAGTCTCAGCTATAGTTGTTAACCTATATATCCCAAAATCATTAATATAACGTATCCGAGGTCAAAGTAAACATTAACTACTACAACAGTTAACTCTTAATCCCATCCCCAACAATAACTTACATTGGAAGATGTTCATCTTCAGCCAGGATAGCATCATTCTCTTTAAGTCCATGTTTATCAAGGAAATCTTTTCCAACAGTTGCTTGAATATCCAATAATGGATTACACATACCAAGAAGAATTCCTTCAGGAAGTTCACAATCACCATGTGCCATTTTTGATTGATAATGGATATATATAATTGGATTAAGAAGAGAAATAAGCAAATAAAGTAATACCCTTAAAAAGAAATATAAGATGATTAACCTTTTATACAAACAAATACATATGATAAAAATTGAAGGAGTCGAGGAGACTCATAAAAATGTTTGTTTAATCGGATGATACGCGACACCGCAAAGAAGGGAAAAATAACAAAGACAGGAAGGAAAAGGTTATCAGTGATTGAAGGAAATTGATATAATAGAAGAGCAAAGTAGTGTGAAAAAGTATAAAAATATAAAAAGAAAAAGTAAAAGGAAGAAGGAATTACCTAAAAACGCGTCAAATGAACATAGATCGAGTTATACATAACTTATAATTGGAGATGGGTCGATAATAATATAAAAACTAAATCAAAATGATGGTGATGGAAGAGGTATATGTAAAAAATATAAAAGATGGAAAGGTTTGATTAAATCTTCGTCCTCGACATTTTTCAAGCTTGAAGGTCAGCAAAAAATTTTTTGGAGGAAAAAAAAACCGGCAAAAAGAAAGACAGTTTTCGCAGCACGAAAAAGAGCTCGCATGTTGCAGCAAAGTTATCGCAAAAAGTAAAACTGCAAAAAATTTTCAACTCTGATTTTGTTCAATTTTTTAGACTAATTTAAATTAAATTAAATTATTTAAAGGTGTATATTGTTTAAAAAGAAAATAATAAATGATTGAATGTTATGAAACGGGCTTTTAAAATATTAAAAAATGTATTCTATATTCATTGGCATCACCGATAAAATTTAAAATGCTTTTATGCCATCGGTAGTTATCCAATAAACTAAACCTCCTTTGAAGTGTGGAAGCTAAGATTTTTTTAAAAGATTTATAACCAAGGGGGAATTTTTAAAAGATTTATAAAAAAATTCAAAAAGAAGTTTTTTGCTACCAATTTTTTACCAAAAAATCCAGCTACTAAAGAATCAAATGAGAAAAAGATGCAAAAAAATTGTAAAAACGTTGAAGGAAAAAAGATTTTATCTTTCTGATAAAAATATATGTGACATCATCTATCACCAAAAAGACATTTTTCAGCATTTGTAACCCTTTACTTTGTTTGCAAAAAATATAGTAATATGCAAATTTGTAAAACTTTTAAGCGTATCTCTATCATGGAAAATATATTTTATCAAAAAAGTTTCATCCGATTTTTTAGTTAAAAATCTTCTCGAGAAAATATTATTTTCATGGAGGTAATATGCTTTTTAAAAAGTTTTGCAAATTTGCATATTACTATAATTTTTGTAGACAAAAGAAGGGGTTACAAATGCTCAAAAATGGGTTTTTTGGTGATAGACGATGTCACATAGATTTTTATCAGGGAGAGGAAATCTTTTTCGTTTCAACAATTTTTCTATTTTTTTGGTTTTTTGTCCTTTGATTCTTTAACGGCTGAATTTTTGCTCGCAAAACAAACTTTGTCTTTTTTGGCGATTATTTTAATGAACAGTGGTAATAAGAAAGGCTATCACGAATAATTAAAAACTACTTCACCTAAGAGATTTCCCAGATCTGACGTCATCAATTTATGGATGGGGGTCATGAAAAATCTGACGCTCACTTTAAAAGCCGCAACTATCAAAGTATCCCTAAACAATTAAATCTTTAATTTTCCCAGCACCCAAAAAATTATAAACTTAAAAATTACGAATGAACCTTCTTCTTCGATCAAAGATTGTTTCTTTTTTACACGATTCTTTTTTTTGTTAAAAATCAGTCATGGTTTTTTAAAAGCTTAAAACATAGACCACAAATAAAAATAAAAGCAGTAAAAATTTTCAATTTCTATTCAAAATAATTTTATTTATTTACACACACGCGGAAAATTGAAAAAAACGTAAGCAATTTTAATCGGTTTAAATTTTTTTCTTTCATTGCTTTTTTTTATTAAAAAATACACTAAAACAAAAGCTTTCCCATGATTTTTTCTCATCCTCCGAAGCTCTGAAAAGAAGAAAAAATAAAATGTTTGGGACAAGTCACTTAATTTTATGCTAATGGAAAAACTAAAAAGTGTATTATTTAAAGAGACACAAAAAGTTTGAGTACTAAAAATTTCGCCAGTACAGTTGGAAAATAGTTGCAACAAAAGATTAGAGTTAAATAAATGTTGCAAATTTGTTTTATATTATTACTAATTTTATCAAATCGGATATGTTCATTTGATAAAATTAGTAATAATACAAAACAAATTTGCAGCATATATTAAACTCAATTTTTTTGTTGCAACCTATTTGCAGTTTAACTAACAACAGAAGGCATCAACATGTAACGCCGTTTTTTGAACAAGACCTATTCCGTTAGATAGCCCTAGGGCAGTTATGCATAACCCCAAACTATTTCCGGTGAATGGCCTTTTATTATGCAAATTTGTTTAATTGAAGTTTGAAAAATCCACGACCCCAGGGTCGATGATTTTTCGAAAACCCCTGTTTCACACACATTTAGCAAACTTTATTTTCAAAAATTTGCATAACGGTAGCGCATTCACCGGAAATATTTTGGGGTTATGCAAAACTGCCCTGGAGCTATCTCATGGGATAGGTCTTGTTCAAAAAGCGGCGGGACAGGTTGATACCTTCCCTTTTAAGCAATTTGTTCTTTAATAAAATAAATAAAACATTTGGGACAACAACTTCTGTTAAAACAAAAAAAATGGAAAAAAGAAAGAAAAAATTGAACAAGAAATTTCCGTTTTGGGGAAAAAGATAGAAAAAAAAGATGAAACCTAATAATACAAAAAAATTGGCCTAATCTATCATATTTTTTATTTTCAATTGTTTGAAACAATTAAATGTCAGACAGTTTCTTCTTTTTCATCATCATTTTTTTCTAATAAAAAAGAGTAATAAAAAATCTATGATGATTATTGTTGGGGGAAAGATTGCAACAGTCTGAAAATTTCATTTATTTTCATCGACAAATAAAATACGCATAAAAAAAGGAAGAGTAATAAAAAAAAATAGATTGATTTTGAACTTTGACTGATTTTTGGTGTTTCTCTTTTCTGTCTCAATTTTTTTTGGGACTTTTTTTTCTCATTCGAGCAGGTATTTTTTTTCTTTTTTTGATTCACGAAAAATATGATAAATGTGTGGTTTGGAGTATAACCACTCAAAATAGACAAAAATAAGGAAAAGAAAAAAATCAAAAAAAGGAACACAAAAGGGCAGGCAATACACAACAAATATTTCTTTTGTGATAACATAAATTTTTGAGAGGGTTTATTTTAAGCTTATTAGGAGATGAAAGAAAATGTCAATCAAAATATTTTCAAGTAAATACCAAATTGTCCCAAAAACGGTGAATTAAAGGTTCAAAAGCTGTCTTTGAATATTTGAGAAGTTATTTAAAATCAAAATTACTGAAAAAAATTACTTAATCGGTTTTTTCATAAGTAATGTCTTCTTTTTTACTCTGTAAACCAAAAAACAAGAAATAAAAATACATTGCTTATGGAATACTAAAACGGTATAAAAAATCCTATGGTACATTTAATATTCGTTTAATATCATCACCATTCAAAAAAATGATTCCTCATTTTAAAAAATTTATTTGATGAGTTCTTTTGGACTTTTTTAAAGTTGATCAAGATCTTAAAACAACAATTAAACAATCATTCTCTTCGTCAAAATTATTTCCTTTGATCTTCACCGCATTTATGGTCATTGTTAGATTTTATTTTAGCTTATCCCGTTCTGATCCTGAACTTTACTGACTTTTTTTCAGTACAATCCCGTTTTCGAAATCCAAAATATTTCTGTTATTTTTGATCTACAAAAATACTTTATCCCAAGAAAAAACCAGAACCTCCTTAAAGTCATCCCTATAAAATGCTATCAGAAAAAATGATATTAATAATCAAAATGAATCATCTGGAAATATATTTTTGCTTTAATTTTTTATTAAAGAATTGTAAAATATCAATTTTACGATTCTTTTTTTCTCATGATAAACTTTGAATATTTAATTTTAAAAAAAAAAGGTAAAGTTGCTTTAATGAAACAAAAAAATAATGGAATGATTTTAAGTTTATTTTAAATATTAAAATCTTATGATGGCTCTGTCAATGTCTTTAATAGATCATGTGCAATGGATAAAAACACCATTTAAAAATTTATGACACTAAAAGTTTTTATTCATCCAGAAATAAAAATTTTACCTAATGACTTTTTTATCAGAAATGGTGAATACATTATACTTTTCGGTGATAACTGGAAAAAGCACATGATAAAAAAATTTTTATTAATTCGAACATTCCAAATCAGAAATTGGGATCTTTTCGAAACTTTCAATCGCCTTACTTAATTATCATATTTTGGCATTTTGGCTTACTCCCACCAGATCTTCAAAACCTGTTGACGTCTGATCGGGACAACTGCTTATGCAAAAATATATCTGTTATTTGTAACCTCCCTAGATTAATGATTCCAAAGATGAAGAAAAAATAGACCCACCAATAAGTCATGATGACTTAGTCATCCCTCAAACATGCTTTTAAAAAAATGTTACGAAAAATCAAGAATGAATCATTTTTTTGCTTCCAATTTAGTTTTCTTTTTCAATACAACTTCTTAAAAAAAAAAAGCCTGGGAACGCTGCTTTAATGGAACAAAAAGTAATGGATAATTTTTAGCTTATGGTTTGTTAACCTTTTTGTGGTGGGGTAGCAGTTCATTTATAAACTTGCATTGATCCAGAAATCAAAACAATAAAATTTTAAGACATTTAAACTTTTCACTAATTTAAAACCAAAAAATTTAAATTTTGCAATAATGACTTACAATAATTTTTTTAGGAAACGGAGAATACCCAAAAAAATTATTATCCTTTTAGGAGTAAATATGGTCTTTTTTGGAGTAAATGTAAGTCCATGTTAAACAGGTACAAAAAATGGACACTCCAAAACGAAAAAATGACGATATTTAGGCCTAAAAGGAGTAAATATTGTCCTATTTTTAGGAGTATTTGGCAGACTTTTTTTCAGTGTAAAAATCAAAATGAATTATTTGCAAAAAAATATTTGCTGTCAATTTTGTTTCTTTTTTGCTCAAAACGCAATTTTACAATTTTTTTCTCTCTTGAAAAACTTTGAATATTTAATTTAAAATTTATAAAAAAATTGCTTTAAAAGAAATCATTTACTGCTTTCTTTTATTGATTTCACAAGAAAGTTCGAAAAAAAGGCAGCGAATGATAAATCTCCGTTAAAGACAAAATAATGGATTCATTTATTTATTAAATTTTTGCCAAAATTGATGTAACCCCGATCTAATGCAAACAAAACTTTATTAAAATTTGGTCAAAGAAGGAAAAGTATGAAGCCATTAAAAATTTTAAAGAACAGAACTTTTCACGAATTCAAAAATAAGAATTGCTTTTTTACGTAATGATGGTGTACAGTAATTGTTTTTTGCCAAAAACTATTGATACAGTATACTTAGAATTACACTGAAAAACACGTGATAAATAAATGTTTTTTTAATAAAGATTGTCAGGATCTGACGTCGGTTTTTTTGATAATTCAAATTTAGTCACCTTCTTTAGTTTTTTCTTTTGATTTTTGCCGCTTTTAAGATGAGCATCAGATTAGCATAACAGCGGGCCGGACTTTCATTTTTAGGGATTTAGAAAAAAATCGCAAAGGGAGAAAATTCACCAAAAACAAAAAATTAAGCCTCCAAAAAAGTCGGCCCAGTGCCATGTCTAGCCTCAGATTTTGGCTCACAATCTCTTTACTAGAAGATCCTTCAAACCTTAAAACCCTCAACATCAGATCTGGATAGTCGCGTTAATTCTCATTAATCAAAAAAATAATGAAAGAAGACCATTTTTAATCAGAAGAGTACTGTACTTTTAATGTTAAAACTAACAAAAATTACTACTAACAAAATAAACGAGTTTATTCGTTTTTAAAATTTTTTACAATTACATTTCAAAGCAGCAATAAACATTCTTTTAAAAAAAGCACAAAGAACAACAATTTTTTTCAATACCAAGAAGCAGCAGCAATAAAAAAACGACAAAAAGCAGCAATTTAAAAAAATTTCATGTTTGTTTTAGAAAAAATCGTTTGACAAAAATAACTTTCATTGTTAAAAAAAGTTCTTTTTGATAGTTTTAAAAATCTCTTTTTGATCTTTATTAAAGTTCAAAGGTTTTAAAAAAAGTAAAAACTTGTTTAAAAAAGAGCAAAGAGCAAGAATTTTTCAAACAAGTAAAAAATTTGCATATAATTTGAAAGAAATGTTTTTTGTGTTGCAGTTGCAAATTTGTGGGCTTTATGCAAATTTTACAAACCTTAAAACTTTTGTTTCTTGCAGTGTATTAGTGAAATTTTCATGTTAGCTCTAAAAATTTGAATAAAAATGATAAATTTGCATAAATTGAAAACATTGCTTTTTATATATTCTAAAATTGTAGATTTTATGCAAATTAAGCATTTTTATGAAACTGTTTATTTTATATTTTTTGCACTTTATAAGCAATTTCAAAACATGTAAGCATTAAAAATTTGCATAAAATTACAAAAGAACTTTAAGCAGATGCATTTTTATTAGTTTTTGCAAGTTTTTGTTGAAGTTGAAGATTGTGATGAAGTTCAGGTTGAATGTCACAAACAAGATTTAAAAGTCGATCAAGAACAATGTCACGATTTTCGGCGACATGTTGTTCCATGTCTCGGAGTTCCTTCTCAATTTCGGCATCAATAATTTTTTGGGTTTCATCACGATTTCCGTGATTTTCTCGTTCATATTGAGCAAATTTTCCTTCAAGTTCCTGAAAATGTTAGGTAAAAATAGTTGGAATAGATTTGATTAAAATGAAGAAAACTTTGAAAGCTCATAAACACAGAAAAAAACGTAACATAAGACTACTCAAAAAATTACGACAACAAATTTAGAAGGCATCTTAACGACAGGTAGGGTTCATAATTGAATTCAGCACAAGGTTATAGAGAAGGGGATGGAAATGAGAAAAAGGGGGCAGTGTTCCTCTCCTCCTCAAATCTAAGAATATCCTTTGATCTTTTGCCGCAAGCAGTCAAAGATCAACAGTGTGCCCCAAGGCCGTAGTGAAAAAAAATTTTGAATGGCGCGTTTGCGGTTTGGGAAAAAGCACACATTTGCCTTTAAATGGCGCAAAATCAAAAACTTTTCAGGCCTCCACCCTACCTCCTTTTTTTAAGACCTTGCTATGTCCCTTCCAAAAGGAAAATTTCCACCTTAAATTCTTGCCTCCTTATCAGTTTTCTTACTTCAAAAATGACAAAATTGAATCAATTTGAATTTTTTTGACTTTTTTCAAAAAAATTAAATTTGACTTTTAAAATGAGAATAAATATTTCTAGCTTTAAAAATCTAGACAAGGTATGCTCTTTTTTGAAAAGCGCAATCAGTTTTTTACCTCCCCCTCATTCAAATGTTGGAAAACAGCAAAGAACAAAAAAAAGTGTTACTAGTGTTATTTTTTTAGCAAACAATGAATCATTGAAAAAAAATTTTTGCTCTCGTTTTTTCCGTTTTTTTGTTTCTTCGAAATTAAAATTACTTTTTGAATATTTTATAAAATTTATGAACAAAATTGTCTAACAAATAAAGGGGGTTTCAGAGATAATGAGAGTATTATACTGTAAATCAACCAATTGTTATTGAATGTTTAAATCATAATTTAAAAAAATCAAAAAGTTTGAACATAAAAAAATTATCAAGAACATTTTTTTTCGGTTTAAAAAATTCTAAAAATTAAAAGTTCATTAATTATTTTAAATGTAATAACGGTTTCAAATTATTTGGCTAATACTGTAAATGATTATTATCAAACTCTAAAAATACATACATTTCTACACTGCTTTGACACTAAATTATAGTAAAAGCAAATAAGACTAATACCAAGAATTTGCATAAAATAAGTACTATAAATTATTAGTTATGTTGACTCTCCGAATTTTAAAAAGAGGTTGTTTTTCAATTTCAAGTATAAACAAAAAACAAAATTCTGACCTCGTAGCAGGGAATCCCTCGAGGCATTAAAATCTAGCGTAACACTTTTTTTCCCAAAGGTTCGAGGAATGATAAAGCACTGGAGAACAAAAAAAATTGTTAGTCTTTTAGCAAAAAATGAATCATGGGAAAAAGTGTTGCTCTCTAATTTTTTCCATTTTTTTCGCACTTGAAAACTACTCTTTTTAAATATTTAATAAAATTTTGACCAAAATTATCGAACACATTAAGGCGGTTACAGAGATGTTGACACGATTAAAATGTAAATCAACCGGTTGTCATTTTTGGCCCCAGGACGACCCGAAGGGGAGTCTGGGGCAATTTGGGTTCACTTCCCCAACTGCCACAGACCCGAAAACGTAAAACCCCTACTTTTCGGCTTCTCCTTCACTTTTTTACTTTTTTTAAGTTTGGACTACCTTTCCGGGCGTCCATTAATGTCGAAAAATAAAAAAAAAATTAAAAAAATTGGACCAGTATAACGTCGTTTAGAAAGTTTTGTCACAAGAAATTATGCTGATGTCTCTTCGTTGGTTTGCGTGTAAGTCCAAAAAATTCATTTTTTTTTCGTGGTGAGAGTTTTTTTCTCGCGCAAAAGAATGTTTTTGATTTCTTTTTTTGTTGCTGAGATTTAAAAAAGCTTTTTTTGTTTATCGTTAAAATTAATAATAAAAATAATTATTCAATCGCATTTTTTGACCCGGGCCATAAAATGTCCGGCCCAAAAAAAGTTTTAAGTCCCGCAAAATTTTTTTGAATTTTTTAAAAGTGAAATTTTTTTCTTTTTTTGCAAATTTGACAATGTGTAAAACGTTGGGTTCACATTTTATGGACCGGGTCAGGAAAAATCCGGCCCGCAAAAAATTAAAATTTGCCCGGTAATTTTTACATTATTTTTATTGTTCCCTTTAATTATTTTAAAATAAATTTAGTTTAAATAGCCCGAAGTAAAATCGGCCGGGTTGCATTTGTGGCCCATAGCACTAATTATACATTTTTGAATGCTGAACATAAATCTAGCAAAAAAGTTATTTTTTTATGTAAAGAAAGTTGACGATGTGTTTTTTAATATTCCAAAACTATTTTTTATTTCATTTTGTCCGCGGTTGTAAAAATACTTATACCCACAATGTTTTCTTTGCAAGTAAATATGAAATACTTTCTAATTTTGTTAGCTATGAATTATAATTATGTAAATTATTATTTGTTGTTCAATTCTACGTAATATATAAATTTACGCTGTAGCTCACAG
The DNA here is from genome assembly GCA_024447195.1 of Panagrolaimus sp. LJ2414. NCBI lineage: Eukaryota > Metazoa > Nematoda > Chromadorea > Rhabditida > Panagrolaimidae > Panagrolaimus > Panagrolaimus sp. LJ2414. The sequence goes on along the minus strand of JAMRXY010000009.1, from coordinate 277,886 downwards.
CTCAGACAAGCTTTTAAACGCTCAGCCTCTTTTTTCTTTCCATTACGCGGCTTTATGAGCTTATCTTAGACCTAAGATTTTATCTCAGACTTTATCTAAGACATTATTTCAGACTTTATCTCAGTTTTATATAACAAGCTGTGGTTTATACCAACTTAGTCACTATTTTCACAAGAGAATTCGTGGCGCTTTTTAAAAATTTAAAGAGCGACCAAAATGAGTCATTAAAAAAAGGGTATTAATACTGAGCATTATTGTTAACTATATATCAAAGATATCAATAAAAGTCGGGAAATCGTACAAAAAACTTGCACATATACAAAACTTATTTAATTTGGGCTGGAGTCAATAAAAGCAGTGAAATCAAAAACTCTGATGCCAATAAAAGTAGGGAAATCAAATGAGAAATTCAACAAATTTTCTAAATTTCAAAAACAGGCAATTTTAAAAAAGCAATTTAGAAAATTTGTTGAATTTCTCATTTGATTTCCCTACTTTTATTGGCATCAGAGTTTTTGATTTCACTGCTTTTATTGACTCCAGCCCAAATTAAATAAGTTTTGTATATGTGCAAGTTTTTTGTACGATTTTGTCAATTGTGATTTCGGTGAAAGCACAATAAAAAAGTTCATACACAAAAAAATTTAACAAGAACGAAATTTTATTGCTTTCTGATCCAAAAAAGTTGATTGAAACATTAATTAATTTGGATGTAAAAAAACAGTTACAAATGAAAATATAATATTTAACTAAATTTCAAAATTTTGATTTCTGATTTATGGGTAAAGTTAAAATAAGTGAATAAATTTGGCAAAGTTAAAAAAGTAGAATTTCTCAAAAGTTGTAAGTCACGACACTCAATCCCTCAGGGCAATAAAATGTTGGTCTTTTTCTCCTAAAAATTAAAACAAGGATGATGAATTACTAAAAAACAAAAAGTTGCTATTTTTAAACAAAATATGAATCATTGAAAGAAATTGTTTTTCTCCCCATTTTTCATTTTTAGTTTCTTTTTTTCACTTGAAAATTGCTCTTTTAAATATTTAATAAAATTTTTAACAAAATTACCAATCAGATGAAAAAGATTTACTGACATGATGACAATATTAAGTAGCTAATTAATTAATTTGCGATTATTGATTGGATGCACATGTGGGAAAATGCACCAATACTAAAATCTCAATTATAAAATATCTATCAAAGCTTTTTCCTATCTTACGGTGGAAGAGACAGTCTTCACATTAATAAATAAAGGACATGACATCACACATTTTATGGATGGATGGGGTAAAGCCAAATGTGACGCTTCAGCTTCAAAGCGGCAAAGATCAAAGCAAAAATAGTGACGGTATAAGGGGAGTTCAGAATTTTGGATTTTCTCGTGACTTCACGCCTGGGCAATCCCTACGGACAAAGAAACAGTTTTATATCAATTAAAATAACTACTGTATTAAATTTTTAGCTTTCTTTCTACAAAATATAAGCTACATTTTAGTAGCGTTGGCGAATCTAATGTTAAAAAACTTTTTTTTTAAATTTCTTGTAAAACTGAAAAAATTAAATTTTGATGGAGTACTAAATCCCCGGAGGCTTTATAAAATCACACATGCCGCTGGGCTTTTTCTTTCTACCAATTACACTAAAGAACAAAAAAAGTGTTGCTAATTTAAAACAGAAATTAATCATCCAAAAAAAAGCGTTGCTCTCGGTCTTTTTCATTCTTTTAAGTTTTTTTCACACTTGAAAATTGCTATTTTAAATATTTAATAAAATTTTTAACAAAAATATCTGACAAATTAAGAGCATTTTCAGGCTTTTAATTTGGAAGATGATGACAACATTAAGTAGCTAATTTGATCGTGTTTGCACTTTTGGTCTCTATCCGAAACCAGCTTTTGGAGCATGAAGCATTTAAAAATTCAACTAAAGGGGTTACGGTAATGATTTTTAAATTCAATTTAAATTTAAAGGAGGAAATCCATTGTGAATAAATTTTTTTAAAAAAAATCAGGGATTCATTGGAGCTGCTTTTTTTTATTTATTTTTTGCAACGCAGTGAAGAAAAAAACAAGCTCAAATGAAGGTGCTTTCGCTTCGAGAAATGCAATCGAAGTTGTGTGTAAAAAGTTTATTCACGATGGGTCTCTTCCTTTAAATAAATTCAAAAATAAATAGAACTTCTTTTGGTAGAAGGTGATGATTAAATATTTTATTTTTTTTTTGAGATTTTACAACGAAAATGAATTTGTTATCAAAACCACGAACTTTTGGTTCATCCAACACAAACCTAAATATATAAAAGCTTTATGATCAGAGATTATAAAGCTTTTATATATTTATAATATATACGTTACTGTCAGACCCTGTTTAATCATTCGAATAAAAAAAACTGCTCACCCTTTTCAACACACTTAATTCTTCATTTGCTTCATCTCGAGCTTGCTTCAAACGTTGTGTTCGATGCTTCTTTGCTTCATTGATCTTTTCAAGAGCTTTCTTTTCAGCTTTAATCAATTGATGAATTCCACGTGCTTGAGCGCCAGACATTTTTACAATTCCTTTCTCTTTTTTCTTTTCTTTGAAAAAAGATGCTGCTGCTGAAACCACTTCAATTAACAAGAAAACATACACAAAAAATAATATTAACAGTTACTAATACTTGGCCTTTGACTACTTTTTTTCAGTTTACTACAGGTAAAAAGGCAAAAGTCAAAAATTTGATATAAAAAGTTTTTTTAACAGTTTTGTTGAAACAAAAAAACGTTTTATCGGGAAAAACTAAAAATCAAATGGTTTTTTTTATTGAAAGAGCAGTTTATAAATTTTGGCCTTAATCATAGTGTTTTTGCATTTTTAATTTTTCTGGAAGAGAAAATATAACGGAAACAACTTTGGAGAAAAAGTGAAAAATGAATCGGATTAGCAACAAAAAGGGGAAGAAATAGGGTTTTGCATTTCCCTCTCCCGAAAAAATTCCCAGGAGATTTCCTGATTTTTTATGTTTTTACATTAAACATATCAAATGTGATAAACATGAATTAATAACACTGTAAATAATCAAAAATGATTAATTTTTGACTATTTAACAGTCCTTTTGTAGGTTTTAAAGCTAATTTTGGTAAAATATATCTGTAACTTTGAATACTGTAACTCCGGATAATGGCAGGAAATTTCCCGGGAAATGAACAACCCTAAGAAGAAGTAACAATTGTATGTAGAATGCGTTATAAACTAAAAATCAACAATACAGTAATCTTCAATGTGGAAATTAAGAAAAAATGTTAAAAATGGATACTGTAGAAATAGCTAACTTTCTTATCGATAAATACAAATTCGACTATAAAAAAGTGGATTGTTTAAGGGCTGTTTAGCTGTTCACTGGGTTGATGGGGGACCATTTTCGAGTCACGTGACATCTCGACAGCCTTTTAACTTACATGACTTTCAGTTGGTTATCATCATTTAAAAATGTCTAAATTAAATTCAATGAATTATCCCATCCGATCATAAACAGTGTTTAGAGATGTCAAAGGAAATCTTGTTTCGTTTTTTGCCTTATATGAAAGAGAATTAGCTTTTGCTTCAAATAGAATTTTGTGCTAAAAATCTAAATGAACCAATAAATATGATATGTTTTAAATATTTAAAAACAGTCATAAAAAATAATGAAAATGAAAAATTTGAAGGAATTTTTTGGAAAAAAAAACAAAAATCAATGCAAAAGTGATTCATTTCCAAATGTGTTAGGTGTTTTTCAAGACTGGTTTTTTGTATTGGAATTGAACATAGATCAATTGATTCAAGCACCTGGCAGGAACTTTTGCAGGGTAGAGCATTAAGGCAAATCTTTTGATCATTGACTGCCATCGGCACAAAATCAAAGGTGTGCCCCCCTCAAAAAGGTTTCTGTCCTCTTCAAATGCTGCAAACCTTATTGAAAGTAAATAACTCGAATTTCCTAAACACTAGATTTATCATAGATAAAAGATAATTTTTTTGATAAATGTTATGTACCCACGTACATAACAAATTAAATATGTCGTAGAGTGAAAAAGGCAGACATTTGATTATTTAAAAGTATCAAAGGAGGCGGAACCTTTGATACTTTTTTATTTCTCTTTCGTTTTTTTTCGTTGAATTTCCTTGACGCTCGGGGTCTTTTTCTTTAGTTCTTTTGCCTGATCGTCAGGAAAATTCAAACGACAAAAACGTAAAAACAAAAAAGTACCAAAGGTTCCGCTCCCATTAATTACCTTTCAGTTTTATATGAATTTCCATTTTATGTTTTTAATTATCACTTATCACGTTATTTTCTTTCTAGCTGAAAAAATATCTGTTTTCAGTGATTCATTTAAGACATTTTAATAAAAAATGTATAATTTCGGAAACTTATTTCCATATAAACATTTAATAATTTCCCATTAAGGCACAGTTCAATCTTCTTCATAATTGTTTTATGATGATTTTTTATTTCAAAAAAAGATCTAAAATATTCAAATAAATTTCATGCAAACGAAAAACAGGATTTGGCTATTATAAAAATTGTTCAAGAGACATTATTTGACGCAGAAAAAATGATTCATTTTGTCGAAAGAAATTTTTGATTGAAAAAGGGAAATAAAAAACCAAAAAGCAAAATATATTTATATATATTTATTTTTATTTAAAAAAAATTGAAACAGCAGTTGCTGTGTTTCATTTGTCCATAAACCTTTCGAATTTGTTTCTTTTCAAAAGATAAATCATAGTTTTGTCTAGAGCGCCAAGAAAAAGGGTTTTTTCATGTATGTCTTTTTGAATATTTCAACAGTGTTCTTATAAAAGTAATTTTTGTTGTAGTCTGACAAAAATTTCTGAATAATGTTTTTTTATTGTGATTAATGTGATTTTTAGTTCATAATGCATAATAGTGTCGAAGTTATGCAATCATTATTTAAAAAAATTTATCATGGATATATTATATGATACATACAAATAATAGGAATTTTTTAAATGCATATGGACACTAAATAATTATATAACCAAAATATTTTAAATTACAGTATAAAAAGAATTCTGAAAAGTTTAAAGTGGATGTGCCCCTTTTATGGAACCCAGCATTAAGCTCAGGCTTAAAAAAATTAATAGTTTGACGACAGAAAGCAAATTCACGTCACAGAAATTATAATAAAATCAATAAAATATTCAGTAGTTGACGGTATAAATAGGAACCACATTAATGTGGCTGATTTGCCCAAGAAAATAAATTTATTTTCTGTTGGGGATAGTTTCGTATTTTAAATTGTTTGGCATTATGTCACTCAATCTTTATTGTCTTCTCTCTCCTATCTTGCTCTCTCCTATTTTTTGTCTTGTCATCTTTTTCTTTCTATACTTTGTCGTAACCGCAGCCTTACCGAGCAGGTGCGTGACTTGATAGCTGTACTAATAAATTAACCTTTAATTAACCGTGTTGGCTTTTCCCTCATCTTTAACTTTATCAAACATAAACAAAAGAGCTTTTGTTTATAAACATCGCCTTGTCTTCATTTTGCTCGATTTTTTCAGAAAGTGAGTTTTATAACAGTGGTGACGAGTGAGTGTTCGATTAGAACCTGCTAAATATTCCCTCTTCAATTGGATCGATTTTTGTTCGAGCAGAACGCAAAAATCATCTGAAAATTGGAAAAAGCTTTGTTCGAGTAGAACTTTAAAGGGAATCTGGAATTGGGAGAGTTCTCCAACAATATTCATTGCAGTTTTTCTTTGGTGAATCTAATAATTCGAGGAGTTCCTCAGAGAATTATCAGCAGATTCGAGCAGAAGATAAGCAATGTCAACAAATCCATCAATTGTGTTTCCTCCTCCAGCTTACAATCGTAAAAGCCGATTTGATGTTTGGCAGCAGCAATTTCAAAGAAGCAGAATCAAGTTGAAGAATATTCGGATGATGAACCTGAAAGAGATCTAGAAAGATCAACTAATGGGTATTTGAATGGACTATATGGAGTTCTTTCAATCTCTTCAAGGCATGAATAAGATCATCCTCCATTCGAAGTTGCAGCAAAACTCAATGGAACTACCGTAACGTTTCAACATGATAGTGGAGCAGCAGTCTCCGTGTTTTTTCTACACATTTTTACAGCAAAAATGAAGTTAATGTGTTATTTTGTAGCATAAAAAATTTTCCCAAACTTAAAGCGAAATATTCACCTCATTTTTACCCTTTAAATACCGTATCACTGTATTTTTGTTTTATATCAAAGAAAATTTTCTACACATTTTTACAGCAAAAATGAAGTTAATGTGTTATTTTGTAGCATAAAAAATTTTCCCAAACTTAAAGCGAAATATTCACCTCATTTTTACCCTTTAAATACCGTATCACTGTATTTTTGTTTTATATCAAAGAAAATTTTCTACACATTTTTACAGCAAAAATGAAGTTAATGTGTTATTTTGTAGCATAAAAAATTTTCCCAAACTTAAAGCAAAATATTCACCTCATTTTAACCCTTTAAATACCGTATCACTGTATTTTTGTTTTACATCAAAGAAAATTTTCTACACATTTTTACAGCAAAAATGAAGTTAATGTGTTATTTTGTAGCATAAAAAATTTTCCCAAACTTAAAGCGAAATATTCACCTCATTTTTACCCTTTAAATACCGTATCACTGTATTTTTGTTTTATATCAAAGAAAATTTTCTACACATTTTTACAGCAAAAATGAAGTTAATGTGTTATTTTGTAGCATCAAAAATTTTCCCAAACTTAAAGCGAAATACTCACCTCATTTTAACCCTTTAAATACCGTATCACTGTATTTTTGTTTTACATCAAAGAAAATTTTCTACACATTTTTACAGCAAAAATGAAGTTAATGTGTTATTTTGTAGCATAAAAAATTTTCCCAAACTTCAAGCGAAATATTCACCTCATTTTAACCCTTTAAATACCGTATCACTGTATTTTTGTTTTACATCAAAGAATGACTCTTTTTTCCCCAGAAAAAAAAGAGTCCTTATAAAAGTCAAATTACTGTATTAAACTTATTAAACTTATTTATATACACACATATATATATATATATAATACTGTTTAAAAAAAGAAGTAAACAATGTTAAAAATTATAAAAGATTGTATTGTTTACCGTATTATCAATATAACTTATAAAAATTTTGGATTAATTTTATTATAGATAATTTTTGATAATTCATAAGAATAAACACAGACCGCATGAAAAGAAAACATTATTTTTTAATCTTATAAAGGTTGTAAAAAGCTACTATGACGTAAAAATCATAACAATAAATAAAGAACGGGAACCATAAACAAATAAAATTTTGATGAAACATAGAAAGGTTGTATATGAAATGAAAATCATAATAATAAAGAAATATATGCACAAATGCAGCATGTTTAAAGGTATTGTCCAAGCTAGAACAAAACTTTTTTATTCTTTTAGATGACGTATCTTAACACGAAAGCAATATGCTCAGGCAGCAACAAAGAAAAAGAAAAGAGAGAGCACTAAAAAAACACATGTTTCACTCGGATGTCCATTGTTTTTCCTGAGCATATTGCTTTTTTTTGTCAAATTGATGCTTCGTTTTACCTCTAAATTGTTGAAAGAGTACTTCGTTGTAGTTACTTAAAGCTTCAATAATTCTATAATCATATGAGAAAATACAATGAATCAAAACAGCAACAGCAACAACTTGACTTGATTTGTGTAAATATATGGATCACAAGAAATTTAACCTGAAATAGCAAATTTAGTATAAAATATATATTAAAACACTTACAAGTAAGCTTGAATAACATTTTTGATTCTATTTTAGCTCTTCAGATCATAATGATTGGTAACAATTAAGGATTTTCTTATATATTTTGATGTTGGAGGTATTGATAGATTTCATTTATTCTGCAGTGATCACATTGAGTTGAATGGAGTTTCTATTGATTGTAAAACATTTAGTTGATCCTAAAAAGATGTTTTACAGTTAGTTTGAGTAAAGACAACAAAGTTTCGTTTAAATAAAATGATGTTGGGGTACTAGGATACAGTATAAAACTTCAAATCCCAATATTTTAGCTTTTCAAAGACCGATTGACATTTTGTTCAACGAATTTAATAATTCGATCATGCTGATCATTTTGCACTCAACAGATAGTAAAAAGTACCGTAAAAAACAAAAGTTACGGCAATATCAAATATATGTCAATTTTTAAAACCCATAAAAACACTTTTCTAGGATAAATCATACATGGTTTTAACGAATTTAGCATGTTTTTTAACCCCAGAAATAAAAAAGATGTAATAAAAGTTAATAGAAAATAAATGCCATCAAAAACAAAATGGTTTGTTTTTTCGAGAAAAAAGTTTTTTGGCAACAAACAAAAACTTTTTTACAGAATTGTATGCAGATGATAACCATCCATTATTTAATGAATGGTTATTTTATCTGAACAATCGTAAAAAATGCAAAGTAACAACACTGACTTCGAAAATTTTAATTAATTTATCGTGACATAATTTAATCAACATTAAATTACATTAAAATGATATCTTTGAAAGTTGTTAGAACCTTGACCCCGATCTTCATTCAATAAAGCTTGAGATAGAGCTTCTGAGCTCCTAACTACCCCAAACCCATAATTATAATTTTCCAAAACCATACCTTTAAGGAATATTAGCACGTCCAAGTGCTTTGATACGCTTTATATGCTACGTTGAATATCAATAAATATTTATTACAGCACCAGCAATAAAAATAATATTACAACACAAATAATTCCAACAGGAAGAATAATAATTTTATAAAAAAAACGAACAACAAAAAGAAGAGAGCAAAGAGCAATTAGGCTCAACGCTTGGCAACCAGTGAGCTTTTTGCCAAGAAGAGAAACAATTTAAAAATAAAACAAAAGTGCGACACGATCACCAAAAATAGAGTAGAGAGGAAAATACAAGAAAAGGTTTTGCAACGAATTTGAGACGGGCGTCAGAAAATAGTAGAGGGAGAGGGATTTCTTCATTGTTCTAACATGCCCCCTCCCCGATGTAAATAGCGTCCTCGCTATTGATGAGTATGACGGGGACGATTGAAGTGAGTTGAGCCACGACTTGATGCATTCATCCATTCATCACCTCTGCGTTTAACACCTCGATCTCGATTGCTTTCTCGAATTGAGCTTGAAGTTCTTTCACCACGATTGAATTCTTTGCCAAAGTTTGAAGTTGCACGAGCAGAGAACATTTCTTGATCATTTGAAGTTGAAAGAGATTTGAGAGAGACTTCGTTGATTAACCGAGCATGAGTTTCTGATGGACGAGAATTTTCAGCAGTTGAATCTTGAAGTTCACGATGCTTCCATTTGTATCCAAGAAGATTGAGATAATCCACAAGTTTACGGGTACCACGTTCAGTAAGAATGCCTTTATGATTGACATATTCGGTCCCATCTTTGTTCGAAGGAGTTGCATTTAACCAATTAATGAGTTTCATTTCATCCAATTCTTTCATTCCAACGAGACGAGAATCCTTTTTAGCAGTTTCTTTGTACCAATTAATAAATTGTTGGCTAACTTCAGGGTGATCAAGATGACGAAAGATAGGTAACATAAAGATGGGGCAGCTGTTGCATTGCTGAAGGGTATCAAGAGTTTGAAGGACGATACCAGTAGCAGCATCAAATTGTGAACCAGGTTCAAAGAAGAGCTTTTCGTTTGGAACATATACAATTTGTTCAATTTTGGATCCAAAGACGACGCGACCACGCAATACAGAGTCATCAGCGAAATGCATTCCCCAGAAATTAGCATTAATGGCATTCTTGATTTTCAAAGCATTTTCAGCTCCAACGACGACGGTATCCATGTTCTTAACATACATAAAATGAGCATTGTTGAGATGAGCAATCATTTCAAGAACAAGATCAATATTTTCCACTTCTTGTCCATCCAAAGACTTCCCGATCATTTCTTTAAAGGCTCTTGCTTGATGTGGACATTTGGTAAGAACGGCGTTCCAAGTACTTTTGAAGACTTCGTTGGTTATCTTTACTTTTTCTGGTCGAGCCAAGATATCATCTGCTTTCTTGAATGCATCTTCTTTTTCCTTTTCAGTCATTTGAGAACATGTAGCAATTGCTACCTTTTCAGCAAGATCACGAGTAGTTAAAGCAGTTTGATCAGCATATTTGGAGTTGGGCAATACAAGTCCAACAGTAAGGCTGCAGCTTTCTTCCGGGCATCCATAAGTTTCAGAGAGCTTTGAACATTCAACTGCCGGTTCACTAAAAACAACAGAGTTAATATTCTGAGCTCTCGTTCTTCTTGATGTTTCCCCTTTTAGAACCTGAGCATCACATTCCTTCCCTTGCCATTTAACAACTTGTGACAAATGAATCTCTTTTAAACTTTCTCCATGCAAGAATTTCACTTTTACATGAGTTTTACCTAATTCAACTACACGAGCAGGTCCTTCCCAGCGTGGAGCAAGCTTAGAAAGAGCATTCTTTGCTCGTTCAGTTGGTAATTCAACAAATACCAAATCACGAAGTTGTAAGGTTGTACTATGTGTACGCTTTCGCGCATCATATTCTTTTGCCATATCTTTACGATATTGTTCAAGCTTTTCACGGATAACTTCCTGAGATGCATACAAGTTTTCCAAAACATCGTGCTTGTAATCTTCGATATCAGTTTGATAACAAGTTGGTTGAGCAGATGGATCGACAGAACTTGGAGTATATGCATCAAAGCCATGCAACAAGAAATGTGGAGTTTCACCGGTAGCTTTATGAGGTACTGTATTATAAGCAAACAAAGCATACGGAAGTACATCACTCCAATCAAATGCAGCATTTATCCGTTTAGCAAGAATTTTCTTCAGAGTTTGGATAAATCTTTCGGATAATCCATTGAATTGTGAATTATAACCAAGGGAAAAAATGCATTCAACACTTGTTAAAGATGTTATGCGATTCATCAGCTTGTTATCAAATTCACGACCCATATCTGAGATTACTTGGCGAGGAAAACGTTGCTCCCGCAAACACCAATTTTCAAGAAAAATCTTCGCAACTTCTTCAGCCGATTTTGAACGTAGAGGATATGCTGAAGCATACTTTGTGAAGTGATCCACAATTACAAGCATATACTTGAATCCTTTCCCACCCAAAGGCATCTCCGCAATATCCATTCCTACAATTTGCATCGGTAAATCAGTTTTGATTGCTTGCAAAGGTGGACGATCTCTTCGATGACTCCCATGAGCAAAGCATTGCATGCATTTTCGAGTCCAACTTTGAATATCCTTTCCCATGTTGTACCAGTAGTATTGGCTGCTTAACATTGTTTTAATTTTTCGAGCACCAAAGTGACCACCAAAAATGCCGCTATGTTTCTCCTCCCAGAGTAAATGACGCTGTTCCAACGGTACAACCTTCAACGTTCGATTACACCTATCAGTTTTTAGCAAAAATCCATCTAGAAGAGTGTAAACAAATCGACCAATTTTAAGTGAACCTTGGCTAACAACTTGCTCGCAAATTTCATGATATTCAGGATCTGCTTTAAGCTGATCAAACCAAGAGAAATCTTTATCCTCAACAGCGAAAACTACGGATTCTAGTACTTCAACATGTTCACCAAGATCTCCATCCGAGTGACAACGACTTAACGCATCTGCAACAACATTGAATTTTCCTTTAACGAATTCAATAGTCAATTCAGGAAACTCTTGAAGTTCAAGCGCCCAACGAATTAATTGCGAAGATAAGTTACTTTTCTTCAACAGTCCAATTAGGGGTTGATGATCCGTTCTTACAATAACTTTGGCACCCATGACAAAAGTTTTCAGCTTTCTCATAGCAACAACAACAGCCAAAGCTTCAAGCTGCGTAATACTGTAATTTCTTTCAGATTCAGAGCAAGCTTTTGAAACATAAAAGAGGGGATGGAAAACACCAGCATTATCTTGTTGAGTTAATACAGCACCAACACCCGTTTTGCACGCATCGGTCCAAATAATGAATGGCTTTGAACCTTCAATTGCAGCTTCATAATCCGGCTGACCAAGAACGGGAGCATTAGCTAGCCTATCCTTTAGCGTATCGAAAGCTTTTTGTTCTTCATCAGTCCAATGAAAGACGACATTCTTTCTTGTAAGAGAGATAAGAGGAGAAGCAACTTTAGCGAAACCTTCGATGAATTTCCTATGATATGATGCCAAGCCAAGAAATTGTCGAACTTGAGATACTGTAGTTGGAACAGGAAATTGTTTAACTTTATCAATCTTATCTTGTCCAACACTAACACCTTCTGCAGAAATGACATGACCCAAATATACAAGCTTATCCTTCGCAACTTCACATTTTTTAGGTTTCAGCTTCAAGTTATACCGTACCAAACGTTGGAGAACTTGTTCAAGGATTTCCAAATGTTCATCTTCTGTTTCAGTGGCAATCAAGATGTCATCCAAAAATTTGAACACCGATGTTCCAACCAAATCACCAAAAACAACTTCCATCATTCGAGAGAAACAAGCTGGAGACGTAGTTAACCCTTGAGGAAGAACCAAAAATTGCCAAAGTTTTCCCAATGCCGAAAATGCAGTTTTATGCTTATCAGAATCAGCCATTGGAATTTGGAAGTAACCCGATACCATATCCAATGCAGTAAAAATCTTTTTGCCTTTGAGACTCATAAGTAAAGCATCTTGATTTGGAAGAGGATAAGCATCTTTACGAGTAACTGCATTCAGTTTACGGTAATCGACGCACATTCGAACTGTTCCATCTTTCTTTCGAACTAACACAAGAGGACTATTCCATTCAGAAGAGCTTTCTTCAATGGCCCTTTGCTTTCTCAGAGTATCCACCAGTTCTTGAACTTCACCTTTCATCGGAATTGGTACTGGTCTTGCAGGTTGCTTAATTGGACGAGAATCACCCGTATCAATTGTATGTTCACAAACAGAAGTACGACCAAATTCATCATCGGTTACAGCAAAAGCTTCATGATACTTCGCAACTAATACTTTCAACCGGGCTTTCCCTTTTGCACTCATTCCAGGAGCATCAAGATTCAACAAATCCTGAAGACGAGCAATTCTTTCTGCTTCATCAGATACCATATTAACATTTGAAGGAGATTGTTGTTCAGCTTCAACATTGGGGAATTCCTGTATCACCTTTGCAGGCCAAGCTTCGGCTACTAATTCACCTTGATCAAATTCTTGTATGACATTGGATAGATTACTGTATCTCATCCAAGCACCGCCGTTACGACTACGAAAGAACCCCGTTTCTAATCCTTCAACCTGAGATTCAAGAAGAATATTACCATTAATTGGTGATTTAACTTTTAAGAATGCAGTAGTTCGTGGAGGAATAACCATTCGATTTGCTACAGTTACATTCCAGCCAACATGGTTGACGAAAGTTGTGTGTTGTGAATCCATAATTTCAGTTTGAAAAACAGTATTACCAACGGGATTACTTTTCAATGCAAGCCGAAGACCTTCAATCCAATGTTCATCATCTTGCAATACATTTGTTCCAATAAGAACATCTTGTTGCAATCCAGCAACGATGAAAAACTTTGCAAGTTTAGGTGGCTTATCACCCCAAGCAACAGGCATACGAAGACAATTAACAACATTCAGAACTTTACCATCAGCACCAACTAATCTTTTATGCAGAAAAGTTTTTGGATCTTCTTGGGTAATTTGGCGAACATCCTTTTTCCTTTGCCTTAAGATTTTTCCAATTGCAGCTTCACTAATAACCGATGCGCAAGCTCCAGAATCAAGCATAGCATTCACCTTCACACTATCAAGCCACACATCCAACAGCGCTTTTTTTCCAAACATCTGCAACTCTTCGGTGGTTTCTTCTTCAACATTATCCACCGGAATTAATCCATTCATTTCCAAGGCACCAATATCCTTTACTTGACGAATACCATGAGAATCACCTTCAGTGCAAGCACTAGCATAATGTCCCGGTTTTGAACATTTGTAACAAACATAAGGCTTACGACTAACATTTTGATTGGAAGAAAAAGGAGGGAAACGTTCAACTTCAGTTCTGCTTGACTGAACAACTACCCGATCTGCATCACGCTGATTACCACCAAAATTCCTTGCATCATTGTATCCGAAAGGTTTACTATTGGAATAACGTTTTTGATAAAAAGATGGACGTCTATTATCATTACCAACATGAGGCTTCGAATCTGATATTTGTTGCTGATCAGCTTTTTTCTTAATGACCAACCCAGCTTCAACTCCTAAGATTAATTCCTTCAACCTGGTATAACCTTGATCAATATGTGGGATAATCGTGGAACCAAAGATTGCATTTGAATCTTCTTGAGTTAGACGAATGAGAATCTTTTTAAGTTCAGCTTCAGCTTGATCTTTTTCATCATTGTACGCTTCGTTGACTTTCCGTTCGACATCTTCAAGTACAATGCGATAAAGCTTATCATCTGCCTTTTTAATTCGATCCAAGGATGTTCGAAGGGTGTATGTTGCAACTTTGCTTTCAGTCCCTAATGCATTTAATAACCCTGCTTTAACTTCAGCATATGATGCACCTTGACAAACAAGTTGATCATGTTTGAATTGCAATGTTGGAACGTAATTACCGAGAATGGTAGCTTTATCTGAATCTGAGTATCCACGTGATTCAACTGCTGGATCAAAGTATCGAAAATACCCTTCCAAATCTATCCGAGTTTTACCAACAAATTTATCTGGCATTGGAATAGGAGTGGATGCTTTTACACCAACTTTAGTTGTATTCCCCATTAATACAGAAGATTGCAACCCACCTTTTGGTTTCGTCACCAGAGGACATTGTGCACGATTCAATATTGAAAGTTGAGAATTTACACGAGAAAGAGATGGCTGAGAAGATTCAGGTTGAATTTGAGTTTCAGTATCAAGTTGAACCTGTAAAAGACGATATTGATTAATAAGTTCAGATACATCTTTCATTCCCAATTCTTTAAGCTTTTTAAGATCTCCCCCACTCAATCCCTGAGGCTTGGAAGCATCCATTTCAAGCTTGAATGAAAGATTATCAATTTCTCGACGTAAATCGTAATTTTCATCTTGAAGTTGACCACGAGCTTGCTTCAAAGCATCGATTGTAACGTTTTTACCATTAAGAACCATCAAAAGCCATCTTGGTTTATCGGTTAAACAATCTTCAACATCATCCATCAGATCATCAGGAATTTGTTGATTCGGCTTGGATAATCGACCAAGCATATCATTTGCAGCATCAACTTTTGCTTTTAATAATGCAAATGTATTATCAGCTTTTTCAACAAAGTTCGTTGCTTGAGATTGAATACTCATAGCAACATTTTCCATCCTTGGTTGTTCAGCAGAAAATTTTTCACCATCAGCGGCAAAAGAATTTTCGTCAGCAGTTTTAAGTGCTTCACCATCAAAATCTTGAGTTTGATCTTCATCATCCGATAAAACTCCAATAAAGATATCTTGATGATCATAAACTGCATCATCATCATACAAATCATATCGAGCAGCAATTCCATTTGCTTTTCCAGCTCCACCAACTTCAGCAACACTTCGATGATGAACATTATTCACTATTTTTTCATCACCATCATTATTCATTAACAATCGGCTGCATTCTTTTCGTTCACGCTGTTCAAACGGGTGAAGGCCCTCCATGTTAGAACCTTGACCCCGATCTTCATTCAATAAAGCTTGAGATAGAGCTTCTGAGCTCCTAACTACCCCAAACCCATAATTATAATTTTCCAAAACCATACCTTTAAGGAATATTAGCACGTCCAAGTGCTTTGATACGCTTTATATGCTACGTTGAATATCAATAAATATTTATTACAGCACCAGCAATAAAAATAATATTACAACACAAATAATTCCAACAGGAAGAATAATAATTTTATAAAAAAAACGAACAACAAAAAGAAGAGAGCAAAGAGCAATTAGGCTCAACGCTTGGCAACCAGTGAGCTTTTTGCCAAGAAGAGAAACAATTTAAAAATAAAACAAAAGTGCGACACGATCACCAAAAATAGAGTAGAGAGGAAAATACAAGAAAAGGTTTTGCAACGAATTTGAGACGGGCGTCAGAAAATAGTAGAGGGAGAGGGATTTCTTCATTGTTCTAACAAAGTTGTGAAACTGATTTAATAAAAATTGCTACAGAAAATGTATAATCTTTATAACAAAATGAGTTTTAAAAAATTGAAAAATGATCACTGCGATCTATTCACATTTTTTACAAAAATTAGACATTAAAAAAAGAAGAAATCGCTAAAACACCTTTTTTATATCGTTCCATTTCATCATTTTTGAGCTAAGAAAGTCACACAGCTGCTAGTCCAAATAGTTTGTTTTTTGTGACTATCAAAAATTTCAGAAGAATACACTTGTATTTTTTCGTAGGGCTTAAAGTAACCTTTTTTATATTGTTTAACACTTTTGCTTTTGAAATATTTTATTTCATTTATCTTTTATTTAAGAATAATAACGATAAATGATGCCTGCAAAACTGTAAAAGAATATCTTAAACCCAAATAATGATAATGATTCTTCAGACTGAACATTTTTAAAAGACTTAAACAAAAAAATTAGTTTCGAAAGAAATATTTCAAAATTTGTTTATATTTGCTGAACAAAGCAAAAAAAGGGAAACAAAATCGCAAAAACACTTTTTTTCTATTCTATTTCGTTGTATCTTTCATCACATTGAATCAAAAAATATGCAGGTGCATTCCAAAAAATATTTTTTGTCGCAGCTTTCGAAGATTTGAAAAAAGAAAATTTAACAATATCTTTGAATACCATGTTTTTTTGAATTTTTGATTTTTAAAATATTTTATTTTCGGGGTGGACATTTTCATTAGGGCGACGCAAGTGATGTTTGTTTAGAAATACGTAAATTGATAATAATAGAACAGCAATTGGATTATCTTTTCTTCATTAAATAATTTCAAACAAAAATAAATTTTTCAAGAACTTTTTATCACACAGAATAGTACTACCATCTTCAATGCAGTAAAAATTGTAAAGGTTAGCGCACTTCAACAATGAAACATTGAAATTGTTATAACACACTATAGCAATACAAAAGATATTTTATATGGTAAAAGATAAATTTGCATAAAAAATAATTAAATACTTTTTATCGGATCAATTATTACCTATCAAATTAAGGACGGCAATGACATTTTATTTCGAAAGGAGCACAAACCATTTCGAGTAGGCATGTCTTTGATCTGGTGCCGATGGCGGTAAAATATCATAGGATTGTTACGATTTCACAAAGGGGCCACGGGCACATGCTTTACTATGCTAATATTTATGTAAGAGTGGAATAGATTTAACAAAATGTTAAAAGTTGGAATTTTAAAAAACTAAAAAAAATAAGCATAAAAACTATAAAAATTTATTAATAACCAATTGAAGTTTTTAATTTAATTAAATTTGTTACCCTTCATTTCACTTATTTTGATTCAATATTGAAGAGTGGGTAAATATATTAATTAAGTAATGCTTTTAACGTGAGTAAAATATCACTGTCAAGCAATAAAAGTGCGAAAAAATGATTTCATCAGATATTGTTCTGCGTGCTTTGCAAATTAAATTTAAACTTTTACGTTTTTTACATTTTTTGTGTTTAATATTTTTTAAATATTAAATCGATCACTGCAAAAAAATAAAATGCAATGTTTCAAGAAGTTTTTTAAAAAAATGAACAAAAAAAGCGATGATTGCAAATGATTCACGTCAAAATGTTTGCATTCTTTGTTTTACCGTAGTCGATACCAGATCAAGCACAATATTAAAGCCATGCCCCTATCGAAATGGTTTCAGTTCCTTCTGTAATGAAATGCTGCTGGTGTCTTTGAAATTGATCAATTGATATTTCATAAATACCAGATTCATTAAATATAAAAATTCTAATTGTAAATTAGTGAATGTTTTGTATATCTAATCAATTATGTTGAAACGCGAATCCTGGACATTTGATTATTTGATTATATTCCATTTATTTATGCATTTGCATTTTATTTTTAAAACTTTTTGTTCAGGTTTCTTAAAAAAAGTGTTTCGCGGTTTTTTTAATTTTATTTAAAAATTCAAAGGAACAGTCGAAGAAAAAATGAATGTTTTTAAATTTCGAAGCAAACAAATGCTGTTCTCTTTCTTTCATGATTCATTTTTTAAACTTTAGAGATAAAACAAAAAATGTTTAAATTTTTAAAAAATTCTTTTGTAAATGCTGTTTATTGAATTTCTTTGAGGCAATAAATTTTGAGTATCGCCAATAAAAAATGGTTTGAATGAAAATGGCGTATTTGCATACATTAACAATGACATATAAAAAATATTAATCAAAAAATGTTGTAAATCAAGCGCGAAAAAATGGATACAATAAAATAAGAGATGGAAAGAAAAGCGACTGCTTTTTGAGCCACTTGACTGATAACTGATAAAAGGATAAATGAGAAAATGGGAGATATTTATAATGCTTAACGAAGTTAAATAAAATCTGAAAAATTCAAACAAGAAATCTAAAAATTTGTCTTAATTGTTTTTTTCAAACAGAAAATGCAAAAAATGAATAAAGTGTTGTTCTAAGAGAGAGCAGCTTGTTTGATAGTGATCAATTTATAACGAAAGTAAAAATAAAGAGAAAATGAATTGCGAGCTTTTGCGACGTAAAGAAGCAATCATAAGCTTTCAAAAAATAAGAAAAATAAAAGTAAAAGTGTGAGAAATGTTTTAATCTCTGTAGTCATCATCGGGAGAAAATTTACAAGAATATAATCAATTATTTATCAAAGAAGCAGGTCAAACTCAAAGACACTCAGATTTTGGAAAATTTGTAAATCACAACACCTCTCTCTCTTTTATTTTTATTTAATTTAATTTAATTTACTTTCACTCACATTTTTGTTGTTTTTTCTTTTTTCCTTTTGTAAATTGTTAGTTTTAGTTTGAGTTGTTCATTTATTTAATTTATCTTGTTTTATTTATCTTGTGTTCGTAATTTTATTTTATTGTTTGTTTATTATTAATGCATCATGCGTTTGGGCATGAATAAATTTATTATTATTATTATTTATTTTATCCATCTTTTCTATTCTTTTAAAGCTTAGTTACAAGGTTTTACTTTCTAAATATATTTCAAAATAGTTTGCTATAGATGAGATCTGATTAATGATAAAAAATGATTTCAACTTGTAAATTGTGTAATTTCCGGAATCTATTCACGTCTGAATCAAAAAGAGAAAGAGAGGAAATTTTTTTTTCCAACCTCCAACCTGTTTTTGGCCGCCCGGTTGTCTCAGTTGTGTGCGCGTCAGGCTACGGTCCAAAACATGTGGAAAAGGTTCGAACCCCGCCGGATGCAAAAAAATTAATAATTCAGATTTTGGTTAAAATCAATAGAATATGGGTAGTAATAACCAGTAAAACTGTTTAAAAAAATAAAAAAATATATTTTTATCATTTTTGAACGATTACAGTATGACAGAACTAAAAACCTTTAAAATGCAATAAAAATGTTAAAAAACGATATTATTATTTTTTCAAAATAATTCTATAATTTATTTATGACTATAATTAACTGATTTTAATCAAAATTTAAATAATTAATTTTTTTTGCATCCGGCGGGGTTCGAACCTTTTCCACATGTTTTGGACCGTAGCCTGACGCGCACACAACTGAGACAACCAGGCGGCCAAAAACAGGTTGGAGGTTGGAAAAAAAAAAATTCCTCTTGATTCATACGTGTATTATTAGAGGCTTCTTAGTATTTTTTCAACTGAGTTTGTGATTTTTACAAAATATTCCAAAATAATCTAACTTGGTTAAAAGATGACGTCTTGAAAGTAGCAATGAACAAACAAAAAAAAGAAAAAAGTGTATTTCTAGCAGACATCCGAGGACGTCCTTTTTTTCTTCTATTTTTAAAAACAAAATCAAAAAGTCAAAACAAGATGCAATAAGCTTTTGCTTTCTTCATTTAATGTCTCATTGGCAGATTTGGTAAGAAAAAATGAATCCTAAAATGTATGAATTTTTTATTTGATAACTTAATTAACAACATTATTAAAACAATAATACAGTTGTTTTGCAATTAAAATTAATTAAAATTATCGTAAAATTCATTTACCATTTCAACTTTCAACTTTAATAAAACAAACATGTTTGTCAACAACGAGCAGAATAAAAAAAACGAATTGCAGATAACCCTTTTTTATATTTCAAGTAATTCATCTTCACGAAAGAACAGAAAAATTGAAATTTTTAAAACAAATTTATTATTGTGAACTTTGTATTTATTTTTTAACCAAAATTGTGATATTTATAAAATATTCCAAAACTATCAAGATTTTCAGAGTAATGTCTTCTCTGATGGAGCAGTCACGAAACTAAAAAAATGAAAAAAGACACATTTATGCCATCGATCCGTAAGCAAATTTTGTGTCTAAAAAAAGATTGTTACACAAAAGATCGCGATTTTTCCATTTTTGTTTTGCACTTTAGTTTTCAACAATACACAAACAAACACAGTGATCCCAAAAGTAGGAAAAAAGAAACTAGAAAAGGCCGTAATGAAAAGAAATGACAAACGATAGAAACTTTTGCTCTCTCGCGCTTCTATTAAAAAAAGGAAAATCATGATTAAGCTTCTTAGTTTTTTTGTGAATACGTTTCTGTTAATGTAATAGCTTAGAATTTGCAAAATTAAATAAATGACATCCTGAGGAATATGGGGATACCTTTGGTTAAGCGATATCATCAAAATTAAAAATAGGGCTAGCAAAAGTATGGCGGATTTTTGGTGCAAAAACAGGCGTGAGAGCGTTCGTCCGTTTTTTTTTCTTTTTTGCCGTTTTTATTTACAAAAAAAAATCGCTGTGACAAAAATAAAAAAGGAAAAAAACATTTTTCTTTTTTGCATTCATGTTTATGATATGAAAAATGTGTGAAGTTTGTGATTGTTAGATTTTTTCGAATATTTTATTAAAAATAAATGTTTTAAATGTTTTGTCATCTTAAATACTTATTTATTTAGTTTATTTGTCTATAACAACTTTATCAACTACGGCTCAATAAAAATAATTTTATTTTTCAAAAATTGCATCTTATCGATAAAGGCATACCTAAATAACGTTAAAGAATTGATATCTCTGAAACTTTGCAATTAAAAATTTATATAAATTTGTATTTCATGTTTCAATCTTTTTTTCTTACTTGAATTTTTATAAAATGAATAGATAGATTTTGCTTGGATTAGCGTGCACCAAGTGAATTTTCATAAAACTCAGGGATGTGTAAATTGGAATCTAACTGTTTACGAGAATTGTTAAACCGTTAATCATTTAAAATCGAATATTCTTCTAATAAACGTATAACCCTTTATTTCATTAATTTTAATTCAATGTTGAAGAGTTGGTAAATCTAATAATTAAAAAACGCTTTTAAAAAAATATGATATTTATATTTTTGGAAATACAGAATCAACATTTAATTATTTAAACTTTTTAATAAAGTTTGATTTAAAATATACAAAAACTAAACTTCTTTTCAATCAAAAGCAATTTCGCAAATGCTGCTGCTGCCAGGTGTCTGTTTTAAGAGAGTGTCTACCAGAAAATTTAAAGATTTCACATAAGTGCGGAACACACCATCTCAGATTTTGATTATTTTGTTGTTTTTTGATAGTATATGGTCCAAAAACATTGTTTGGAAAGTATTAGCTCATTATCTCTCACAGTTTTGGAATTCTACCATCGTAAAGTTGACTATTAAGCAAAAATACATGGATTGGAAAACTTTTTTATGTTTGAAGATAAAAATCTGATACTTTCCATATTTATACATGTTGGTATGGGGTTTTTAAAAATATATATCACACATTTTTAGCTTACCAAAAATTGGGTTTTTTTTCACTTTGAAAATTTCGACACAGAAAAAAAATTTTTGTTTTTAGATCGAGGAGGGTAATGAACTCAGATTTATATAGCCCAGAATCTCAGCTTTCCAAAAATATAAAATTTATGAAAATCGGTGGTGTAATTAGCGATAGCCAGCAAAAAAACTGACGTCGACCAACATCTACAACATCATGTGACCCACATAAGTTACGAAATGGGTTACGAAATGACTTCCGGTGACTTGTATTATGAAATACTATACTTATAAGTCATTCCGGGTGAGTTTCACAACATTTGGATACGATTTAGAAATATGCCATCCACATCAAATTTCGCAATTTAGCAACTTCAGGTGTCGAAGGAAAAATCAAGGTAATTTGAGTTTTTGGTTAAAAATAAAAGAGTTAATGCTTTTAAAACATTAAATAGATGTATTATAAGTAATTATAAGCAATAAACATTGATATATCGGTCATTTTTGATTTTTCCGGTTGGTTTGAAATTTGCCTTATTTTTGACCATTTTTTGAGGTCCCAAAACTGTATAAAACATCATTCCTATCAACTTTTTTTGCCGTTTACGATAAAATATAGCATGTTTGGAATTAGTAGGTACAATATCAACACCTGGGAATAACCATTTTTTATTTCGCATCATTGTAAAAATCACGGTATTTTTCGCATATAAATTATCTCTAAAATTGGTGTTTTTCTTCCAAAAAACAGACCAAAACTGTTTTTTCGAACTCAGTAACAGTATTATGTAACATTAAGCACAAAAAGAAAGCCAAAGGATAACAAATCAGTAATCCGAAAATTTGAAAAAATCGAAATTTTCATAAAATTTGCATAATCATCAAAATTGTTCCTAAATGATTTTTACTGGCAATATTAATCATATAAATTAATTTTGAGACATTTTGAACATTTTTGAATGCAAAAAACACCAATTTTAGGGATAATTTATATGCGAAAAATACCGTGATTTTTACAATGATGCGAAATAAAAAATGGTTATTCCCAGGTGTTGAAATTGTACCTACTAATTCCAAACATGCTATATTTTATCGTAAACGGCAAAAAAAGTTGATAGGAATGATGTTTTATACAGTTTTGGGACCTCAAAAAATGGTCAAAAATAAGGCAAATTTCAAACCAACCGGAAAAATCAAAAATGACCGATATTGTCATGCATGGCTTTCGAAGCCAGCATTTCTCTCTTTCCAACACATGCTCCGCCCTTCGTCAAGCTCCTTCTCCGTCGTTGAAGTGCCGCAGCAATTCCTCTTCCATCCTCAGTCTTGCCCAAGCCTTGCTTCCTGAGGCGGCTGCGAAGCAGTCGTCCTCTCCCTTTCCTTCTCTTTATGTTAGCAGTGTTTATGATGTAAATGATTAATAAATAAATATATGGGAACTAATTTGTCACACTCATTTGGAACCGGGTAATATTACAATACAATCACCGATGCCGTACATGGCCAGGTACGAGCATTGCATGGAGGTCTTACCAATTAATGGGTCCGACAGGTTAGTTTCTATTTTGAATTAAAATGAGTGCACTCACACAATCTCAATATCCATCCGTCCATCCATCCATTCACCATTTATATATTTATTTTTTCATGATAATACCGTAATTTTTTATTTTTTTATGCTTTGTTTACCTTGAGCAATTATTTGGCCCCACTTCCATCTCGTTTCAGGTCAAAATATACGCGCTCTTAACCCCTTTCTATCTGCTTACAGCCTTAAGGCGCTTGCTCTTATCCAAAAATTAAAACAAATCATTTTTTTCGAAAATCTTAATACTCTCTATCATCTTAGTTTTTTTTGGTAAACAAAAGCAAACACGGTATTACATGCATTTTTTTCATCATTTCAATCATGAAAGTTTTCTTTAAATTGATTATGCTCACTCAAATTCCAAAACCTCAATTCTTTTTCGGCATTAAAAAAATTATTATTCATTTTTGTAAATAAAAGGCAAAACGGGTTTAATACAAATTTTTCGTTTTATTATCCAAAAATAATCAAACCCATATTTTCGTATTCATCAAAGGATCACATTTGCAATTGGAAGAAATAAGTTATAAGATTTTTTTAACGAAGTTGCCCTTGGTGGAGCTGCTACAGTAATCAGCAGCTGGGGAACAGAACACATGGGGTCGCAGGTCAGCCGTATAATAAGCTGAAAGATTGCCGAAGATAATGGACAAAGGAGAATAAAAGCAAGAAAATCCGGATTACTTTTGTTTCCTCCAGAATTGACGTCATGAAATAGAGTTGGGTGTTATCGGAAGAGCACCTCTTTGATCTCCTGCAGACCTGAAATTAAAAATAATTGAGCCAAATGCTCCCAACTACAGTAATCTTAAGATAAAATAACCTCAAAAAGGAGATACAATCCTAACATAATGAAGAAAAAGTTATGATTAGTGAACCTGTATGCTCCTAAAACAGAAAGCTACGTGCTTAAAGGATGGAGCGCGTTGCTCTCCTTATCGCGAAACTGCAGTATAAATCAAGCTTGTGAAGAATGGAATATTCGGATCAACCAAACCACTTTTGCAGATTTCAGAGTACTCAAATAAAAATATCAAATTTGCAACAGAAGCGTGAAGTTAAAGAAGCTTGAAAGTCGACGAAATCAAAAGAAAATAAAGAAATGAAATGATTTAAGAATAGTATTATAGGTTTCAGATCCACCGTAACCAACAAAGAAAAGAACAAGATGAAACCGCTTCGTGAAACCCTTCGAGATGACCAATTAATTGAATTCCTCAGGGATACGTGTGTTCTCACATATCAAATTTTAATATTATAAAGCTAGCAAATTTAATTATTAGAAATTATTCTCTCCAATCTGCCGCCAGAAAATGAAGTATACTGTAATAGTAATTCATTAAAGATCCATTTTAACCAAAATTATCAAAAAAATGCCTTAACAAAAATCTTTTTCGGTTCAAAAGTTTCAAAAATTAAAACACTACACCTCAAAACAAAACATATTAATTTCAAATTTAAAGCATATCAATTCAAAGTTAACTTTCTACATCATTATTTTCATATCATTATTGCTATCATATCATCTTTCTCATTTGCTCTTACTCATTTCACATATCTTTCCTTTTTCTCATTGAAGTAGAAGTTTGTAAGGTCTTCAAGAATACGGTAACTTCAAAAATAGAAATAGGAATATGAAATGAAAGAAAAATTTTATAAGTGCAATCCAGAATTCAAAATGCGAAAAAGCTACGAACGTCAGCAAGGAAAAAGCAATTCTCCAAAAACAATTATGGATGCAAGCAGGGAACGAAGTCCAATTCCGAAAATTGTTTATTCAAAAAAAAGAAAAAGATTAAATATTCGTCCAAAATAGAATTGTTAATGCTTGTCACAAGCGACACAAAGCTGAGAATACTGTAAAAGAAAAAGCGGAAACGAAAAATGTCAAAAACAGATTTTGAAAGAAATTTTAAACAACGGAAACGCCAACTTCCTCCGCAAGAAAAACGCATTTGCAATTTAAAATAAGCAAGAATTCTAAAATGTAATCAAATGGAAAGAATTTTTAAAGAGAAAAAGCTTTACCGTATAAGCATCAAAATAGAAGGGAAGAAAAATATTTCAAAAATTGCACAACTTTTGAAAAACTTCTTCGTCAAATGGAATCGCCATCCTACAGAAAGAAATGGAAAAATAAAGTTCCATGGTCATGGGAACAAAGAAAGAAGCAGGTTCAAGCCAACAAAGAAAGTGATAAATATGAAATGGACGAAGCCAATCGACAAAAATTAATCAACAAGGAACACAATGATAACAATAACATCATTAGATTACCAAAAGAAATTGAAACTCAAATGAAGGATGAAGATTGCGAATTCAATGATCATCATCAACAAGACACTGACACAAATCATAAATCGAATTTGTTTAATATCGTCCAAATCATGAGATCATGCCCAGTCTTTGGTGGAAAACCAAGCGAAGATCCAGAAGAATTTATCCAGGAAATGGAAGAATACCTGGAACAACTCCAACTTTATAAAAAAGAAAAGACAATGATACTCGCATCCAGATTTTATGGTGATGCAAACAGAAAAATCAACAAATACATCACCGAGAAATCAACGTATGAAAGTATCATAGATGGTCTCAGAAAAGAATTCATTTATCGAAAGAAGATAACCTACAAAGAAATAATGGAATGCAAACTCAACAAGAAAGAATCATTCCAACATTTTGCTGATAAAACTGTGAAAATTGTCTACTGTTTCTACAACAATGCACAAGGCTACAATGATGAATTTAGAGAAAAAGAAGCAATTAAAGTATTTGCAAATGGTCTACCATATCCATTGCGAGAATATCTATCCGACAGAATCTCCAGTTTTTCATCTGTCGAAGAAATACTGAAGCAGACAATTTTTCTCAAAGGAACAAAAATTGCTTATGAATGGGTAGAAGAAAAACAACGGCGTAATTACTTCAACAGAAGAAGAAATAAGGATCAAAATATCATTGAACAATAAATCAAAGAAGTCATTCTTATCTTATATTGTAATTGCCTTCATCTTTTATTAGTTTTAGTATGCTATATAAATGAGAATTGTCTTCAGAAATTTATTCAAATGTAAATAACTACTTTTTTCTTTGATATTAGTCTTATTTTGTTATATGAAAGTCTTACTGTAACCAACAAGGAAGTAAAAACGACAGCCGACAAAAAACAAGCAAGCAAGCCAATACGAGCCAACGAAAAGAAACTCCGCCCCATCAATGCCAAAAGCAAAGGAAAAGAAAAATTTGTTCTCATTCACCAAAAATTCATCACCAATCATCAGCAACCTTCGTCATGGAAAAAGACAACTCAAAATCAACCAATGTCAATGAAGAACCTCCTCAAAATGAAATTGATCAACGACTTTCACCGAAACCAACATCTGACAAAATCAATCTTCAACCAATAATTGATTCAACAACAATGGATAAAGAAATTAAAATTCAACAACTTCTCGAATCCTACACAATCAAAAGACACCAAACTTTCCTGCAATTCTACAACTTTATGGAAAGGGATGTCAATCGGAAATATCCTTATTGGAAAGGATATTCCGAGGATGATCGAAATCAAAGAAAAATAAGACGTCTCATCAATAACATCAGAGAACCCGTGAAAACTCAAATCAAAGAAGAGAAGCAGAAATTCAAAAACTTAAATGATGTTATACAAAAAATTGAACAAATTCAAATTGAAACTCAACAAAGTCAGAAATCAACGAATCAGTTAACGGAAACAATTCAAGAAAATTCACCTCAACAGTTATCTGATCCAGAAATGGAAGAATCCAAAGTTGAAGAAATCAAGAATGAAACAGAAGATTTATGGATGTTTAGCATAAAACACCCCGATCAATATTCAGAAACTGAGGAAGACATTCGGGCAGAAGTCAATAATACCTACAACAAAATTTTCACAAAGGAATCAACAACAATGAAATTATGGCAGAAGATCCTCAAAATTGAAGTCTTCAGTGGAAATGAAAAAGAAAGCTTGGAAGAATTCATCAGAAAGATATCAGAAACATGGAAATCAAAGCTAATTACTGAAGATCAGAAAATTATGTGTCTACTTTCAAGATTAAATAATGAAGCAGCTACAACCACTGCAAAAATTCTACACGAAAAAATAACCTTGGAAGAAATAATAGAAACTCTGGTATTTAATTTTGAAATTCCTCAAGTCATCAACTTCACAACAATATGCAACCGCCAACAAAAGAAAGAAGAAAGCTTTCAAGAATATTCAACAGTGATTCAAAATATGATTACTGAATTTTTTCTTACTGAACAAGGATATGATGACAACTTTCGTCGAAAACAAACAACATTCTTCTTTATAAATGGATTAATTGATCCATACAAAGAATTACTTCGACCAAAATGCATGCAATTTCGGAATATCGAAGAAGCAGTCGAAGAAGCCGAAAAGATGAAGAATGAAGAAAACGTCATCAACCACAGAATACCAAATCAATTACCGTATCGTCAACAATGGCACCGTCAAAATAATTGTACACACAACAGAAATTACTTAAACGCCTACAACTACAACAAAAGAAACTTCACAACAAAATTTAATTATAATCAAAATCAGCCAAATCAAAACAATGGCAACTTTGTGAAAAACAAATTCTCCTACGATTATGGTAAAGGAAATAAAATGGTATACCAACACAAGTTCAACTCAAGAAAGAATCCAAGAAATGGTCACATAAAAATGTCAAAGAATTTGAAAAAGAAAACAACGTCAAATTCAAATGAATCAAATGAAAAGACTGAAACAATAGCTTAATTCTTAAGAAAAGAAATCAATCTTCAGAAAAATAAGAAAAAATAAAAATTGTAGTAATTTAGTTTTGCTCTCAATAGATCCTCTTAAAGGTTAGTTAAGAAAATTAGTAAGATTATTTCAACTAATAAGACCTAAGAATTATCTTCATATCAGTCTCACCTATTTTGTCAAATCAATAATTTAATTTTTGATTTGACAAAATATGTCACACCAATCAATGTAAAGAAGAAGAAGAAAATCTCGGGGGACGAAAACACAAAAGTGTCCCTGGTGAACCCCAAACACCAGTGGTTTATAAAAACCTTTATCTTCGAGAAAGAAATCTTCAACTCTACATTATTGATATGAATATAACTTAACTCAATTATCAATCGTCACAAAACTCTCCACATCAGCCAAAACTCCATAATTTTCAACAGCATAAAAAAAATGATTCATCGTCAACAAAAGTGCAATCAATAATGTTGCTAAAAAGTAAAATGTTAATCAAGAATTTAACAATAATTCTACAAGAAAATCTCGTCCATTAAAAATTGTCAAACAACGCAAAATTCGTCAAATCAATTAATAAAAGAAAAGAAACAACGTTTAATATCAAAGATGAAAAATTGCTAAATAAAATCATCGCGCGCAAAATTAAAGCAATTAAGAAATCTTTAACAATGTTTCAATAAAAGAAAAATTTCAACAAATAAAGAAATGTTTCATCAAATAAAATTATGTTCAATAAACATTAAATGTTTCAACTTTAAAAAGCTTCAATGAAATTATAATTGGAAAATTCAAGGAAGAAAAAATGGAAACCCAAAAGAAATAAATACTGTTAACTCAATTCAAGAAGCAATTGATTATCAACTATCAAATCAAAATGAAATGAAAGGAAAAATATAAAATGTTTAACGAAAATCCAACGAAAAAGAAATGAAACAAGAAAATGGAAAACGACTAAAGTTTTTTAAAAAAAATTGTTTATGAAAAATGAAAAATGTTAAAACTCAATCAATGGAAAAGAGAAGACTTGTCAGAAACAAATCCTCAACAACTGGCGGACGAACGACGCTGAGAACGCCAGAATCCCACAGCAACAGAAGTAACCAAGCTTAGGAAGCATAAAATTTTAAACCCCTTTTTAAAAAGTGTCAAATAAAATTTTCATCTCTGTCTTTCTTTCTTTCTCTTTCTAAAAAATGCCATCATTATGCTCCAAGGGAACGCATAAAGCCAACGTGAACACTGAACCAATTTCAATAAAAGCAAACGCTCACGGAAACACGCAAGCAACAAAAAGTGCCGTCTCTCTTTCTCATCAACTGAAGCAAAAGAAGACTCGCGTCAACAAAAAGAAGCAAAGCCCTTTAATGGTATGCTTGAAATGGAAAAGTGTAAACAACGAAAAAAGAACTCGTCGAAAAAGAAAGGAAAAAGAATTCAACAATTTTTTTTTCAAAGCAGAAAAAATTTTCAAAGAAAAGCAGATAAAAGAAAGCAGCAAATGAAAATCAAAAATTAAAAGCAAGCTCAACACGAAACTTATTCAATCAAGTTTCATAAAAATTAAATCCTTACCCCTACCATCATTTTTTTTATCCCATTACTTTATTAAATCTTTACTCTTTAATCAAAATTTTCAGATGCCCCTATCCTTTAAAAGCCCTTTCAGATCTCAAGACAATATTTATTTATTTTAAAAATTATTAATTGATTTATTTTATTTGTTATTAATATAAAAATTATTGGATTATGTATAATATTAATCAAATTGTATTTAAAAGAAGTATTTGTATTTAGAATCATTGTATTCAAATTATTATTGAATTAACTTTATTTAAATTAGTATTAAAATCTATTTTATTAAATTTATTGGAAAAGAAATTTGTATATTTCATTATTTTGTTTTCTTAAGTATTATTTCATTCGAAAATATTTTTTATTTATTTGACGGTATTGAAAAATTGTTTAAAAAATTTGTTTATTTATTTATTGATGTGAAGAAAAAAAAGAAAAAAAAGAAAATTTATGTATTTATTATTTGAAAGGAAAATTTATTTATTATTGAAATGAATTTAGAATAGTGGATATTTGTTTTTTATATTTATTTAAAAGTGTATAAAAGTTTTGATATTTATATTTAAAATTATTTATTGATATTAAAAAAGTATTTAAAAAGTAAAGTTAAAAATTTATTTATTTATTTCTGTATATTAAAAAAAAATGTATAAAAAGTTATTGGATTATTATTAAAAATGTTTTAAAAAATTTTTATTTGTATTATTCTTCAACAATACGGAAACACAATCGTCGGGTCGCCGATTGTCGGGGCCGCGGGACGAATGGACATCAGTTAAACAGCAATTCGACACAATAAAAATTATGTTCAACACAATGGAATCACTGGCAACGGCACCAACTCATCCCAAAACACTCATCAACCACAACGACCATGTTCACAACACAATTCAGGCACAATCAAGAAGAAGGAAATATAAAATAAATAATAAAAAATTATTTTGTTTAGTTTAGTTTATTGTTTTACTTTGTTTAATTTAATTGATAATGTTTAATTTTATGTTTAATTGTTTTTAATGTTTTATTTAATTGTTCTTTAATGTTAACTGTTATTTTGTATTATGTAAATTTTGTCTTAAGATTCTATTTCTTTTCCCTCTCCAAACATATGACCCAATTTTAAGTTGTATTCCCCTTCTATTCCAATTCCCTTCCTTATTCATTCCCTGAGAGGTTAGCCAAGGCATTGAAGACTTCGGGAAGGAGCCCAGCACTCAATAATATCTGCTACAGTACCATCGGCCCATCACCAGTAAGATCATCGGGGTCGATGATGTTTTCGGGCGGCGGGATGTCATGCATGGCTTTCGAAGCCAGCATTTCTCTCTTTCCAACACATGCTCCGCCCTTCGTCAAGCTCCTTCTCCGTCGTTGAAGTGCCGCAGCAATTCCTCTTCCATCCTCAGTCTTGCCCAAGCCTTGCTTCCTGAGGCGGCTGCGAAGCAGTCGTCCTCTCCCTTTCCTTCTCTTTATGTTAGCAGTGTTTATGATGTAAATGATTAATAAATAAATATATGGGAACTAATTTGTCACACTCATTTGGAACCGGGTAATATTACAATACAATCACCGATGCCGTACATGGCCAGGTACGAGCATTGCAATATATCAATGTTTATTGCTTATAAATACTTATAATACATCTATTTAATGTTTTAAAAGCATTAACTCTTTTATTTTTAACCAAAAACTCAAATTACCTTGATTTTTCCTTCGACACCTGAAGTTGCTAAATTGCGAAATTTGATGTGGATGGCATATTTCTAAATCGTATCCAAATGTTATGAAACTCACCCGGAATGACTTATAAGTATAGTATTTCATAATACAAGTCACCGGAAGTCATTTCGTAACCTATTTCGTAACTTATGTGGGTCACATAAGTTACGAAATAGGTAAATATGGAAAGTATCAGATTTTTATCTTTGAACATAAAAAAGTTTTCCAATCCATGTATATTTGCTTAATAATCAACTTTACGATGGTAGAATTCCAAAACTGTGAGAGATAATGAGCTAATACTTTCCAAACAATGTTTTTGGACCAAATACTATCAAAAAACAACAAAATAATCAAAATCTGAGATGGTGTGTTCCGCCCGATTTAAATTTTGTGGTATATACTCTCTTAAAACATAAAAAAGCGCACTTTTTCTGCTTAAATTTCAACACAACCAAAAATTACCGATGCATAAAAAACAACAAAAGCGGCATTTTAAGCGCTCTTTTAGAATTTGTTTCTGAAGATCTGTAGACAAAGTTATAAAAGTTTGTGTCAAAAAAGACTAGTGTTGTGACATTTTCGGTGTCAACAAAAGCACACTAAAGTAAAAAGAAAAAAAGCATCCGCATTTCCGTTTTTGCTTTCATTTTTTGAAGAACAAATCTAAACTCAATATTTCTTATAAATCCTTCATGATCCGTAAAAGGCACATTTAACTTTAAATTTTTTTAAATAAGAATCCAACTAACTCGAAATATCCAACTAACTCAAAATTTCTAATAAATCCTTCATTATCCCAAAAAAGCATATTTAACTTTAAATTTTTTTAACTAAGAATCCAACTAACTCGAAATATCCAACTAACTCAATATTTCTTATAAATCCTTCATGATCCGTAAAAGGCACATTTAACTTTAAATTTTTTTAAATAAGAATCCAACTAACTCGAAATATCCAACTAACTCAAAATTTCTAATAAATCCTTCATTATCCCAAAAAAGCATATTTAACTTTAAATTTTTTTAACTAAGAATCCAACTAACTCGAAATATCCAACTAACTCAATATTTCTTATAAAACCTTCATGATCCGTAAAAGGCACATTTAACTTTAAATTTTTTTAAATAAGAATCCAACTAACTCGAAATATCCAACTAACTCAATATTTCTTATAAAACCTTCATGATCCGTAAAATGCACATTTAACTTTAAATTTTTTTAAATAAGAATCCAACTAACTCGAAATATCCAACTAACTCAATATTTCTAATAAATCCTTCATTATCCCTAAAAAACATATTTAACTTTAAATTTTTTTAAATAAGAATCCAACTAACTCGAAATATCCAACTAACTCAATATTTCTTATAAATCCTTCATTATCCCTAAAAAGCATATTTAACTTTAAATTTTTTTAAATAAGAATCCAACTAACTCGAAATATCCAACTAACTCAATATTTCTAATAAATCCTTCATTATCCCTAAAAAGCATAATAAACTTTATATTTTTTTAAATAAGAATCCAACTAACTCGAAATATCCAGCTAACTCAATATTTCTTATAAAACCTTCATGATCCGTAAAATGCACATTTAACTTTAAATTTTTTTAAATAAGAATCCAACTAACTCGAAATATCCAACTAACTCAATATTTCTAATAAATCCTTCATTATCCCTAAAAAGCATAATAAACTTTATATTTTTTTAAATAAGAATCCAACTAACTCGAAATATCCAGCTAACTCAATATTTCTTATAAAACCTTCATGATCCGTAAAATGCACATTTAACTTTAAATTTTTTTAAATAAGAATCCAACTAACTCGAAATATCCAACTAACTCAATATTTCTTATAAATCCTTCATTATCCGTAAAAAGCATATTTAACTTTAAATTTTTTTAAATAAGAATCCAACTAACTCGAAATATCCAACTAACTCAATATTTCTAATAAATCCTTCATTATCCCTAAAAAGCATAATAAACTTTATATTTTTTTAAATAAGAATCCAACTAACTCGAAATATCAAACTAACTCAATATTTCTTAAAAATCCTTCATGATCCGTAAAAGGCACATTTAACTTTAAATTTTTTTAAATAAGAATCCAACTAACTCGAAATATCCAACTAACTCAATATTTCTAATAAATCCTTCATTATCCCTAAAAAGCATATTTAACTTTAAATTTTTTTAAATAAGAATCCAACTAACTCGAAATATCCAACTAACTCAATATTTCTAATAAATCCTTCATTATCCCTAAAAAGCATATTTAACTTTAAATTTTTTTAACTAAGAATCCAACTAACTCGAAATATCCAACTAACTCAATATTTCTTATAAAACCTTCATGATCCGTAAAAGGCACATTTAACTTTAAATTTTTTTAAATAAGAATCCAACTAACTCGAAATATCCAACTAACTCAATATTTCTTATAAAACCTTCATGATCCGTAAAATGCACATTTAACTTTAAATTTTTTTAAATAAGAATCCAACTAACTCGAAATATCCAACTAACTCAATATTTCTAATAAATCCTTCATTATCCCTAAAAAACATATTTAACTTTAAATTTTTTTAAATAAGAATCCAACTAACTCGAAATATCCAACTAACTCAATATTTCTTATAAATCCTTCATTATCCCTAAAAAGCATATTTAACTTTAAATTTTTTTAAATAAGAATCCAACTAACTCGAAATATCCAACTAACTCAATATTTCTAATAAATCCTTCATTATCCCTAAAAAGCATATTTAACTTTAAATTTTTTTAAATAAGAATCCAACTAACTCGAAATATCCAACTAACTCAATATTTCTAATAAATCCTTCATTATCCCTAAAAAGCATATTTAACTTTAAATTTTTTTAAATAAGAATCCAACTAACTCGAAATATCCAACTAACTCAATATTTCTTATAAATCCTTCATGATCCGTAAAATGCACATTTAACTTTAAATTTTTTTAAATAAGAATCCAACTAACTCGAAATATCCAACTAACTCAATATTTCTTATAAATCCTTCATGATCCGTAAAATGCACATTTAACTTTAAATTTTTTTAAATAAGAATCCAACTAACTCGAAATATCCAACTAACTCAGTATTTCTAATAAATCCTTCATTATCCCTAAAAAGCATATTTAACTTTAAATTTTTTTAAATAAGAATCCAACTAACTCGAAATATCCAACTAACTCAATATTTCTTATAAATCCTTCATTATCCCTAAAAAGCATATTTAACTTTAAATTTTTTTAAATAAGAATCCAACTAACTCGAAATATCCAACTAACTCAATATTTCTTATAAATCCTTCATGATCCGTAAAATGCACATTTAACTTTAAATTTTTTTAAATAAGAATCCAACTAACTCGAAATATCCAACTAACTCAATATTTCTTATAAATCCTTCATGATCCGTAAAATGCACATTTAACTTTAAATTTTTTTAAATAAGAATCCAACTAACTCGAAATATCCAGCTAACTCAATATTTCTTTTAAAACCTTCATGATCCGTAAAAGGCACATTTAACTTTAAATTTTTTTAAATAAGAATCCAACTAACTCGAAATATCCAACTAACTCAATATTTCTAATAAATCCTTCATTATCCCTAAAAAGCATATTTAACTTTAAATTTTTTTAAATAAGAATCCAACTAACTCGAAATATCCAACTAACTCAATATTTCTAATAAATCCTTCATTATCCCAAAAAAGCATATTTAACTTTAAATTTTTTTAAATAAGAATCCAACTAACTCGAAATATCCAACTAACTCAATATTTCTTATAAATCCTTCATGATCCGTAAAAGGCACATTTTACTTTAAATTTTTTTAAATAAGAATCCAACTAACTCGAAATATCCAACTAACTCAATATTTCTTATAAATCCTTCATGATCCGTAAAAGGCACATTTAACTTTAAATTTTTTTAAATAAGAATCCAACTAACTCGAAATATCCAACTAACTCAATATTTCTAATAAATCCTTCATTATCCCTAAAAAGCATATTTAACTTTAAATTTTTTAAATAAGAATCCAACTAACTCGAAATATCCAACTAACTCAATATTTCTAATAAATCCTTCATTATCCCAAAAAAGCATATTTAACTTTAAATTTTTTTAAATAAGAATCCAACTAACTCGAAATATCCAACTAACTCAATATTTCTTATAAATCCTTCATGATCCGTAAAAGGCACATTTTACTTTAAATTTTTTTAAATAAGAATCCAACTAACTCGAAATATCCAACTAACTCAATATTTCTTATAAATCCTTCATGATCCGTAAAAGGCACATTTAACTTTAAATTTTTTTAAATAAGAATCCAACTAACTCGAAATATCCAACTGACTCAATATTTCTAATAAATCCTTCATTATCCCTAAAAAGCATATTTAACTTTAAATTTTTTTAACTAAGAATCCAACTAACTCGAAATATCCAACTAACTCAATATTTCTTATAAAACCTTCATGATCCGTAAAAGGCACATTTAACTTTAAATTTTTTTAAATAAGAATCCAACTAACTCGAAATATCCAACTGACTCAATATTTCTAATAAATCCTTCATTATCCCTAAAAAGCATAATAAACTTTATATTTTTTTAAATAAGAATCCAACTAACTCGAAATATCCAGCTAACTCAATATTTCTTATAAAACCTTCATGATCCGTAAAAGGCACATTTAACTTTAAATTTTTTTAAATAAGAATCCAACTAACTCGAAATATCCAACTAACTCAATATTTCTAATAAATCCTTCATTATCCCTAAAAAGCATATTTAACTTTAAATTTTTTTAAATAAGAATCCAACTAACTCGAAATATCCAACTAACTCAATATTTCTAATAAATCCTTCATTATCCCTAAAAAGCATATTTAACTTTAAATTTTTTTAAATAAGAATCCAACTAACTCGAAATATCCAACTAACTCAATATTTCTTATAAATCCTTCATTATCCCTAAAAAGCATATTTAACTTTAAATTTTTTTAAATAAGAATCCAACTAACTCGAAATATCTAACTAACTCAATATTTCTTGTAAAACCTTCATTATCCGTAAAAGGCACATTTAACTTTAAATTTTTTTAAATAAGAATCCAACTAACTCGAAATATCCAACTAACTCAATATTTCTTATAAATCCTTCATGATCCGTAAAATGCACATTTAACTTTAAATTTTTTTAAATAAGAATCCAACTAACTCGAAATATCCAACTAACTCAATATTTCTTATAAATCCTTCATGATCCGTAAAATGCACATTTAACTTTAAATTTTTTTAAATAAGAATCCAACTAACTCGAAATATCCAGCTAACTCAATATTTCTTTTAAAACCTTCATGATCCGTAAAAGGCACATTTAACTTTAAATTTTTTTAAATAAGAATCCAACTAACTCGAAATATCCAACTAACTCAATATTTCTTATAAATCCTTCATTATCCCTAAAAAGCATATTTAACTTTAAATTTTTTTAAATAAGAATCCAACTAACTCGAAATATCTAACTAACTCAATATTTCTTGTAAAACCTTCATTATCCGTAAAAGGCACATTAAACTTTAAATTTTTTTAAATAAGAATCCAACTAACTCGAAATATCCAGCTAACTCAATATTTCTTTTAAAACCTTCATGATCCGTAAAAGGCACATTTAACTTTAAATTTTTTTAAATAAGAATCCAACTAACTCGAAATATCCAGCTAACTCAATATTTCTTTTAAAACCTTCATGATCCGTAAAAGGCACATTTAACTTTAAATTTTTTTAAATAAGAATCCAACTAACTCGAAATATCCAACTAACTCAATATTTCTTATAAATCCTTCATTATCCCTAAAAAGCATATTTAACTTTAAATTTTTTTAAATAAGAATCCAACTAACTCGAAATATCCAACTAACTCAATATTTCTTATAAATCCTTCATGATCCGTAAAATGCACATTTAACTTTAAATTTTTTTAAATAAGAATCCAACTAACTCGAAATATCTAACTAACTCAATATTTCTTGTAAAACCTTCATTATCCGTAAAATGCACATTTAACTTTAAATTTTTTTAAATAAGAATCCAACTAACTCGAAATATCCAACTAACTCAATATTTCTTATAAATCCTTCATGATCCGTAAAATGCACATTTAACTTTAAATTTTTTTAAATAAGAATCCAACTAACTCGAAATATCCAACTAACTCAATATTTCTTATAAATCCTTCATGATCCGTAAAATGCACATTTAACTTTAAATTTTTTTAAATAAGAATCCAACTAACTCGAAATATCCAGCTAACTCAATATTTCTTTTAAAACCTTCATGATCCGTAAAAGGCACATTTAACTTTAAATTTTTTTAAATAAGAATCCAACTAACTCGAAATATCCAACTAACTCAATATTTCTAATAAATCCTTCATTATCCCTAAAAAGCATATTTAACTTTAAATTTTTTTAAATAAGAATCCACCTAACTCGAAATATCCAGCTAACTCAATATTTCTTTTAAAACCTTCATGATCCGTAAAATGCACATTTAACTTTAAATTTTTTTAAATAAGAATCCAACTAACTCGAAATATCCAGCTAACTCAATATTTCTTTTAAAACCTTCATGATCCGTAAAATGCACATTTAACTTTAAATTTTTTTAAATAAGAATCCAACTAACTCGAAATATCCAACTAACTCAATATTTCTAATAAATCCTTCATTATCCCTAAAAAGCATATTTAACTTTAAATTTTTTTAAATAAGAATCCACCTAACTCGAAATATCCAGCTAACTCAATATTTCTTTTAAAACCTTCATGATCCGTAAAGGCACATTTAACTTTAAATTTTTTTAAATAAGAATCCAACTAACTCGAAATATCCAACTAACTCAATATTTCTAATAAATCCTTCATTATCCCTAAAAAGCATATTTAACTTTAAATTTTTTTAAATAAGAATCCAACTAACTCGAAATATCCAGCTAACTCAATATTTCTTTTAAAACCTTCATGATCCGTAAAAGGCACATTTAACTTTAAATTTTTTTAAATAAGAATCCAACTAACTCGAAATATCCAACTAACTCAATATTTCTAATAAATCCTTCATTATCCCTAAAAAGCATATTTAACTTTAAATTTTTTTAAATAAGAATCCAACTAACTCGAAATATCCAACTAACTCAATATTTCTTATAAATCCTTCATGATCCGAAAAATGCACATTTATCTTTAAATTTTTTTAAATAAGAATCCAACTAACTCAATATTTCTAATAAATCCTTCATTATCCCTAAAAAGCATATTTAACTTTAAATTTTTTTAAATAAGAATCCACCTAACTCGAAATATCCAGCTAACTCAATATTTCTTTTAATTAATTTAATTAATTTAATTTATTCACTCCAGAAAAAGCTGAGTGGGCAAGAAAAACAATGAACAATAGAAAGAAAAAAATAAAAATAATAGATAAACAAAAAAAAAAAATGATTAAATACAGTAACACAAAAATAAAAACAAAAGTAGGTTTTTAATTTTATTTAAGACTATAACAGTACTAACTTAAATTTACTTAAACTTGAAGTGTATAATAAAACATGATCATCGAAGAATGAGATGGATGCTCTATGAGACAGACAGGGCTCACACGTTATCTGAATCATTTGAACACTTTAAAGCCACCCGATCGTGTTTCTTTAAATTGAAGTCAAGATAGAAGTAAAATAAAAGAAAGTGGCTGAGATAGAGATAAATAAATAAAAACATACATATATATATATACAATTCCACAATTTCCTTTAATCAAGATTTATAAGTATTTCAGTAAAATCCATTTTTTGAAGATGTTGATGTAAAGCTTCTGGATTACGGTATTCATGAAGATTGATTTTATATTTGTTGAGAATTGAAGAAATGCGCGTTGAGAAATGAAGATCACGTAATTTTCCAGAGTAAATTTTGGATTTGGTTGAGTAATGGCCACCATTTCTAGTAACTGATGGAACAAATGTTAAGTCGAGTTTTTCATTTGGATGAGCAATCATCATTTTATAAGCAATCATTATATCAGCAATTATTCTTCGTTGTTGGAGAGATACCATTCCATACATTTGTAGTCTTTTGGAATATGGTGGAACTTCATAGTATTTTACATGAGGATGATTCCTTTGATACAAAATTCGGGTGAATAGTTTTTGAAAAGCTTCCAATGCTTTAATTGAAGTATTTTGAGAGACATTAAAAACAGGAGAAGCATATTCATAATTTGGTCGAATATAAGTTGTAAATATTTTTATCAAAATATTTGAATCATTTGTTATGACTTTTCGCAAAATTGAAAACATTTTTCTATTAACAGTTGCCGAAATATTATCGATATGAGTATCCAATGTTAAATCATTTTTGATGTACAGTCCAAGATCTCTGGTAACTTCTTTTTGGGCAATTTCGGTGCCATCAATTGAATATTTTGCACGGGAATTTTTAGGTCCAAATTGTACATGAACAGTTTTGGAGGCGTTGACAGACATCAATTTTGAAGTGCACCATCTGGATACGGTATCAAGAGCATTTTGTAGCGGCAACGGATCAAATTTTTCTGAAAAATAAGAATAGTATAGTTTTAAATCATCGGCAAATTTTAAATGCTTGACAAGTGCAAGACATTCATCTTCATTTAAAACTTTGCTTAATTTCGA
This sequence comes from Panagrolaimus sp. LJ2414, assembly GCA_024447195.1. Classification (NCBI taxonomy): domain Eukaryota; kingdom Metazoa; phylum Nematoda; class Chromadorea; order Rhabditida; family Panagrolaimidae; genus Panagrolaimus; species Panagrolaimus sp. LJ2414. The sequence continues at coordinate 237,545 of JAMRXY010000009.1, read as the reverse complement.
AAAAAAGATAATAAAAAATATTGCTGACAAAACTCCTCCTTGTGGCGTGCCACTTGTCGGTTCTTCGAATTCAGAGTGATGTCCATTAACTTTTACCAAAAATTTTCTATGTGTAAGAAAGGCAAGAATCAGCTTCAACAAATTTCCACCAATTTTAGCTTCTTCCAATTCATTTATCAATTCCGAAATTGGCATTTTATCAAATGCTTTAGCTTGATCAATATAGATGACGTCAGTAGTTTTGCCATCAGATGTGGCTTTTGTAATATCCTCCATGAATATTATCATTTGAGTAGTCGTGGAACATCCGCTGCGAAAGCCATATTGTTCCTTTGGTAGAAATTTGTTCAATTCTAAATGTTTTATCAATTCATCTTTAATAACTCTTTCAGCAGTTTTGAATACATCACTTGTACCTGAAACAGGACGAAAGTGGGAAAGTGAAGTAGGATTAGGAATTTTTGGTATGGGTGTAACATGTGAAATTTGAAAAACATCAGGAACATCGCAATGTTTCATCATATACTCAAAAAGAATAGAAAGTGGATAGGCAATTGTACTGGCACATTTCTTAAGTACGAATCCAGGAATTCCATCAGGGCCAGCAAGGTTTTTATTTGAGCAATGTTTCAAGTACTTTTTCACATTAGCATATTTAAAAGAAATATTACACAAATATCCATCCTCATCAATTTTTTCTGAAATTTCGATTAATGTTTTAGGATTATAGACAGATTGAAAATATTGCAACAAACTTTCAGCCTTATCGGCATCATTAAGTAAAATTTTGTTTTCGTCCACGATTGCTGGAATGGGCGCAAATTTATTTTTGGTTATATTTGAAATATAATCATAGAATACTTTGCGCTTTTCCAGCATACGTTTCTGTTGTTGCTTTACAAATCGAATATGAAATTTAAACAATTTTAAACCAACTTTTTGACTCAAACCTGCTTTAAGTGGATCGTTGATTGTTTGTAGATAAAATATTTTCATTTTTGATAACATCGATGGGTATTTGGTTGATTTTGAAAGATCAATAACTTTTTCAGGTACAAATTTTAGATCATAAATTCCTTCGAATAGTTTTTCTTTAATGTATGCAAATTTTTCATTGGAAGTTTGTCTTTTTTCAAGTTCAGATTTCCAATCAACAGAAGCTAAAAAATAATTTAGTAACTCATACTCACCTTTGATAAAATCTAAATGCTTAATTTTATCAAGCTTTGGTTCCGGGCTTAAAAAAGCAATATTAAAATGAATTATTGAATGATCCAGATTCGGAAAAATTATATTTTGATTTTCAATATTATGGATGTTGGTTATTAACTTTCTTGATGAACAGAAGATTAAATCCAAAATATTTGAGTTTTTCATGCTTGTTGAAAAATTTACAGTTTGATGAAGTTTGAAATCTTCACAAAAGTGGTTTACTTTTTTATAAATCTTTGAATTGGTTTTATTCGTTCTTGGTTTACCATCTTCCCATATTATATTTGGTAAATTAAAATCTCCAAGAATAAAATATGATGTTGGAGGAAACGGTGTCGAATAATTTAAAACAGTTGATATATCATTGAATTTTTGAACAGAATCTGCCGCATTCATATTTGGATGACGATATGTTAGAATAAATCTAGCCACATTTTCTTCGCTAAATAGATCAAAAGCGACAGTTTCTTCCAAATCATTTTTAAGTGGAATAAAATGGAGTCCATTTCTGATTAGAGCTAACACTCCTCCGCCAATCTTCTTCGTGCGATCGTCTCTTATAATTGAATATTTTGAAGTGATAACTGCAGAATCAAAAATGGAATCGTTGAGCCAAGTTTCACATATAAAAAGAATATCAGGTTTGTTGGAGTGTAGAAATTCTTGTAATAGATGGATTTTTGGATAGATACTTCTTGCATTAAATAAATAACATGATAAATAATTTTCCTTGGAAGATTTAGAATAAAGGATTGAATTAGTTGGTTTGTTCATTTCGGGGGGCACGAAAAAAATGCTGGTATTTCTTGTTGATAAAGCTTCTGAGTTTGGGTTGTTCAGTATTTTGAGCATTTTGAAGTGCAGCAGCATAGCTTTTTGGTTGACCATGGGATACTGTAGTTTTGGAATTTGAAGCATATTTAATTTCTGAAAAATTTTTTGAATTTATTTTAAGTGGTAAGTAAAATTTATTAGAAAAATTTCCGCTTATTTTTTCAGCCTTCTTTTTTGTAGCATCATCAATAAAAATACCCAAAACATTCATGCCATTTGGCCCAGTAACATTTGAAGCAAATTGCTTCCCATGTTTATCATTTAATAATTCAAATTCGACTGCTTCATTTTTTCGAAGGGTGCGAAGCTTTGGGTTTTCAATTTTTGATTTAATAATTGATGATTTATGAACAAAAATTTCTTTGGATTCTTCTTCACATACAATAAATCCATAACATTTTTTATAATTATACCATTTAACAATACCAGAAAATCTTTTTTCTCCATTATCTGAAAAATGAGTTGGTGCAGATGTTTTAAAACTTACATTTTTAGATTTTTGATGTTCTACCATAATAATATCCGCATCAACATTATCAACATCATTTAAGCTCGAATTATTAGCATTTTGTGGCAGAATATTTGACTTTAATTTTTCGGCTTTTTTAATTTTTCGTGATGATTCAGTTAATGTTTTATCATTTTGTTGAGAATATTTTTCTTTTAATTGGAGAAATGCATTATTAATATCTTCAACAAGCTTTTTGGCAACAGCGCCTTTCTTATTTGGATGAACAGCTCTTTCAAGTTTATTTTGAACATATTTAAATATATCTTCAATAGAACGATCTTGAAAATCAGAAACATTTTCATTAGCCATATTTGAATCGTTTTGTTGTTTTGATCCTCTAGGTTTTTTCAGTACAGTATCAGCTTTATGTTTTTTCGAAGCAATATCAGATCCAGAATCAGAAACACGACGAGATCTTTTTGCCATGTTGTGTATATGAAGCAATATGAAGTGAAAGGGTACTTTTTCAAATAAAATCAATAAATAATATTAATATTTTCAAATTGATAATTTTGGCAAAATAAATAAAAAATATCCAACTAACTCAATATTTCTTATAAATCCTTCATGATCCGTAAAATGCACATTTAACTTTAAATTTTTTTAAATAAGAATCCAACTAACTCGAAATATCCAGCTAACTCAATATTTCTTTTAAAACCTTCATGATCCGTAAAAGGCACATTTAACTTTAAATTTTTTTAAATAAGAATCCAACTAACTCGAAATATCCAGCTAACTCAATATTTCTTTTAAAACCTTCATGATCCGTAAAAGGCACATTTAACTTTAAATTTTTTTAAATAAGAATCCAACTAACTCGAAATATCCAACTAACTCAATATTTCTTATAAATCCTTCATTATCCCTAAAAAGCATATTTAACTTTAAATTTTTTTAAATAAGAATCCAACTAACTCGAAATATCCAACTAACTCAATATTTCTTATAAATCCTTCATGATCCGTAAAATGCACATTTAACTTTAAATTTTTTTAAATAAGAATCCAACTAACTCGAAATATCTAACTAACTCAATATTTCTTGTAAAACCTTCATTATCCGTAAAATGCACATTTAACTTTAAATTTTTTTAAATAAGAATCCAACTAACTCGAAATATCCAACTAACTCAATATTTCTTATAAATCCTTCATGATCCGTAAAATGCACATTTAACTTTAAATTTTTTTAAATAAGAATCCAACTAACTCGAAATATCCAACTAACTCAATATTTCTTATAAATCCTTCATGATCCGTAAAATGCACATTTAACTTTAAATTTTTTTAAATAAGAATCCAACTAACTCGAAATATCCAGCTAACTCAATATTTCTTTTAAAACCTTCATGATCCGTAAAAGGCACATTTAACTTTAAATTTTTTTAAATAAGAATCCAACTAACTCGAAATATCCAACTAACTCAATATTTCTAATAAATCCTTCATTATCCCTAAAAAGCATATTTAACTTTAAATTTTTTTAAATAAGAATCCACCTAACTCGAAATATCCAGCTAACTCAATATTTCTTTTAAAACCTTCATGATCCGTAAAATGCACATTTAACTTTAAATTTTTTTAAATAAGAATCCAACTAACTCGAAATATCCAACTAACTCAATATTTCTAATAAATCCTTCATTATCCCTAAAAAGCATATTTAACTTTAAATTTTTTTAAATAAGAATCCAACTAACTCGAAATATCCAACTAACTCAATATTTCTTATAAATCCTTCATGATCCGTAAAATGCACATTTATCTTTAAATTTTTTTAAATAAGAATCCAACTTACTCAATATTTCTAATAAATCCTTCATTATCCCTAAAAAGCATATTTAACTTTAAATTTTTTTAAATAAGAATCCACCTAACTCGAAATATCCAGCTAACTCAATATTTCTTTTAAAACCTTCATGATCCGTAAAATGCACATTTAACTTTAAATTTTTTTAAATAAGAATCCAACTAACTCGAAATATCCAACTAACTCAATATTTCTAATAAATCCTTCATTATCCCTAAAAAGCATATTTAACTTTAAATTTTTTTAAATAAGAATCCAACTAACTCGAAATATCCAACTAACTCAATATTTCTTATAAATCCTTCATGATCCGTAAAATGGGGCCTCACTAAACGGTGGATGGACGGGTCCAGTGGAGTGGACGTCTAAACGGTGGATGGATTGCTAAACGGTGGACGGATTGCTAAACGGTGGATGGATTTTTTTGATTTTTGGGTTTAAAAAAATTCAAGTTTTTTTGTTTCTACCGTACTCTCATCAGAATCCTTCCGGATTCTTCCTCCCAAAAATTGCAGATTAAAAAAATGAGAGTACGGTAGAAACAAAAAAACTTGAATTTTTTTTAACCCAAAAATCAAAAAAATCCATCCACCGTTTAGCAATCCATCCACCGTTTAGCAATCCATCCACCGTTTAGACGTCCACTCCACTGGACCCGTCCATCCACCGTTTAGTGAGGCCCGTAAAATGCACATTTATCTTTAAATTTTTTTAAATAAGAATCCAACTAACTCAATATTTCTAATAAATCCTTCATTATCCCTAAAAAGCATATTTAACTTTAAATTTTTTTAAATAAGAATCCACCTAACTCGAAATATCCAGCTAACTCAATATTTCTTTTAAAACCTTCATGATCCGTAAAATGCACATTTAACTTTAAATTTTTTTAAATAAGAATCCAACTAACTCGAAATATCCAACTAACTCAATATTTCTAATAAATCCTTCATTATCCCTAAAAAGCATATTTAACTTTAAGTTTTTTTAAATAAGAATCCACCTAACTCGAAATATCCAGCTAACTCAATATTTCTTTTAAAACCATCATGATCCGTAAAAGGCACATTTAACTTTAAATTTTTTTAAATAAGAATCCAACTAACTCGAAATATCCAACTAACTCAATATTTCTAATAAATCCTTCATTATCCCTAAAAAGCATATTTGACTTTAAATTTTTTTAAATAAGAATCCACCTAACTCGAAATATCCAGCTAACTCAATATTTCTTTTAAAACCTTCATGATCCGTAAAAGGCACATTTAACTTTAAATTTTTTTAAATAAGAATCCAACTAACTCGAAATATCCAACTAACTCAATATTTCTAATAAATCCTTCATTATCCCTAAAAAGCATATTTAACTTTAAATTTTTTTAAATAAGAATCCACCTAACTCGAAATATCCAGCTAACTCAATATTTCTTTTAAAACCTTCATGATCCGTAAAAGGCACATTTAACTTTAAATTTTTTTAAATAAGAATCCAACTAACTCGAAATATCCAACTAACTCAATATTTCTAATAAATCCTTCATTATCCCTAAAAAGCATATTTAACTTTAAATTTTTTTAAATAAGAATCCACCTAACTCGAAATATCCAGCTAACTCAATATTTCTTTTAAAACCTTCATGATCCGTAAAAGGCACATTTAACTTTAAATTTTTTTAAATAAGAATCCAACTAACTCGAAATATCCAACTAACTCAATATTTCTAATAAATCCTTCATTATCCCTAAAAAGCATATTTAACTTTAAATTTTTTTAAATAAGAATCCAACTAACTCGAAATATCCAACTAACTCAATATTTCTAATAAATCCTTCATTATCCCTAAAAAGCATATTTAACTTTAAATTTTTTTAAATAAGAATCCACCTAACTCGAAATATCCAGCTAACTCAATATTTCTTTTAAAACCATCATGATCCGTAAAAGGCACATTTAACTTTAAATTTTTTTAAATAAGAATCCAACTAACTCGAAATATCCAACTAACTCAATATTTCTAATAAATCCTTCATTATCCCTAAAAAGCATATTTGACTTTAAATTTTTTTAAATAAGAATCCACCTAACTCGAAATATCCAGCTAACTCAATATTTCTTTTAAAACCTTCATGATCCGTAAAAGGCACATTTAACTTTAAATTTTTTTAAATAAGAATCCAACTAACTCGAAATATCCAACTAACTCAATATTTCTAATAAATCCTTCATTATCCCTAAAAAGCATATTTAACTTTAAATTTTTTTAAATAAGAATCCACCTAACTCGAAATATCCAGCTAACTCAATATTTCTTTTAAAACCTTCATGATCCGTAAAAGGCACATTTAACTTTAAATTTTTTTAAATAAGAATCCAACTAACTCGAAATATCCAACTAACTCAATATTTCTAATAAATCCTTCATTATCCCTAAAAAGCATATTTAACTTTAAATTTTTTTAAATAAGAATCCACCTAACTCGAAATATCCAGCTAACTCAATATTTCTTTTAAAACCTTCATGATCCGTAAAAGGCACATTTAACTTTAAATTTTTTTAAATAAGAATCCAACTAACTCGAAATATCCAACTAACTCAATATTTCTAATAAATCCTTCATTATCCCTAAAAAGCATATTTAACTTTAAATTTTTTTAAATAAGAATCCAACTAACTCGAAATATCCAACTAACTCAATATTTCTAATAAATCCTTCATTATCCCTAAAAAGCATATTTAACTTTAAATTTTTTTAAATAAGAATCCACCTAACTCGAAATATCCAGCTAACTCAATATTTCTTTTAAAAACCTTCATGATCCGTAAAAGGCACATTTAACTTTAAATTTTTTTAAATAAGAATCCACCTAACTCGAAATATCCAGCTAACTCAATATTTCTTTTAAAACCTTCATGATCCGTAAAATGCACATTTAACTTTAAATTTTTTTAAATAAGAATCCAACTAACTCGAAATATCCAACTAACTCAATATTTCTAATAAATCCTTCATTATCCCTAAAAAGCATATTTAACTTTAAATTTTTTTAAATAAGAATCCACCTAACTCGAAATATCCAGCTAACTCAATATTTCTTTTAAAAACCTTCATGATCCGTAAAAGGCACATTTAACTTTAAATTTTTTTAAATAAGAATCCACCTAACTCGAAATATCCAGCTAACTCAATATTTCTTTTAAAACCTTCATGATCCGTAAAATGCACATTTAACTTTAAATTTTTTTAAATAAGAATCCAACTAACTCGAAATATCCAACTAACTCAATATTTCTAATAAATCCTTCATTATCCCTAAAAAGCATATTTAACTTTAAATTTTTTTAAATAAGAATCCACCTAACTCGAAATATCCAGCTAACTCAATATTTCTTTTAAAAACCTTCATGATCCGTAAAAGGCACATTTAACTTTAAATTTTTTTAAATAAGAATCCACCTAACTCGAAATATCCAGCTAACTCAATATTTCTTTTAAAACCTTCATGATCCGTAAAATGCACATTTAACTTTAAATTTTTTTAAATAAGAATCCAACTAACTCGAAATATCCAACTAACTCAATATTTCTAATAAATCCTTCATTATCCCTAAAAAGCATATTTAACTTTAAATTTTTTTAAATAAGAATCCACCTAACTCGAAATATCCAGCTAACTCAATATTTCTTTTAAAAACCTTCATGATCCGTAAAAGGCACATTTAACTTTAAATTTTTTTAAATAAGAATCCACCTAACTCGAAATATCCAGCTAACTCAATATTTCTTTTAAAACCTTCATGATCCGTAAAAGGCACATTTAACTTTAAATTTTTTTAAATAAGAATCCAACTAACTCGAAATATCCAACTAACTCAATATTTCTAATAAATCCTTCATTATCCCTAAAAAGCATATTTAACTTTAAATTTTTTTAAATAAGAATCCACCTAACTCGAAATATCCAACTAACTCAATATTTCTAATAAATCCTTCATTATCCCTAAAAAGCATATTTAACTTTAAATTTTTTTAAATAAGAATCCACCTAACTCGAAATATCCAGCTAACTCAATATTTCTTTTAAAACCTTCATGATCCGTAAAAGGCACATTTAACTTTAAATTTTTTTAAATAAGAATCCAACTAACTCGAAATATCCAACTAACTCAATATTTCTAATAAATCCTTCATTATCCCTAAAAAGCATATTTAACTTTAAATTTTTTTAAATAAGAATCCACCTAACTCGAAATATCCAGCTAACTCAATATTTCTTTTAAAAACCTTCATGATCCGTAAAAGGCACATTTAACTTTAAATTTTTTTAAATAAGAATCCAACTAACTCGAAATATCCAACTAACTCAATATTTCTAATAAATCCTTCATTATCCCTAAAAAGCATATTTAACTTTAAATTTTTTTAAATAAGAATCCACCTAACTCGAAATATCCAGCTAACTCAATATTTCTTTTAAAAACCTTCATGATCCGTAAAAGGCACATTTAACTTTAAATTTTTTTAAATAAGAATCCACCTAACTCGAAATATCCAGCTAACTCAATATTTCTTTTAAAACCTTCATGATCCGTAAAATGCACATTTAACTTTAAATTTTTTTAAATAAGAATCCAACTAACTCGAAATATCCAACTAACTCAATATTTCTAATAAATCCTTCATTATCCCTAAAAAGCATATTTAACTTTAAATTTTTTTAAATAAGAATCCACCTAACTCGAAATATCCAGCTAACTCAATATTTCTTTTAAAAACCTTCATGATCCGTAAAAGGCACATTTAACTTTAAATTTTTTTAAATAAGAATCCAACTAACTCGAAATATCCAACTAACTCAATATTTCTAATAAATCCTTCATTATCCCTAAAAAGCATATTTAACTTTAAATTTTTTTAAATAAGAATCCACCTAACTCGAAATATCCAGCTAACTCAATATTTCTTTTAAAACCTTCATGATCCGTAAAATGCACATTTAACTTTAAATTTTTTTAAATAAGAATCCAACTAACTCAATATTTCTAATAAATCCTTCATTATCCCTAAAAAGCATATTTAACTTTAAATTTTTTTAAATAAGAATCCAACTAACTCGAAATATCCAACTAACTCAATATTTCTTATAAATCCTTCATGATCCGTAAAATGCACATTTATCTTTAAATTTTTTTAAATAAGAATCCAACTAACTCAATATTTCTAATAAATCCTTCATTATCCCTAAAAAGCATATTTAACTTTAAATTTTTTTAAATAAGAATCCACCTAACTCGAAATATCCAGCTAACTCAATATTTCTTTTAAAACCTTCATGATCCGTAAAATGCACATTTAACTTTAAATTTTTTTAAATAAGAATCCAACTAACTCGAAATATCCAACTAACTCAATATTTCTAATAAATCCTTCATTATCCCTAAAAAGCATATTTAACTTTAAATTTTTTTAAATAAGAATCCAACTAACTCGAAATATCCAACTAACTCAATATTTCTTATAAATCCTTCATGATCCGTAAAATGCACATTTATCTTTAAATTTTTTTAAATAAGAATCCAACTAACTCGAAATATCCAACTAACTCAATATTTCTAATAAATCCTTCATTATCCCTAAAAAGCATATTTAACTTTAAATTTTTTTAAATAAGAATCCAACTAACTCGAAATATCCAACTAACTCAATATTTCTTATAAATCCTTCATGATCCGTAAAAGGCACATTTAACTTTAAATTTTTTTAAATAAGAATCCAACTAACTCGAAATATCCAACTAACTCAATATTTCTTATAAATCCTTCATGATCCGTAAAATGCACATTTAACTTTAAATTTTTTTAAATAAGAATCCAACTAACTCGAAATATCCAACTAACTCAATATTTCTAATAAATCCTTCATTATCCCTAAAAAGCATATTTAACTTTAAATTTTTTTAAATAAGAATCCAACTAACTCGAAATATCCAACTAACTCAATATTTCTAATAAATCCTTCATGATCCGTAAAATGCACATTTAACTTTAAATTTTTTTAAATAAGAATCCACCTAACTCGAAATATCCAACTAACTCAATATTTCTTATAAATCGTTCATGATCCGTAAAATGCACATTTAACTTTAAATTTTTTTAAATAAGAATCCAACTAACTCGAAATATCCAGCTAACTCAATATTTCTTTTAAAACCTTCATGATCCGTAAAAGGCACATTTAACTTTAAATTTTTTTAAATAAGAATCCAACTAACTCGAAATATCCAACTAACTCAATATTTCTAATAAATCCTTCATTATCCCTAAAAAGCATATTTAACTTTAAATTTTTTTAAATAAGAATCCAACTAACTCGAAATATCCAACTAACTCAATATTTCTTATAAATCCTTCATGATCCGTAAAATGCACATTTAACTTTAAATTTTTTTAAATAAGAATCCAACTAACTCGAAATATCCAACTAACTCAATATTTCTTATAAATCCTTCATGATCCGTAAAATGCACATTTATCTTTAAATTTTTTTAAATAAGAATCCAACTAACTCGAAATATCCAGCTAACTCAATATTTCTTTTAAAACCTTCATGATCCGTAAAAGGCACATTTAACTTTAAATTTTTTTAAATAAGAATCTAACTAACTCGAAATATCCAACTAACTCAATATTTCTAATAAATCCTTCATTATCCCTAAAAAGCATATTTAACTTTCCATTTCCATTTGATGTTAGAACGGTAAAAGGAAAACCGTTCTAACATTAAAACAGTCAAATTAACTAAAAAAAATATTGCTTTAATGTTAGCTTACTGATACCTTATAAAAAGTCGTCCCACCACCGCCCTGCCCTAGCTTTGGGGCGCTCCGGGACGAGGTGGGGGCGGGGCGAGTCGAAACATTGAACCAAAGCATAAGCCATTCATAACCCTAAGGTTATTTTTCGGTGTCGTAAACGTAGCCGAGCATAACCGTAACCGGTGTAGAAAAAAAATTTGGTGAGGGAATTTTCGACAAATTTTTTTAAATTTTTTTCTTGTATTTGTTTATACATTTTTTTAAACTTTGCTTACAAATGTTTATCTTGCAAAAAATCTTAAAAATTCAAACACATAAAGATATTTTAAAGTGCATCTAAAAATATCTTGTGTAAAAAACTGATGCCAGACCCAAAATTGAAAGAATTATTGCTTTCGTTTGACAGAAAGAAGCAGCTTGTTTCATAAGGATTAATCGATATTGAAGAGCGGCAATATAGAAAGATTTTTTCGGATTTAAAAGATAATTATTAAATGTAAAAAAACAAGCGTAAGAAAACGCAACATTTTTTTCTTATGGAATGCATATATTTTACAAGTCAAATTATATAATAATGCATTCGGAGGTATTAACGAACATGCTTTTTTAATATAATTTTAAATGGACCTTTTTTTTTGACTTGATGAAGTTCCAGTTTTACATAAACGGAGTCCAAATTATTGTAAAATTTCGTCCGTTTCAAACCGGAGTATGTGACAATTATTAAATATTCAAAAATCACAATTTTTTTAATTAACGTTTGCAACAAAGGAGCAGTAACAAAACTAAAAAAATCAAAAAGACATATTTTGTTTCATATCTTTGTCCGTGAAAAAACTTTGTATCAAAAAAAAAGATTTTCAGACAGACATTGCGATTTTTCTATTTTTATTTTGACACATTTGTTTTCAAAAAAGCACAAAAAAAAGCAAAAGGCATCAACATTTTTTCTTTTTTGCTTTCATTTTTTAAATGACAAAACCAAAAAAATGTTTGAATTTCATGTTCGAAATTTTAAATAACTAAGACATCATCGATTTTCATACTCTGTTTTTACACTTATAACAGTAAAAATATTAACTCAACTTTGATGAGTTTAGTTAAAGTTGCAGTAAACTTAATGGATCAATATATATTTAATTGAATTAAAATGTTAGCGGATAATCTGCGATGACAAAAAAATCTGTTTTATCAATATGCATGTGAAATACATTTTATGACAAGATATTGTTTTTGGGTAATAAAATGTATACTTTTTTTTGACAAAATGAAGGATTTTAAAAAATCGAAAGAAAACAATATGGAAAAAAACATTTTTTTTCATTTTGATGCTTTTTTTCATTTTTCACTATTTCCTGAAAACCAAAAACATGGACAATAAATTTTCCCCAAATCATTTGACTTAATATTAGATTTTAAACATTTTAATAATAATATTTTGTAATTTCTGTTCATTCTCAAAACATTCTTTTAGATTTTCTATGTGTGTTTAATAAATAATTTAGCTACTTTATTATTGTACAATTTTCGAGGAATCACGAAATGAGCACAAATGCTGTAATTAAATTCGTTAAAACCGGTTTACCAATAAATAACACTATCTATAGTTCAAAAAATTTTCAAAATATTAAAATAAACAACGAAAACTTGATGTATCAAAAAACGTTTGCGCATTTTTAAAAAAATCAAAAATTGGAAAAACTAAAAAAAACAATTTCATTTTTCCTGTTTTCTGCTCACAGCATTTTTTTGGGGTTTGTCGCAGATGTTGAAAATATATAAAAGGACATATTTTTTGTAAAGATTTTTGAATAACACGCATTTATAAAATTTTTGTTTCAAAATATTTTATTTAAATAAATGTTTATTACAGATACAAACGATGACAAAGAATTTTTCGAATTTTAACTTAAGCCACAACAATAATTATTATGAAACAAACATTCACAAAAACTAGATTTCTTTAACAATCATTGTATGACAGACATACTCAAACTCCACAGATTATATAAAAATATCTTTGCAACAAAAATTTTATTTCTCTTTTTTCCCTGTTCTTTCAATAAATTAAAACTGCTTATTTAAAGGGGGATGCGATTTATGATTAAAAAAATTCCATTTTTAAAAGACGAAACTGAGTAATTATTTGAATGAACTTTCTTTGTTTTTAATCAAATTCGTGACATTTATAAAATATATAATATTAAAAAAAATTAAGTTTTATAATTCGTTGCCCTGAAAAAAGAAGGAATGAACAAAAAAACAAAAAAGTGCATCTTAAACAAACATCCAAGATCACCGTTTTTTTTTCGTTCTAAACTTTAAAAGAAAGATCGCAATTCTATCTTTTTTTTTTGCTTTGACACATTTGTTTTCAACAAGATGCAATCTAAAAGATGAATAAAAGATACAATCATTTTTTGCATTCATTTTTTGACGTCTCGTTAGTTGGTTTGAAAAACACAACCTCAACAACGTTTGTGTGGCATGACTTTGTTTGACGATATACAGCGGCAAAAGATCAAAGGCTTTGCTCAATATCTCAAAGACCGATTAAGTCGCCTTTCCCGCCCTAGCCAATCCTTTACTTGAAATTAAGTAACAATTTAAAAAAATTTCACACAAAAGCCCCTTTCAAAAAATAGTATATTGTTAATTTCAGTCAGAGTTATATTCTCATAAAAATGTTATTAAAAATACAACAGAAAGAATACCCTTTGGAATACTTGGATAATTAAAAATATTAAAAAATTTAATACTGCTCTAATAAAAGGTTTTCATTCAAAATTTTCTCACATTTAACAATTATTTTCTGTATAATTGTTGAAACTAAATGTGACATGCCAAATTAGCATAATGCCAAAGATGTGTAAACTGTTAGAACAATCTAAATGTTGCACGAATTTACAATACAAGTTTTGTGGAATCTTAGTCCAATTATATTTTACTATTTTACTTTTTAAAATTTTGACCAGCTTGCTAAATCATGTAATGTTAAAATCAAAAAAATGATTTTTCAAATACGAGATGATGGGTTTACATTTAAAAAAAAAGAGAATTAATCATAATTCTCTGATTATATTGTTGAAACTAAATGAAACGAATATTAATTTATTTAGAACTTGATTTATCTAAAACATTCGAAATCTCAACCGTTTGTCTTTCGTTTAAAAAAAAAGCATTTTTTCTTTACATTTTAAACACAATCAAATTAAGCAGCCGCAACAAAATACGACAGTGAAAGCGCCATTGTCGTTTTTATTTTTCAAGTCATTGATTGATTTGGAAGGAAAAATTGTTTGGAAAAAGCAGACAAAATTTTTTGAATAATTTATTTTTGGTTGATGATGATATAATTATTATATGTTTAATATTTATAAGAATTAAAAATTCAGTAATCGTAGGTAAATATGCATATTTTTCCTTTTTTTGGCTTTCGGTTCCACATGAAAAGCTTTAAATAATTTATCGTTCATTTTGATAATAAAAGATTGCACGAATTCAAAAATTCTTTAAGCAGATTTTTAAAAAATACCACTTAAATTGCATGGATAATTAAAGGAGGAGACCCATTGTAAAAAAATTTTCTTCCCTTTCATTCATTGGAGGTCTCGACACGAAAATTTAAAGAACTCCGAATCGAAGAATTCTGATGACATGTCCTTTCATAATTATTTTTTGTGATTCCAAAATGGTATGAACTTTAAAAAATGGTTGGATAGACACTGAGTTTCAGCTTTTTTGCACAAATCCATGAATTTTCGAGAATTGATACAAAAAAGCTGAAACTCAGCTTCTATCCAACCGTTTTTAAAAGTTTATACCATTTTGGAATCAGAAAAAATAATTATGAAAGATAATACCATCAGAATTCTTCGATTCGGAGTTCTTTAAATTTTCGTGTCGAGACCTCCAATGAATGAAAGGGAAGAAAATTTATTTACAATGGGTCTCCTCCTTTAAAAAAGATTAAAAAAGAAAAAAGACGTTTTGGCCGCCGTAAAAATAAAAAAATTTAATCTTGTCCAAAAGAGGAGCTTTCTTTGAAAAAATTTTCACATTCGAAAAAAAGGTGCGAAAAAAGAAAAAAATCATCAGTTTAAAGCCGAACATTTTTTTGTTTTTATCGCGGCTCTTAAGGGATTGTCCAGAAAACACGTGACCAACAAAACGTGATTTTCGGACCCCCTCCCTCCCCTCGTGACCAAAGATCAAAGCTTTTTGCCGACAACATCAAAGTCGGGTGACCATTTGGCTTACCCCCTCCCTCCCCCCTCATGGTCACGTGATTTCTGGACAATCCCTAATAATGTGTTAAAAATAAGAATTTTTTCAATAAAATTTTGAAAACACATTTTGTTTAACCTTTTTTATTGAAATATTTTATATTTAGCAGTGTTTACGAAAATTGTATGATAAATTGTAAAGTGATAACGTTACGCCAACCAACATGTGCAAAAGTTCAATTATTGTAAAAAACAATATTAAAAATTGCTTTTAAAATATGATGATATTTGCAAGAATAGTGTAAACTATTATAAATAGCAAAATCGATAATCTGAATAATATAGAAATCAAAATAGATTAGAAGGAAGTAATATGTATGCAAATTTTGTAATAATCCAAAAAGAACCTATGCCTCGGCAAAAGTATATTTGTTCTGGGGCATAGGATCAATAGAGTAGAAACGGAATATTACGTATGCAAATTTTGTAATAATCCAAAAAGAACCTATGCCTCGTCAAAAGTATATTTGTTCCGGGGCATAGGATCAATAGAGTAGAAACGGAATATTACGTATGCAAATTTTGTAATAATCCAAAAAGAACCTATGCCTCGGCAAAAGTATATTTGTTCCGGGGCATAGGATAAATAGAAAAGAAAGGGAGTACTATGGATGCAAAATTTACAATAATCTGATTTTTCAATTTTTGCATGTAAAAATATCTAAATATTTTTCTTCCTCGTTATTTATTGCAACAACCGCATTTTTCCATTTTTCTGTGTGAAATGTGATGAATGATTACTGCTCGTTTTTGTCTTGTTAAATTAACAGGTTGCTACAGTAATGATGCCGAAAATTGTTTTCAAGAAAAAAATCTTGTTTTTTTATTGCGAGTAAAAATGATTTTCTAAAATGTCAAAAAATAAGTCTATAATACACCTCAAAAAAGAAGAAATAAACGATAGTAAAGGTTTTTGTTTTGACGGTTTTTTTTACGTTTTTATTGTTAAAAAGAAAAACTGTTTTTTACAGTATGATTTAATAATAATTAAACTACGTATAGCTCATTCAGGACAAAATTTATTTTTTGTCTTATGTAACAAAAAAATCGTCGATCTTATTTTATGTGCTCTTAATATGTCCGATCCTATTGTCTATTAATAAGTTGAAACATTTATGGATTATTTCAACAGTCGTAATTTATGATTTCTCTTTTAATGCTGAAACATATTTATTTTTGTGTAAAAATCGTTTACGTAAACATATTAAACGTGACATGAATTACGCGAAATAACAGCTAATGTTGGAATTGTTAAGCTGTTTTTTGATGGTTGAGTTACTGGCAAAATTGAAGGTTTTGTTGCACTGCCTTTTGTTGTTGGTTTTGTTTTTGGTGGACGTTTACAAATAATATTCATGGTTAGCACATTGCAATCAACTTGAAAAAGGCAAGGCTTTTCTTGATCATAGCCAATTGCAAGACATTTCTTTCCTGGTGTAGGATTTATCCATAAACCCCATCTAAAAACATTACACCATCGACCATATTTTAAAAAGTTTGCATCTATTCCGTCAACACCGAACCATTTTTTAGCATCATATGTTGTCAGTGAAGGAGTATGATATCCCAACCATATATTGTCAAAAACCATAACGTAAGAATAACCTTAAAATAACTTATATTACTGTTTTTTTAGTGAACCACCTCTGGATCGTACCAAGACAAAAAATAAGAATGTGTTTTCTGGGTGGGACAAGCATTTTAAAAATGGCATGCTGCCAATTTTTAAAAAAAGGTATTATTGGCGGAAAAAGATCAAAGAGTGTTGTCTATTTCGCGAGGGAATAGGTCCTAACTGCCAATCCTCTCTACGGTCATGTTAATGATAGCTTGAAGTAGACTTACTTAAAAGGTGCCGATATTCTTCAACAGAGTTTACTGTAACTAAATGTCCACCCAATGATTGACAATATATTTCTGCATTTTCCCACGTTCTTTTTTGTGGAAGTTGATCAACACCATAACAAAAACCTGTCGGCGGGAAATAACTCCAACCATTTCCACATTCAGCGGATTCCGAGGAAATTTCAGAAGTTGTTGCAACTTCTGATTCTGGTTCTTCAAATAAAATTTGATCTGATTGAATTTTTTCAGATGCTTTTGGAGATCTTTTACAAATAATTTTCATTGTAATCCCCGCACAATCAACGTCAAAAAAGCATGGCTTTTCTTGATCAAATCCAACTGCAAGGCATCGCTTCCCTCCAACTGGTTGAACATGAATTCCCCAACGATAAGTATTACACCATTTTCCATATTTTAAAAAGCTAGCTTCCTTTCCATCAACCCCAATCCATTTTGTTGGATCAAAGGTTGTGCCAGAAGGTGTATAATATCCAGTCCAGATATTGCCAAATGCCGCAACATAAGCATAACCTGAAAGTTTGATTTTTGATTCACAACAGTCATTAAAAATAAAAACTTACTCATAAATTGTTGATATTCTTCTACTGAATTAACTGTAACTAAATGTCCTTCAATAGATTGACAATAATTTTCTGCATTTGTCCATGTTGCAGCTGCAGTAGCTTGTGGCAACTGATTTACACCATAACAAAAACCTGTTGGTGAAAAGTATGTCCATCCTTCACCACAATTATATTTACTTAAAACTGGAATCTCAGATTTCAAAGCAATTTCAGTTGTTTTTGGTGGACGTTTACAAATAACTTTCATTGTTAACCCTGTACAATCAACATCAAAAAAACATGGTTTTTGCTGGTCGTAACCGAAACCAAGGCATCGCTTTCCACCAACTGGTTGGACATGGACTCCCCAACGATAAGTATTGCACCATTTTCCATATTTCAAGAAGCTAGCTTCTTTCCCATCAACACCAATCCATTTTGTGGCATCAAAGGTTGTGCCAGAAGGTGTATAATATCCAGTCCATGTATTATCCCATACTATGTAAAAATAACCTATAAACAATAATTATAACATTGAATATTTCTGGAAATTTGAATGAAAGTGGCTTTGCTTCCACAGGTACTCAGATGAGACTGGTTGCCCTTTTGCCAAAAAAGATGAGAAAACCAAAACACGAGATTCCGCTTTTCTGAAGCATTGTAGCAAAAATCTGATAAATAAATATGTAATATTATGCATTTTTGCATAAATATGCAACGTTTAAGCTTTCAGCGGAAACCCTGGAGCTTGGAAATTTACATTTGTATGTAAAAATAAATGATAGTCAAATAATTAGGACAGATTTTTGATTTAGTGCTTCATAAAAGAGGAATCTGAAGAAAACTGATTTTTTTGATCTTATTTTGGCAAAGTGCGACGAATTTCATTTGAGTACCTGTGAGTTGGTTGAAAAAACACAAAAAAAACCTGTTTTTTAGTAAAAAATTAAAAATAACAAACTTGAA
This sequence comes from Panagrolaimus sp. LJ2414, assembly GCA_024447195.1. NCBI lineage: Eukaryota > Metazoa > Nematoda > Chromadorea > Rhabditida > Panagrolaimidae > Panagrolaimus > Panagrolaimus sp. LJ2414. Next base: position 218,702 of record JAMRXY010000009.1, on the reverse strand, counting down.
AAATGCAAATATTCTTCTTTGGAATTTATTGTAAACAATTGTCCACCTAATGACTGACAGTAATTTTCTGCATTTGTCCAAGTACTTCTTTGTGGAAGTTGGTCAACCCCATAGCAGAAACCTGTTGGAGGATAATAACTCCAACCATTTCCACATTCTTTGGTTTCGGTAATGCTTGAATCGGATAATTTTGCCTCCTCAAATACAACTGCGGAAGAAGCAGGAGACTTTTTACAAATAATTTTCATAGTAATTCCAGCACATTCCATATCAAAAAAGCATGGCTTTTCTTGATCAAAACCAATTGCAAGACATCGCTTCCCTCCTGCAGGATTTATCCAGGTATTCCATCGAAAAAGATTACACCATCGACCATATTTTAAAAAGTTTGCTCCATTACTTCCATCAATTGCAATCCATTTTAAGGGATCATATGACGTGGTGGAAGGTGTATAATATCCGGTCCAAGTGTTATCGAATGTTACGTAAAAATAACCTATAAATAAAAAATATTACACAATTTATAGATCGGTTTAATATTTACTCATAATTTGTTGATATTCAGCTAAGCTATTAATTGTCACTAAATGTGCCCCCAAAGATTGACAATAATTTTCTGCATTCGTCCAAGTACTTCTTTGTGGAAGTTTATTTACTCCATAACAATATCCTGTTGGCGGATAATAACTCCATCCCTCTCCACATTCAGGGTTTTCCGATAAAACAGCAGGAACAAAGAAAAGAAGAAACAAAATGAATTTTAAAAGAAAAATCATTTTCTTTTGAAAAAATGAAAAAATTTGTAGCTAGATTTTTGTGTTTAAAATTTTGTTTTGTATGCTTAAACAATTTTTTTGCAAAATTCTCACATTTTATTTGCAATTATTTGTTTCAATTCTTTTTACCGGCATCGACTTTGAAGATTTTTTTAAATTATGCTTTGTCGGAGTTCTTTTTCTTTTTTAAATTCGCTAACGTGTATTTTTTATTATTTATTTTTAATTTTGTGAAACATTTTTTTTAAAGTAAAATCTGACAATAAAGATTTATTGAGAAAATTATTTTTTTAGAATCCCAAAAAAATTTCTTTTCCAATTATTTCGCAACTGTTGATGATAGTTTAGTTTTTTTTTAATGCTGCAGGCAAAACTAAGACCTCGTAATTATTCTGGTGTTGTTTTATCGATGTCAGAGATTATTATGAAGTTTTTGTTATTTTTCAAATGAAATATTGACGTTTTTAAAACATTCAAAAAAATTAAATTTTTTTCAACGACGACGACGTCCTGCCAGAAGACGCATTAATTAAACTAAAAAAACCAAAAAAACGACAATTTTGCCAAACATTTGCGGAAAATGGTTGTGTCAAATAAAAGAAAATTTTTACAGAAAAAATCGCGATTTTTCTTATTTTGTTTTTATACTTTTATTTTCAACAAAAGACAAACAAAAGTGACAATAAAAAGGTTGCATCAGTATTCTTTTCTTTGCTGTATTTTATATTCGAAGATTATATTTTTGAAGGACAAAAACCAAAAACAAAACATTTGAATTTTTTGTTTGAAGATTTATTTTTTGCTTGTTTACATTCATTTTTGATTTTTAAAACATATGTTCAATGAAACATTTTTGCTTTGCTCTTTTCAATTTATGTTATGTGTTTTTGTTTCACTAAAGAATTTTATTAATAGTGTCTTCAACATTATCAAATTATTTTGCTGCAAGGTGATGTTAAACTTCTAAAAACAAATTTATTAAAAATATCCACAAAAACCATCATAAACATAACAAAAAATTTAAAAAATTAAAAAAGCTAAAGTTTTTAATGCCACATTATCGAAAAAAAGATTCTTTTTAAAAATCTCACAAATTTTAACTTCAAAAAATGGAAAAATTGCCGCATCGCTTTTAGTTTTTGCATCTATATTTCATCATTTTTGATATACAAACCATTCTTCTTTTGCTTTTTTGTCTCAGCTGTCGAAGAATTAAAAAAGAACGTTTAACAGAGTTTTAAGTAAATTATTTGCTACCCTTTTATGTTGAAATATTTAATAAAAATCAATTTAACACACTTTTTGAAAAATACTTTATTTCTATTCATCTTAAAAATCACAAAACAAACTTTTTGTTAATGAGAACATACATTTGTGCTGCAAATAAAAAGCAAATAAAATCAAAATAATAAATGATCTGAATTTTCTACGAATTTATTTTGATTTTTAAGAGAGAGTCTGTCAGAAAATTTGCAATTTCCAGGAATGATGCGCACAAGATTTTTTAGATTTTGGTTTTTTGTTAATAAATCGACTAAATAGGTTGTAAATAGACGATTTTCAAAATATAAGACTCATCTGGTGTGTACTTTTCATATAGGAGTAATTCAAAGTTACATATGTGCAGAAAATGAGAAAATTCGGCATATTTTTTGGCGTAAAGTTATAAAATTGATACTCTGCAGTTATACTAAGTTGGACATGGGCTATTTAATGGTATATAGAACATATTTTTCCGATGACGAAATCGGGCCCAAAATTCACTTTTAAATATTTGAGCTTAGATATCGTCATGAAATCTTTGCTTAGTTTCTTAACCACATATCCCACAATGTTGCCTAATATGTCTAGTTTATGTGTGGAAAGTTTCAGTCAAATCCAGCATCCCGTTTTTCGTAGGCTGTAAATCAAAGTTGCTGACTCAACATCTCCAACATCATATGACCCACATAAGTTACGAAATAGTTGAGCAATCAACTTCCGGTGACTTATATTATCAAATACTATGCTAATAGACTATTCTGGGTGAGTTTCATAACATTTGGACATCATTTCGAAATATCCCACCAATTTGAAAATCCAAAAATTAGCAACATGAAACATTCAACTAAAAATCGTAAAAACATGTTGTGGCTTGCAGTTTAAAATGTGTTAATGTTTTTAAAATGTTGAACAAATGCAGAAATATCATGTAAAAGCTTAAAATACTGGATTCCGCGACCTATCGATTATTCCGGATGTGTCGAAATTTGCATTATTTTTGATATATTTTCAAAGTATCAAATTTATATCAAAAATTTAATATACCAATATTTTTAGGTGCTTACAACAAAATTTTGCATGTTTACGTCCTTTTTGGGCAATTTCAAGTCTCTTAGATATCTGCTTATTATTAAGCAATATTTCAAATATGATCTGTTTATTGGCATATAAGAAACCTTTAAATGAAAAATCCAAAACACCTGATTAATCATAACTAACTATTGAATAATGTACTACTATGCCAGGGAAACATATTGTGAAAGTTTCAGGTTTTTTTATCAACTTTAAGCTACTTTTTGAGTGACCTGAAAACCATAATTTTCGGTTTTTGGGGCAAATCTCAAAAATCCAATGGAGTATGTGAGATAATATTTGCACTATAAAAAGACCATTTTTAGGGCTACAAAATAGTATAAAAATGATTTTTTCCGGTGGCGGGCAAAGAAGCGATATCTGTCAAAAACAGGTATTTTTGCATATTTGTGCCACATATGTGCCTAAAAGTGCCTATTTCAACGAAAATGGACATCACCATTGGATTCCCCATGGTTGATTTGCTATATACCTTTAAAAAGAGATAAAACCGACAACTTTTAAAAAATTCCAGATTACTGTATTTTGTTGTTTACCTAAAAACTACAGTAATACTACCTTAATCTGGAAATTTTAAAAAGTAGAACGTAAACAGGCAAAATTTTGTTGTAAGCACCTAAAAATATTGGTATATTAAATTTTTGATATAAATTTGATACTTTGAAAATATATCAAAAATAAGGCAAATTGCGACACATCCGGAATAATCGATAGGTCGCGGAATCCAGTATTTTAAGCTTTTACATGATATTTCTGCATTTGTTCAACATTTTAAAAACATTAACACATTTTAAACTGCAAGCCACAACATGTTTTTACGATTTTTAGTTGAATGTTTCATGTTGCTAATTTTTGGATTTTCAAATTGGTGGGATATTTCGAAATGATGTCCAAATGTTATGAAACTCACCCAGAATAGTCTATTAGCATAGTATTTGATAATATAAGTCACCGGAAGTTGATTGCTCAACTATTTCGTAACTTATGTGGGTCATATGATGTTGGAGATGTTGAGTCAGCAACTTTGATTTACAGCCTACGAAAAACGGGATGCTGGATTTGACTGAAACTTTCCACACATAAACTAGACATATTAGGCAACATTGTGGGATATGTGGTTAAGAAACTAAGCAAAGATTTCATGACGATATCTAAGCTCAAATATTTAAAAGTGAATTTTGGGCCCGATTTCGTCATCGGAAAAATATGTTCTATATACCATTAAATAGCCCATGTCCAACTTAGTATAACTGCAGAGTATCAATTTTATAACTTTACGCCAAAAAATATGCCGAATTTTCTCATTTTCTGCACATATGTAACTTTGAATTACTCCTATATGAAAAGTACACACCAGATGAGTCTTATATTTTGAAAATCGTCTATTTACAACCTATTTAGTCGATTTATTAACAAAAAACCAAAATCTAAAAAATCTTGTGCACCCCGTTTTAACGAATCTCACAGACTCTCTCTTAAATGGTGTTCAGTACTTTTACGTTTATTGGAAAAAACGTTGTTAAAATGGTACATATGAATTTTTTCAAAAATTTCGTTTTTGATTTTTTTGAGGGTGATGTATATCCGAGTCAAAACATTTTATCATGCCAATAGTTAGCCCATATAATGAGGCCCTTTTTGAAATTTGCATGAACTCAAAGATGTGCCAACTACAAAAATAACGCAAACGTTGCTCAAATTTTACATACAATTTTTTTTAAATCTTTGTCTGATTTTACTAAATATTTCTCTTTTTTTGATGTTCAACAGATTAGTAAAACATGCACTTTTTAAATTAAAAATGCGACCAAGCCAATCAAAACCGTGGTTATTATTTGCATGATCTTGCAAGAAAATGATAAAACTTTTCTGTTTAACTTTCGATATTAAATAAAGTTATCATTTATTCTGTTCAAATTTTGATTCTAAATTATTCAAAATCTAAACCTTTTTTAATAGAAAACGATTTTCACGATCGAAGATTCTGTAAAACATAAAATTTCACACTCTTTATTCTTTGCAGTTTTGAAATAACATAAAAAAGGAAGAAATTAAATTAGACAGCAAAAGCGTCATCTTCGTTTTCATTTTTCTAGTCACCAATTAAATTGAAAATAAAAATCGTTTAAAAACAAAAACAGTCAACATTCTTTTAAATATTTTATTTTCAAAAGCAGATGTTATTTCTTACAGTACCACGGGATAAAGAAAAACTTGCCAAAATTTCTAATTTTATTTTATATTGAAAAAAAAATTGCAAAAAAAAATCTCAAAGAAACTTTTTATGTTTTTGTCGTGGCTATCAAAGATTTGAAAAAATAAACGTCTATGAAGTTTTTTAAAAATATGAAATTTTTTCGCCGACGAAACTTCAAAGTAGTTTTAAAATTTTGCATAGACTTGGAAATAATATTAGCAATTATAACATTTTTACACTACAAGATAGAGACTTGAGCACTTACTTTCAGAAATACTTTCTGAAAATTTTGTAAAAATGTTTTTCTAAAGTTTTCAGAAGAAAAAAATTTCTAATGTTTTTTTAATAATTGTATTGGTAATTTTAATACACTTATATATGAAGATTTAAGTTTCATTGTTAAAATTTTGTCAAACTTTAAACCGATTTTGTCTGATTTATAAAATATTTAAATAATCAATCTTTATTTGAACAACCACCTGCAAGAAGAAACAATAGTAAAATAAAAAGACGCACTTTTAGCAGACAAATGCAGACAACATTATGTTATAGAAAATTTTTTAACCAAGACTGCGATCTTTCTTTTTTTCGTTTTGGTGCATTCATTTTCAACAAAACGCAATTCAAAAAAAGTAGAATGATTGCTTTTTTTGAATGTTAAATCGCTCCTTTTTTGTTCGGCCGGATCAAAAACATTAAAATTCGTTTGACGTTCTTTTCTTTAGCAGACATCTGTCCACAGATGTCTGCTGAAAGTGTGTCGTTGTTTGCCTTTTCTGCTTTTTGTTTTTATTGATTCTTTCTGATTGATTTACAAAAGAAATTATGTTTTGAATATTTAATTAAAATTTTTTAAACATTAATAAATGTTTAGATTTCAAGGTTGCATTTTTTAAATATGAAAGAATAAAAAATCATATTATTGTTACAAAAGTGACACAATTTGCATGTGTAAAATATGCAAATTGCGGACACATTATTAATTAAAAATTTAAATGTCATCGTTTTTCTATAGCGAAAAATATTAATTAAAAAGTAACCAAGATTTAACCAAACTAAAAATTCAATTTGCAAATATTTTAAATAAAATAAAATAGAATTTTTACATATTTAAATTTGCACATCAACAACCTGTATTAGTTTTTTTAGCAACATAACGTTCGATGAATTAAGGGCTATTAAAAGTTATATAATGACCAATTTGATCTCGTTTTATCTTATTACCGCATTCGATGCAATATGCTTTATTTTTGACATTCATTATTTGTTTCTAAACATATTTTTTACATAAAATATTTCCAAAGAAACAATTAAAAAAATGTGTTGTAATTTGCTTTTTAGCAAAAAGCGTTATTTCTGTGGTTGCATTTTTGTTTCTTAAAAACAATGAAAGATGGAAAGAAACATATTAAAAATATTTTTATTTGCGGCCTTTTTTCGGGACAGTATTTTTTACTGCTGCACAATCAGATTTTTTGTCTTTTTTTAAATTTTGTGTAAATATTTTATTAATGCAAGTGACATACTTTTGTTTTTTATTTATAATCATTCCCATCACATACATAGTTATAAAATACAACAATATACGGTGAGAAGTACAACACAAAAGGCAATATAGCTCTTACACTGTGAGACATACTTTTGTTGCCATTAATTTACGAACTTATTTTACGATGTTCAAGAATCAATGAAAACCACACAATGACTGAATCAATAAATTATTTGAATCTTGTAAATATAAAATCTGGAATGCACGAAAAACACACAACAGATTTCTGGTCAAGTGAGTTTTGGACAATCCCTAATTCATCGTCAATTTATTAAACTAGAAGTTAAGCGGGCCTTCGGCCCGCCAGAAATATGATTCTTTTATTCGGTCTTACGATCTACAGATAATTTATTTTTTTGTAACAGCCCCATTCAAAAAAATGATTGTCGAAAACAACACCGATGGGTGTCGGTTATGTCCTGGTGTCGTTTTTTTGTACTCTTTTTTTTGTATAAAATTGTACTCTGTAAAGCTGACAGCTTTACAGAGTACAATTTAAAAAAAATTGCCACAAAAAATCAGAAAAATGCAATTAATTTGCTGATAAATTTCTGTTTCAAAAAAAAAGAGTCGAAAAAAAGTTGCAAAAAATTGTTCTCTTGTTTCTTGGCGCTCGACACAGTTTGCCATAAAATGACTTCCCACAAACAAACGAACGAACAGACAAACGAACAATGACTCTTTTATGATAGGATGCGAAAGGATTGTCTTTTTACCTAAATTTTTATTGCCGAAGATAATGTAATTTGTTTATTTTTACCATTTTTATTATGAACTAAATTTTCGAAAAAAGTATAGACAAATTTGCCGATGAATTAAATCAATCGATAAATTTAAAGGCGCAGTCAATGTCTTATTTTTTCCCCTGGTTGTGTAAATAATCACATGTCATCCCCATCTTAAAAAAAAGGTGAAAGAGATTTTCTGGAAAATTATCGACCCATTTCTTTTAATTGCTTTCTCTCTGCCATTCCACAAATTATGGTTTTTGATTTTCTTATTCACGGTGAATCTCTTCCTTTAGCAAATACTTTGCAACAACGATACAGGACGCAATTTTCAACGGAAAAATCTAGTTTTTTAATTTTTTAAATAAAACTAACTGTACAAGAATAAATAAACGTCTACTTTATACTTTCATCATTTAAACAGAAAACCGAATATCATTGTTTTGTAAGAATTTCTCGTTCTAATATTTATTCATTTTTTATTAAAAATCTGTATGGCGGATTTCGTCAGATTCTTGTTTCCTGTAGCAACAAATTTTTTAACACTTTTGTTTTTGTCATTTTTTAAGTGGGGGAAGTTTTATGCAAATTTTTATGGAGCTCATTGTAACGAAAAGAAGTAAGCTCATTATTTCAATCAATATAATAAACAAAATGTTAAAGCGTTTTTTTTTTTCACAACTATGCTTATTTCAAGCAATTTAATTTAAAACAAAATATTCAAAAAAAATGCTGTAAACAATCGTCGTTTTTTCAATCGATCGATAATTTGAAAATGAAAACTTATCGCAGCGCTGTCGATATTTTAAGTTTTCGCCTGGTCTTTTGGTTGTGAAAAAACGATAAAAAAAGAATGTCAAATTTCGCGTTATTTGAATAAACACTTTGCAATAGCTTTTTAAAAAAATTATTTTTGATTAAAATTTCTCTTAAATGAGAAAGAATATGTCAAATAACTACTTTTTTTATCCTTTTTGGTTATGAGAAATGCAAGAGAAAAAAAATAAATAAAATGCAATGTTTTTTTTAAATTAAAAAAAAACATTGCAACAGCTTTTGTTTTCTTTTTTTTCACTGGCCCCTTTTTGGTTGTGTTACACAACCAAAAAGGGGCCACAACTTGTGTAGAAAAGCAAAAGAAAACAGAGAATGCGGACTTTCCTTTTTTACAACAAAAATATTGAAGCATCTGTTGCAGAGATTTTTTTTGTCTCTCGAAAAAAATGTGGACCTTTTTTGGTTGTGTAACACATGTAACACAACCAAAAAAGGGCCAGTGAAAAATTAGACAACAAACGCTTCCCCCCACTTAAAAAATGACAAAAACAAAAGTGTTAAAAAATTTGTGGCTACAGGAAACAACAATCTGACGAAATCCGCCAAAACAGATTTTTAATAAAAAATGAATAAATATTAGAATGAGAAATTCTAACAACATAATGATATTCGGTTTTCTGTTTAAATGATGAAAGTATAAAGTAGACGTTCGTTCATTCTTGTACAGTTAGTTTTATTTAAAAAATTCAAAAACAAGATTTTTCCGTTGAAAATTTTGTCCTCAATCGTTGTTGCAAAGTTTTTGCTAAAGAAAGAGATCCACCGTGAATAAGAAAATCAAAAACCATAATTTTTTCGAAAATTTGGTTTATAATAAAAATGATAAAAATAAACAAATTACGTTATCTTCGGCAATAAAAATTTAGGTAAAAAGACAATCCTTTCGCATTTAATAAATTGACGATGAATTAGGGATTGTCCTAAACTCATGTGACCAGAAATCTGTCGTGTGTTTTTCGTGCATTCCAGATTTCACATTTACAATATCTATGTTTTTGACTAAAAAAGCGATTTAAATAATTTATTGATTCAGTCCTTGTGTGGTTTTCATTGTGTCTTGAACATCGTAAGATAGGTTCGTAAATCAATGGCAACAAAAGTATGTCACTTACATTAATGAAATGGTTACAAAAAATTAAAAAAAAGACGATAAATTTGATTGTGCAGCAATAAAAAATACTGTCCTGAAAAAAGGCCGCAAAAAACCTTTATTTTTTTAAATGTTTCTTTGCAATGTCTGTCTGATATCAAAAAAATTTTTTTGTCGATGCTGTCAAAGATTTGAAAAAAAGAAACTTCTTTGGTTTTTTTTTGAAAGAATTCATTCTGCTTTTATATTTTAAGAAATTTACTAATTTATCCAAATGTGTTGTGACTTGATATCTGGTAATTAACACTTTTAACAAAAGTAATTCCTGACAATTCTGAAACATTTTTTATTTGATATTTATATTTTCAATTATAAAAAATTTACTTAATATTGTTTTTTTTCAAGTAATCATTCATCATGCACGAACGATACATTTAAACTTTGTAAACTGGATTTCAAAAGAAAAGTAACCGAAAACATAATCTATTATTACAAAAATAATTTTTAAAAAATTTAAAAGAGGCAATTTAAATTGGAAGCTGCTGACTTTAAACATATTGTTTTCATACTTCATAGTTACAAGGAAAACGCATACTATAAAAATTAAAAGTTATATTTTAAATAAGTTTCTTTCTATCTTTCATTGTTTTAAAGAAACAAAATTGCAACTACAGAAACATCGCTTTTTGATAAAAAGCAAATTATAACACATTTTTTAATTTTTTCTTGGGAAATATTTTATGTAAAACAAATTTTTTTTCTCTTCAGAAAAATGATAAAATACTTATTTTAATTTAAAATGCCTAAAAAATTGCTTTCTGGCGGCAGCAAATCGTGCTGTAACAAAAATATGAAAAATACTACAACCAATCATAACATTTATTAAAAATTTTAAATTAAATATTCAAAAAATAATTTTTCATTTTCAAAACAAAGAGGAAGTAGCAATAAAATCAAAAAACATAAAACTTAAAAAAAGACAAATTTTAAGCAGAAATCTGTTGACAGATGTTATGTTAAAGAAAAGAAAACTTTTTACACAAAAATCGCGAATTTTCTATCCTATTTTGAAATATTCTTTCTCAAAAAAGCCCAAGCAAATGATAAAATAAGAAAGAAAAACATCAAATTTCTTTTTTTCTGCTTTCGTTTTCTCTTTTTTGCACGATGATGATATTTAAAAAGAGGACAAAAAAAATGTTTGAATTTTGGATTTGAAAATTTGATTTACAACAATGTCAAACATTTTGATACACTGTTATTTTAAGTTATAAACAAATAAATTTTTAACACAACCTTAAAGAGGTATTGCAAAGAAATTGCTACAATATATAATTCAATTATAATAATTGCATGGATATTTCAGCTAATCATCTCAAATCATTTTTGAATTTTTAGTTTAGTTAAATCTTTGTCACTTTTTAATTAATATTTTTTTCTTCAGAAAAAAGAAAACATAAATATTTTAATTACAAATGCTTTTGCAATTTTCATCGTGAGACGAGCGAATTGTGTCACTTTTGTAACAAAAATATGATTTCGTCAGTCTATTTAAAAATTGCAACTGCAATCATCTATGCATTTATTAAATTTAAAATTTACATAATCAAAAAATAATTTTCTGTCACAAAACGACGAAAAAGGGACACCAAATAATAAGCAGAAAAGGAAAAAAAAACCATTTTTAGCAAACATCTGGGAACAGATGTTATGCTAAACGAAGATCGCGAATTTTCTATCGTGTTTTGAAATATTCTTTCTCAAAAAAGCCCAAACAAAAGACAAAATAAGAAAGAAAAACATCAAATTTCTTTTTTTCTGCTTTCGTTTTCTCTTAATCGCACGATGATGATATTTTGAAGATGCAACAAAAAATAATGAATTTTTGATTTAGAAATTTGATTTACAACATTGTAAAAAAATTTGAGTCCTTAGGTATAAGCAAACAAATTATTAACTTAACCTTGAAGAGTTTCCAACACATTGAAAACAATTGCAACAATATATAATTTCATGGATATTTCAGTTGCTCATCTCATATCATTAATTAATCCATTTTTTCCTTTTCCTGAGATTTTTACTCAAATGAAATATAACAAATTTTTGTGACAATAGTTTTTGTTCATGCATAAACAATACATGCAGTAAAAATTACTCGATTAAGTGCAATGGCGCAAAAAAAAATATATACCCCCCAAAAAAATAAATTATTCGTGAAAATTTGATATTTTTTGCAATTTTTTCCAAATTCTCATTTTAAAATCCTTGAAACTCGGAAACAATGGTGATAATCGAAAAAAACGTGATAGATTTTTTTATTATATTGTTGTGAATGGCATAAAAGCATTGGAACTTGTTCTGTGCCACTGGGACCTGAGTTAATGAATTCTTTTGATGTTGATATACAAAATTAGCAAAATATTCAAGTGACTGTCAAATTAAAAATAGGGCCTAAAACGAAAAAACACGTGATGAAAACCCTCGTAGTCACTGATAGATTATATTTATAACAACTAAAACTTTTCACGTTCATTGTTTCCCGATTTAATATAACGTTTGTAATTATCGTGGGCTACAATACCCCAACATCAAACAAATGTGTTTAGAAATAGTTTTTAATATGTCAAAACGCTTAAAACAAATTCCCCGACCTTGATTTAATGTTACCCTATCTTGTTTGAATTAAAAACACATGCAAAAAAATTTTCTTCAACAAGGAAATACTACGAGTTTGTGGTTTTCTCTTCAGAAAAACCATTGTTAAAGCATACATATTTTTTTAATTAAAAATGCCTTCAGAAATTCGATTAAATTTGTAACAAAAATATGTGTGTTTTTATTTTTTCATATTTTAATATGGAGACCTCGCACTCAAAACAATTATTCATTTTTTAAAATTTTAAAATAAATTTTCAAAAATAAGTATTTTTATAAAATTTTGGGGAAGAAGCAATAAAATCAAAAAAGAAGAAAAGAAGAAAAAACCATATTTTTAGCAGACATATGTGGACTAATGTTATGCTAAGAAAAGAAAACATTTTGCACAAAGATCGCGAATGGAAAATTTTTTTTTTTTTTTTTTTTCAAAAAAGTACAAACAAAAGACAAAACAAAAAAAAACACCAAAATTCTCTATGCTATAATTTTCAGTTTGCTCAATGATAATTTTTCAAAAATGACAAAAAAGATTTTGAATTTTTGATTTAGAAATTAGATTTACAACATTGTAAAAAATTTTGAGTTTTTTACAGGTATAAGCAAACAAATTATTCAAAATTACCTTTCCATTACGCAAAATACCATCGATTTATTAACACAACCTTAAAGAGTTTCCAACACATTGAAAACAATTGCAACAATATATAGTTTCATGCATATTTCAGTTGATCATTACATATCATTAAATAATCTATTTTTTCCTTTTCCTGAGATTTTTACTCAAATAAAATATAACAAATTTTTGTGACAATCGTTTTTCTTCATGCATAAACAATACATGCAGTAAAAATTACTCGATTAAGTGCAACGGCCCAAAAATTTTTGGTTTTTGGTTGGTATAGTCAAAAATTTTACAAAAGAGAGATTAACAAAAATTAAAAAAACGTTTTTTTCAATTGATTATTATTGAAAATATTAATGATTAATAACTCAGATGATGTATGTGAAAAATTAGGTGATCTGAGTCAGTTTTTTTAAGATTTTTTTTCTTTTAATAAAAGATTTCTTCAACAGGCACATTTGTTTGTTAAAAATGAGTTCAATCAAGCTATGTTTCGCGCACTTTTTGTTACAGAATTTTTATTGTCAAATGAATAGTTAGAATTTTTAATATATCATTTGCTCGCAAATTTTGTTAATATGTCTAATCAAGAATTTTTTTGTAAAATGCAGTTCCTTGAAAAATTTGAATACATTAAATAAAATCAAGAGGCAACTTCGTCACTTACACGTATCATAATTTGGGATTTCAATACTTTTCATATTGTCTAGCTCGAAAAAAATTTGCATAAGATTTATTCCACTATAAAAAACTGGTAGGAAGAAAGAAAATTTTCGGACAATCTGTGGCTTTAGAAACATACAGAATGTTACAAGAAATTTCCAAGCAATATTTTCGGTATGAAAGTTGTAAAAATCTATATCAACGATGTCCCCAACACAAACCTCCAAAGTGCTGTATGCCTATTAACAGTATGATGGTTTTATTTGCGATAATTTCTTTTGAATTTTTGTACCAGCATCAGCTTTGAAGATTTTAGAATCATGCTTTATCGGGGTCTTTTCTTTATTAAATTCGCACACGTGTATTTTTTATTATTTAAGTTTTGTTACAAAGGATTTAAAATCAAAAAAAATTTTCTCTTTTCCAATTATGCTGCTACTGTTGATGACAATTTGAATTTTTTTAATGGGCATTTTAACCGGTAACCGTTGGTGTTATTTCAGCGTTGCTTGTTTATTTTTGAACTGAATTTATTACATTTATAAAATATGCAAAAAGTAAAATTTTTTCAACGACATCCTGCCAGAAGAAGCATTAAGTAAACTAAAAAGCCCCGAAAAAGACACATTTTTGCTGAACATTGGCGGACGATGGTTGTGTCAAATAAAAGAAACTTTTTACAGAAAAAATCGCGATTTTTCTTATTTTGTTCTGACACATCTGTTGCATTAAAATAGGCACAGGCGTCGTAAAATAATTGAGAGAAAAAAGAATAAAAAGAAAAAAGAATTTTTTAACACTGTGGCCATGGAAAAGAAACAAAGAAATACACTCTCTCGAAAAAAATGCACTGATGTGGCCAGACAGAGAAACAAAGAAATGCTATCACAACTTTTAAAAAAAAATAAAGTGCTCGTCGTAGTTTTACTACAACTTTTTTAATACTGAATTTAAAAATAATCTGATATTGGATTTCCCATATCCGATATTTGTAGAATTATACAAAATTTAAAATTGAACTGAAAAAATTTTTTTGCGGCGCCTATGCCTACATTAAGATTCTTTTCTTTGCTTTTTTTTATTCGATAGTTTGATTTTTGAAGGACGTACGCCAAAAACATTTAAATTTATTGTTTGAAAAATAAACTTTTGCTTGTTCCCAGTCATTTTTAATTTCAAAATAGGTATTTTATTATCTTTATTCTTTTGATCTTTGTGAAATAGCACCATTGTTAATTAAAAAATGTCTTTATCGATACATTCTCACTTTGTATCATCCAACTTATGTTATGTGTTTTCGTCCGCAATTATGCTTTAATGTACAACTAAACTTCTTAAAAATGATTTATTCAAAATATCAACAAAAACCATCATAAACATGACAAAAATAATTCAAAAAATTAAAAAAAGCTTAAGTTTAAAATTTATTATAGAAAAAGTATTTTCTTCAAAATTCGCAAAAAAGCCAGCATCAAAAAATGGAAAAATTGCCACAAAGTGTTTTGTTTTTTGCATCATTATTTTGGGATCTTCTTTACTTTAGTGGGCAAATGTATTTTTTCAAAGTCGGATTGCAAAGCAAAACTTTGAAATCCGACTTTTTTGATCATTTGAAAGTCAAAAACTTTGAAAAATGCATCACCCGCACAGACAGCAACAAAACATGGAGAATGCTCGAGAATCACGTCTGAATCAAGCGGCGTTTTGCAAAAACAACGGGTGGTACCGATTTTTGCGACTGGATAGCGCAGTTGTGTGTGCAAGCGGCTGCAGCGCACAAATGAAGGCGAAGGGTTCGAACCCAGTCGAGTGCAAAAAAATAAAATGTTGCAATTTTGCTTAAAAAATATTATTTTAAGAAGTTTTATTATAGAAAAAAATAATTTATGCAAAAAAAAATTAAAAAAAATGCATAAAATATACATATAAGGCTGTTTTTTATTAATTAAAACTGTTTTTACATAAATAAAATATATTTATATTTCCTTTTTTTCAACAAATCATTTTTTGGTATAAGATGAAGACGTGTGATTTAAAATAAAATAATAAAAAAATTAATAAAGTTTATTGATTATAAATTTATTTTAAATTGCACACTTTTTCGATCATTTGTTCATGCTTGTCCAACACTGTATAAATATTTCAATTATCGAAGAAACAAAATATCAGTTTATCATTTCATCAAACATCAGAATATTATGGAATTGGCAAACGGTGTACGGTACATGTGCATGCTTTACTTCTGGGTGGATGACATTATGTTCAAGAAAAAGAGTTAAATAATGGACGATCTGAAAAGCTTAAAAATTCATCCAATACAAATTTTTAAAACTTAAACTTGAATATAAGTTCTGAACATAACAATGACCGGCATTATTTTTCATCTTCAAGTGCAACAAGCGATCATAAGAGCTTTGTTAGTTTATATTGTGCCGATAATTACCTTCAAAAAGAAAAATCTGTAGGACCAAAAATTTTTGCTCGACGACTTCAAAGAATTTTTGTGACATTAGAGTAGAAGAGAAGGGTAATAGAATGAGTGGAAAAAATCAAAAGCCATCTAACAAATCAAGTTCTACCTTCTTGCTGCGTTAACTTAATCAAAAAATTAACGTTTAATCAAAAATGTATTAACCAAAAATATAGACATTGCAGCTTAGGAAAATTCCATTGAAGATGAAAATTTTGATGATGATTTTACCATGAAAAGTACAGTACCTCAGCTTCAAGAGGATTTTTTTTTGAATTTTCTCGGCAAACATCATCCTCCATCACTCTCCCATGACAGACGTCATGAGGGAGTGAGGGGGTAACGACCGTTGAGGTGCGGCAAAAAGTGTCATTAATGTATAGGGGGTAAGGCTGATTTTCGGGTGACGTCTTATCTGGACGATTCCAAATGGATGAAGACGACAAACAAACCATCAAATTTAATGTGGAAGATCAAACCCAAGAAAGTGAACGTCTTCGACATGAATTGAATGAGTCAAAAATTAAAGCAGATAAGTATGACAAGCTTTCCGGAACAAATTGTGCAGAATAAATCTTTGCTTCAGAACGAAAAGTTAGTGAAGAAAATTAAAGCCCTGTTCGTTGAATATGGATTATGCTGTACAATGAGAAAAAATATTCCATCGGCAATTTTATTACTTGCTGCAGCACTTGTTCAAGCATTCTTCATCGGTTCTGTGAAAACGAAGATTTATCATGTCCTCATTGTTCCCCTTTTAAACCGACTATTGAATCTGGAAAAATCATTTGATAGAAGAACAAGATCTCATTAATCAACGAATTGCTGAATTTATTATCACAATCAAACAGAAGCAATTATTGTTTCGAGAAGAGGCACAAAAATTAAATCCTGGTCCTTTAACAAAAAAATCTTGAAAAGGTACTTGAAGATCTTGATGGATCTCGAAAAGCATTTTTTCAACACATTAAATTGCAGTGTGAAATAATATTTAAAATGGTAAAATTGCTCCTGCTCTTCCACCTGAAATTATAGAAGATGAATGAATTATTGTAATTTTTGAAACAATCAAACAATTGTTTATTGCAATAGCTGCAATGAAAAAACAGTTTGATATGACTGATGAAGAAATTCAAGATATGAAAGATAAGATTCTTGAATTTGGCACATAGATGAAAGAAAATCTTTCTTCACTTTGAACAAAGCAAAAAACACATCTATTCCTTTTTGGTATAATAAAACAGTTGATATTAATACTGTATTTGCTTTTTTGCATAATTATTATTTTAAATCACACGTCTTCATCTTATACCAAAAAATGATTTGTTGAAAAAAAGGAAATATAAATATATTTTATTTATGTAAAAACAGTTTTAATTAATAAAAAACAGCCTTATATGTATATTTTATGCATTTTTTTTAATTTTTTTTTGCATAAATTATTTTTTTCTATAATAAAACTTCTTAAAATAATATTTTTTAAGCAAAATTGCAACATTTTATTTTTTTGCACTCGACTGGGTTCGAACCCTTCGCCTTCATTTGTGCGCTGCAGCCGCTTGCACACACAACTGCGCTATCCAGTCGCAAAAATCGGTACCACCCGTTGTTTTTGCAAAACGCCGCGTTCTCAGTTTTTGATTCAGACGTGGAATGCTCGACGTTTTTGCCTTTTATACGGTTTTGGAGAAAATTACATTTTATTTGCATAAAAAACGTATTTTGCTTAAAAATGATAAGCAAATTTTTGCCCGCTATTTTCCTTCATGAAATTAAGCTTAAATTTGCATAAGTTTTGCAACTTTTCTGCTTAGAAAAATAAACTCGAAAATGAAACAACTTTGAGAAAAAATGAATAAAAAATTGCCCACTAAAGTAAAGAAGACCCAATTTCTCTTCTAGGATATTTCATTGATACAATCATTACGTTAAATTTTTAGAATTTTAATTTTTTGGATACAAGAAATTCAGCGGACGAAGCATTTTCTTTTTTTGTCGCGACTGTCGAAAAATTAAAAAAAACCAATTTCGATTAAAGCATTTATTACTATTTTATGTTGAAATATTTAATAAAAATCAATTTGACATGCTTTTTTTTAACACTTTATTTCTCCCATCATTAAGATAATGAAAAACTTTTTATTTTTGAGAAATTACATTTGTGCTGCAAATAAAAAGAAAATGAGATCAGTATAAATTAAAGATCTTAATTTAGTTTTATTTTCAAATTGTGTTTAATACTATTACTTTTATTGATTGAATAAAAATATTTATTTTTTTTGATCAATCAGTACAACGTACATGTGCGTGAAACATTCAAAATTTGCATAACATATAAGGATGTGCGTTTTTTACTTTGCAAATTGAACAATTGATATTCCTTGAACATAAAAATTATCAAAGATAAAAGTTAAAATTATATGTGAACTAGGGTGCCCCGCCCCTTCGGGGTGGCCACCCGATTTTATATTTCATGAACGTTCCGTATCTACAACAATTTATTACATAAATATTCAATTCGTTTTAATTATCTTATTATTTTATTAGCGCAATCCCACAATTTGTTTGCCTTGGCATTGATTTTTCTTTTACACATACAGTAAAGTCAATACATAAAAACATCCTGTATTTAAAAAAAAGACGTTTCTAATTTGTTCTGGTTTTTGTTTTTATCAAAATGCGCATAAAAAAGGACTGCAAATCTCATCATTTTTATTTACCTTCTTATTCACTCTTTTATCAGCACTACTTTTTCACCAACTATTTTTTTTTACTATCAATATCTTCTTTTTATATTTCACTTTGTGAATGAATCATTATGGAGCGCAACGAACGAACAATCACTATTTATATGATGGATGGAACAAACTTTATCTAATGTCAAAAACGTTGAAAGCGGTTTAATGTTCATAGAATATTGAATTATACTTTTAGCATTATTATATGTTAAAAAAGTGCAAAAAATGTTTTTTCATTCTTTTTTTGTAACTAGAAAACTAAGCGGGCCTTCCGCCCGCCAAAAATCTTATTGCAGTTGAAGCTTGGCGCCAATATGTGTAATTTAAGCGATTCACGATTATGTGAAAAGCTGATTTTTCGTACAATTTAAAAAAATTGCAAAAAATTCAGAAAATGCAATTAATTGCTGACAAAAAAAGCGTCGAAAAAAAGTTGCAAAAAATTGCTCTCTTGTTTCTTGGCGCTCGACACAGTTTGCCATAAAATGGCTTCCCACGAACAGACAAACGAACAGACAAACGAACAATGACTCTTTTATGATAGGATACTGCTAAAAAATTCAAAGAAGCAGTTGAAGAATAAATTGTTTTTTTTATATCAAAGATAAGATCTAAAATTACATGTAAATGTGATAAACTTTATCTAATCAATAATATCATGAAAGCTGCAAGCGGTTTAACATTCTTTGATATATTAAATTATACTTTTTGCATAATCACATGGTAAAAGGGGTAAAAAATGTTTTTTCATTCTTTTTTTGTAATACTGCTAAAAAATTCAAAGAAGCAGTTGAAGAATAAATTGTTTTTTAAAAAAATGGAAGTAACAAAACAATGCTGTTTTTTTTGTAATGATTCATTTTTAAAAATGTTAACATTTTTCATTTTTTGGAATGATTTCTTTCAGTGCAGCTGTCAAATTGATCGGTATTTTTTCAACCCCTAATAGTTAAGAGAAATATTTAATAGAATTTGATGATCATTCTTTTAATATATTCAAGATTGTATAAATCTATGAATATAAATGCATTATTTGAAAGTAGATCAAATCAAAATATCATGCTACAAAAACGAACACAAAAATTCAAGGAACAAAAATAAAAATAATGTAGCAGCCATAACAAACTGAAAAATGTAATCGAATTCCAATCATTTGCACATTATGTCAAATGTATCAAATCAGGGATATCTTAATCTATCTAAATAAGGTTGAATATAATGTTCAGGACGACTAAAAGAAAGTAAACTGTGTGAGTAAAATTATACACTTCTGGAGACTTCAATCATCTGAAAAACATGCTTTGGGAACTTCATAAAATTTGGCATTATTTTTTGAACTTTGAAGTTCAAAAAAGAAAAATTTGCCCATTTTTTCTCATAACTGCTTTTTCAAGTGAGTGTAAAAAAATGCAATATACCAAAATTTGCATAAACTCGAACAGATGTGAACTAAAAAACAAAGCAAAATTACTTGAATTTTAAAGACAAATTTTGTTAAATCTTTGTCCAGTTTTATTGAAAACTCATTTTTTAAAAAGTACAAAAGGTTGCTAAAACATGCAATTTTTAAATTAAAAATGGTTTGTTATTTTGCAGTGCATTTTTGTGATAACGATAATGAAGACAGTTTTGTATTTAACTGCTGGAACTAAATAAATTTATTGTTTTTTAAATCCAATTTTGGTTTATCTGAAATATTCAAAAAGGAGACTACTTTCACTCGAAAAAAATCTTTGCAACAGATGCTTCAATATTTTTGATGTAGAAAACTAAAGTGCGCATTCTATATTTTCTTTTGCTTTTCTACACAACCAAAAAGGAGCCAGTGAAAAATAAGACAACAAAAGCTGTTGCAAGGTTTTTTTTTAAATTTGGCGGGTTTTTTTTCTCTTGCATTTCCCAGAACCAGAAAATGTAAAAAAAGTAGTAATTTGACATATTCTTTCTCATTTAAGAAAAACTTAAATCAAAAATAATTTTCGCGAAAGCTGTTGCAAAGTGTTAATTGAAAAAACGCGAAATTTGACATTCTTTTTTCTTTTCATTCTTTCCACAACAAAAAGAGCAGACAAAAACATAAAATATCGACAGCGCTGCGATAAGTTTTCATTTTCGAATTGTCGATCCACATCAAACTCAACTAGAGACTGGCAGGGAACACTTTTTCCTTTTCTTTTTCCTTTTTTTCCTTCGTTACCTTAACAAAAAGCCGAATTTGCGCATATTTTTTTTACAAATTAATTATCTGACCTACTAGACGTAATTTTTACGCTGATTCTAAATATGCCACTTTTAAAAAGTTTTATCCAGCGCAAATACCCAAAATTTGCATTTTTAGATGTTTTTTAATTTTTTGACCACCATCTAAACCGATCTAAGCTTAGCGACTTATACCATTCGATAGCCCTTGAAAAACTGCATCTTATATTAAAAATTCAATCACAGGAAATCACAGGAAAAAATATGGCATCCAGGGCTGTGCGATACCAAGGTCTCGTCTCGGAGTCTCGGTATCGAGTCTCGGGTATCGGTCTCGAGTCTCGGTCTCGGGTGAATTTTTTAAGGTATCGGGTCTCGGGTCTCGGTCTCGACAAATATTATTTCGGTATCGGGTCTCGAGTCTCGGTCTCGGCCATTTTTTTACCCGAGACTTGTTCAAAAACAGTAGGTTTTATGCATTGTTTTTGAAATTTTGTATATAACTGACTTTCTATAAAAATCGAATGAGAGGCGAATCACAAAAATTTCAAAGTTGTTTTTTCGGGCTGAAACTTTCCATATGACATCAATGTGGTTCAAGGAGGTGCGCAAAAAAATTTTTTTTTGGATTCGCCTTCTGAATCCTGAGTTATGGAGATCGCTTGCCCTGGGGTCAGTTCTTATCCGATCGCTACAAATTTCGTATCGACGGATAGCCCTCGATCAGGGCTACATTTTATGTCTTGGAAGTTTTTTTCTTTCGTGCCGGAACCCTCGGATTCAGAAGCCGGAAAATTTCGAGCCTTCAGAAGTCACCCATGGAGTTCCGACCCAGAAAATTTTTTTTTCTTAAAACGTGTCTTATTATAAGGGCTAACTATTGGATAAATAAAATTTTTTGGGTTTGACCTCCATGACCCTCAAAAAAATCAAAAACGAAATTTTCGAAAAAATCCACAGGGGGGACCAAGGCAAATCAAAAATTTTGAAAAAAAATTTTTTTGCTGGAAATGGTCCAAAAAGGTTAGAAATCATCTATAAACATCATAAAAGTTGTTTTAAGTTGATAAAATATGGTTAAAATGACACTTACTTGGTGTTTATAATCCTAAAAAAACAAATTGTTGTAAGCGACAAAACATAGTAAAAGGTACATTTTATTAACTTAAAACAACTTTTATGATGTTTATAGATGATTTCTAACCTTTTTGGACCATTTCCAGCAAAAAAATTTTTTTTCAAAATTTTTGATTTGCCTTGGTCCCCCCTGTGGATTTTTTCGAAAATTTCGTTTTTGATTTTTTTGAGGGTCATGGAGTTCAAACCCAAAAAATTTTATTTATCCAATAGTTAGCCCTTATAATAAGACACGTTTTAAGAAAAAAAAATTTTCTGGGTCGGAACTCCATGGGTGACTTCTGAAGGCTCGAAATTTTCCGGCTTCTGAATCCGAGGGTTCCGGCACGAAAGAAAAAAACTTCCAAGACATAAAATGTAGCCCTGATCGAGGGCTATCCGTCGATACCAAATTTGTAGCGATCGGATAAGAACTGACCCCAGGGCAAGCGATCTCCATAACTCAGGATTCAGAAGGCGAATCCAAAAAAAATTTTTTTTGCGCACCTCCTTGAACCACATTGATGTCATATGGAAAGTTACAGCCCGAAAAAACAACTTTGAATTTTTTGTGATTCGCCAGTTTTTTGTTTTGCTCGATTTTTATAGAAATTGAGTTATATAGAATTTACTTTCTTTTTTTTAAACAACTTTTTATTGTGTTAATTTATAGCTTAAAAATTTGGCAAAAAAATTAAAAGTTTGAATTTTGGTCTCGAGTCTCGGTCTCGGGCAAATTTTTCAGGGTATCGGGTCTCGAGTCTTGGTCTCGGGTGAATTTTTCAGGGTATCGGGTCTCGAGTCTCGGTCTCGGGTGAATTTTTTAAAGTATCGGGTCTCGGGTCTCGGTATCGTCTGTCTGAGTCTCGGGTATCGCACAGCTCTGATGGCATCAAACGCAGAGCTAGAATTTGTTAAAAAAACACAAAAAAACGTTGCAAAAAAGTGAAAAAACTTTTTTCTCTCGACAAAAATGAACGCACCACGAAAGTTTTCACGACAAAAAAGTGTTCCCTTTTCTTTTTTTCGACGAAGAATTTTTGCTTTTTTTAATTTTAAATTGCTATTTTCGGCGTTTTAACTATTTTTAATAATTTTTTAAACTTTATTTTCGGCTTATTCAGGTTAAAAAGTACCCGAATGTAACAAAAAAATAATTTTTTTCCAACTTTTATTTTTGACCTGCCAGTCCCTAAACTCAACGACGCATTTTGTGGTATATGTTGGCAAAGTGGAACTAACATGCAATCACAAAAAAGCGGGAATTTTAAATTTTTTGTAGCAAAAAAAGCTTTGTTTTTTTCTTTGATTTTTGCAACAATTTTATAAAAAAGTATTATTTTCTTGTGTTTTTGAGCTTGATTTTTAGTATTTTTGTGGGGATTTGTGATAATATGAGTCATTGTGATCAGATTTTCATATGTAGAAGAATGAATTACCTGCTAAGGTTTTATTAAATTTATATTGGCAATAGTTAAATTGCTCTTCAGATATTTCATTAACTTCAGCTCAACATTTCATGACCCTAATATATTTCTTCTTCTTCCGGAACTTTGTGATCCGAAATACCCCTGCTTATAATACAAAGCTGCTAATGTTACAGAAACATAGAAAAATACAGTATTTCAGTCAATCATCTTTTATTCAATGTTTTACACAACATATACAGAAAAAGGTTACAAAATATAATCTTAAAAACTTGAGTTTATAAAGTTGAAGCTTTGAAACAAGATTTCTTTGATTTCTTTTTCGTAAAAGATCAGAGACATTAATTGAACTGCAACATGATACGATGATACTGTAACTAATAATAGCATAAGAAAGATACCAATGATAAAATTCAACGTCGACCAGTTGTATTTTGTTCAAGGAATCACAGCATTATTTGGCAGATTCTTTACAGTAGAATTTTCGAGGTGGATCATTTTCTTCGAAAGCAGAAAGCTTCTTCCTGCAACTTCATTACAGCTTTTACACAAGAACCTGAAACGATAGTATAAATTACAAAAATGAATTATATAAATACATACGTTTTCCATCACCTCCATAAGGACTGTAATTGAGGACAATAATCATTGGAGACTGTTGAAGATATTGAAAGCATTAAATTCCATGACAGAGTTGAGAGAATTATCAGTTTGAATCACCAAAGCCTCGAAAGAGATCACCGAGAATCAGGGAACCATCCATATCTTAAAGATCGTCCAAAACAAAACACAAATTGAGAAGATAAATAAGCACAAATAATATCAATAAATCGCGTTACAAAATCTGAAACTATCGAAAGTTGGTCAAAGTAATACTTTTCTCTTCGAAGATAAAACTCTCTTTCACGTTAACATATATATGTTGTATCGGATTTTGAGAACCGTCAGTTCTCAAGAACCGTTATCGGTTCTTGAGAACCGATATCCGATTTTGGGAACACGAAATTTATTAGGGGTTCGCATAATCCGATATCGGTTCCTGAAAACCGATATCCGTTCCCAATAACCGATATCAGGTTTTGTGAACCAACTAATAAGATTTTCGTTCCCAAAATCGGACATCGGTTCTCGGGAACGGATATCGGTTCTTGAGAACCGATATCCGATTTTGGGAACAAAAAACTTATAAGTTCGTTCCCAAAACCTGATATCGGTTCTTGGTAACGGATATCGGTTCTTGAGACCCGATATCGGATTTTGTGAACTTGAATTTTTTACGTGGTTCCCAAAATCGGATATCGGTTCCCAAGAAGCGATATCGGTTCTTGAGAACTGACGGTTCTCAAAATCCAATACAACATATATATTTTATCAAAAACCATCACTATAAATTGAAAACCACAAGAAAATAATACTTTTTTATAAAATTGTTGCAAAAATCAAAGAAACAAACAAAGCTTTTTTTGCTACAAAAAATTTAAAATTCCCGCTTTTTTGTGATTGCATGTTAGTTCCACTTTGCCAACATATACCACAAAATGCGTCGCTTTAAAGGATCGATTGAAAAAACGACGATTGTTTACATCATTTTTTTTTAGAATATTTTGTTTTAAATTGAATTTCTTGAAATAAGCATAGTTGTGAAAAAAAACACTTTAACATTTTGTTTATGTAATTATATTGATTGAAATAAGAAAATTAAGTATAAGGGTGATCCATAAGTTCGTTCCGCTGTTTGACCAGCTGGCATTTTATAATTAACAGAACAATAGGGGTTGAAATTTTGCATACGGGTAGCCAAGATAATTCTACGAAGGGGGTTAAAAGGGTTTTTTGTGGAATCGGAATTTTCATGGAATTTCCAGGGATTTTCGCGGCGAAACCAGAATTTTTAAGATTTTCGACGGGAAAACATTGAATATGGAAGTTTAAAGCAACAATGTGGCCTGTACGGATAGCCAAGACACTGTTCTTATCGGATTTAAGGCTTTTGGAATTTTAAGGAGTGTTCTGGAATTTTCGTGGATTTTTAATGCTAAGGGTACTGTAACTCGGGATTTTCAAGAAAAAATTTTTCTGTAACACTCCAAACATATAAAATATAGTTGCTGTGGAATTTTTAACGCTTTAAAAATTATCTGAAACTTAAAGTAAAATATGACTTAACCATAAAATGCTGTATTACTGTATTTTTGTTTTACATCAAAGAAAATCTTCTACACATTTTTACATCAAAGAAATTGTCTACACATTTTTACATCAAAGAAAATTGTCTACACATTTTTACATCAAAGAAAATTGTCTACACATTTTTACATCAAAGAAAATTGTCTACACATTTTTACATCAAAGAAAATTGTCTACACATTTTTACATATAAAATATAGTTGTTGTGGAATTTTAACGCTTTAAAAATTATCTGAAACTTAAAGTAAAATATGACTTAACCATAAAATGCTGTATTACTGTATTTTTGTTTTACATCAAAGAAAATTGTCTACACATTTTTACATATAAAATATAGTTGTTGTGGAATTTTAACGCTTTAAAAATTATCTGAAACTTAAAGTAAAATATGACTTAACCATAAAATGCTGTATTACTGTATTTTTGTTTTACATCAAAGAAAATTGTCTATACATTTTTACATCAAAGAAAATTGTCTACACATTTTTACATCAAAGAAAATTGTCTACACATTTTTACATATAAAATATAGTTTTTGTGGAATTTTAACGCTTTAAGAATTATCTGAAACTTAATGTAAAATATGACTTAACCATAAATTGCTGTATTACTGTATTTTTGTTTTACATCAAAGAAAATTGTCTACACATTTTTACATATAAAATATAGTTGTTGTTGAATTTTATCGCTTCAAAAATTATCTGAAACTTAAAGTAAAATATGACTTAACCATAAATTGCTGTATTACTGTATTTTTGTTTTACATCAAAGAAAATTGTCTACACATTTTTATTAGGTAAGTCAATAATTAAGTGCGCCTGTTTGACCAGCTGGCATTTTAAAACTAACTGAAGAACCTGGGATGAAATTTTGCATACGGGTAGCCAAGATAATTCTACGTTTGGGGTTAAAAGGGTTTTTGGTGGAATCGGAATTTTCATGGAATTTTCAGGGATTTTCGCGGCGAAACCAGAATTTTCGGGATTTTCGACAGGAAAACATCGAATTTGGAAGTTTAAAGCATCAATATGGCCTGTACGGATAGCCAAGACACTGTTCTTATTGGGTTTAAGGGTTTTGGAATTTTTAGGAGTGTTCTGGAATTTTCGTGGAATTTTTAATGCTAAGGGTACTGTAACTCGGGATTTTCAAGAAAAATTTCTTCTGTAACAATCCAATATCATTAGAAATGATAAAAAAATTTATTCATTGATTACTGAACACAATAGTATCAATCAGAATGCAAAAAAAAACGGTTTTACAGAATTTTTCACCTTCATGAAAAGATTACGGTAGGTTCATTAACTTCAGATGCTTCTAAATTGCCAAATTTGCATAATTATGCAAAAATCTTTCACAAAACACTTAAACATACTTCCCAGCATCCATTTCAATCAAAAAAATCAAAAATAAAAATTTTGATTTTTTTCGACTTTTTCACGTGGTACCCCCTTAGGGCCAAAAATTCTTCATGTGGGGTACCACGTGAAAAAGTCGAAAAAAATCAAAATTTTTATTTTTGATTTTTTTGATTGAAATGGATGCTGGGAAGTATGTTTAAGTGTTTTGTGACAGATTTTTGCATAATTATGCAAATTTGGCAATTTAGAAGCATCTGAAGTTAATGAACCTACCGTAATCTTTTCATGAAGGTGAAAAATTCTGTAAAACCGTTTTTTTTGCATTCTGATTGATACTATTGTGTTCAGTAATCAATGAATAAATTTTTTTTATCATTTCCAATGATATTGGATTGTTACAGAATAGATTTTTCTTGAAAATCCCGAGTTACAGTACCCTTAGCATTAAAAATTCCACGAAAATTCCAGAACACTCCTAAAAATTCCAAAACCCTTAAACCCAATAAGAACAGTGTCTTGGCTATCCGTACAGGCCATATTGATGCTTTAAACTTCCAAATTCGATGTTTTCCCGTCGAAAATCCCGAAAATTCTGGTTTCGCCGCGAAAATCCCTGAAAATTCCATGAAAATTCCGATTCCACCAAAAACCCTTTTAAACCCAAACGTAGAATTATATTGGCTACCCGTATGCAAAATTTCATCCCAGGTTGTTCAGTTAGTTTTAAAATGCCAGCTGGTCAAACAGGCGAACGGAATTATTGACTTACCTAATACATCAAAGAAAATTGTCTACACATTTTTACATCAAAGAAAATTGTCTACACATTTTTACATCAAAGAAAATTGTCTACACATTTTTACATCAAAGAAAATTGTCTACACATTTTTACATCAAAGAAAATTGTCTACACATTTTTACATCAAAGAAAATTGTCTACACATTTTTACATCAAAGAAAATTGTCTACACATTTTTACATCAAAGAAAATTGTCTACACATTTTTACATATAAAATATAGTTTTTGTGGAATTTTAACGCTTTAAAAATTATCTGAAACTTAAAGTAAAATATGACTTAACCATAAATTGCTGTATTACTGTATTTTTGTTTTACATCAAAGAAAATTGTCTACACATTTTTACATCAAAGAAAATTGTCTACACATTTTTACATCAAAGAAAATTGTCTACACATTTTTACATATAAAATATAGTTTTTGTGGAATTTTAACGCTTTAAGAATTATCTGAAACTTAATGTAAAATATGACTTAACCATAAAATGCTGTATTACTGTATTTTTGTTTTACATCAAAGAAAATTGTCTACACATTTTTACATCAAAGAAAATTGTCTACACATTTTTACATCAAAGAAAATTGTCTACACATTTTTACATCAAAGAAAATTGTCTACACATTTTTACATATAAAATATAGTTGTTGTGGAATTTTAACGCTTTAAAAATTATCTGAAACTTAAAGTAAAATATGACTTAACCATAAATTGCTGTATTACTGTATTTTTGTTTTACATCAAAGAAAATTGTCTACACATTTTTACATCAAAGAAAATTGTCTACACATTTTTACATCAAAGAAAATTGTCTACACATTTTTACATCAAAGAAAATTGTCTACACATTTTTACATATAAAATATAGTTGTTGTGGAATTTTAACGCTTTAAAAATTATCTGAAACTTAAAGTAAAATATGACTTAACCATAAATTGCTGTATTACTGTATTTTTGTTTTACATCAAAGAAAATCGTCTACACATTTTTACATCAAAGAAAATCTTCTATACATTTTTACATCAAAGAAAATTGTCTACACATTTTTACATCAAAGAAAATTGTCTACACATTTTTACATCAAAGAAACTTGTCTACACATTTTTACATCAAAGAAAATTGTCTACACATTTTTACATCAAAGAAAATTGTCTACACATTTTTACATCAAAGAAAATTGTCTACACATTTTTACATCAAAGAAAATTGTCTACACATTTTTACATCAAAGAAAATTGTCTACACATTTTTACATCAAAGAAAATTGTCTACACATTTTTACATCAAAGAAAATTGTCTACACATTTTTACATCAAAGAAAATTGTCTACACATTTTTACATCAAAGAAAATTGTCTACACATTTTTACATCAAAGAAAATTGTCTACACATTTTTACATCAAAGAAAATTGTCTACACATTTTTACATCAAAGAAAATTGTCTACACATTTTTACATATAAAATATAGTTGTTGTGGAATTTTAACGCTTTAAAAATTATCTGAAACTTAAAGTAAAATATGACTTAACCATAAATTGCTGTATTACTGTATTTTTGTTTTACATCAAAGAAAATTGTCTACACATTTTTACATCAAAGAAAATTGTCTACACATTTTTACATCAAAGAAAATTGTCTACACATTTTTACATATAAAATATAGTTTTTGTGGAATTTTAACGCTTTAAGAATTATCTGAAACTTAATGTAAAATATGACTTAACCATAAAATGCTGTATTACTGTATTTTTGTTTTACATCAAAGAAAATTGTCTACACATTTTTACATCAAAGAAAATTGTCTACACATTTTTACATCAAAGAAAATTGTCTACACATTTTTACATCAAAGAAAATTGTCTACACACTTTTACATCAAAGAAAATTGTCTACACATTTTTACATATAAAATATAGTAGTTGTGGAATTTTAACGCTTCAAAAATTATCTGAAACTTAAAGTAAAATATGACTTAACCATAAAATGCTGTATTACTGTATTTTTGTTTTACATCAAAGAAAATCTTCTACACATTTTTACATCAAAGAAATTGTCTACACATTTTTACATCAAAGAAAATTGTCAACACATTTTTACATCAAAGAAAATTGTCTACACATTTTTACATATAAAATATAGTTGTTGTTGAATTTTATCGCTTCAAAAATTATCTGAAACTTAAAGTAAAATATGACTTAACCATAAAATGCTGTATTACTGTATTTTTGTTTTACATCAAAGAAAATTGTCTACACATTTTTACATATAAAATATAGTTGTTGTTGAATTTTATCGCTTCAAAAATTATCTGAAACTTAAAGTAAAATATGACTTAACCATAAAATGCTGTATTACTGTATTTTTGTTTTACATCAAAGAAAATTGTCTACACATTTTTACATCAAAGAAAATTGTCTACACATTTTTACATCAAAGAAAATTGTCTTCACATTTTTACATCAAAGATAATTGTCTACACATTTTTACATATAAAATATAGTTGTTGTTGAATTTTATCGCTTCAAAAATTATCTGAAACTTATAGTAAAATATGACTTAACCATAAAATGCTGTATTACTGTATTTTTGTTTTACATCAAAGAAAATTGTCTTCACATTTTTACATATAAAATATAGTTGTTGTTGAATTTTATCGCTTCAAAAATTATCTGAAACTTATAGTAAAATATGACTTAACCATAAAATGCTGTATTACTGTATTTTTGTTTTACATCAAAGAAAATTGTCTTCACATTTTTACATATAAAATATAGTTGTTGTTGAATTTTATCGCTTCAAAAATTATCTGAAACTTATAGTAAAATATGACTTAACCATAAAATGCTGTATTACTGTATTTTTGTTTTACATCAAAGATAATTGTCTACACATTTTTACATATAAAATATAGTTGTTGTTGAATTTTATCGCTTCAAAAATTATCTGAAACTTATAGTAAAATATGACTTAACCATAAAATGCTGTATTACTGTATTTTTGTTTTACATCAAAGATAATTGTCTTCACATTTTTACATATAAAATATAGTTGTTGTTGAATTTTATCGCTTCAAAAATTATCTGAAACTTAAAGTAAAATATGACTTAACCATAAAATGCTGTATTACTGTATTTTTGTTTTACATCAAAGAAAATTGTCTACACATTTTTACAAATAAAATATAGTAGTTGTGGAATTTTAACGCTTTAAAAATTATCTGAAACTTAAAGTAAAATATGACTTAACCATAAATTGCTGTATAACTGTATTTTTGTTTTACATCAAAGAAAATTGTCTACACATTTTTACATCAAAGAAAATTGTCTACACATTTTTACATATAAAATATAGTTGTTGTTGAATTTTATCGCTTCAAAAATTATCTGAAACTTATAGTAAAATATGACTTAACCATAAAATGCTGTATTACTGTATTTTTGTTTTACATCAAAGAAAATTGTCTTCACATTTTTACATATAAAATATAGTTGTTGTTGAATTTTATCGCTTCAAAAATTATCTGAAACTTATAGTAAAATATGACTTAACCATAAAATGCTGTATTACTGTATTTTTGTTTTACATCAAAGAAAATTGTCTTCACATTTTTACATATAAAATATAGTTGTTGTTGAATTTTATCGCTTCAAAAATTATCTGAAACTTAAAGTAAAATATGACTTAACCATAAAATGCTGTATTACTGTATTTTTGTTTTACATCAAAGAAAATTGTCTACACATTTTTACATATAAAATATAGTTGTTGTTGAATTTTATCGCTTCAAAAATTATCTGAAACTTAAAGTAAAATATGACTTAACCATAAAATGCTGTATTACTGTATTTTTGTTTTACATCAAAGAAAATTGTCTACACATTTTTACATCAAAGAAAATTGTCTACACATTTTTACATCAAAGAAAATTGTCTTCACATTTTTACATCAAAGATAATTGTCTACACATTTTTACATATAAAATATAGTTGTTGTTGAATTTTATCGCTTCAAAAATTATCTGAAACTTATAGTAAAATATGACTTAACCATAAAATGCTGTATTACTGTATTTTTGTTTTACATCAAAGAAAATTGTCTTCACATTTTTACATATAAAATATAGTTGTTGTTGAATTTTATCGCTTCAAAAATTATCTGAAACTTATAGTAAAATATGACTTAACCATAAAATGCTGTATTACTGTATTTTTGTTTTACATCAAAGAAAATTGTCTTCACATTTTTACATATAAAATATAGTTGTTGTTGAATTTTATCGCTTCAAAAATTATCTGAAACTTATAGTAAAATATGACTTAACCATAAAATGCTGTATTACTGTATTTTTGTTTTACATCAAAGATAATTGTCTACACATTTTTACATATAAAATATAGTTGTTGTTGAATTTTATCGCTTCAAAAATTATCTGAAACTTATAGTAAAATATGACTTAACCATAAAATGCTGTATTACTGTATTTTTGTTTTACATCAAAGATAATTGTCTTCACATTTTTACATATAAAATATAGTTGTTGTTGAATTTTATCGCTTCAAAAATTATCTGAAACTTAAAGTAAAATATGACTTAACCATAAAATGCTGTATTACTGTATTTTTGTTTTACATCAAAGAAAATTGTCTACACATTTTTACAAATAAAATATAGTAGTTGTGGAATTTTAACGCTTTAAAAATTATCTGAAACTTAAAGTAAAATATGACTTAACCATAAATTGCTGTATAACTGTATTTTTGTTTTACATCAAAGAAAATTGTCTACACATTTTTACATCAAAGAAAATTGTCTACACATTTTTACATCAAAGAAAATTGTCTACACATTTTTACATCAAAGAAAATTGTCTACACATTTTTACATCAAAGAAAATTGTCTACACATTTTTACATCAAAGAAAATTGTCTACACATTTTTACATCAAAGAAAATTGTCTACACATTTTTACATCAAAGAAAATTGTCTACACATTTTTACATCAAAGAAAATTGTCTACACATTTTTACATCAAAGAAAATTGTCTACACATTTTTACATCAAAGAAAATTGTCTACACATTTTTACATCAAAGAAAATTGTCTACACATTTTTACATATAAAATATAGTTGTTGTGGAATTTTAACGCTTTAAAAATTATCTGAAACTTAAAGTAAAATATGACTTAACCATAAATTGCTGTATTACTGTATTTTTGTTTTACATCAAAGAAAATTGTCTACACATTTTTACATCAAAGAAAATTGTCTACACATTTTTACATCAAAGAAAATTGTCTACACATTTTTACATATAAAATATAGTTTTTGTGGAATTTTAACGCTTTAAGAATTATCTGAAACTTAATGTAAAATATGACTTAACCATAAAATGCTGTATTACTGTATTTTTGTTTTACATCAAAGAAAATTGTCTACACATTTTTACATCAAAGAAAATTGTCTACACATTTTTACATCAAAGAAAATTGTCTACACATTTTTACATCAAAGAAAATTGTCTACACACTTTTACATCAAAGAAAATTGTCTACACATTTTTACATATAAAATATAGTAGTTGTGGAATTTTAACGCTTCAAAAATTATCTGAAACTTAAAGTAAAATATGACTTAACCATAAAATGCTGTATTACTGTATTTTTGTTTTACATCAAAGAAAATCTTCTACACATTTTTACATCAAAGAAATTGTCTACACATTTTTACATCAAAGAAAATTGTCAACACATTTTTACATCAAAGAAAATTGTCTACACATTTTTACATATAAAATATAGTTGTTGTTGAATTTTATCGCTTCAAAAATTATCTGAAACTTAAAGTAAAATATGACTTAACCATAAAATGCTGTATTACTGTATTTTTGTTTTACATCAAAGAAAATTGTCTACACATTTTTACATATAAAATATAGTTGTTGTTGAATTTTATCGCTTCAAAAATTATCTGAAACTTAAAGTAAAATATGACTTAACCATAAAATGCTGTATTACTGTATTTTTGTTTTACATCAAAGAAAATTGTCTACACATTTTTACATCAAAGAAAATTGTCTACACATTTTTACATCAAAGAAAATTGTCTTCACATTTTTACATCAAAGATAATTGTCTACACATTTTTACATATAAAATATAGTTGTTGTTGAATTTTATCGCTTCAAAAATTATCTGAAACTTATAGTAAAATATGACTTAACCATAAAATGCTGTATTACTGTATTTTTGTTTTACATCAAAGAAAATTGTCTTCACATTTTTACATATAAAATATAGTTGTTGTTGAATTTTATCGCTTCAAAAATTATCTGAAACTTATAGTAAAATATGACTTAACCATAAAATGCTGTATTACTGTATTTTTGTTTTACATCAAAGAAAATTGTCTTCACATTTTTACATATAAAATATAGTTGTTGTTGAATTTTATCGCTTCAAAAATTATCTGAAACTTATAGTAAAATATGACTTAACCATAAAATGCTGTATTACTGTATTTTTGTTTTACATCAAAGATAATTGTCTACACATTTTTACATATAAAATATAGTTGTTGTTGAATTTTATCGCTTCAAAAATTATCTGAAACTTATAGTAAAATATGACTTAACCATAAAATGCTGTATTACTGTATTTTTGTTTTACATCAAAGATAATTGTCTTCACATTTTTACATATAAAATATAGTTGTTGTTGAATTTTATCGCTTCAAAAATTATCTGAAACTTAAAGTAAAATATGACTTAACCATAAAATGCTGTATTACTGTATTTTTGTTTTACATCAAAGAAAATTGTCTACACATTTTTACAAATAAAATATAGTAGTTGTGGAATTTTAACGCTTTAAAAATTATCTGAAACTTAAAGTAAAATATGACTTAACCATAAATTGCTGTATAACTGTATTTTTGTTTTACATCAAAGAAAATTGTCTACACATTTTTACATCAAAGAAAATTGTCTACACATTTTTACATATAAAATATAGTTGTTGTTGAATTTTATCGCTTCAAAAATTATCTGAAACTTAAAGTAAAATATGACTTAACCATAAAATGCTGTATTACTGTATTTTTGTTTTACATCAAAGAAAATTGTCTACACATTTTTACATATAAAATATAGTTGTTGTTGAATTTTATCGCTTAAAAAATTATCTGAAACTTATAGTAAAATATGACTTAACCATAAAATGCTGTATTACTGTATTTTTGTTTTACATCAAAGAAAATTGTCTACACATTTTTACATATAAAATATAGTTGTTGTTGAATTTTATCGCTTCAAAAATTATCTGAAACTTATAGTAAAATATGACTTAACCATAAAATGCTGTATTACTGTATTTTTGTTTTACATCAAAGAAAATTGTCTTCACATTTTTACATATAAAATATAGTTGTTGTTGAATTTTATCGCTTCAAAAATTATCTGAAACTTAAAGTAAAATATGACTTAACCATAAAATGCTGTATTACTGTATTTTTGTTTTACATCAAAGAAAATTGTCTACACATTTTTACATATAAAATATAGTTGTTGTGGAATTTTAACGCTTTAAAAATTATCTGAAACTTAAAGTAAAATATGACTTAACCATAAAATGCTGTATTACTGTATTTTTGTTTTACATCAAAGAAAATTGTCTACACATTTTTACATCAAAGAAAATTGTCTACACATTTTTACATCAAAGAAAATTGTCTTCACATTTTTACATCAAAGATAATTGTGTACACATTTTTACATCAAAGATAATTGTCTACACATTTTTACATATAAAATATAGTTGTTGTTGAATTTTATCGCTTCAAAAATTATCTGAAACTTATAGTAAAATATGACTTAACCATAAAATGCTGTATTACTGTATTTTTGTTTTACATCAAAGAAAATTGTCTTCACATTTTTACATATAAAATATAGTTGTTGTTGAATTTTATCGCTTCAAAAATTATCTGAAACTTATAGTAAAATATGACTTAACCATAAAATGCTGTATTACTGTATTTTTGTTTTACATCAAAGAAAATTGTCTACACATTTTTACATCAAAGAAAATTGTCTACACATTTTTACATCAAAGAAAATTGTCTTCACATTTTTACATCAAAGATAATTGTCTACACATTTTTACATATAAAATATAGTTGTTGTTGAATTTTATCGCTTCAAAAATTATCTGAAACTTATAGTAAAATATGACTTAACCATAAAATGCTGTATTACTGTATTTTTGTTTTACATCAAAGAAAATTGTCTACACATTTTTACATATAAAATATAGTTGTTGTGGAATTTTAACGCTTTAAAAATTATCTAAAACTTAAAGTAAAATATGACTTAACCATAAATTGCTGTATAACTGTATTTTTGTTTTACATCAAAGAAAATTGTCTACACATTTTTACATCAAAGAAAATTGTCTACACAATTTTACATCAAAGAAAATTGTCTTCACATTTTTACATATAAAATATAGTTGTTGTTGAATTTTATGGCTTCAAAAATTATCTGAAACTTAAAGTAAAATATGACTTAACCATAAAATGCTGTATTACTGTATTTTTGTTTTACATCAAAGAAAATTGTCTACACATTTTTACATCAAAGAAAATTGTCTTCACATTTTTACATCAAAGATAATTGTGTACACATTTTTACATCAAAGATAATTGTCTACACATTTTTACATATAAAATATAGTTGTTGTTGAATTTTATCGCTTCAAAAATTATCTGAAACTTATAGTAAAATATGACTTAACCATAAAATGCTGTATTACTGTATTTTTGTTTTACATCAAAGAAAATTGTCTTCACATTTTTACATATAAAATATAGTTGTTGTTGAATTTTATCGCTTCAAAAATTATCTGAAACTTAAAGTAAAATATGACTTAACCATAAAATGCTGTATTACTGTATTTTTGTTTTACATCAAAGAAAATTGTCTACACATTTTTACATATAAAATATAGTTGTTGTGGAATTTTAACGCTTTAAAAATTATCTAAAACTTAAAGTAAAATATGACTTAACCATAAATTGCTGTATAACTGTATTTTTGTTTTACATCAAAGAAAATTGTCTACACATTTTTACATCAAAGAAAATTGTCTACACAATTTTACATCAAAGAAAATTGTCTTCACATTTTTACATATAAAATATAGTTGTTGTTGAATTTTATGGCTTCAAAAATTATCTGAAACTTAAAGTAAAATATGACTTAACCATAAAATGCTGTATTACTGTATTTTTGTTTTACATCAAAGAAAATTGTCTACACATTTTTACATATAAAATATAGTTGTCGTGGAATTTTAACGCTTTAAAAATTATCTGAAACTTAAAGTAAAATATGACTTAACCATAAATTGCTGTATTACTGTATTTTTGTTTTACATCAAAGAAAATTGTCTACACATATTTACATCAAAGAAAATTGTCTACACATTTTTACATCAAAGAAAATTGTCTACACATTTTTACATCAAAGAAAATTGTCTACACATTTTTACATATAAAATATAGTTGTTGTGGAATTTTAACGCTTCAAAAATTATCTGAAACTTAAAGAAAAATATGACTTAACCATAAAATGCTGTATTACTGTATTTTTGTTTTACATCAAAGAAAATTGTCTACACATTTTTACATATAAAATATAGTTGTTGTGGAATTTTAACGCTTTAAAAATTATCTAAAACTTAAAGTAAAATATGACTTAACCATAAATTGCTGTATAACTGTATTTTTGTTTTACATCAAAGAAAATTGTCTACACATTTTTACATATAAAATATAGTTGTTGTGGAATTTTAACGCTTTAAAAATTATCTAAAACTTAAAGTAAAATATGACTTAACCATAAATTGCTGTATAACTGTATTTTTGTTTTACATCAAAGAAAATTGTCTACACATTTTTACATCAAAGAAAATTGTCTACACAATTTTACATCAAAGAAAATTGTCTTCACATTTTTACATATAAAATATAGTTGTTGTTGAATTTTATGGCTTCAAAAATTATCTGAAACTTAAAGTAAAATATGACTTAACCATAAAATGCTGTATTACTGTATTTTTGTTTTACATCAAAGAAAATTGTCTACACATTTTTACATCAAAGAAAATTGTCTTCACATTTTTACATCAAAGATAATTGTGTACACATTTTTACATCAAAGATAATTGTCTACACATTTTTACATATAAAATATAGTTGTTGTTGAATTTTATCGCTTCAAAAATTATCTGAAACTTATAGTAAAATATGACTTAACCATAAAATGCTGTATTACTGTATTTTTGTTTTACATCAAAGAAAATTGTCTTCACATTTTTACATATAAAATATAGTTGTTGTTGAATTTTATCGCTTCAAAAATTATCTGAAACTTAAAGTAAAATATGACTTAACCATAAAATGCTGTATTACTGTATTTTTGTTTTACATCAAAGAAAATTGTCTACACATTTTTACATATAAAATATAGTTGTTGTGGAATTTTAACGCTTTAAAAATTATCTAAAACTTAAAGTAAAATATGACTTAACCATAAATTGCTGTATAACTGTATTTTTGTTTTACATCAAAGAAAATTGTCTACACATTTTTACATCAAAGAAAATTGTCTACACAATTTTACATCAAAGAAAATTGTCTTCACATTTTTACATATAAAATATAGTTGTTGTTGAATTTTATGGCTTCAAAAATTATCTGAAACTTAAAGTAAAATATGACTTAACCATAAAATGCTGTATTACTGTATTTTTGTTTTACATCAAAGAAAATTGTCTACACATTTTTACATATAAAATATAGTTGTCGTGGAATTTTAACGCTTTAAAAATTATCTGAAACTTAAAGTAAAATATGACTTAACCATAAATTGCTGTATTACTGTATTTTTGTTTTACATCAAAGAAAATTGTCTACACATATTTACATCAAAGAAAATTGTCTACACATTTTTACATCAAAGAAAATTGTCTACACATTTTTACATCAAAGAAAATTGTCTACACATTTTTACATATAAAATATAGTTGTTGTGGAATTTTAACGCTTCAAAAATTATCTGAAACTTAAAGAAAAATATGACTTAACCATAAAATGCTGTATTACTGTATTTTTGTTTTACATCAAAGAAAATTGTCTACACATTTTTACATCAAAGAAAATTGTCTACACATTTTTACATATAAAATATAGTTGTTGTGGAATTTTAACGCTTCAAAAATTATCTAAAACTTAAAGTAAAATATGACTTAACCATAAATTGCTGTATAACTGTATTTTTGTTTTACATCAAAGAAAATTGTCTACACATTTTTACATCAAAGAAAAATGTCTACACAATTTTACATCAAAGAAAATTGTCTTCACATTTTTACATATAAAATATAGTTGTTGTTGAATTTTATGGCTTCAAAAATTATCTGAAACTTAAAGTAAAATATGACTTAACCATAAAATGCTGTATTACTGTATTTTTGTTTTACATCAAAGAAAATTGTCTACACATTTTTACATATAAAATATAGTTGTCGTGGAATTTTAACGCTTTAAAAATTATCTGAAACTTAAAGTAAAATATGACTTAACCATAAATTGCTGTATTACTGTATTTTTGTTTTACATCAAAGAAAATTGTCTACACATATTTACATCAAAGAAAATTGTCTACACATTTTTACATCAAAGAAAATTGTCTACACATTTTTACATCAAAGAAAATTGTCTACACATTTTTACATATAAAATATAGTTGTTGTGGAATTTTAACGCTTCAAAAATTATCTGAAACTTAAAGAAAAATATGACTTAACCATAAAATGCTGTATTACTGTATTTTTGTTTTACATCAAAGAAAATTGTCTACACATTTTTACATCAAAGAAAATTGTCTACACATTTTTACATATAAAATATAGTTGTTGTGGAATTTTAACGCTTCAAAAATTATCTGAAACTTAAAGAAAAATATGACTTAACCATAAAATGCTGTATTACTGTATTTTTGTTTTACATCAAAGAAAATTGTCTACACATTTTTACATCAAAGAAAATTGTCTACACATTTTTACATCAAAGAAAATTGTCTACACATTTTTACATCAAAGAAAATTGTCTACACATTTTTACATATAAAATATAGTTGTTGTGGAATTTTAACGCTTCAAAAATTATCTGAAACTTAAAGAAAAATATGACTTAACCATAAAATGCTGTATTACTGTATTTTTGTTTTACATCAAAGAAAATTGTCTACACATTTTTACATATAAAATATAGTTGTTGTTGAATTTTATCGCTTCAAAAATTATCTGAAACTTAAAGTAAAATATGACTTAACCATAAAATGCTGTATTACTGTATTTTTGTTTTACATCAAAGAAAATTGTCTACACATTTTTACATATAAAATAAAGTTGTTGTTGAATTTTATCGCTTCAAAAATTATCTGAAACTTAAAGTAAAATATGACTTAACCATAAAATGCTGTATTACTGTATTTTTGTTTTACATCAAAGAAAATTGTCTACACATTTTTACATATAAAATATAGTTGTTGTTGAATTTTATCGCTTCAAAAATTATCTGAAACTTAAAGTAAAATATGACTTAACCATAAAATGCTGTATTACTGTATTTTTGTTTTACATCAAAGAAAATTGTCTACACATTTTTACATATAAAATATAGTTGTTGTTGAATTTTATCGCTTCAAAAATTATCTGAAACTTAAAGTAAAATATGACTTAACCATAAAATGCTGTATTACTGTATTTTTGTTTTACATCAAAGAAAATTGTCTACACATTTTTACATATAAAATATAGTTGTTGTTGAATTTTATCGCTTCAAAAATTATCTGAAACTTAAAGAAAAATATGACTTAACCATAAAATGCTGTATTACTGTATTTTTGTTTTACATCAAAGAAAATTGTCTACACATTTTTACATCAAAGAAAATTGTCTACACATTTTTACATATAAAATATAGTTGTTGTGGAATTTTATCGCTTCAAAAATTATCTGAAACTTAAAGTAAAATATGACTTAACCATAAAATGCTGTATTACTGTATTTTTGTTTTACATCAAAGAAAATTGTCTACACATTTTTACATCAAAGAAAATTGTCTACACATTTTTACATATAAAATATAGTTGTTGTGGAATTTTATCGCTTCAAAAATTATCTGAAACTTAAAGTAAAATATGACTTAACCATAAAATGCTGTATTACTGTATTTTTGTTTTACATAAAAGAAAATTGTCTACACATTTTTACATATAAAATATAGTTGTTGTTGAATTTTATCGCTTCAAAAATTATCTGAAACTTAAAGTAAAATATGACTTAACCATAAAATGCTGTATTACTGTATTTTTGTTTTACATCAAAGAAAATTGTCTACACATTTTTACATATAAAATATAGTTGTTGTTGAATTTTATCGCTTCAAAAATTATCTGAAACTTTAAGTAAAATATGACTTAACCATAAAATGCTGTATTACTGTATTTTTGTTTTACATCAAAGAAAATTGTCTACACATTTTTACATATAAAATATAGTTGTTGTTGAATTTTATCGCTTCAAAAATTATCTGAAACTTAAAGTAAAATATGACTTAACCATAAAATGCTGTATTACTGTATTTTTGTTTTACATCAAAGAAAAATGTCTACACATTTTTACATATAAAATATAGTTGTTGTTGAATTTTATCGCTTCAAAAATTATCTGAAACTTAAAGTAAAATATGACTTAACCATAAAATGCTGTATTACTGTATTTTTGTTTTACATCAAAGAAAATTGTCTACACATTTTTACATATAAAATATAGTTGTTGTGGAATTTTATCGCTTCAAAAATTATCTGAAACTTAAAGTAAAATATGACTTAACCATAAAATGCTGTATTACTGTATTTTTGTTTTACATCAAAGAAAAATGTCTACACATTTTTACATATAAAATATAGTTGTTGTTGAATTTTATCGCTTCAAAAATTATCTGAAACTTAAAGTAAAATATGACTTAACCATAAAATGCTGTATTACTGTATTTTTGTTTTACATCAAAGAAAATTGTCTACACATTTTTACATATAAAATATAGTTGTTGTTGAATTTTATCGCTTCAAAAATTATCTGAAACTTAAAGTAAAATATGACTTAACCATAAAATGCTGTATTACTGTATTTTTGTTTTACATCAAAGAAAAATGTCTACACATTTTTACATATAAAATATAGTTGTTGTTGAATTTTATCGCTTCAAAAATTATCTGA
The DNA here is from genome assembly GCA_024447195.1 of Panagrolaimus sp. LJ2414. Classification (NCBI taxonomy): domain Eukaryota; kingdom Metazoa; phylum Nematoda; class Chromadorea; order Rhabditida; family Panagrolaimidae; genus Panagrolaimus; species Panagrolaimus sp. LJ2414. The sequence goes on along the minus strand of JAMRXY010000009.1, from coordinate 176,590 downwards.
AACTTAAAGTAAAATATGACTTAACCATAAAATGCTGTATTACTGTATTTTTGTTTTACATCAAAGAAAATTGTCTACACATTTTTACATCAAAGAAAATTGTCTACACATTTTTACATATAAAATATAGTTGTTGTTGAATTTTATCGCTTCAAAAATTATCTGAAACTTAAAGTAAAATATGACTTAACCATAAAATGCTGTATTACTGTATTTTTGTTTTACATCAAAGAAAATTGTCTACACATTTTTACATATAAAATATAGTTGTTGTTGAATTTTATCGCTTCAAAAATTATCTGAAACTTAAAGTAAAATATGACTTAACCATAAAATGCTGTATTACTGTATTTTTGTTTTACATCAAAGAAAATTGTCTACACATTTTTACATATAAAATATAGTTGTTGTTGAATTTTATCGCTTCAAAAATTATCTGAAACTTAAAGTAAAATATGACTTAACCATAAAATGCTGTATTACTGTATTTTTGTTTTACATCAAAGAAAAATGTCTACACATTTTTACATATAAAATATAGTTGTTGTTGAATTTTATCGCTTCAAAAATTATCTGAAACTTAAAGTAAAATATGACTTAACCATAAAATGCTGTATTACTGTATTTTTGTTTTACATCAAAGAAAATTGTCTACACATTTTTACATATAAAATATAGTTGTTGTTGAATTTTATCGCTTCAAAAATTATCTGAAACTTAAAGTAAAATATGACTTAACCATAAAATGCTGTATTACTGTATTTTTGTTTTACATCAAAGAAAAATGTCTACACATTTTTACATATAAAATATAGTTGTTGTTGAATTTTATCGCTTCAAAAATTATCTGAAACTTAAAGTAAAATATGACTTAACCATAAAATGCTGTATTACTGTATTTTTGTTTTACATCAAAGAAAATTGTCTACACATTTTTACATATAAAATATAGTTGTTGTTGAATTTTATCGCTTCAAAAATTATCTGAAACTTAAAGTAAAATATGACTTAACCATAAAATGCTGTATTACTGTATTTTTGTTTTACATCAAAGAAAAATGTCTACACATTTTTACATATAAAATATAGTTGTTGTTGAATTTTATCGCTTCAAAAATTATCTGAAACTTAAAGTAAAATATGACTTAACCATAAAATGCTGTATTACTGTATTTTTGTTTTACATCAAAGAAAATTGTCTACACATTTTTACATCAAAGAAAATTGTCTACACATTTTTACATATAAAATATAGTTGTTGTTGAATTTTATCGCTTCAAAAATTATCTGAAACTTAAAGTAAAATATGACTTAACCATAAAATGCTGTATTACTGTATTTTTGTTTTACATCAAAGAAAATTGTCTACACATTTTTACATATAAAATATAGTTGTTGTTGAATTTTATCGCTTCAAAAATTATCTGAAACTTAAAGTAAAATATGACTTAACCATAAAATGCTGTATTACTGTATTTTTGTTTTACATCAAAGAAAATTGTCTACACATTTTTACATATAAAATATAGTTGTTGTTGAATTTTATCGCTTCAAAAATTATCTGAAACTTAAAGTAAAATATGACTTAACCATAAAATGCTGTATTACTGTATTTTTGTTTTACATCAAAGAAAAATGTCTACACATTTTTACATATAAAATATAGTTGTTGTTGAATTTTATCGCTTCAAAAATTATCTGAAACTTAAAGTAAAATATGACTTAACCATAAAATGCTGTATTACTGTATTTTTGTTTTACATCAAAGAAAATTGTCTACACATTTTTACATATAAAATATAGTTGTTGTTGAATTTTATCGCTTCAAAAATTATCTGAAACTTAAAGTAAAATATGACTTAACCATAAAATGCTGTATTACTGTATTTTTGTTTTACATCAAAGAAAATTGTCTACACATTTTTACATATAAAATATAGTTGTTGTTGAATTTTATCGCTTCAAAAATTATCTGAAACTTAAAGTAAAATATGACTTAACCATAAAATGCTGTATTACTGTATTTTTGTTTTACATCAAAGAAAATTGTCTACACATTTTTACATCAAAGAAAATTGTCTACACATTTTTACATATAAAATATAGTTGTTGTGGAATTTTATCGCTTCAAAAATTATCTGAAACTTAAACAAAAATATGACTTAACCATAAAATGCTGTATTACTGTATTTTTGTTTTACATCAAAGAAAATTGTCTACACATTTTTACATATAAAATATAGTTGTTGTTGAATTTTATCGCTTCAAAAATTATCTGAAACTTAAAGTAAAATATGACTTAACCATAAAATGCTGTATTACTGTATTTTTGTTTTACATCAAAGAAAATTGTCTACACATTTTTACATATAAAATATAGTTGTTGTTGAATTTTATCGCTTCAAAAATTATCTGAAACTTAAAGTAAAATATGACTTAACCATAAAATGCTGTATTACTGTATTTTTGTTTTACATCAAAGAAAATTGTCTACACATTTTTACATATAAAATATAGTTGTTGTTGAATTTTATCGCTTCAAAAATTATCTGAAACTTAAAGTAAAATATGACTTAACCATAAAATGCTGTATTACTGTATTTTTGTTTTACATCAAAGAAAATTGTCTACACATTTTTACATATAAAATATAGTTGTTGTTGAATTTTATCGCTTCAAAAATTATCTGAAACTTAAAGTAAAATATGACTTAACCATAAAATGCTGTATTACTGTATTTTTGTTTTACATCAAAGAAAATTGTCTACACATTTTTACATATAAAATATAGTTGTTGTTGAATTTTATCGCTTCAAAAATTATCTGAAACTTAAAGTAAAATATGACTTAACCATAAAATGCTGTATTACTGTATTTTTGTTTTACATCAAAGAAAATTGTCTACACATTTTTACATATAAAATATAGTTGTTGTTGAATTTTATCGCTTCAAAAATTATCTGAAACTTAAAGTAAAATATGACTTAACCATAAAATGCTGTATTACTGTATTTTTGTTTTACATCAAAGAAAATTGTCTACACATTTTTACATATAAAATATAGTTGTTGTTGAATTTTATCGCTTCAAAAATTATCTGAAACTTAAAGTAAAATATGACTTAACCATAAAATGCTGTATTACTGTATTTTTGTTTTACATCAAAGAAAATTGTCTACACATTTTTACATATAAAATATAGTTGTTGTTGAATTTTATCGCTTCAAAAATTATCTGAAACTTAAAGTAAAATATGACTTAACCATAAAATGCTGTATTACTGTATTTTTGTTTTACATCAAAGAAAAATGTCTACACATTTTTACATATAAAATATAGTTGTTGTTGAATTTTATCGCTTCAAAAATTATCTGAAACTTAAAGTAAAATATGACTTAACCATAAAATGCTGTATTACTGTATTTTTGTTTTACATCAAAGAAAATTGTCTACACATTTTTACATATAAAATATAGTTGTTGTTGAATTTTATCGCTTCAAAAATTATCTGAAACTTAAAGTAAAATATGACTTAACCATAAAATGCTGTATTACTGTATTTTTGTTTTACATCAAAGAAAATTGTCTACACATTTTTACATATAAAATATAGTTGTTGTTGAATTTTATCGCTTCAAAAATTATCTGAAACTTAAAGTAAAATATGACTTAACCATAAAATGCTGTATTACTGTATTTTTGTTTTACATCAAAGAAAATTGTCTACACATTTTTACATCAAAGAAAATTGTCTACACATTTTTACATATAAAATATAGTTGTTGTGGAATTTTATCGCTTCAAAAATTATCTGAAACTTAAACAAAAATATGACTTAACCATAAAATGCTGTATTACTGTATTTTTGTTTTACATCAAAGAAAATTGTCTACACATTTTTACATATAAAATATAGTTGTTGTTGAATTTTATCGCTTCAAAAATTATCTGAAACTTAAAGTAAAATATGACTTAACCATAAAATGCTGTATTACTGTATTTTTGTTTTACATCAAAGAAAATTGTCTACACATTTTTACATATAAAATATAGTTGTTGTTGAATTTTATCGCTTCAAAAATTATCTGAAACTTAAAGTAAAATATGACTTAACCATAAAATGCTGTATTACTGTATTTTTGTTTTACATCAAAGAAAATTGTCTACACATTTTTACAACAAAGAAAATTGTCTACACATTTTTACATATAAAATATAGTTGTTGTGGAATTTTATCGCTTCAAAAATTATCTGAAACTTAAAGAAAAATATGACTTAACCATAAAATGCTGTATTACTGTATTTTTGTTTTACATCAAAGAAAATTGTCTACACATTTTTACAACAAAGAAAATTGTCTACACATTTTTACATATAAAATATAGTTGTTGTGGAATTTTATCGCTTCAAAAATTATCTGAAACTTAAAGAAAAATATGACTTAACCATAAAATGCTGTATTACTGTATTTTTGTTTTACATCAAAGAAAATTGTCTACACATTTTTACATCAAAGAAAATTGTCTACACATATTTACATCAAAGAAAATTGTCTACACATTTTTACATATAAAATATAGTTGTTGTGGAATTTTATCGCTTCAAAAATTATCTGAAACTTAAAGTAAAATATGACTTAACCATAAAATGCTGTATTACTGTATTTTTGTTTTACATCAAAGAAAATTGTCTACACATTTTTACATCAAAGAAAATTGTCTACACATTTTTACATATAAAATATAGTTGTTGTGGAATTTTATCGCTTCAAAAATTATCTGAAACTTAAACAAAAATATGACTTAACCATAAAATGCTGTATTACTGTATTTTTGTTTTACATCAAAGAAAATTGTCTACACATTTTTACATATAAAATATAGTTGTTGTTGAATTTTATCGCTTCAAAAATTATCTGAAACTTAAAGTAAAATATGACTTAACCATAAAATGCTGTATTACTGTATTTTTGTTTTACATCAAAGAAAATTGTCTACACATTTTTACATATAAAATATAGTTGTTGTTGAATTTTATCGCTTCAAAAATTATCTGAAACTTAAAGTAAAATATGACTTAACCATAAAATGCTGTATTACTGTATTTTTGTTTTACATCAAAGAAAATTGTCTACACATTTTTACATATAAAATATAGTTGTTGTTGAATTTTATCGCTTCAAAAATTATCTGAAACTTAAAGTAAAATATGACTTAACCATAAAATGCTGTATTACTGTATTTTTGTTTTACATCAAAGAAAATTGTCTACACATTTTTACATATAAAATATAGTTGTTGTTGAATTTTATCGCTTCAAAAATTATCTGAAACTTAAAGTAAAATATGACTTAACCATAAAATGCTGTATTACTGTATTTTTGTTTTACATCAAAGAAAATTGTCTACACATTTTTACATATAAAATATAGTTGTTGTTGAATTTTATCGCTTCAAAAATTATCTGAAACTTAAAGTAAAATATGACTTAACCATAAAATGCTGTATTACTGTATTTTTGTTTTACATCAAAGAAAATTGTCTACACATTTTTACATCAAAGAAAATTGTCTACACATTTTTACATATAAAATATAGTTGTTGTGGAATTTTATCGCTTCAAAAATTATCTGAAACTTAAAGTAAAATATGACTTAACCATAAAATGCTGTATTACTGTATTTTTGTTTTACATCAAAGAAAATTGTCTACACATTTTTACATATAAAATATAGTTGTTGTTGAATTTTATCGCTTCAAAAATTATCTGAAACTTAAAGTAAAATATGACTTAACCATAAAATGCTGTATTACTGTATTTTTGTTTTACATCAAAGAAAATTGTCTACACATTTTTACATATAAAATATAGTTGTTGTTGAATTTTATCGCTTCAAAAATTATCTGAAACTTAAAGTAAAATATGACTTAACCATAAAATGCTGTATTACTGTATTTTTGTTTTACATCAAAGAAAATTGTCTACACATTTTTACATATAAAATATAGTTGTTGTGGAATTTTATCGCTTCAAAAATTATCTGAAACTTAAAGTAAAATATGACTTAACCATAAAATGCTGTATTACTGTATTTTTGTTTTACATCAAAGAAAAATGTCTACACATTTTTACATATAAAATATAGTTGTTGTTGAATTTTATCGCTTCAAAAATTATCTGAAACTTAAAGTAAAATATGACTTAACCATAAAATGCTGTATTACTGTATTTTTGTTTTACATCAAAGAAAATTGTCTACACATTTTTACATATAAAATATAGTTGTTGTTGAATTTTATCGCTTCAAAAATTATCTGAAACTTAAACAAAAATATGACTTAACCATAAAATGCTGTATTACTGTATTTTTGTTTTACATCAAAGAAAATTGTCTACACATTTTTACATCAAAGAAAATTGTCTACACATTTTTACATATAAAATATAGTTGTTGTGGAATTTTATCGCTTCAAAAATTATCTGAAACTTAAACAAAAATATGACTTAACCATAAAATGCTGTATTACTGTATTTTTGTTTTACATCAAAGAAAATTGTCTACACATTTTTACATATAAAATATAGTTGTTGTTGAATTTTATCGCTTCAAAAATTATCTGAAACTTAAAGTAAAATATGACTTAACCATAAAATGCTGTATTACTGTATTTTTGTTTTACATCAAAGAAAATTGTCTACACATTTTTACATATAAAATATAGTTGTTGTTGAATTTTATCGCTTCAAAAATTATCTGAAACTTAAAGTAAAATATGACTTAACCATAAAATGCTGTATTACTGTATTTTTGTTTTACATCAAAGAAAATTGTCTACACATTTTTACATATAAAATATAGTTGTTGTTGAATTTTATCGCTTCAAAAATTATCTGAAACTTAAAGTAAAATATGACTTAACCATAAAATGCTGTATTACTGTATTTTTGTTTTACATCAAAGAAAATTGTCTACACATTTTTACATATAAAATATAGTTGTTGTTGAATTTTATCGCTTCAAAAATTATCTGAAACTTAAAGTAAAATATGACTTAACCATAAAATGCTGTATTACTGTATTTTTGTTTTACATCAAAGAAAATTGTCTACACATTTTTACATATAAAATATAGTTGTTGTTGAATTTTATCGATTCAAAAATTATCTGAAACTTAAAGTAAAATATGACTTAACCATAAAATGCTCTATTACTGTATTTTTGTTTTACATCAAAGAAAATTGTCTACACATTTTTACAACAAAGAAAATTGTCTACACATTTTTACATATAAAATATAGTTGTTGTGGAATTTTATCGCTTCAAAAATTATCTGAAACTTAAACAAAAATATGACTTAACCATAAAATGCTGTATTACTGTATTTTTGTTTTACATCAAAGAAAATTGTCTACACATTTTTACATATAAAATATAGTTGTTGTTGAATTTTATCGCTTCAAAAATTATCTGAAACTTAAAGTAAAATATGACTTAACCATAAAATGCTGTATTACTGTATTTTTGTTTTACATCAAAGAAAATTGTCTACACATTTTTACATATAAAATATAGTTGTTGTTGAATTTTATCGATTCAAAAATTATCTGAAACTTAAAGTAAAATATGACTTAACCATAAAATGCTCTATTACTGTATTTTTGTTTTACATCAAAGAAAATTGTCTACACATTTTTACAACAAAGAAAATTGTCTACACATTTTTACATATAAAATATAGTTGTTGTGGAATTTTATCGCTTCAAAAATTATCTGAAACTTAAAGAAAAATATGACTTAACCATAAAATGCTGTATTACTGTATTTTTGTTTTACATCAAAGAAAATTGTCTACACATTTTTACAACAAAGAAAATTGTCTACACATTTTTACATATAAAATATAGTTGTTGTGGAATTTTATCGCTTCAAAAATTATCTGAAACTTAAAGAAAAATATGACTTAACCATAAAATGCTGTATTACTGTATTTTTGTTTTACATCAAAGAAAATTGTCTACACATTTTTACATATAAAATATAGTTGTTGTTGAATTTTATCGATTCAAAAATTATCTGAAACTTAAAGTAAAATATGACTTAACCATAAAATGCTCTATTACTGTATTTTTGTTTTACATCAAAGAAAATTGTCTACACATTTTTACAACAAAGAAAATTGTCTACACATTTTTACATATAAAATATAGTTGTTGTGGAATTTTATCGCTTCAAAAATTATCTGAAACTTAAAGTAAAATATGACTTAACCATAAAATGCTGTATTACTGTATTTTTGTTTTACATCAAAGAAAATTGTCTACACATTTTTACATCAAAGAAAATTGTCTACACATTTTTACATATAAAATATAGTTGTTGTGGAATTTTATCGCTTCAAAAATTATCTGAAACTTAAAGAAAAATATGACTTAACCATAAAATGCTGTATTACTGTATTTTTGTTTTACATCAAAGAAAATTTTCTACACATTTTTACATCAAAGAAAATTGTCTACACATTTTTACATATAAAATATAGTTGTTGTGGAATTTTATCGCTTCAAAAATTATCTGAAACTTAAAGTAAAATATGACTTAACCATAAAATGCTGTATTACTGTATTTTTGTTTTACATCAAAGAAAATTGTCTACACATTTTTACATCAAAGAAAATTGTCAACACATTTTTACATATAAAATATAGTTGTTGTGGAATTTTATCGCTTCAAAAATTATCTGAAACTTAAACAAAAATATGACTTAACCATAAAATGCTGTATTACTGTATTTTTGTTTTAAATCAAAGAAAATTGTCTACACATTTTTACATATAAAATATAGTTGTTGTTGAATTTTATCGCTTCAAAAATTATCTGAAACTTAAAGTAAAATATGACTTAACCATAAAATGCTGTATTACTGTATTTTTGTTTTACATCAAAGAAAATTGTCTACACATTTTTACATATAAAATATAGTTGTTGTTGAATTTTATCGCTTCAAAAATTATCTGAAACTTAAAGTAAAATATGACTTAACCATAAAATGCTGTATTACTGTATTTTTGTTTTACATCAAAGAAAATTGTCTACACATTTTTACATATAAAATATAGTTGTTGTTGAATTTTATCGCTTCAAAAATTATCTGAAACTTAAAGTAAAATATGACTTAACCATAAAATGCTGTATTACTGTATTTTTGTTTTACATCAAAGAAAATTGTCTACACATTTTTACATATAAAATATAGTTGTTGTTGAATTTTATCGCTTCAAAAATTATCTGAAACTTAAAGTAAAATATGACTTAACCATAAAATGCTGTATTACTGTATTTTTGTTTTACATCAAAGAAAATTGTCTACACATTTTTACATATAAAATATAGTTGTTGTTGAATTTTATCGATTCAAAAATTATCTGAAACTTAAAGTAAAATATGACTTAACCATAAAATGCTCTATTACTGTATTTTTGTTTTACATCAAAGAAAATTGTCTACACATTTTTACAACAAAAAAAATTGTCTACACATTTTTACATATAAAATATAGTTGTTGTGGAATTTTATCGCTTCAAAAATTATCTGAAACTTAAAGAAAAATATGACTTAACCATAAAATGCTGTATTACTGTATTTTTGTTTTACATCAAAGAAAATTGTCTACACATTTTTACAACAAAGAAAATTGTCTACACATTTTTACATATAAAATATAGTTGTTGTGGAATTTTATCGCTTCAAAAATTATCTGAAACTTAAAGAAAAATATGACTTAACCATAAAATGCTGTATTACTGTATTTTTGTTTTACATCAAAGAAAATTGTCTACACATTTTTACATATAAAATATAGTTGTTGTTGAATTTTATCGATTCAAAAATTATCTGAAACTTAAAGTAAAATATGACTTAACCATAAAATGCTCTATTACTGTATTTTTGTTTTACATCAAAGAAAATTGTCTACACATTTTTACAACAAAGAAAATTGTCTACACATTTTTACATATAAAATATAGTTGTTGTGGAATTTTATCGCTTCAAAAATTATCTGAAACTTAAAGAAAAATATGACTTAACCATAAAATGCTGTATTACTGTATTTTTGTTTTACATCAAAGAAAATTGTCTACACATTTTTACATCAAAGAAAATTGTCTACACATTTTTACATATAAAATATAGTTGTTGTGGAATTTTATCGCTTCAAAAATTATCTGAAACTTAAAGAAAAATATGACTTAACCATAAAATGCTGTATTACTGTATTTTTGTTTTACATCAAAGAAAATTTTCTACACATTTTTACATCAAAGAAAATTGTCTACACATTTTTACATATAAAATATAGTTGTTGTGGAATTTTATCGCTTCAAAAATTATCTGAAACTTAAAGTAAAATATGACTTAACCATAAAATGCTGTATTACTGTATTTTTTTTTTACATCAAAGAAAATTGTCTACACATTTTTACATATAAAATATAGTTGTTGTTGAATTTTATCGCTTCAAAAATTATCTGAAACTTAAAGAAAAATATGACTTAACCATAAAATGCTGTATTACTGTATTTTTGTTTTACATCAAAGAAAATTGTCTACACATTTTTACATCAAAGAAAATTGTCTACACATTTTTACATATAAAATATAGTTGTTGTGGAATTTTATCGCTTCAAAAATTATCTGAAACTTAAAGAAAAATATGACTTAACCATAAAATGCTGTATTACTGTATTTTTGTTTTACATCAAAGAAAATTGTCTACACATTTTTACATATAAAATATAGTTGTTGTTGAATTTTATCGATTCAAAAATTATCTGAAACTTAAAGTAAAATATGACTTAACCATAAAATGCTCTATTACTGTATTTTTGTTTTACATCAAAGAAAATTGTCTACACATTTTTACAACAAAGAAAATTGTCTACACATTTTTACATATAAAATATAGTTGTTGTGGAATTTTATCGCTTCAAAAATTATCTGAAACTTAAAGAAAAATATGACTTAACCATAAAATGCTGTATTACTGTATTTTTGTTTTACATCAAAGAAAATTGTCTACACATTTTTACATCAAAGAAAATTGTCTACACATTTTTACATATAAAATATAGTTGTTGTGGAATTTTATCGCTTCAAAAATTATCTGAAACTTAAAGTAAAATATGACTTAACCATAAAATGCTGTATTACTGTATTTTTGTTTTACATCAAAGAAAATTGTCTACACATTTTTACAACAAAAAAAATTGTCTACACATTTTTACATATAAAATATAGTTGTTGTGGAATTTTATCGCTTCAAAAATTATCTGAAACTTAAAGAAAAATATGACTTAACCATAAAATGCTGTATTACTGTATTTTTGTTTTACATCAAAGAAAATTGTCTACACATTTTTACAACAAAGAAAATTGTCTACACATTTTTACATATAAAATATAGTTGTTGTGGAATTTTATCGCTTCAAAAATTATCTGAAACTTAAAGAAAAATATGACTTAACCATAAAATGCTGTATTACTGTATTTTTGTTTTACATCAAAGAAAATTGTCTACACATTTTTACATATAAAATATAGTTGTTGTTGAATTTTATCGATTCAAAAATTATCTGAAACTTAAAGTAAAATATGACTTAACCATAAAATGCTCTATTACTGTATTTTTGTTTTACATCAAAGAAAATTGTCTACACATTTTTACAACAAAGAAAATTGTCTACACATTTTTACATATAAAATATAGTTGTTGTGGAATTTTATCGCTTCAAAAATTATCTGAAACTTAAAGAAAAATATGACTTAACCATAAAATGCTGTATTACTGTATTTTTGTTTTACATCAAAGAAAATTGTCTACACATTTTTACATCAAAGAAAATTGTCTACACATTTTTACATATAAAATATAGTTGTTGTGGAATTTTATCGCTTCAAAAATTATCTGAAACTTAAAGAAAAATATGACTTAACCATAAAATGCTGTATTACTGTATTTTTGTTTTACATCAAAGAAAATTTTCTACACATTTTTACATCAAAGAAAATTGTCTACACATTTTTACATATAAAATATAGTTGTTGTGGAATTTTATCGCTTCAAAAATTATCTGAAACTTAAAGTAAAATATGACTTAACCATAAAATGCTGTATTACTGTATTTTTTTTTTACATCAAAGAAAATTGTCTACACATTTTTACATATAAAATATAGTTGTTGTTGAATTTTATCGCTTCAAAAATTATCTGAAACTTAAAGAAAAATATGACTTAACCATAAAATGCTGTATTACTGTATTTTTGTTTTACATCAAAGAAAATTGTCTACACATTTTTACATCAAAGAAAATTGTCTACACATTTTTACATATAAAATATAGTTGTTGTGGAATTTTATCGCTTCAAAAATTATCTGAAACTTAAAGAAAAATATGACTTAACCATAAAATGCTGTATTACTGTATTTTTGTTTTACATCAAAGAAAATTGTCTACACATTTTTACATATAAAATATAGTTGTTGTTGAATTTTATCGATTCAAAAATTATCTGAAACTTAAAGTAAAATATGACTTAACCATAAAATGCTCTATTACTGTATTTTTGTTTTACATCAAAGAAAATTGTCTACACATTTTTACAACAAAGAAAATTGTCTACACATTTTTACATATAAAATATAGTTGTTGTGGAATTTTATCGCTTCAAAAATTATCTGAAACTTAAAGAAAAATATGACTTAACCATAAAATGCTGTATTACTGTATTTTTGTTTTACATCAAAGAAAATTGTCTACACATTTTTACATCAAAGAAAATTGTCTACACATTTTTACATATAAAATATAGTTGTTGTGGAATTTTATCGCTTCAAAAATTATCTGAAACTTAAAGTAAAATATGACTTAACCATAAAATGCTGTATTACTGTATTTTTGTTTTACATCAAAGAAAATTGTCTACACATTTTTACATATAAAATATAGTTGTTGTGGAATTTTATCGCTTCAAAAATTATCTGAAACTTAAAGTAAAATATGACTTAACCATAAAATGCTCTATTACTGTATTTTTGTTTTACATCAAAGAAAATTGTCTACACATTTTTACAACAAAGAAAATTGTCTACACATTTTTACATATAAAATATAGTTGTTGTGGAATTTTATCGCTTCAAAAATTATCTGAAACTTAAAGAAAAATATGACTTAACCATAAAATGCTGTATTACTGTATTTTTGTTTTACATCAAAGAAAATTGTCTACACATTTTTACATATAAAATATAGTTGTCGTTGAATTTTATCGCTTCAAAAATTATCTGAAACTTAAAGAAAAATATGACTTAACCATAAAATGCTGTATTACTGTATTTTTGTTTTACATCAAAGAAAATTGTCTACACATTTTTACATATAAAATATAGTTGTTGTTGAATTTTATCGCTTCAAAAATTATCTGAAACTTAAAGTAAAATATGACTTAACCATAAAATGCTGTATTACTGTATTTTTGTTTTACATCAAAGAAAATTGTCTACACATTTTTACATCAAAGAAAATTGTCTACACATTTTTACATATAAAATATAGTTGTTGTGGAATTTTATCGCTTCAAAAATTATCTGAAACTTAAACAAAAATATGACTTAACCATAAAATGCTGTATTACTGTATTTTTGTTTTACATCAAAGAAAATTGTCTACACATTTTTACATAAAAAAAATAGTTGTTGTTGAATTTTATCGCTTCAAAAATTATCTGAAACTTAAAGTAAAATATGACTTAACCATAAAATGCTGTATTACTGTATTTTTGTTTTACATCAAAGAAAATTGTCTACACATTTTTACATATAAAATATAGTTGTTGTTGAATTTTATCGCTTCAAAAATTATCTGAAACTTAAAGTAAAATATGACTTAACCATAAAATGCTGTATTACTGTATTTTTGTTTTACATCAAAGAAAATTGTCTACACATTTTTACATATAAAATATAGTTGTTGTTGAATTTTATCGCTTCAAAAATTATCTGAAACTTAAAGTAAAATATGACTTAACCATAAAATGCTGTATTACTGTATTTTTGTTTTACATCAAAGAAAATTGTCTACACATTTTTACATATAAAATATAGTTGTTGTTGAATTTTATCGCTTCAAAAATTATCTGAAACTTAAAGTAAAATATGACTTAACCATAAAATGCTGTATTACTGTATTTTTGTTTTACATCAAAGAAAATTGTCTACACATTTTTACATATAAAATATAGTTGTTGTTGAATTTTATCGATTCAAAAATTATCTGAAACTTAAAGTAAAATATGACTTAACCATAAAATGCTCTATTACTGTATTTTTGTTTTACATCAAAGAAAATTGTCTACACATTTTTACAACAAAGAAAATTGTCAACACATTTTTACATATAAAATATAGTTGTTGTGGAATTTTATCGCTTCAAAAATTATCTGAAACTTAAAGAAAAATATGACTTAACCATAAAATGCTGTATTACTGTATTTTTGTTTTACATCAAAGAAAATTGTCTACACATTTTTACATATAAAATATAGTTGTTGTGGAATTTTATCGCTTCAAAAATTATCTGAAACTTAAAGAAAAATATGACTTAACCATAAAATGCTGTATTACTGTATTTTTGTTTTACATCAAAGAAAATTGTCTACACATTTTTACATATAAAATATAGTTGTTGTTGAATTTTATCGATTCAAAAATTATCTGAAACTTAAAGTAAAATATGACTTAACCATAAAATGCTCTATTACTGTATTTTTGTTTTACATCAAAGAAAATTGTCTACACATTTTTACAACAAAGAAAATTGTCTACACATTTTTACATATAAAATATAGTTGTTGTGGAATTTTATCGCTTCAAAAATTATCTGAAACTTAAAGAAAAATATGACTTAACCATAAAATGCTGTATTACTGTATTTTTGTTTTACATCAAAGAAAATTGTCTACACATTTTTACATCAAAGAAAATTGTCTACACATTTTTACATCAAAGAAAATTGTCTACACATTTTTACAACAAAGAAAATTGTCTACACATTTTTACAACAAAGAAAATTGTCTACACATTTTTACAACAAAGAAAATTGTCTACACATTTTTACATATAAAATATAGTTGTTGTGGAATTTTATCGCTTCAAAAATTATCTGAAACTTAAAGTAAAATATGACTTAACCATAAAATGCTGTATTACTGTATTTTTGTTTTACATCAAAGAAAATTGTCTACACATTTTTACATATAAAATATAGTTGTTGTTGAATTTTATCGCTTCAAAAATTATCTGAAACTTAAAGTAAAATATGACTTAACCATAAAATGCTGTATTACTGTATTTTTGTTTTACATCAAAGAAAATTGTCTACACATTTTTACATATAAAATATAGTTGTTGTTGAATTTTATCGCTTCAAAAATTATCTGAAACTTAAAGTAAAATATGACTTAACCATAAAATGCTGTATTACTGTATTTTTGTTTTACATCAAAGAAAATTGTCTACACATTTTTACATATAAAATATAGTTGTTGTTGAATTTTATCGATTCAAAAATTATCTGAAACTTAAAGTAAAATATGACTTAACCATAAAATGCTCTATTACTGTATTTTTGTTTTACATCAAAGAAAATTGTCTACACATTTTTACAACAAAGAAAATTGTCTACACATTTTTACATATAAAATATAGTTGTTGTGGAATTTTATCGCTTCAAAAATTATCTGAAACTTAAAGAAAAATATGACTTAACCATAAAATGCTGTATTACTGTATTTTTGTTTTACATCAAAGAAAATTGTCTACACATTTTTACATCAAAGAAAATTGTCTACACATTTTTACATATAAAATATAGTTGTTGTGGAATTTTATCGCTTCAAAAATTATCTGAAACTTAAAGAAAAATATGACTTAACCATAAAATGCTGTATTACTGTATTTTTGTTTTACATCAAAGAAAATTTTCTACACATTTTTACATCAAAGAAAATTGTCTACACATTTTTACATATAAAATATAGTTGTTGTGGAATTTTATCGCTTCAAAAATTATCTGAAACTTAAAGAAAAATATGACTTAACCATAAAATGCTGTATTACTGTATTTTTGTTTTACATCAAAGAAAATTGTCTTCACATTTTTACATATAAAATATAGTTGTCGTTGAATTTTATCGCTTCAAAAATTATCTGAAACTTAAAGAAAAATATGACTTAACCATAAAATGCTGTATTACTGTATTTTTGTTTTACATCAAAGAAAATTGTCTACACATTTTTACATATAAAATATAGTTGTTGGTGAATTTTATCGCTTCAAAAATTTTCTGAAACTTAAAGTAAAATATGACTTAACCATAAAATGCTGTATTACTGTATTTTTTTTTTACATCAAAGAAAATTGTCTACACATTTTTACATATAAAATATAGTTGTTGTTGAATTTTATCGCTTCAAAAATTATCTGAAACTTAAAGAAAAATATGACTTAACCATAAAATGCTGTATTACTGTATTTTTGTTTTACATCAAAGAAAATTGTCTACACATTTTTACATCAAAGAAAATTGTCTACACATTTTTACTTTAAAGAAAATTGTCTACACATTTTAACATCAAAGATAATTGTGTACACATTTTTACATCAAAGATAATTGTGTACAAATTTTTACATATAAAATATAGTTGTTGTGGAATTTTATCGCTTCAAAAATTATCTGAAACTTAAAGAAAAATATGACTTAACCATAAAATGCTGTATTACTGTATTTTTGTTTTACATCAAAGAAAATTGTCTACACATTTTTACATTAAAGAAAATTGTCTACACATTTTTACATATAAAATTTATTTGTTGTTGAATTTTATCGCTTCAAAAATTATCTGAAACTTAAAGAAAAATATGACTTAACCATAAAATGCTGTATTACTGTATTTTTGTTTTACATCAAAGAAAATTGTCTACACATTTTTACATTAAAGAAAATTGTCTACACATTTTTACATATAAAATATAGTTGTTGTGGAATTTTATCGCTTCAAAAATTATCTGAAACTTAAAGAAAAATATGACTTAACCATAAAATGCTGTATTACTGTATTTTTGTTTTACATCAAAGAAAATTGTCTACACATTTTTACAACAAAGAAAATTGTCTACACATTTTTACATATAAAATATAGTTGTTGTGGAATTTTATCGCTTCAAAAATTATCTGAAACTTAAAGAAAAATATGACTTAACCATAAAATGCTGTATTACTGTATTTTTGTTTTACATCAAAGAAAATTGTCTACACATTTTTACATCAAAGAAAATTGTCTACACATTTTTACATATAAAATATAGTTGTTGTGGAATTTTATCGCTTCAAAAATTATCTGAAACTTAAAGAAAAATATGACTTAACCATAAAATGCTGTATTACTGTATTTTTGTTTTACATCAAAGAAAATTGTCTACACATTTTTACATATAAAATATAGTTGTCGTTGAATTTTATCGCTTCAAAAATTATCTGAAACTTAAAGAAAAATATGACTTAACCATAAAATGCTGTATTACTGTATTTTTGTTTTACATCAAAGAAAATTGTCTACACATTTTTACATATAAAATATAGTTGTTGGTGAATTTTATCGCTTCAAAAATTTTCTGAAACTTAAAGTAAAATATGACTTAACCATAAAATGCTGTATTACTGTATTTTTTTTTTACATCAAAGAAAATTGTCTACACATTTTTACATATAAAATATAGTTGTTGTTGAATTTTATCGCTTCAAAAATTATCTGAAACTTAAAGAAAAATATGACTTAACCATAAAATGCTGTATTACTGTATTTTTGTTTTACATCAAAGAAAATTGTCTACACATTTTTACATCAAAGAAAATTGTCTACACATTTTTACATATAAAATATAGTTGTTGTGGAATTTTATCGCTTCAAAAATTATCTGAAACTTAAAGAAAAATATGACTTAACCATAAAATGCTGTATTACTGTATTTTTGTTTTACATCAAAGAAAATTGTCTACACATTTTTACATATAAAATATAGTTGTTGGTGAATTTTATCGCTTCAAAAATTTTCTGAAACTTAAAATAAAATATGACTTAACCATAAAATGCTGTATTACTGTATTTTTGTTTTACATCAAAGAAAATTGTCTACACATTTTTACATATAAAATATAGTTGTTGTTGAATTTTATCGCTTCAAAAATTATCTGAAACTTAAAGTAAAATATGACTTAACCATAAAATGCTGTATTACTGTATTTTTGTTTTACATCAAAGAGAATTGTCTACACATTTTTACATCAAAGAAAATTGTCTACACATTTTTACATATAAAATATAGTTGTTGTTGAATTTTATCGCTTCAAAAATTATCTGAAACTTAAAGAAAAATATGACTTAACCATAAAATGTTGTATTACTGTATTTTTGTTTTACATCAAAGAAAATTGTCTACACATTTTTACATATAAAATATAGTTGTTGTGGAATTTTATCGCTTCAAAAATTATCTGAAACTTAAAGAAAAATATGACTTAACCATAAAATGCTGTATTACTGTATTTTTGTTTTACATCAAAGAAAATTGTCTACACATTTTTACATCAAAGAAAATTGTCTACACATTTTTACATATAAAATATAGTTGTTGTGGAATTTTATCGCTTCAAAAATTATCTGAAACTTAAAGAAAAATATGACTTAACCATAAAATGCTGTATTACTGTATTTTTGTTTTACATCAAAGAAAATTGTCTACACATTTTTACATATAAAATATAGTTGTCGTTGAATTTTATCGCTTCAAAAATTATCTGAAACTTAAAGAAAAATATGACTTAACCATAAAATGCTGTATTACTGTATTTTTGTTTTACATCAAAGAAAATTGTCTACACATTTTTACATATAAAATATAGTTGTTGTGGAATTTTATCGCTTCAAAAATTATCTGAAACTTAAAGTAAAATATGACTTAACCATAAAATGCTGTATTACTGTATTTTTGTTTTACATCAAAGAAAATTGTCTACACATTTTTACATATAAAATATAGTTGTTGTGGAATTTTATCGCTTCAAAAATTATCTGAAACTTAAAGAAAAATATGACTTAACCATAAAATTCTGTATTACTGTATTTTTGTTTTACATCAAAGAAAATTGTCTACACATTTTTACATCAAAGAAAATTGTCTACACATTTTTACATATAAAATATAGTTGTTGTGGAATTTTATCGCTTCAAAAATTATCTGAAACTTAAAGAAAAATATAACTTAACCATAAAATGCTGTATTACTGTATTTTTGTTTTACATCAAAGAAAATTGTCTACACATTTTTACATATAAAATATAGTTGTTTTGGAATTTTATCGCTTCAAAAATTATCTGAAACTTAAAGAAAAATATGACTTAACCATAAAATTCTGTATTACTGTATTTTTGTTTTACATCAAAGAAAATTGTCTACACATTTTTACAACAAAGAAAATTGTCTACACATTTTTACATATAAAATATAGTTGTTGTGGAATTTTATCGCTTCAAAAATTATCTGAAACTTAAAGAAAAATATAACTTAACCATAAAATGCTGTATTACTGTATTTTTGTTTTACATCAAAGAGAATTGTCTACACATTTTTACATCAAAGAAAATTGTCTACACATTTTTACATATAAAATATAGTTCTTGTTGAATTTTATCGCTTCAAAAATTATCTGAAACTTAAAGTAAAATATGACTTAACCATAAAATGCTGTATTACTGTATTTTTGTTTTACATCAAAGAGAATTGTCTACACATTTTTACATCAAAGAAAATTGTCTACACATTTTTACATATAAAATATAGTTGTTGTTGAATTTTATCGCTTCAAAAATTATCTGAAACTTAAAGAAAAATATGACTTAACCATAAAATTCTGTATTACTGTATTTTTGTTTTACATCAAAGAAAATTGTCTACACATTTTTACATCAAAGAAAATTGTCTACACATTTTTACATCAAAGAAAATTGTCTACACATTTTTACATCAAAGATAATTGTGTACACATTTTTACATCAAAGATAATTGTGTACAAATTTTTACATATAAAATATAGTTGTTGTGGAATTTTATCGCTTCAAAAATTATCTGAAACTTAAAGAAAAATATGACTTAACCATAAAATGCTGTATTACTGTATTTTTGTTTTACATCAAAGAAAATTTTCTACACATTTTTACATCAAAGAAAATTGTCTACACATTTTTACATATAAAATACAGTTGTTGTGGAATTTTATCGCTTCAAAAATTATCTGAAACTTAAAGAAAAATATGACTTAACCATAAAATGCTGTATTACTGTATTTTTGTTTTACATCAAAGAAAATTGTCTACACATTTTTAAATATAAAATATAGTTGTTGTTGAATTTTATCGCTTCAAAAATTATCTGAAACTTAAAGAAAAATATGACTTAACCATAAAATGCTGTATTACTGTATTTTTGTTTTACATCAAAGAAAATTGTCTACACATTTTTACATCAAAGAAAATTGTCTACACATTTTTACATCAAAGATAATTGTGTACACATTTTTACATCAAAGATAATTGTGTACAAATTTTTACATATAAAATATAGTTGTTGTGGAATTTTATCGCTTCAAAAATTATCTGAAACTTAAAGAAAAATATGACTTAACCATAAAATGCTGTATTACTGTATTTTTGTTTTACATCAAAGAAAATTTTCTACACATTTTTACATCAAAGAAAATTGTCTACACATTTTTACATATAAAATATAGTTGTTGTGGAATTTTATCGCTTCAAAAATTTTCTGAAACTTAAAATAAAATATGACTTAACCATAAATTGCTGTATTACTGTATTTTTGTTTTACATCAAAGAAAATTGTCTACACATTTTTACATATAAAATATAGTTGTTGTGGAATTTTATCGCTTCAAAAATTATCTGAAACTTAAAGTAAAATATGACTTAACCATAAAATGCTGTATTACTGTATTTTTGTTTTACATCAAAGAAAATTGTCTACACATTTTTACATATAAAATATAGTTGTTGTGGAATTTTATCGCTTCAAAAATTATCTGAAACTTAAAGAAAAATATGACTTAACCATAAAATGCTGTATTACTGTATTTTTGTTTTACATCAAAGAAAATTTTCTACACATTTTTACATCAAAGAAAATTGTCTACACATTTTTACATATAAAATATAGTTGTTGGTGAATTTTATCGCTTCAAAAATTATCTGAAACTTAAAGTAAAATATGACTTAACCATAAAATGCTGTATTACTGTATTTTTGTTTTACATCAAAGAAAATTGTCTACACATTTTTACATATAAAATATAGTTGTTTTGGAATTTTATCGCTTCAAAAATTATCTGAAACTTAAAGAAAAATATGACTTAACCATAAAATTCTGTATTACTGTATTTTTGTTTTACATCAAAGAAAATTGTCTACACATTTTTACAACAAAGAAAATTGTCTACACATTTTTACATATAAAATATAGTTGTTGTGGAATTTTATCGCTTCAAAAATTATCTGAAACTTAAAGAAAAATATAACTTAACCATAAAATGCTGTATTACTGTATTTTTGTTTTACATCAAAGAAAATTGTCTACACATTTTTACAACAAAGAAAATTGTCTACACATTTTTACATATAAAATATAGTTGTTGTGGAATTTTATCGCTTCAAAAATTATCTGAAACTTAAAGAAAAATATAACTTAACCATAAAATGCTGTATTACTGTATTTTTGTTTTACATCAAAGAAAATTGTCTACACATTTTTACATATAAAATATAGTTGTTTTGGAATTTTATCGCTTCAAAAATTATCTGAAACTTAAAGAAAAATATGACTTAACCATAAAATTCTGTATTACTGTATTTTTGTTTTACATCAAAGAAAATTGTCTACACATTTTTACAACAAAGAAAATTGTCTACACATTTTTACATATAAAATATAGTTGTTGTGGAATTTTATCGCTTCAAAAATTATCTGAAACTTAAAGAAAAATATAACTTAACCATAAAATGCTGTATTACTGTATTTTTGTTTTACATCAAAGAGAATTGTCTACACATTTTTACATCAAAGAAAATTGTCTACACATTTTTACATATAAAATATAGTTCTTGTTGAATTTTATCGCTTCAAAAATTATCTGAAACTTAAAGTAAAATATGACTTAACCATAAAATGCTGTATTACTGTATTTTTGTTTTACATCAAAGAGAATTGTCTACACATTTTTACATCAAAGAAAATTGTCTACACATTTTTACATATAAAATATAGTTGTTGTTGAATTTTATCGCTTCAAAAATTATCTGAAACTTAAAGAAAAATATGACTTAACCATAAAATTCTGTATTACTGTATTTTTGTTTTACATCAAAGAAAATTGTCTACACATTTTTACATCAAAGAAAATTGTCTACACATTTTTACATCAAAGAAAATTGTCTACACATTTTTACATCAAAGATAATTGTGTACACATTTTTACATCAAAGATAATTGTGTACAAATTTTTACATATAAAATATAGTTGTTGTGGAATTTTATCGCTTCAAAAATTATCTGAAACTTAAAGAAAAATATGACTTAACCATAAAATGCTGTATTACTGTATTTTTGTTTTACATCAAAGAAAATTTTCTACACATTTTTACATCAAAGAAAATTGTCTACACATTTTTACATATAAAATACAGTTGTTGTGGAATTTTATCGCTTCAAAAATTATCTGAAACTTAAAGAAAAATATGACTTAACCATAAAATGCTGTATTACTGTATTTTTGTTTTACATCAAAGAAAATTGTCTACACATTTTTAAATATAAAATATAGTTGTTGTTGAATTTTATCGCTTCAAAAATTATCTGAAACTTAAAGAAAAATATGACTTAACCATAAAATGCTGTATTACTGTATTTTTGTTTTACATCAAAGAAAATTGTCTACACATTTTTACATCAAAGAAAATTGTCTACACATTTTTACATCAAAGATAATTGTGTACACATTTTTACATCAAAGATAATTGTGTACAAATTTTTACATATAAAATATAGTTGTTGTGGAATTTTATCGCTTCAAAAATTATCTGAAACTTAAAGAAAAATATGACTTAACCATAAAATGCTGTATTACTGTATTTTTGTTTTACATCAAAGAAAATTTTCTACACATTTTTACATCAAAGAAAATTGTCTACACATTTTTACATATAAAATATAGTTGTTGTGGAATTTTATCGCTTCAAAAATTTTCTGAAACTTAAAATAAAATATGACTTAACCATAAATTGCTGTATTACTGTATTTTTGTTTTACATCAAAGAAAATTGTCTACACATTTTTACATATAAAATATAGTTGTTGTGGAATTTTATCGCTTCAAAAATTATCTGAAACTTAAAGTAAAATATGACTTAACCATAAAATGCTGTATTACTGTATTTTTGTTTTACATCAAAGAAAATTGTCTACACATTTTTACATATAAAATATAGTTGTTGTGGAATTTTATCGCTTCAAAAATTATCTGAAACTTAAAGAAAAATATGACTTAACCATAAAATGCTGTATTACTGTATTTTTGTTTTACATCAAAGAAAATTTTCTACACATTTTTACATCAAAGAAAATTGTCTACACATTTTTACATATAAAATATAGTTGTTGGTGAATTTTATCGCTTCAAAAATTATCTGAAACTTAAAGTAAAATATGACTTAACCATAAAATGCTGTATTACTGTATTTTTGTTTTACATCAAAGAAAATTGTCTACACATTTTTACATATAAAATATAGTTGTTGTGGAATTTTATCGCTTCAAAAATTATCTGAAACTTAAAGAAAAATATGACTTAACCATAAAATGCTGTATTACTGTATTTTTGTTTTACATCAAAGAAAATTTTCTACACATTTTTACATCAAAGAAAATTGTCTACACATTTTTACATATAAAATACAGTTGTTGTGGAATTTTATCGCTTCAAAAATTATCTGAAACTTAAAGAAAAATATGACTTAACCATAAAATGCTGTATTACTGTATTTTTGTTTTACATCAAAGAAAATTGTCTACACATTTTTACATTAAAGAAAATTGTCTACACATTTTTACATATAAAATTTATTTGTTGTTGAATTTTATCGCTTCAAAAATTATCTGAAACTTAAAGAAAAATATGACTTAACCATAAAATGCTGTATTACTGTATTTTTGTTTTACATCAAAGAAAATTGTCTACACATTTTTACATATAAAATATAGTTGTTGTGGAATTTTATCGCTTCAAAAATTATCTGAAACTTAAAGAAAAATATGACTTAACCATAAAATGCTGTATTACTGTATTTTTGTTTTACATCAAAGAAAATTTTCTACACATTTTTACATCAAAGAAAATTGTCTACACATTTTTACATATAAAATACAGTTGTTGTGGAATTTTATCGCTTCAAAAATTATCTGAAACTTAAAGAAAAATATGACTTAACCATAAAATGCTGTATTACTGTATTTTTGTTTTACATCAAAGAAAATTGTCTACACATTTTTACATTAAAGAAAATTGTCTACACATTTTTACATATAAAATTTATTTGTTGTTGAATTTTATCGCTTCAAAAATTATCTGAAACTTAAAGAAAAATATGACTTAACCATAAAATGCTGTATTACTGTATTTTTGTTTTACATCAAAGAAAATTGTCTACACATTTTTACATTAAAGAAAATTGTCTACACATTTTTACATATAAAATATAGTTGTTGTGGAATTTTATCGCTTCAAAAATTATCTGAAACTTAAAGAAAAATATGACTTAACCATAAAACACTGTATTACTGTATTTTTGTTTTACATCAAAGAAAATTGTCTACACATTTTTACATTAAAGAAAATTGTCTACACATTTTTACATATAAAATTTAGTTGTTGTTGAATTTTATCGCTTCAAAAATTATCTGAAACTTAAAGTAAAATATGACTTAACCATAAAATGCTGTATTACTGTATTTTTGTTTTACATCAAAGAAAATTGTCAATATAGAACATTTTGTATATTTTATATAACGCATTTTGTATTTTTAATAACCCATATATGGTTTATTTATAATACTAATAGAATAGGTTAAAGGTTTATCTTAAGAGAGAGACTGTGAGAAAATTTGAAATTTCCAGGAATCGAGCGCACAAGATTTTTTAGAATTTGGTTTTTTGTTAATAAATCGACTAAATAGGTTGTAAATAGACGATTTTGAAAATATAAGGCTCATCTGGTGTGTAGTTTCGATAAAGGAGTAATTCAAAGTTACATATGTGCAGAAAATAAGAAAATTCAGCATATTTTATGTCGTGTAGTTAAAAATTTGATACTCTGCAGTTATACTAAGTCGAACATGGGCTATTTAATGGTATATAGAATATATTTTTCCGATGACGAAATCAGGCCCAAAACTCACTTTTAAATTTTTGAGCTTAGATATTGTCATCAAATATTTGCTTACTTTGTTAAGGACATATCCCATAATGTTGCCCAACATGTCTAGTTCATGTGTGCAAAGTTTCAGCGAAATTGAGGGTCCCCTTTTTCGTAGACTGTAAATCAAAGTTGCTCACCCAACATCTTCAACATCATATGACCCACATAAGTTACGAAATAGTTGAACAATCAACTTCCGGTGACTTACATTATCAAATACTATGCTAATAGACTATTCTGGATGAGTTTCACAACATTTGGACATCATTTCGACATATGCCATCAATATGAAAATCTCAAAATTAGCAACATCAGACTTCAAAGGGAAAATCAAGGTAATTTAGGTTTTTGGTTAAAAATAAAAGAGTCAATGCTTTTAAAACATGAAAAAGATGTGATATAAGTAATTATAAGCAATAAATATTGAAATATGGGGCATTAACGATTTGTCCGGTCGGTTAGAAATTTACTCTATTTTTAAATTTTCAAAAAATTTGCATTTACATCGAATTTGTTTCTAATTAATTTGTACTGGTAATATTATTTATAAAAAATAATTGTGAGACATTTTGAACTTTTTTGAATGCAAAAAACACGGATTTTAGAGATATTTTATATGCGAAAAATACCATGATTTTGAAAATGATCCGAAATAAAAGGTGGGTATTCTTAAATGTTGGAATTCTACCTACTTATTCCAAACATGTTATATTTGATTGCTAAAGGCAAAAAAAGTTGAAAGGAATGATATTTCGCACAGGTTTGCTACCTCAAAAAATGGCCAAAAATAAATTAAGGCATATGTCGAAATGATGTCCAAATGTTGTGAAACTCATCCAGAATAGTCTATTAGCATAGTATTTGATAATGTAAGTCACCGGAAGTTGATTGTTCAACTATTTCGTAACTTATGTGGGTCATATGATGTTGAAGATGTTGGGTGAGCAACTTTGATTTACAGTCTACGAAAAAGGGGACCCTCAATTTCGCTGAAACTTTGCACACATGAACTAGACATGTTGGGCAACATTATGGGATATGTCCTTAACAAAGTAAGCAAATATTTGATGACAATATCTAAGCTCAAAAATTTAAAAGTGAGTTTTGGGCCTGATTTCGTCATCGGAAAAATATATTCTATATACCATTAAATAGCCCATGTTCGACTTAGTATAACTGCAGAGTATCAAATTTTTAACTACACGACATAAAATATGCTGAATTTTCTTATTTTCTGCACATATGTAACTTTGAATTACTCCTTTATCGAAACTACACACCAGATGAGCCTTATATTTTCAAAATCGTCTATTTACAACCTATTTAGTCGATTTATTAACAAAAAACCAAATTCTAAAAAATCTTGTGCACCCTGTTTTAACGAATCTCACAGACTCTCTCTTAAACAAATTTCAAAGATTTGGAATATGATTTTTGATTTCGTTTGTTGTCTATTCGATTTAAATTCTCTCGTAGATCTTATTTTAAAAGTAAATGTTTTTTAATCTGCTTTCGTTCTTGACCACTAACTTTTTCCAAAAATCAAAAAACTCAATTTAAAGACTTGAATCTTTTTTGAGCTTCTTTCTTATGTTTTCTTTTAATCAATTAGCTTGAATTATGTGAGTGCTTCTAAAACTTTTTTGAAAACAAATATAAAAAGTCTGACCTCAACTTTTTTTGGAAAAGAGAAAAAATTTATTCACATTCAACAGTTGTTTTTGCATCTTTTTTTGACAATGAGTTTTATATGTAGGTGTGTATTTATAAAACTTTTAACTTTTTAATCTATATCTCTATACTTTTATTATTTTAAAAGCTTTTGTTTTTTAAATATTTTCTGACCATCCCTTTTTTTAAGAAAACAAAAGATTCATTTTAAAAACTTACATTTTTTTAGCTCATTTTTAAGGCTTTTTTAATCAATAAAAATAAAGCATTTTTTTTAACAAGAAATATAAAAAGATTTTTATTTTAAGTATGTATTTTTAATTCATAGCTGACCTTAACATTTTTCAAAAACAGAAAAATATATGCATTTTCAAGTTGTGGTTTTTACTTCTCTTTTTCTTTTGTACATGATTTTTAAGAGTTGATGTTTACTTTTAAAACATTGTTAATGCTATTTTTGTAAACACATTTTGTTGAAAATATTTTTGGTTCCCATTTTTATATATTATCATATATTTTTTTAAATATCTTTCTGATATCTTACTCAGAGTTTTCTTGATTCCTAATATAAATTTAAAATCCTTTGAAAACATTTGTAAGTGAACTTGCATTTTCTGAACAAATTTGTTGTTGTTGTTTTAGTGAAAGTGAAAACATATTAGAAATATTTGAATTACCAAAAATCATTTCAGAACAGCATTTCATTCGCAAAAAATGTTAAAAATTTTCTTTTTTTTGTTTCTTTTTAAAATAAAAATTTTATTAATTTGTTTAAACTTTCTCCGGTCCTCCATTCATCCAATAATTATTATCGATCGCTGTAACAATTTGTTACATTTTTTGCCCTTACGTTTTACCATTAGTTGTAATCTTGTAAAAATTTATTTTACAAGAATACACCTTTTTCTTTTCTCATCAGTAAGACTTATCCAGAATGAATTTTATTTATTGTTCCCAAAAGTCTTTTGCAACATTATTAAAAATTTCTAATTTAAGTGAAAAAGCATCACTGTGGTGACGATCTTCTCTGTCTTAATGTAAATTTGTTTACAAAAAATGCTATAACATTTATAATAAGCTAAGGTTTAAGAATGGATTTTAAAAGTTTTTGACGAAAACGTTACTTCCGTCACTGTCACTGTTTTTTTTTCAACAGATCAGTTGACTTTAAAAAAACATTTTTATACTTACTTGCCATCATAGATTAAACTATAAAATATTCTTAACTGCTGCCTCGTCTCACAGCATTTGAATGATGCAATAAAAACCACAACAAAGAATGATAAAAATATGCCTAAAAAACGTTGATTTTATAAATAGCAATGGTTATTGAGGGGAGCTATATGTCTTTCAATTTAAAACCGGATATACACATCATAAAAATAAACTTATTTTAATTCTCAAATGCTCATAAGCTATAAATAGTTAGGAACCAAAAAATTTTTAATTGTTCCAATTTTTCTCCATTTATCCATTAAAAGTCTATTAGCGATCGCTGTATTAATTTAATACATTTTTTTTCCGCGCAGCTGTTTTACCGTTATTTTTAAATTTCAAATTCTTTAAATCTAACAGAATGGCAAATTTTTCGATTCTCTTTAAATAAACTTTTATAATATCATTTTTCTTAGAATTTTTGAAAAGAAATATCTTTTGCATCATTATTTAAAATTTCTGATTTTATATGTATTTGATATCATCCTCTAAATTATGATAGCTTCAGTTTCTTACTTGTTTTAAAGGAATAACATTCTTAACAAAAAGTTAGATCTTGGTTGAATTGCAACTTACGTCTTTTTTCAAACAGTTTTGATACTACTTTTTACTATTTAAAAAATTTTTTCTTTAATTCAAACAATTGCAAAATTTAAAAAAAGATTTTACACCATTTTCAGCAAGTCATTCTCCAAATGAACAATTTTTCTTTTGATGCCAGTGATATATGTGCCGGGAAATTTTATACGTGAAAAATTTATAATTATTATAAACATTTTTTTATTTTTTTATTTTTTAAACTGATTTTTTACTAATTTCAGATGGAGGAATATTTTTCTTCACCAAAGAAAAAGAAAGCATATTTAAATTGCAATGATTCACAAAACAAGAAATACAGTAATTTCAATTTGAATCGTGGTCAAAAATATTCTGAAAATTGTTTTTGGGAAACAAAAAGCTCAAAATTGGGTCTCAAAAATGATTGCTACAGTAAGCTTAAACTTTGACAGTAATCATTTCAAACATTTTTTCTTTTTTTAGAATTCTCTAATGCATTTAATTCATTGAAAGATGAGAAATGCGGCTTAAAAACCTCTGCCACAACAAGCCTTTTTTCAAGATAACCAAGGAAAATTTTTTTATAAAATTTGGTTTTGAAAACTACCTGTTGTGGCCTAGAGCGATTTTAGGACGGATTTCTCATTTTTATTGTTTTCACATAAGAGATCATCATTTGGTTCGTATAAATCATGGAAAACTTCATTTCAACAAAAAGAAAAACTTGGATATTCAAATATTTCGAAAGTTATAGACAACAAAAAATCAAAAAATGAATTTGATTCCCGTAATCGTGGTTTATTACTCTCTGATCACATTCGAAAAAACATGAATCTTGTTGAAAGTGATGTTGAAGATAAAATTTTGACATTTAAAAAGAATAAAAAGAAGTTTAAAGATGCAACTGAAAAAGTATTGTGCTCAGCTTCTGATTTACAAGTATTTTTTCAACATTTCTTTAAAAAAAATCTAATCAATTGTTTCGATTTGACAGGCTTCATGGGAATTTCCGAGGCAACAAAAAGAAGAATCTGCTCCAGAACCAGAAGTGATGCAATTCAAAGCATCACAAAAGTTGCTCAGCCCTTCACAGGAAGATGAAAGCACAGATGATAAATTCAGCTCATTGCAGATTAATGATGATACCACGAGTGATAATCCATATAGAGGTTTCCGATACAGAGGAGCACTAAACAAGCAGCTTTTTATCGTATGTTTTTGTTCGAAATTTTTGTATTCATTAAAAGATATAATTATATTTTTAGGTTAAAAATTTCCTTGGTCATGGAGGATTTGGAGCTGTTTATAGTTGTGTTGATGGAGAAACAAGAGAAAAAGAATATGCAATCAAATGCGTTGATGATGTTGATGCAATAGAAATCGAAATCGAAATTTTGAAGAAAGCAAATGCAGCAAACACCAAACATCTTTGCCGATTGCATGAATATGGAAAGGGTAATGGTTATTTCTTTATGGTCATTGATCTGGTAAGAAATTAAAATACTAACATTTGAATACAAAATTTTGAATTTTAGCTTGGTCCAACTTTGGAGACTGTTGTCAATGATAAACAATTTGATCGATGGTCTGCTGAAATGAGATGGAAGATTGCTGAACAATGTTTGATCGGGATTCAAAATCTTCATGAACTTGGATATCTTCATCTTGATTTAAAGGTAAGCTTTTTTTTTGTTTAATTTGCGTCATGATGTTTTTTGAAATTTCAGCCTGAAAACATTGCATTCGGCCTTGGTGAAAATCAATACATGGTTTATTTATTTGATTTTGGAGTGTCATTGGAAAATGGATTTTCTCGAAAAAAATCAATTGGCGGAAATTTTCATGCTTCAATTGCTGCAATGGAATTAAAGGAGTTGGGACGAAAAGATGATCTCGGTAAAATTTCAAAGAAGTCTCTTTTTTTAAATTTGAGGCTAACTTATTTTAGAATCATGGCTTTACATGGTCAGAGAACTTCTCGGTGAACAACTTCCATGGGCTTTTAAAGAAGAAGAAGATAATCGAGAACAAAGAAAGAAAAAGATTATTGAAATGAAAAAGGATTTACGAAATGACCAATCAAATTCTTTCAAGCAATTTTTTGGTGAAGCTGATACATTGTTCAAAAATGCGAAAACAGTTGGCCTTACTCTTCACAAAAAGACTGGAATATTAAATGAAGTTAAAAGATTCCCTGAATTGTTATTAATATTCCGCTACATTGATTCCATGAAAAAAGCTGATGTACCGGATTATGAGCGAATTTTATTTTTCCTTCAATCTGGATATGAAGTCAGTTTTTGAGAGTCTTTAATGGAATAAAATTTTACTTTTAACAATAATTTTTCAGAGAGAACGTCAAAAAGTCAAGATTGAATTTGAAGCAGAATTATATAAGATCAATAATGCTGTCAAAAGTATTCTTGGACATTCCATGGCAAATGATAGTAACAAGGAAAAAGAACTTTTTCAAAAGAAATTTGAAGCTAAAGAAAAAAAGCTTGAAGAATTATCAAAGTATTGCCGCTCAAATGTTCCACGACCTCAAAATATTGCATTTTTTGTTGGATATGAATTTCGTGAAATTAATAAATCTAATCCAGACGGAAAAGAGTACACTGCTATTGAATTCAATGGAATGAGAATGACTTTGTATCAGCGAACAACTAATGGATACTGGTATCGCCATGCATCAGGTAGTGGTGTTAAAGTTGATTATAATGGCAAGCATCAACTTGGAGAAGAAGCCAAAATTAAAATTATAAAAGAAAAAAATGGTGATAAAAAATATTTATGAGTTTTTTGTATTCAAATTTTGTTGTCCATTTATGTGATGCTTAATATTTTTTTATTAAATTCAAATTCTTTCATTCATTTCCTTTTATCATATTCTCTAAAATGTTTTTAATCCTATAGTTCTTTATTAAATAACTTTTAAAAATAACATATTAAATGTTTTAATGGTTTTTAACGAGATAAAAATTGATAATAAAATATATCAACAATTTGAGTACTGTACTCTTACAAAAATTGATTTAGATTTGGGAATTTGCAGAAAATTATTTGAAATCAATTAAAATACCGTAAGATTGTACCTTTGTCCAAGTTTATATGAAAATTTTGAGAGCTCTTTTTAAAACCACAATATTTTACTAATGTGATGAAATATTTATACTCATTTTCTGTTTTTCATCAAATCTGTAAATTAAACTACATTTACTTGTTTAAATTTTGATTTATCTTAAATATTCAAAAACATAATCTTTTTCAATCAAAAACAATGTTTTTTTGCAAAGTTGTTGTCTTCAAAAATTAAATTGCCCACTTATTTTCTTTGCATTTTTACACAAACATAAAAGTGTCATTTAAAAATATGACATTGAAAGAGCCATTTGTTTTGGTCATTTTAAGAATTTGGTTGCTCAAAAGAAAAATTGTTTAAAAAAATCGGTGTATATTTTTTTGAATATTTGCATTGATTGAAATATGCAAATTTTTTGTTTATCTCTGGACACTATGCATATTTGATTAGTAAAAACAATTTACATAAAACAAAAATTCATGATTGAAGAAAACGATTAATAAAATAAAATCACAACTTGAAAACCCTTATTATCAAATGTGCGAAAAGTTAAACATGCAAACTTTTATTTAAATTATAAATGTATTAAAAGTTTTTGCACCAATATTTTTTTCGCAATTCCTGATGCATTGTGATAAATACACAAACACGAAATTGAACATTCTTTTTTCTTTGCATTTTCGACACAATTATAAATGACAGACGCAAAAATAAGACATCAAATGCGCCATTTTATGGTATTGTTTCTTCAGTTCTAAACTTTCGATGTATGGAAGAAATTACGATCTGGTTTTAAAAATACAATTTATTTAAATATTTTATTTTTAGTTTGATTGATTATTAAAATAAGCAAAATTTATAAAATGTATTTTGAAAAAATTATCAAAATATCGAAATTGTTATCCCTTTAAAAAACGTGATAATCCACAGAAAACAATAAATAAAATTAAACTACATTTTTCATTTTTTAAGGTTTTTGTGTTTTTCGAGTTGAAAATTTACACCTTTGTATGAAAAAGTTGTGAAAAAACGAACTATGCTAATTTCCAGCATTGTCAGTTTTTTACAGTATTTGAAATCTCTCAAAGAACTACAAAAATAACGCAAACGTGCTCGAATTTAAATTACAAAAATTTTTTTTTTAATTTTTGTCTGATTTTATTAAATATGTATCTTTTTTTAATTATTGAGAGATTGCACACATGCACTGTTTTAATTAAAAATGCTTTCAAGCGAATAGTACATTTCTATTTGATTGTTGAAATAAATTAAAAATTTGACTAAAATATTCAAAATCAGAGCATTTATTCGATCGAAAACAATTTTCACAATTGCAGGTGCGATAATGTGTTTGTTTTAAAAAGCACTTTTAAAACAAACACATTTCTTTGCTCACATTTGTTTTGCATTTTACACACAACAAAAAAGATAAAAAGAAAATAAGACAATAAATTCAAAACAAACAATTTATTGGGAACCTCAAACTTTGGGTAATTAAACCGATAAACAAAACAAATAATAAAACAAATATAAAGGAGGTCCCGAAAAAGAAACAAAATAAAATAAAAATAAAGCAATTCTTGTTTTTAAGAAACATAGGAAAGGATATATGTTTAAGCTTTAAGAGCTTTTCAAAGAACAACAAAGAAATAACAAAATTAAAATAGGAACAAAATTTAGGCCCAAATATTTGGCGCCAATAACTACCGTATCTTCTAACACAGGTAAAGCTGAACTAATTCAACCCGAAGAAAAGGAAATAGGGAAAATAAGGCCTAAAATAAAAAGGGGAAATAGCAAATAAAACCAAAATTGAATCCTAAAAGTAGAGAGAGAAAAAGAAGACACAACCGCTTCCAGCTCGAAGACGACGAAAAATGAAAGTGAAAGCTGATTTTGGGGTCCTTTTATAGGTACCATCTTCCTGAGGAAGCAGAACCAAAACCAAAGCTCCACCTTCGATCAAACCGTGGAAAAGATATACACACAGTGATCAATGCCTGCGCAAAAGCCCGGCCTCTCCATTCTTGGCAAAGTTTCAACACGAGAGAAATAGCCAAAAGGAGAGGGAGAAGCTATAGAGACATTTTGCGGGTCAGCCGTCAACCACTTTTGGCGCCGATGCATCTTCTTCTCTTTTGTTTCAACTTTTTGAATATGGACAATTTGGTGGAAAAGAGAAAGAAAGGATCGGTGACTAATCATCGCCGATGAACAACTTTAAAAAGAAAGAAAGAAAGAAAGAAAGACGGAGAAGGAAAGTTCTGGAATGAACTTTTTGGGCAACAAAATAAATTGAAAATAAAATAAAAGCAAAAATATAAAATTTGAGAGTTGATTATTTACAAAATTGAAAGATACAAAAAGGGATAAAGATGAATACAAAAGTAAAAGACCTTAAAATACAACAAGCCTGTTTTCATTTTCAGTTCTCTGGTCATTCATTGAATTAAAAAGAAAAATCATTTGGAAAAAGCAGTTTGCATTCTTTTAAATTTTTTCTGTTTGAACCTTTCGCATTAGTTTACCTTTTTGGCAGTTAAGCATAACCCTAAAACAATGGACTTTTTATGCTAATTTTTGGAAATGAAGTTTGAAAAATCCATGACCAAACTTGTCAAACTTTAATTCCATATTAAAAGAACATTTACCGAAAATATTATAGGGTAATCGAATGTTTATTTTTTTATTGTTTTTGTCAGATAACAGCATTGTTTTTTATCATTGCTTTTTTCATGCACGCGTTTATAGTTTGTGTTGTTTATCATCTAAAAAGTTTTAAATGCTGTTTGTTGAAAAACACTAAATTGTTCATTCTTTTTCTTCGTTCTTTTGGAAAAGTGATTTCGACAAAATTCAGTCTACACATTTTTGAATATTTAGCTTCTAAAAAATTGGTTGAAAAATGAAATTTTTCTAAAATTTGATATCAATAAAAATTAAAGTAAAATGCAATTCTTTAAAAATTTGAAAAACACATTAATAAAATTAAAAGCACATGTCGGCGCCTTTATTTTTCAAAGTTTTTGGTTTTAATACTTTTTATTTTTAGCTCAAGAAAAAGTTTCATCAAGTTTCTTCCACTGCTTAAATTTATTAAGAGAGTTTACATTTTTGGCTTTTTCACCATATAAACCAGATTATTATGACGCAATTCACCTGACACATGTTTAACTAAAAATATTTTCGGTGATATCACATGTGATAATCACAATATGTCATTGTAACTATAAAAAAAGATATTTTGTTTTCTGTTTCAAATTGTTGGAGTCATAAATTTTAAAAATTGTGAAAATTAATTTTTTAAATGTTAAAAAACTAACCATTTTTTTCAATCGAACGCAAAGTTATCTACAATTTTTTTGAAGATTTAATTCATAATAAATTGATAAAAAAAAATAAAACGCAGCTATTCTCAATATCGAGTAAAAAATAAAATTTTGTTCGTAAACAAAATTTTGTTTACCAATTTCAAAAATGTCTTAAAATTTTGCATTTATATAAAAAACAGTTCACAATAATATTAGCCCTTATAGCAAAATTTCAAATTAATGTCGATTTTTTGATTAGTTTTTTGATGAGACTCATTCCGTTCTTCCGAGACTTGAGTAATTACTTTTAGAAACACTTTTTAAAATCTTTGTAAAAATGTTTTTCTAAAAATTTATAATGTTTTTTGATAATTCTATTGGTAGTCAAGTGAATTACATTTGGATGTAATTATCTATGAAGATTAACATCAAGAAAAAGTTTCATTGTTAAAATTTTGTCATACTTTAAACCGATTTTGTTCAATTTATGAAATATTCAAAAAAATCTATAATATTTGAACAACCACCTGCAAAAAGAAGCATTAAAACAAAAAAGACACACTTTTAGCAGACATACCCAGACGAAAATTTTTTATCCAAGACTGCGATCTTTCTTTTTTTGTTTTGGTACATTCATTTTCAATAAAGCGCAATCTAAAAAATGATGAATCAACAATACAGTTTTTTCGAATATTCGGTAGCCTGATCGGTGGAACCAAAAACTTAAAAGCTCGGGTTTCAATATTTGATTAACTGCAAAATCACTCATTTTTAGACACTGTTTTTAGAAATATAAAATTTTATAACTGCTAATAAAATAAATGTTTTTTCAGTTTTAAATGGATAAGAACAAGAAAAGCTGTTTTATCTTTGTACATGTAAAATGGGATTTTATGACAAAATTTAGTCTTCCATGGTATTTCAATGAATTTATTATGAGCACTTTTCGTTCAGTCCTAAAACAATGATTTTAAAAAATTTGGAAACTTAATATTGTGCAGTTTTCGAGTAATCATTCTTCATGCACAAATGATACAATTAAACTTCGTAAACTAGATTTATCATGAAAAATAACAGAACACATCATCTATTATTACAAAAATAATTTTAAAAAATTAAAATAGGCAATTTAAATTGGATTATGCCGACATTAAACATTTTGTTCTCATAATTCATAGTTACAAGGAAAACGCAGACTATAAAAAAGTCGCAAAAAGACTTTTATTTATAAAAAATTGTTTCTTTCTATCTTTCATCATTTTTAAGAACCAAACTTGCAAACACAGAAATATAGCTTTTTCTTTGAAAATATTTTATTTAAAACAAATGTTTTGAAACAAATATTGAATGTGAAACATTAAGTTTTTTGCATTGAATGTGATAATAAGAAAAAACAAGATGAAATTGGCCATAATAATTTTCAACAGCACTAAATTCATCAAACGTTGCTAAAATAACTAATATACGAAGTGGTTGTTGTGCAAAATTAAATATGTAAATTCTATTTTATTTAAGTCAAAATATTTGCAACTCGAATTTTAAGTTTGGTTTATTCTTTATCACTTTTAAATAAATATTTTTTTGTTCAGAAAAACGATAACATACATATTTTAATTAAAAATGTCATCATAATTTGCTTTGTGAGGACCGCAAATTGTGTCACATCTGTAACAAAAAAAAAAGATTTTTTATTCTTTGATATTTAAATATTGCAATCTTGCAATCATAACATTTATTCATTTTAAAAAATTGAAAATTAAATATTTAAACAATAATTTTTTTGTAAATCGACCAGAAAAAATCAATAAAAACAAAAAACAAAAAAGGCAGAAAAAAACACATTTTTAGCAGATATCTGTGGACAGATGTTATGCTAAAGAAAAGAAAACTTTTTACACAAAAATCGCGAAATTTCTATCCTGTTTTGAAATATTCTTTCTCAAAAAAGCCCAAACAAAAGACAAAATAAGAAAGAAAAACATTAAATTTCTTTTTTTCTGCTTTCGTTTTCTCTTTATCGCACGATGATGATATTTAAAATAATGACACAAAAAATGTTTGAATATTGGAATTGAAAATTTGATTTAAAACAAACTTTGATATAATGTTTTTTATAGTTGTAAACAAATAAATTATTAACACAGCATTGAAATGTTTCCTATTGAAAACAATTGCAACAGAATGTAATTTCATGGTCATTTCAGTTGATCTTCTTAATTCTTTTACATTTTTTAATCGAAGAATTTTTTTTAAAAATAAAATAAAACGAATCTTTTTAAACAATACTTTTAGCAGGGTAAATAATTTGCTGAATTAAGATATTTATGTCACTAACGTTTAGGTTAAACCAGATCAAGTGCGTAAGCATAAAAATATAAATTTAAAAAATGATTGCTTTACAGCCATTGTTTGGGTCATTTTTTTTGTTACATGTTCTTCAATTTTTATTAAATTGTTGGAAATATAATTTTTCATTCAAAAATTTTGATAATCCAGATTTATTTTAAATATTCAAAAACTAAACTTTTTCGTTTTAAAATAATTTTCGCAATCGTTGCTGCCGCGAAGTTTTTTTAAAATATGTACAAATTGAGCTTTCTTTTTTTCTTTGCATTTTTATCCAACTAAAAGGGTAAGAAGTGGCAAAAAAAAAACATTGAAAGCGCCATGTTCGTTTTCATTTTTAATAAAGAAATTGATTAATTGGGCGCAGAAACGAAAAAGAATTTAAATTTAAGAACTAAAAAAATAAGAATAAATTTTTAAGTTTGTTTATCTCCAAAACAACAAAACAAGATTTTAAATTCAAGATTCAATAAACTGAAGATGAAAGTTTGACGACAAATTATTCGAAATTGCAAAAATTAAAGATGAAAATTTAAAATTGATTATTTCAGGATGAATGTTTGAGGTTTAAAACATTAAAAACTCAATTATTGAGATTTTTTATTTTAGTTCTCAAACTTTAAAATTGTAAAATTTGAGAACCTAAATTCTCAGCACGAATATTTTACCCGCGAAAGTTTGAAAGTTCAAGCGGGAGATTTTATTTTTGAAATTGTAAAATTTGAGAACTTAAATTCTCAGAACGAAAGTTTCTTACTGTATTTCTGGGAATTTATTTTTCAGATTGGAATATTTGAATACCAAGTTTTTGAGAACTTATTATTTAAGTGCCGATCCCATGACCGTTTAGGATACGTTAAAACAATTTCTGGGTTGATGAGATCAGCATAGGCATCAAAATCCTCATAAAACTGACCCTAAGAAATAATTACAATCAAAAAAACGATTTTTTATTCAGCTTTTTGATCAACCCGATGTTGGTGACTTCGGCATCAAAATATTATAGTCAACGGCATCAGTATCACCGTGAAAAACTGGATATAATTAATAACGATATCAAAAAATATTTGATAAGTTCTTAAAAACTTGGTGCTCAAATATTCCAATCTGAAAAATAAATTCCCAGAAATACAGTAAGAAACTTTCGTTCTGAGAATTTAAGTTCTCAAATTTTACAATTTCAAAAATAAAATCTCCCGCTTGAAGTTTCAAACTTTCGCGGGTAAAATATTCGTGCTGAGAATTTAGGTTCTCAAATTTTACAATTTTAAAGTTTGAGAACTAAAATAAAAAATCTCAATAATTGAGTTTTTAATGTTTTAAACCTCAAACATTCATCCTGAAATAATCAATTTTAAATTTTCATCTTTAATTTTTGCAATTTCGAATAATTTGTCGTCAAACTTCACAAACTTCATTATTCACACTTATTTTTTTGTAGTTTCTTATCACGATCTTAACTATTCAATTTTAAAAATTTATTCTGAATGTTTTAGTTCTCAAGTTTAAATTCTCTTTCGTTTCTGCGCCATTAATTGAAGGAATGATCGTTTGAGAAATAAACGTTTTCCTTTTTTTGAATATTTTTTTGTTAGTAAATTAAGTTACATACAGTGTTGTGCTTTTTACTTTTCGTCGACTCCGACTCCGGAGTCGGAGTCGGAGTCACTGGAGTCGACTCCGGAGTAGGAGTCAATGGAGTCGACTCAAAGAAGTAAATGTTGCTCCAGAAAAGAAATATTAAAAAAGGGCTTTTTTGAGATTTTTTTTTGCACCACAGTGATCCCAAACGTGGGAAAAAGGCAATCAGAAATGGCCGGCAATGAAAAGAAAGGACAAACAAAAGAATGTATCTTTTAATAAACAAAAAAAATGATATCAAAATCGGTG
Source organism: Panagrolaimus sp. LJ2414 (assembly GCA_024447195.1). Classification (NCBI taxonomy): domain Eukaryota; kingdom Metazoa; phylum Nematoda; class Chromadorea; order Rhabditida; family Panagrolaimidae; genus Panagrolaimus; species Panagrolaimus sp. LJ2414. The sequence goes on along the minus strand of JAMRXY010000009.1, from coordinate 136,867 downwards.
CAGTGCATTGCACCAATTTTTTCCCAATTTTTTAGTTACACCAAATGATATTTATTAAATGAGAACAGACAAAGTAAATACAAAGTAAACCAGTCAAAACAATTAAAACTTGTAAACAAAAAAATCCATAAATCTCCGATACATTAAATAACAAATTTCAAATAGCCACAAATTCAACAATTTTAGTCCAACAAAAGCCCAACGATTTTTTTAAACATTTGCTTAAAAAAGTTGTTGAAAAAAAAAACTTGAAAAAAAAAGACAAAAATCGAACGAACGTAATTTTTTAATTTTTTTAATTTTGCGGCCAAAAATTTTATGGCGCATTTTTTTCGGCTTTCCAAAATGTGAATAGAATTTCAAAAAAGACTTCGTGTATTTTTTATCTAATTTTGTTGGAAATATTTTATTTACAAATTTATCACCATTAAGGAGTCAAAGAAGAAATACACTGATTTTAAATATGATATCAGAAATCCATAAAACAAAGATGAAACTGCTATACCAAAAAGGACTTTTAAAATTTTTAAAATCGCGTTTAAATAAGATTTTCTTATTTTTTAAATGAACGTCAGTTTTTTAGAACTTGTACAGGTTTTATATTATAAATAAACATTTTAAAGCGTTATTGAACAAAAAATCAAGATATATGATTTATTGTTAATAAGCAGTGTTGTGCTTTTGTTTTTTTTCCGCGGGCGCCCGCGCCCGCGCCCGCGTACTTTCCAAAAAATCGCCCGCGCCCGCCCGCCGCCCGCTTACTTTCAAAAATTCCGCCCGCGCCCGCCCGCCGCCCGCCAAAGGGCGCCCGCGGGCGAAGCAAAACATGGACTCCGATTTGAATTTATTTTAAACTATTATTTTCAATATTTAAAGACAACGTATACATACAAGCAACTCCTCTTGATAATACTGAACTCAAATATGTCGATAAAAATGGATTGCTCACTCAAGATGGAACACGAAAGCTCGTCGAATATTTAGCTGCCGATGGTTTTCCATGGAAAGTTCGTATGCAAACTCAGAATCGAGATCAAAAGCCAGAAGATCGCAAACAAACTCAAAAATCAACCGATAGACCAAATCCAAAAATTGGCAAACGAACTCAATACGAACAAACTCCTGATTCATCCAAAAGAACCAGAACTCAAAATTCGTCAGAAAGCTATCGTCCAAAGAACAACAATCGAGGCCGATCGTTTAAACGGGGAGGGGGCAAGTTGTGAATGATGCAAATTCCTTTAATTATTATTCCTTGGCGTTATGTAAATTGTTGCCATAACCGATTGTCTATATAAACCCTTGCTGTCCTTTATTTTGTGTCCATTCTTTATTATTTTTTATTGTATGTTTATGCTGTGTGCTGTGTTATTTTAAATAAATCTTAAATCTTATATTGGTCTCTCGTCTCAATATCTGGTTGTCATCATCTCCTTTGTGGACTTGGATAGTGGATTTATTAGTAATTTGGATAAAGAATTGGAATAATTGTAAGTTCTTTTGGGGGATTTATTATTAGAATTTTGGGATAAGATGGCTAGTAAAGCCGATTGTACTCATGATCGGGGCCATGAGTTCAACTATTCGAACATTTAAAAAGATTGCAAATGCACAGTTTTAGCCAAATTTAAAAAAAACGGACAAAAATTTTAGAATTGTTGTGGTAAAACTCTAATCATCTCTGAAATTCATGCAAATTTAGTAAGTTGCCGCACGTTGATCCAAAGCTCAATTTTATTTTATGCAAATCCTTTTATTTCTAATTTAAAACACTGAAAAAAAAGCGGGCAAAATATTTTTTGGGGGCTGTATACAGTCCCCATTTATGGATTTATTTGGTCCCAAAAGGTGACCAAAGAAGCCCCCTTCTTATGTGCAAATGCACTTAGAGCCCCCATGTAGGGGTTTTAGGTGCATTTGCACATAAAATAGGGGCATGTTTTGCCACTATGAGGGACCAAATAAATCCATAAATGGGAACTGTATATTGCCCCCAAAAAAATATTTTGCCCGCTTTTTTTCAGTGTTTATTTAAATAATAAATAAATTTTCGTAAAGTTAAGGCTTTTTTGAATTTTGTTATAAATCTTCAACAAATTTTAATTGATAAATTGTAATTAAAGCTGATAAACTCCGATTTAATCTCCCGTTAAAGCTTTTCATTGAAAAAGATCTTTTGTAATTTTGATGACAAATAGAGCAAAATCAATCTTGAAAATTAAGAGTTTGATTTGTATCTGGGTCAAGGATAAGATTGTTAGTTTACTTTTTAAGACTGTGATAAAACCAACGTAGTAAAGAACAAAACATTATGAATCGATATTGAATTTTTGTATAGAATTTTTAATGTTTTTTTGTGTAATGAGGGTCATGTAAAGTAAACAAATTCTTTAATTAAGTTGAAATATCATATTTATCACATACAACGCTCTTTAAAAAGTATTCGAAAATTCAAAAATATGCATCGTTCAGCGGTTGTTTATTCAAAAGAAAATTTTTATAATTGAAAAGCTTCGTTTGAAATGAATGTCAAAAGTCTGTGTTTTTAGATCAACGAAATTTTTCCATCTTTTTTCAAATGATGTTTTTTCTTTTTTGCCGTCTATGATCAAAAGAGAAAACAGTTTTAGAACATTTTCGTTTTTTTTTTCAGTGTATGCATAAAATCAAAGGAAATTCAAAAATTTGTCTTGCAAACAGTAAATATCTAACTTTGTTTTTTCTGCAAATCGATTTGTTTTAAAAACAATAGAATTTTTATTTAACTTTATTTCAATGATGTTTGATATTATTTCAATTGCAATTTTATTTTATTTATTGTCATATGCACCTGTTTGAGATTGTTATAAAAAATTCGTTAAAAATTACCAAAATAACTTAATTTTTTGGACTGGATGTTAAAAATACTTTCTTATTACAATCCATGAAATTTTTAAAAAATATTAAAAAACAAAAAAACTGCTTTATACAAAGCGATCTTTCCTTTGATCAATAGCTGCGTTGAAAACGAACCAAAACAATGGCGGGGTCAATGTCTTATATTTCTGTCTGCTCTTTTTTTTGTTTGTGTGGAAAGTGCAGAGAAAACAGAATGAGCAATTTTGGTTGTGGGGAAACTAAAATAAAAAAGATAGCTTTTTTAAACATTTCAGCAGCAGCGATTGCAAAAGTTTTTTTCATAACCTAAAAATATAATTATATCTTTTAATGATTTCACAAATTTCGAACAATAACATACGATAAAAAGCTTGTTTAGTGCACCTCTGTATCGATATCCCTGATATGGATTATCACTTTTGGTATCATCTTGAATAAACATAATAACAAAATTTACAATCAACTTATTAACTAAAAACAAAATATTCAAAAAAAGTCATTTTTAAAGAACGAAATTTCTATCTTTCAAACAATAGATGATTTGAAAATATACAAAAAATGGCGTTTTCGATGTTTTATTTTTTCGCTTACGTTTTATGTAAAAATGCAAAAGAAAAAGACGTCATCGTGTTTCAAAAAAATACATTGCTGCATCGGTTGTGTAAATGATTTTCAATAAAAAGAAATCTTTTCAGTTATGAATATTTTGAATAGAACTAAATTTAATAATTTTTTTTGCGAGCAAATGATATATTCAAAATTCTAACAATTTATTTGATAATAGAAATTATGTAACAAAGAGTGCGCGAAACATAGGGTTTTTGTGAACAAATGTTTCAAAACAGAAATGTAAATTCGCGATCTTTGTGTAAAAACTTTTCTTTTTTTTAGATTAATATCAGACTTTAGATGTCTGCTAAAAACGTGGCTTTTTCTTCTTTCTTCTTTCTTTGTTTTTTGATTTTATTGCTTCTTTCCCAAAATTTTATAAAAATACTTATTTTTGAAAATTTAATTTAAAATTTTAAAAAATGAATAATAATTTTGAGTGCGAGGTTTCCATATTAAAATATGAAAAAATGAAAACACACATATTTTTGTTACAAATTTAACCGAAGTTCTGAAGGCATTTTTAATTAAAAAAATATGTATGCTTTAAGAATGGTTTTTCTGAAGAGAAAACTTTTATTTGAGTAAAAAATCTCTGGAAAAGGAAAAAATGGATTAATTAATGATATGAGATGAGCAACTGAAATATCCATGAAACTATATATTGTTGCAATTGTTTTGGAAACTCTTCAAGGTCATGTTAATAATTTTTTTGCTTACACCTGTAAAAAACTCAAAATTTTTGACAATGTTGTAAATCAAATTTCTAAATCAAAAATTCAACATTTTTTGTGTCATCTTCAAAATATCATCAACGGGCAAAGAGAAAATGAAAGTAGAGAAAAATATTTTTGATTTTCCTTTCTTTATTTTGTTATTTGTTTGGGCTTCTTTGAAACCGAATGTTTCAAAATAGGAACGGAAATTCGCGATCTTCGTTTAGCATAACATCTGTCCCCAGATGTCTGATAAAAATGGGTTTTTTTTCCTTTTCTACTTATAATTTGTTATCCCTTCTTCGTCGTTTTGTGACAAAAAATTATTTTTTGATTATGTAAATTTTAGATTTAATTGTCGAGATTTGTCACTGTTACAACGAATCACGATTTTTTATTTCCGTTGCATTTCAACGAAATCATCCTTTTTTTATTGTAATATTTCTTTTCTTTATCTTTTTGTATAAAAAAGATAGATCGCTAACATTTTATCACTTCACTTCACTTCTTCTTCTTCCCTTCTTAACGTTTGCTATTTGAAGTCAATCAGCACCTGCCGGGGGAGCTAATAAAATATTTAATCCCAACTCAAGCTTTTTACATTCGTTTTGACATTAATAGTGTATCAAAATGTTTGACATTGTTGTAAATCAAATTTTCCAAGTCTAATATTTAAACATTTTTTGTGTCATTATTTTAAATATCATCATCTTGCGATCAAGAGAAAACGAAAGCAGAAAAAAAGAAATTTGATGTTTTTCTTTCTTATTTTTTCATTTGTTTGGGCTTTTTTGAGAAAGAATATTTCAAAATGGGATAGAAAATTCGCGATCTATGTGTAAAAAGTTTTCTTTTCTTTAGCATAACATCTGTCAACAGATGTCTGCTTAAAATTTGTCTTTTTTTACGTTTTATGTTTTTTGATTTTAGTGCTATTTTGTCGTTGTTTTGAAAATGAAAAATTATTTTTTGAATATTTAATTTAAAATTTTTAATAAATGTTGTGATTGGTTATAGTATTTTTCATATTTTAGTTACAGCACGATTTGCTGCCGCCAGAAAGCAATTTTTTAGGCATTTTAAATTAAAATAAGTATTTTATCATTTTTCTGAAGAGAAAAAAAATTTGTTTTACATAAAATATTTCCAAAGATAAAATTAAAAAATGTATTATAACTAGCTTTTTAACAAAAAGCGATATTTCTGTGGTGGCAATTTTGGTTCTTAAAGATGATGAAAGACCAAAGAAGTTTCTTTTTTTCAAATCTTTGACAGCATCGACAAAAACATTTTTTTGATATCAGACAGACATTGCAAAGAAACATTTAAAAAAATAAAGGTTTTTGCGGCCTTTTTTCGGGACAGTATTTTATACTGCTGCACAATCAGGTTTTTCGTCTTTTTTTAAATTTTTTGTAACCATTTTATTAATGTAAGTGACATACTTTTGATTTACGAACCTATTTTACGATGTTCAATGAAGACAACACAAGGATTGAATCAATAAATAATTTAAGTCTCTTTTTTTTAGTCAAAAACATAGATATTGTAAATATAAAATCTGGAATGCACGAAAAACACACGACAGATTTCTGGTCACGTGAGTTTAGGACAATCCTTAATTCATCGTCAATTTATTAAATGCGTAAGGATTGTCTTTTTACCTAAATTTTTATTGCCGGAGATAACGTAATTTGTTTATTTTTATCATTTTTATTATGAACCAAATTTTCGAAAAAATTATAGACAAATTTGCCGATGAATTAAATCAATCGATAATTTTAAAGGCGCAGTCAATGTCTTATTTTTTCCCATGGTTGTGAAAATAATCACATGTCTAGGGACTGGCAGGTGAAAACTAAAAATTGAGAAAAAAAAATTTTGTTGTTGGATTCATATATTTTTGACTGTAAGTCCATAAGAATCACTATTTCAAAAGTTGTATGGAATTGTCTAAAAGTTACCGGGTCTTATTGATAGTCCATAAGAATCACTATTTCAAAAGTTGTATGGAATTGTCTAAAAGTTACCGGGTCTTATTGATAGTCCATAAGAATCACTATTTCAAAAGTTGTATGGAATTGTCTAAAAGTTACCGGGTCTTATTGATAGTCCATAATAATCACTATTTCAAAAGGTGTATGGAATTTTCTAAAAGTTACCGGGTCTTATTGATAGTCCATAAGAATCCGCTGCAATGTGTTTGTTTTTAAAATGGCACGAAAAGGCGCATTCTTTTTTTGCATTTTCAACTCAGCAATTGACTAAAAGAAAGATCACATTGGAAAAAATATTTTTTCTTCATATTTTTGAATATTTAAAATTTTTATTACAATTAATAATTAAATTTTATTTCTTGTGAGCATGTGTCAAACATATATCTTAAAAAACAAATTTTTATCGACCAAACTCAATGGTTCAACGAACAGTTGTAAAAAAATTATATGTGCCATCAAAAGTATCACAACGTAATTTTTATTATTAAAAATTTGCACCAAAATAATGATTTAAAAATCACTTCAACACAAAATTCTGTTCACAAGTTTTTTTATGGCTTTTTTCTTGTTGTATTTTTTGATTTTGAATAAACATGTCTGTAAAATTTTTATTACCACTAATAATCAAATCTTTGATATAGATTTTTACAACCATTATACTGTAAAAAGACATACATTAAACTCATTTACATCCGATTTCATTTTTGAACTAAAGATGAACTCTTTTTAAAATATTTAAAAAAATTTTGACGCATGTCGTTTTCTTTTAAATTATTGTTATATTTTGTAATTTTTTTTCGTTTTACAACTTATTTTTGTTGTTTTCATGTTCCACTAAAACGATTTTTTTTAATTTATTGCTTGCATATCTTGTCTTTTTCGATTGTGCAACCATCATAGTTTTATCTTTGAGAAAATGGGTTTATCCAAAACTTCAAAATTTATTTTTAAGATTACAAAACCAATTTTAAAATATTCAAAAAGAATTAATTATGTTTTCTTGAATGGTTAAAAACAAGTTCTTGTAAAAACTACGAACATTTCGCAAACATCAATAAACGAACGTTTTTTTTTGCAACTATAAAATGTTCGCGAAATTTTTTTTTCCTTTTTGAAACATTTCTTACACAAATGCGCAAAGAAAGCTTTAGAAAAAGGATGCAGCAACATTTTTTTCTTTTGCTCTCTTTTTTGTACTAAATGATTATTGTGTCTAAAGCACGTCATGTTTTTTTCAAACTCCCGCGTGTAGAAATTGCTAGAAAAAATAGCAATCAATCGCTGCGAGACCAAAAAATTTTCAAAATTTTCAAACTTTTTAATAGATATTGTTTCTAAAAAGTAATTTTTAACGTTGTTTCTTTATCCTGTTATTATCAGCCAGTAATATGAAATACGACAGTACCAAAATTGACATATATAACGTGCCTGTGGTACGCAGAAAATGGGATTTTTCTAAAATCACGATTTTACTCTTCACTGACAAGTTTAATACGTCAAATTTAATATTATGCTACTCCATATTATCTGAAGATAATGATAAGATAAAGAAATAACGTTAAAAATCATTTTTTAGAATTATTATAATAAAAAGGTTGCGTAAGTTTGAAAGTTTTTTGGTCTCGCAGCGATTGATTGCTATTTTTTCTAGCAATTTCTACACGCGGGAGTTTGAAAAAAACATGACGTGAAAGGTGAAACAAAAATGTTTGAATAATGTATTTGAAATTTTGATATAGCTTTAAAACAATGTTTTTTCCAATTTAAAGTAACTAAAGTTACTGATGAAATGGCCCTATTGTAGGTAGAATAATTATTGAATGGCAAAGTGGAATAATCCAAATGTCAGTATTTAATGTATGAGCATTTTACATGAATCAACATAGTTCACAACAAAAGTTTTAATCTATAACTAAAAATATTGAATTTATGACGGAAAACCTTATCACTTGTACAAAATTATTAATTTTCGTGACTGTTACGTTTAATGTGTCAAAAATTTTTTCCCGAGTTTTTGTCATTCTGTTCTACTCAACACATCGAATCGTTTTTAAAGAAAAAGCAAAATTTTGGGAGACACTTGGCAAAGTGTTTCTTCTCCAGAAATCAACGTTTTTTTTTTCGAGAAAACGAGTGCCAAAACGTCTCAAAATATTTGCTCTTCGTTTCCATGTGTCAAAACATTTCTGTTAAGCATTGTAAAAATGTATATTTCAAAGACTTTAAAAAATGACACATAATTGCAAAAACAATTTTCAAATACAAAAAAACTAAATGTTGCAGCATTTAAAAAAATTGTTTCGAAAGAAGGTTTTCTTTCGAAATCTATTTGCTTTGTTTTATTAAAAAAATGATTTTGGCATAATTTGATCACCAAACAAAAATTTTTTTCCTTTGACTTTTTTCAAAAATACTGTTAAAGGTAGTTTTTTTATCAGTTTTTGGCATGAGCGTTCGAGTTGTGATAACTTGAACGTTTGTGGCATACATATTCTTGTTCAGCATGCGTTGTTTTATTCAAAAATTGCTTTTGGCTAATGCGCCTCTCAAAATTTAATATGCAACATTTAAATCTTTAACATTTAAAATTTTTTGTTTGTTAATCAAATAATTACACATTCATCGTTCTTGTATAAAAGAGCGATGGATTTTTTGTTTTCTTATCATTCTTTCTTGTCCTTGACAAGGCAAACCAACTCAAATAAACTCAATAAATGCATTTCTTATAAACCACCTGTACAAAAAAAAACAGAGCCAATGAGCTTAAGGCTTTTTTCTAATCCCCCAAATAAATGGAGAATGTTCGTTAATTTTTTTTAGTTTGTTTGATGTAACGCTTTTATCTTTTCATTCACAAAACGAAGAATAAAAACTACAAATTTGCATGAAAAAGAAAATCAAACTTTTCCTTTCAAATTGTGATACGCACTAGATTGATACAATTTGCATGTGTTTGACGAAAGTGGGTCAAAGAACTGTTTTATCCGTAGTACTTATAAATTATAAAAAGTAAATGATGTTGTCGTAAAAGAATTTGCATAAAATTTAAGAAAAAAAGAACAACAGCTCTTCAGTCATTGAAAAAGAAAAAACTTATGCAAATTTTTAAAGCACGTTCGACCACGATTTTTTTATTAGCAACAGCAAGATAATGTTTTAAGAATGTATTTATTTAATAATGTTAAATTTCTGGCGAAATAAAAATTTTATAGAAAATAATACAAATGACATTTTCAAAAAATTTAACAGTGCTCAAATTACGTAAAACAATTGAAAAATTAGCATAAACTTTTATGATAAAAAATAAAATTTACTAATTTTAAATTCTCTAAATTAATAACTTAACTTTTTTCAATAACGAAATTTAGGATGGAATTTACGATAATCTTGAACTTCACGTTTTTTCAAAGTACTTGGACTTGGACCTGTGTTTGTTGGAGGTTTAGCAAATGTAATTTCATTGGCAGCAAGTTCGGGAGTTTTTTTGAGGTCATGAACTGGAGCTGCAAAAGCAAAGCCGAAGATGGCAAAAATGAAGATTAACAAAGAGAAATTCATCTTTGTTTTTGTGTCTGAAATGAAAATAAATTAGAGAATAGTGTTTTCGATTTAGTTAAAATTATTCAAATTATGGATTTTCGAAAAATAGTAATTATTTATGATAATTGGAATTGTCCAGATCTGACGTCGGGTTTAGGGGAGGGAGAGGATTATGCAAAATGTGACGCTCACATAAAAAGCGGCAAACATCAAAGGAAAAAATCTGACAGATGGAAAGGGAGGTTGGAAACTTTCTATAAAATGCCTGACGTGAGATCTGGACAATCCCTTAAAAGAGCAACCAATGACAAATGAAAGATATTGAGGGATAATGACCTTGTCAAGATTAATTTTATAGGAACCTATGATATGGGTGTCCCTCCAATTCCCCTTCCAGCAAAAAGAATAGGTGAAAATAAAAGGTTTTGAAACATCAGAGGAACCGACAATGGGGGTAAAGGGGTTCGGGACATTAATGAGTAAGTTAAAACATTGGATTAAAAATTTTAAGTCTGATTTAAAAAAACATATTTTGCCAGACTAAAAAATCATTCTTTTTTTGTGATAAGTGGCACTAGAAATAAAAAAAAACTCAACCTAAATCAATTTTAAGTTGAAAGCAAATGTCCAGCAGACACAAACTAAGGGATGAGAAATAAATTTTTGCTAATAGAATTTTAAAGCAAATCGCCATCAAAGAAACTCATTTGAGTTTTCAAATATTTTGACGAGACACAACCAAAAAAACGCAGCAGTTGTCCACAAAAACTAAAAGAAAGAGGAACAAAATTCTTTTAACAAAAAATTCAATGATTTAAAATATCAATAAAATTTTTAGCAAATGTAATGAAGCTTTTTTCTTAAAAAGCTGATGCAATCGAAAAAACACTAACTTTTATTTGTCAGTTAAAATTTTTTTTAAAATGCACTTGTATAATTTTTGTCAATTTTGAATACAGTAACTTTTCAAGCATTTATTACATCTTTGTCAACAGTATTGGAAAGCAAAGAGTAAAAGTTGTTGTTTTTAAATATTACAGTACCAAAATTGATCTGAAATCTTGAGCAAAAATAATTGTTGAATAATAATCAAAAAAATAAATTTAATACAGATAAAATTTGAATAAAAACTTATTAACATTCTTTGACCAGGAACATTAAATCAAAGCATGCCAATAATTAATATGGTCGTGAAAAATTTTGATTATACTGCGCTGCAATTTTTTATCTGTTTTTAAGCAACTGCAACAAAATGTTCCCTTTCTTTTCTCTGTTTTTTGTTTTTGCGCAAAAGATGGTTCTTGAATTTTGTAGTTTCTTTGTCGAAAAAGAAATAATTGATTTGCATCGACCACATAAATTTTTTCAGTCAAAAAACAAAAACAAACTCGAGTTAATTGTTGTTGTTAATTATGTCTTCCCAAAGATTTATTGATGCTAAAGAATTGAATAATTTGTTGAAGTTTGTTTAAAATTTGACCAATGTAATGTGCTTATGCTAATTTTTGTCTTTTTCAGCGAAAAGAAAGGAAATCTACGAGTTTTGGATTGCACATATCAAATTAGTCCAAAACCAGATCCTGCTGAACATGCTTCTAAATATTTGAATAATCCTTCGACTTTCTTAAACAATGATACTCCGTAAGGGATTCTTTTGTATACTGTATGTACCAATATATAAGCTTTTAAGACAATTCCAAGTTTATGCAAAATCTCATATTCCAACTGCTGTTCATTTTAACCTAGATCTAGCAATGGCTCCTGGCGAATTTGAGAGATTCTCATTTCTTGACCCTGAAAAGTTTCAACAATATGTCCAAACTTTGGGGGTGAATAAGAATGATAAGATTGTGCTGTATAGTCGTGGACCACTTGGTGGAATGCTATTTGCTACAAGAGCATTTTGGATTTTTAAGGTATGCAAATTTTTTAAAGAAAGAAACAAGGATGACAAATGTGGCTCGTAAATTCCCGACGGAGTTCTTTTAGGCCCAACCGGGGTGATTTTTGAAGCAAATTTGCATATTAAAAAAATTATGCAAATTTGCCAATAGGACAAATGCCATCATTTTCAAGCCTACTGAGTTTTCGAGCCATATTTTTCATCTTAGCCAGCACATCCATCTCCAAAAATTACGCAAATTTTTTATGCAAATTTATTTTAGTGTTATGGTCATGATGATATTTCCATCCTAAACGGTGGATTTGATGCCTGGACAAAAGCTGGCTACGAAACTGAATCCACCCCGGCATCTTCCATCCCTGCCGGAAATTGGATAGCCGAATATTCCCTTTACGATCATGTCATCAACTTTTATGATCTAACAACCAAAGATCGAAATGGAAAAGATCTCTTCGAAAAATCAACCGAAGTTAATATTTTGGATGCTCGACCTGTTCCACAATTCACCAATGAAGCCGATTGTGGATTTGATAAATCCAAAGTTCATGGATCTCATATCCCTGGCACCAAAAATGTTCCATGCAGTGAGTTTATCGATGAAAATGGTTGCATTTTGCCTGAGGGAAAGATTAAAGAAAAACTTGAAAGCATCGGATTTGATATATCGAAGCCCACAGTAACTTTATGTGCCTCAGGGGTTCAAGCTTCAATGTTGGCAACTGTCATTGATAGTGTTTTCCCGAATGCTGAATTGAAGGTCTACAATGTATGCAAATTTTAATAGTGCTTCAGGGTGTAAAAATTGAATAATGAATATGCAAATTTTTAGGGGAGTTTAAAGGAAATGGAATTACGGGCCCCAGAAAGAATCAACGGAGGTGCCAAAAATTAATCAATTCACTTCAAACATATTCAAATTTGTTTCACTTCAGATATTTTTCATACCTCTGTTTTCTGCCGATAACTAAACAAATATTATTTTCTGATTGATTTTGTCTGTTTTGTTAAATAACATAAATTGAATAGTTATGCAAATAAATTTATTATTACAGTTATAAAATACAATCGAAATGACAAAGCATAAAAGTATCAAAACTGTTACAAACTGAAAATTTGGAATTATTGGACATGAAAAAACATACAAAAAACAAATTTTACACAAAAAAATCTTTCATTGTTATATCTAGACAGTCCTCCAACTAATGTTCTTCTTTCGTTTTGAAGAATATTTAATTGGTAAAAAAGTAAAAAGTACAGTAATCTTAAGAAAGACATGAAAGCATAAAAAAATATAAAACAATAAAATTAAGGGTTGAAAACAAAAAAAATGTAAGGAACCATGAAGAAAGAAGAAAATACAGAAGATTAAAAATGTATACTGTATGATTAAAAACAATTTAATATAAAAAATTATTACAAAATTTAATTCATTATTTAACAGAGTTTTTTTTGATTATTCGATATTAAGATATTTGAAGGGAATGTCTACCATCAGCAAAATGAAGGTAATGTAAAATGTTTTAGCACGTAAAATGTTTGCCTTAAAAATAAATTTCATATATTGAGCATTTAACATTTTACTTAAAGGGGGGAGGCACACTGCTTATAAACTATTTCTCATTTAAATTCTCGCTGCAATGAGCAAATAAAATATTCTATAATGAATATCTTTTCGTGTCGGGAAATGCATTCGACATTGCAGTTTATAAACAGTGCGCCTCCCCCTTTTATTTTTATTTCGCTAAACTTTGACACTCCCTTTAATCTCCTAGAATTAAGAAAATTAAGAAGGAACAAAGGCCTGAGTTTATTGACTCCGGTGCAGTTACTTTTAGCAAGGTCCCAGCGCTTTTTAAACATTTGTCCATTCTTAAATAAAATAGAATAAAAAACTATAATTTTTTATTAAACATATCATTCTCTATACTTGAATGATATTTTTTATAACGAAATAGTCTCAACTGTAGCACAAAAGAATTAGATATAGCTTTTTACTTGAAGGGCGAGTCGCACTTAATCCAACTTTTTTTCTTATGAAAGTTATTGAAAATCACTGAAATGCGTTGTTCTTTTTTCATTCTTCGGCGACTGAAAAAAATCTTTTGCATTCTCTTTTGCTTTTTAATGGTGAATGAAAAAAGAACAATGCATTTCCCTGATTATCAATAACTTTCATAAGAGAAATATATGCATTAAAGGCATCGTCCGGGATAGAAGAAGTTTATTTTTCTTATAACTGTGGTCCCACCCCGAAAGCTCTCTACTAATCGAGTAAAGTTTTTTTTTAAGAATCAAAAAATTTTTTAAGAGCTTTCTGTGTGGGACCACAGTTATAAAAAAAAATAAACTTCTTCTATCCCGGACGCTGCCTTTAAGTGCGACTCGCCCTTTAAGATATCTATAACAGATAGTATTTAACAGCTTTTTTATAAATAAGAAAAAATAGATAAATTAAAAATCTTAAAATTGAAAATTGCTGTCAGAAGACTACAGATTTACTTGTAACGAAAGGAAATTTGATTTAAGACTGAAAACGCATTTACCGTAATTCGGCGAATTTTCATAATGGTATTACTGTTAGGCAATCATTGGAAGAGAATTTGTTGACTTCGGAGGTCGAAAAGTCGGCATATTTTCTTTTTCTAATACGTTCATAGGTTCCCGGTCTGGTTGGGGTAGCATTAGAATAGTAGGCCATGGACTTTCGCTAAGCACAAATGTTACTAATGGATCATCAGCATTCAGTTCGTAGACGCATTTGAATGGCAATTCGTCACTAACGTATAAGATGCAATTTTGTTGATCATAGCAAAAGGATTTATTAACACTTTTTTCACCCATTGTAATGCCAGTAAGATTATGTTGGACGATTCGAGCCTGATTACGGAAGAAAGAATTGGCATTTAACTTGAAATTATATTCATCGAAGAAATAGGACAGAAAATTATGTTTGCGCATAACGGTGTCAACAAGACACCGCTGAAAAATTCGAGCATGGTCTTTAGAGAAGACATAATCAGGGTTGATTGTCTCCATTTCTTGGTGATTAAAAATTGCTTGGTAGCAGTAATGAAGCATTTTGATGTTGTTTGTCCTGAAGATTATTAACGTTTATTCAACTGATTTTGAAACTCATGATTCGTCTTTTTAAAACTGTGATAAAAACTAGTTTAGTAGTTTTCCCATTTCTGACAAATTTGCATATAATTGGGCAAAAAAATTCTCGATATGTAGAAAAATAATTACCTTTATTTTTAAAACACCCAGTAATTGCTTAGAAATGGAGTGAATCCCTTCCCTGGGAGGTATTGAGATGTGGTCTACTTATTTCTGAAAAATTTTACTTTAATTTTAAATTTTTTTAAAGAAAACACATATAACACGACTTCTTAAATAAAAAATCTTGTTAAAGGGAGCGGACCAGATACAATAAGTTTATTTTTTTAACACAACTTCTTCCCACCCCGAAAGCTCTCTACTAATCGAGTAAAAAATTTTTTTCAACCGCAACTTTTCAAAATTTTACTCGATTAGTAGAGAGCTTTCGGGGTGGGAGGACGTGTGTTGATAAAAATAAACTTATTCTATCTGGTCCGCTCCCTTTAACACAAAAAAGTAGAAATGGAAAAAACTGAATCAATATTTATTTTAATTCAACTGAAACAAAAAACATTTTTATCCAAATCGATCTATGGTATCTCTCAATTTCATTAAACTGTTATCCATTTTTACACCTTTTTTTCTAATCCAACGAAATATCGAAATGAGATTAAAAGTCTTTGTTCTAATAAAAGTGAACAAAAAAGGTTTCTTTTTTTCTCAATAACTAGGTTTTTTCTCTGACGAGGAAATAAAAAAACATATTTCCTAACAGGTATTAAATAAAATGAAAAGATGAACGTGGAAAATTTCTAAAAATACCATTTATTTTAGTTTTTTCTACTCAGAAAACACATGATTTTTTGGAACAAGCCTGAAGTCATATTTAAGGATGGAAACTAGTATTCATGTAAAATTTTATACAAAAAAGGTAAAATTATAGCAGTTAAAACCTGAACATTTTTCATATAGTACAAAAAAAAAGAATAAAGAAGGGGTCAACAAAAGTTAAAACGTAAAAATAGGTTCATGAAAAAAGTTCATACTGTAAGAAGGAGGAACCTTTGGTACTCTTTTTTTTTCTCTAACGTTTTTTTTTCGTTGAATTTTTATGACAATCATGGTTTTTTTCTTTTGTTCTTTTGCCTGATCGTCAGGACAATTCAAACGAAAAAGAACGTTAGAGTAATAAAAAAGTACCAAAGGTTCCGCTCCCTTTAAAGCAACGTTTTTAAACCAAACCGAAAATTGAAGGAAACACAAATTTTAAAAAAATAAAGTTGAAGAAAAAGGCTATCCGGGGCGAGAGCTGTAAATTTGCGTATATGCTTATAATTTTAACACACTCATAAGCAATGACAGAGAAGACTTTTTTCAGCATCGCTGCTCGGGATTAAAAGCGTTTTCGTCTTCAAACTTCCAGAACTTTTATATCATCAATTTTCCGTCCCCATCAAAAAACCAAGTCATGAAAATTGCATCTAAAAAGGCAAACATCTATCTCTTATCAGTTGATGACTAAACGAATAAAAATATTTTTTTCAATGCTTTCTTTCGATTGTTGCTTGTAACTCAAATAATGATTAGCTGATAATGATAAGAAAAAATGGGTGTATATTTACAACAATAACAATTTTTGCTAAAAATTTAATAAATATTTCAACATAAACGTGTTGTTATTTTTAAAGCCAAAAGTTTTGCATTAAAATTTAACAATTTTTTTTAAAATTCAAGAAATACAAACAAATTCTAATCAAAAAGAAGAAATTTAAACAATTTTAATCTTCCAAGTATAAAAATTGAATCATAGACGGTTATAATTTCAGCAAGAAGATGATCTTCAGATTGGAGATGCTGATTTGCTTCTTCAATCTATGGATCACATTGTGAATTTTCCAATTTAAGGATTCGAAATTTTGTGATTAAAAAAGTAAATGTAATATTTTTTACTTCTGATTTTCTGGGCGGGTTATGGTAGTTGACAAAACTCAAAAATTTTTTCATTACGGTAATTAAAGCTTTAGATTTCAAAAGAAACAATAAGACCAAAATTCTTTAAAGAGGTTACGGTATATTTTATTAAAATTGATATGCAAATTTTTTACCATAATCCCTTTTGCAACAACTTTTGATTAAATTGACAAAAAGTTTATTTACCTGTTTAAACAAATAATTTTATTATTACTAATCAATAAATAAATATTTCTAACAACAATCACGATTAACAAAATCTTCTCGATATTTAAAAAATCTTTTAACAATCTTAGGATTATTAGGAAATGCAAATTTTAAAAATGGGCTAAATTTTTCCCATTCTCCATCCATATAAGCGGCAGTTGGCAAATGACAGTCATCAAAGTTTCTTGATTCTAGGCGAGAAAATTTGGATTCAGAAGGCCATGCCATCCTGTCAATTCTTTTTGGATGATTTGAATGTTCAGTTTTATAAAGCATACTTTTTGGGCTAAAAATATAAAGTGGTGAGGATTACGGTAATAATAAGTTAAATCGTATTTTTATGCAAATTTTTAGAATATTTGAAGATTGTTAAGGCTTTTAAAAATGTTATGCAAGTTTTGTAGAATTTGAAATCCAACTACAAAGGATGAAAAAGTTTGCATATTTGAAATCCAAAATTGTTGATATGCAAATTTCAATGATGTTCGTAGCATTTTATTTGAGAGTGGGCGATAACCTATTTATGAGGCGGCATACCTTTGATCTTGTGCTGATGGCGGAAAAAGATCAGAAGATTTTTGGATTTTTAAGAGGGAACGTACCCTTAGTTCCCTACTTTTAATAAAAGAATCTTGAAAAAATTTGAATATTTATTTCAAAAATTTTAGATTTCGAAAGTATGCAAATTATTGTTTTTTTTGTAATTATTCAAATTCATTCTTACCAGCAAAATTTGCATATTGTTTTTTAGATAAAAATTGTATTAATAATGACTTACTTTTTAAGCCATTCATTAATCTTGTAGCTTATCAGAGATTGATCAGCATACCAAATATTTGAACCAACTAATCCGGGATTTTTCTCATCATTTGGATGAAAAAAATCATCTCCAAATTCTTCAATCACATAATCCTCAATTTCTTTAACCGTAATTGAAACATTTTTAAAACCTTAAATTTTTAAAATTAGGAGAGTTCAAAAAATTTGCATAAATTTGAATACCCATAATCTCTCTCCATTGTTTTGTTGTTGCTGCAATGGTCCCGATTGGAAACATTGGAACTTTGGCATCACCTTTTTTGGCAGGAATTTTAACAGGTTTACAACATTTTGAATTATATAAATGTAGAGTTTTTCCTTCTGAGATATTTGGGATATGATTATACAAATCAAATACAGCTAAATCTGCATCAGAGGTTATCAGAATTGTTTCATTGATTGGGAATCCTGTTGAAAATGGAAGTGCAGAACCAAATAATCTAATTATCTGAAATCGTAAGAAATTTTTGTTATACTATTGATTACTGACTTTTCACGTTGGAACCAAGCTGGTAGTCACGAATAGCGCTGCTTTAAAGTAAAATCCTGAGCTTAGATTTAAACTTTATGATTTAGTTTTTACATATTCTGAATCAGCAGAAAATGTGTGATCGAGTAATAGAGAGCTTTTTTAAAAAACAGATTCCGTAAAAAATACATTAGCCAAAAACGTCCAAAAAACTGACTTTCCCATACAAACCTTTACCATATTTTTTTGAGCTTTAGCCAAAGTCTTATGTTTCGGGCCTTATATATTTAGAATCAGCAAAAAAAGCTTAATCTTGTTATAGAGAGCTTTTTTAGAAATTTAATTGCTAAAAAAACAGATACCTCAATTTGTATATGGACACAACGCCAAGAGAACCATAAAACACTGCGATTGATTCCAACGTGTTTTAAAAAGTAATAGTAATCTGGGTTTTCAAATTTCCATAAATTTTGTTGTTTTTTTTGTATGGAAGAACACTTTGCCAAGTGTAACATAAGGACAAAATTCATGGAACACCCTGATATTAATGAATCCTCAGAAAAGAATTTTTAAGTAAAGAATGATCAATGTCAACAAAGTGCAGTTTTATCGATGCCTTAGAAGGGATAATATTCAAAAGAAGCATTCTTGATTTCAGGAGAAATTAATTCAATAACTACTGAATAACAACAATTTCTCTTTTACCTTTACGTTTATATTTTTTGTTACTCTTATGAATATTCTCACATAAAGTTGAAAATCATACGGTATTGATCTTTTTTCTATTTCAGCTTAAATATTCAAAAAATTGAGTAGATTTGTAACAAAATCTACTGCAAGTAAATTGTTTGCAATTTAAATAGGTAAAAGAGACAACAACTGCTTATCAAGAAAAATGGAATGCAACCGACAATTGCAACTGCAGTTGTTGATGCCTTCTCCCAAATGGGTAATCAATCAATCGAATACATTTTCTTTATCAAAAAGCAGTTTTTAAACTTAAAAAAGAGTTTGTATTAAAAAAAAGGTTGACAAAAGAAGGCATCAACCCAGGCCGCCGTTTTTTTGAACAAGACCTATCCCATTATGGTAGCCCAATGAATCAGATCTATAAATTTGTATAATAAAAAGCCATTCAATGAAAATATTTTGGGATCATACAAAACTGCCCTAAGGCTATTTAATGGGATCAATCTTGTTCAAAAAGTGGCGGGCTAGGTTGATACCTTCCATTGTGATTAGAACAAAAACTCATGACGGCTTTCGAGTTTCTCTTTTACGAAAACATTATTAACTTTTGAAAATATTATTTCATCATTTTCTCATCAGTTCTGCTTGATGAATAATTTAATTAATGATTTAATAGGAAACATGGCTTTGACATCTAAAGATTTCTTTTGCAATCAGTCATAATTTGATAAAGTTGTAAATTATGATGTTTATGGTCTTTTCATCTTAAATATTCAAAAAAGTTTAATGAACAGCAAGATGGCATATAAAAAAGTTATTTGCAGAAAAAAATATGAACAAAAACTTGTTTTAAAGTCACACCTGCTTATCCAGAGAACGAGACTCGATCAGCTGTCATTGACTGACTACTTTCTTTCATTTGGAGAAGGTAGTCAGTTGTGGTGATTAAATGGGCGATTAATCAAATATTTCTTTTCCTTCCCAAAAGAAATTGTCAGATTTTAAAAAAAAGTGCGGGATCAAAACGCTTAAAAAAATATATGACTTAAAGGGACCCAACGAGCATGAATAAGAGCATTCCCCAATTTTTTTCAGGCAACGCGCGCGAAATTTAAAAATTTCCTTGCTGCGTTTTTTTTGAACGCAAAAAATTTTTTGTTGCTGCTTTTTTTTCTTCTCCTCGACTTTTTTTATATCCGTGATTTTTTACCGTGCTTATTTTTATTATTTATGTATTTTATTTGTGTTAATGTAATAAATAAAGTTTCTTGTATTTGTTTCTAAGTGTTTTTGCTTTATAATGGAAAGGTTTTAACCTTATCATTTATCTTTTTTCTTTGGATTTTAGAGTTGTTGCTGCTGGTGGATTTATTGATGGATAAAAAGGTAAGTTTGTGCATATCAGGTATGTTTATGTATTGCTTTTATATATAAAGGACTAATTTTATTCATTTTTTAGGCATGGACAAGAAGATATGGAAGAGATTTTGAAGAAATGGAGGTAGAGGATACGCCAATAAATATATATGGTCATATATTTGTTGGCGTATACATAACCTCTTCTCTCATTTGATGCTGGTTATGTACCTGATATTGTTATAATGCTGTCATCTTTCCCTTCTTTATCCTTCAGTACTTTGAAACATCTTGGGGTGGTGATCATCAACCTCGAAGTTGTTGATCACCTTAGGTTTAGGCTCCTTGATGTTTGTGTGCAGTTGGACGTCTACATCATACTTGCCCAAAGCACATCCTTCTATACCTTGAAAAATTATAGCAATAACGTTATATTGCATCCAGTAGTAACACATCGTGCGGAAAATCAGTAATGTTATTGTCAAAAGGAATGATACAGGTTGTTTACATGGATAAACTTTGATGCATTAGAGCAATAAAGACGATCAAACAGACAAAATATCATTTAATGTGACTAATGCATTTTCTTCACCGACAAAATAAATTTGTATTGAAAGGCATGATATTTTCAACCACTCACACCAAAAGCGTTGTAAATTATCATTGTAAAATCAACTAAACCAGCGATTATCACATTTTGTTTTGAAAAGGTGACATACACAAGTAAACAATCATATCAATGACGAGAGAGTGATTTAGATGTTTTAAGCAACATATTTGCAATAAATATCAAAGGTTAATCATCAGCTAAAGTATCCAAATATTTTTTCGACTTGCTTTTAAGCATATCACATTTTATCATCACTTGGATAAATGTGTAAAATTTGAACATCAAACGTATTTAGGAAACGAATCATTTATTGAAGTTGTATATTATGTCGAGCAACACATGACAAAGATAAAAGAATACTTGCAGATTGACAATATCCAACGCTTCACAAAAAAGAGATTATTACAAGCAGTACTAAATAGTACCGCAGCCAAAATTTATTTGGAGCAAGCTCCACTAAAACTAAGGTATCCGAAGATACCCCGGTTTCATTTAGGACTAACAATCCTCTTAAAATTACTCTCTAATACATCAGATATCTGAAAAAGGGCAGAATAACCAGTCAGTTCGAGGCTAATGATTATAACTCTGATTAAGAAACCTCAAGGGGTCTAAACCTAAGGTGATCAACAACTTCGAGGTTGATGATCACCACCCCAAGATGTTTCAAAGTACTGAAGGATAAAGAAGGGAAAGATGACAGCATTATAACAATATCAGGTACATAACCAGCATCAAATGAGAGAAGAGGTTATGTATACGCCAACAAATATATGACCATATATATTTATTGGCGTATCCTCTACCTCCATTTCTTCAAAATCTCTTCCATATCTTCTTGTCCATGCCTAAAAAATGAATAAAATTAGTCCTTTATATATAAAAGCAATACATAAACATACCTGATATGCACAAACTTACCTTTTTATCCATCAATAAATCCACCAGCAGCAACAACTCTAAAATCCAAAGAAAAAAGATAAATGATAAGGTTAAAACCTTTCCATTATAAAGCAAAAACACTTAGAAACAAATACAAGAAACTTTATTTATTACATTAACACGAATAAAATACATAAATAATAAAAATAAGCACGGTAAAAAATCACGGATATAAAAAAAGTCGAGGAGAAGAAAAAAAAGCAGCAACAAAAAATTTTTTGCGTTCAAAAAAAACGCAGCAAGGAAATTTTTAAATTTCGCGCGCGTTGCCTGAAAAAAATTGGGGAATGCTCTTATTCATGCTCGTTGGGTCCCTTTAAATTAAAACCATAGAAATTAATCTCAAGATTTTTTTGACACATTTCATATTTTAAAAAATAATTGAATCTAATATTTGCATAAAGATTTTCATGAAAGTTTATTTTTGTTTTATCTTGTGTATTATATACTAGAAATCGATGCACGTACATTTTCCACCAAAATGTTTGGCATTCTTGGACATTTCGCCAAACCGCGCCAAATTCAAATTTTTTTGATTTTAAATGTAAAATGGTGCATCGGCAATATTAACTGGGTCATTGTCAACATTTTAAGATGCTAAGGACTGCTCCTGGATCGCTATTTATCGTTTAACCTCAAAAATTCGAAAAAATAACTTTTTCGGTTAAACGCCTAATTTTTGGTTTTTAAAGGTTTTTCGAGCATGGGGAATTCAATTCTGATATTTATTTTTAATGGTTTTGACGTATTTTTAATATAAACTGATGTTTTGACATATATTACCAAATGCATTCAGCAAACTAAAAAAAAATGTATAACAAAAACTATTACTGAAATTACAGTATTATCGTCCTTCGTTTTTTACCAATTACTGCATTACCGAACACTGCTTAAGATAATATAGTATACAGTATTACAAGTGGCAAAGATCAAAGAAATAACATGGAAGGGATTAAACAAATATACAGCACAACAACGTAAATGAAACTTACCTACCACAAATTTAAGTACACATTATAATTTAATTACTCACCTGACTCATTGAAGCTGGAGATAGTCGTTTAGGTTCAATAAATCGAATAAAAGCATTTTGTTCATCTAATAATTTTAGGGTTAGACGAGATTGTTTATTTGAATAAAATGCAGATCTTTGACCAACAAATATCACAATTGGATGAACTCCCAATTCTTTCCAAGATTGAACGGCAAATGGCAAAACAAAGAGATACCTTGGATTTAAGGTCGCCGAAAGAATAACCAAATTTTTTGGAAGTTTTTTAATATCAAAAATTTGATCAAACGTTTTTTCAACATTTTCTTTGCATGATAAATCTCTAAAATTTGCATAAATTTTCATTGATTAGTGTTAAAGTTATAGCAATGGAACTGGCTACGACAAAGAAGTTAGTTTAATAAAGCTACAGTAATTATTTCTAAACAATAAGAATACTGTAAGTAATAAAACGTCAACCTTTTTTACAGTTATTGCTTAAATTATTTTAAACTTTTCAATTACTGTAATTTTTAATTCATAATCAAAATAATTACAGTAATTTTAGTAAAATTTTACCAAAGCTACAGTACCCTAAACATTCAAATACGGATATGGAAGTCAACAGGATTGATTGCCTCCTCCGAAATCATAAAAATCCTTTGATCTTTTACCGCCATTGGCGCAAGGTCTTCAAATACATCCCCATTCGAAATAAAAACTTGATGATGTCCTTAAGTTTCATTATGCAAATTTTCGCCAAAAAATCGTGCTTGTAAAGGAATACGGTATTTTCAAAAGTATCATCTTGTCAACAAAACTACCGTAATCAATCAAACTTTTAAAACTTACACATTAAAATAAATATAAACTGCAACGATTGCAATCGCGATAAGAGAATAATTTCGTTTTTTATGTGATGGTCCAGGCGTCCATCGAATTGGACTAGTTGTTCGAATTGGAATTGGAGTTGACAAACTTTGAATATCTGACAATGAATTGGAATCGGTAATGGAATTGGAATCGGAATTGAAATCGGCATTCATAAATGGGCTAGATAGTTCGCTGGCGTAGATCCGCATCTCTTAAATTAAATACTATTAACAAAAAAATATAATAAATCTTAAAAAATTAGAGAGAAAAAAAGCTTTGTGAGAAATTGTCAAAAAAATGACAGATGACAATTTTAATATTTTTTTCTTGGCATTAAAAATAAAGAAAAAAATTTAAACAATGAAAACAAAATTTTAAAGAAAGAAAAAAAGAAATCTCGCGTGTGGTCGCTAAGAAACGACTAAAAATAAAGAAAGGCTTATAACATTTTCAGATGAAAAATTCAAATTTTTAGTTTTTTGTATTAAAAAAAGTATGTTCAAATAATTTGTATTTATGTGGGATGGCCTATTTTGGGATTAACAAAAGTAAAGTAAAATACAAATTTGCAAACCTTAAAACTAAAAAAACATCAAAATCTAGCAATTCTAAAAATTTTAACAATAAATTAATCTTCATTTTTTTCATTGTAAACTCTTTTTTTATCACTTTTTTTTTCATATTTTGTGGATTTAACAAACTATTGAATACATTCTTTCTTGACCAACGATATACAAGAAGGCATGAATTTGGGTCCGATTTTCGGAATCCATGCTCCTCAAAAAAAACAAATCCGGTCTCGGCTTCTTTACAAAATTTAAATATTTTAAGGTTGTAGAGAGAAAAAAATTCAAAAGCAACAACTTTTAATCTTTGCATTTTTTAGCACATTGTTTAATTAAATCAAACAAAAAATTAATAAAAATGGTTTTTTTAACAAAACGTTGGAGTTTGTGTAAAATTTTTTTGCATAAAGCCCCCTCACTGGCTAATTTTTTTAGGTTTTAACACATCAAAGGGAATACTGTGGCTTGATAAAGCCTAAAATTTTCCAAAGAAAACGAAATTAAACACAAACATATTTTTAATCAATACTTGAGTCTACCTAAATAAAAATATACTTTTTATATTTTTCGAAAAAAATCTTTATTGAAGAAACCGTATCTATGGATTGATATATCCAGCAAAGAAAAAATTAAGCCCTCACAAAAATTTTATGCAAATTAGTTCCAACTCAAAGCAATGCACAAAGAAAGAAAAAGGAAATGACAAAACTAAAAAAATTTCGTGTGCGCTAAAAAAATTAATTAAAAACGTAAAAAAAATCCCAAAAAAGGCAGTGCCGAAAATAAAGAAAAACAGCAAAAGCAAAAATGCCATTGACATTGGCAAAAAATTTGGGGTTCTAATTTATTTTAGCTCTTTTTTAGTTTTTTTAATGCTATTTTCATTGAATGAAAAGCATTTTTGGAAAAGAGAAAAAAAGCAAAAAGTGAAAGCATTGACTTTGTATGTTTTTTTTGCACACATGAAAAAAAATATGTAAAAAAAGGAAGCAAAAAATGCCAATGTTAAACGCGAAAAAAAGAATGGCATCTGGATGTTTGGTTTGCTTATTCTTCATCATTAAAGAGAGAAATAAACAAACAACTAAAAAAAATGTCTAGGAATAATTACAGTTTTTTAAAAGAGGTGGTTCAACAAATTGTGTCAAATTTGCATATTTTTTTATCGTGAAATGAAAGGGGGTGCAAAACAACAGTAAATAAGTGTTTCCCTATTGTACTTTTGCCCCCCTCTCGTATTCGAATTTTTAGTGTAAATTCGATTCCTTAAAGGCTGGTGAATTTCGTTTATCGAGCTCCTTCAACAAGTTTTTTTCTTGCACGGACGGTGGTTTTTGTTGTTCTTTTTCTTCAAAGTTTTTATTGTTTTTAAAACCCTTTGAAAAAAAACAACAAAAACCACAGTTCAAGGAAGAAAAAAGCAAGGGGGTTCAGAACTACAGAAAAAAAATAACAAATGCAAAAATACAGCTAAAATGCAATAAAATGTTTGAGATTGTACCCAACACTAAAAAATTTTTGTTAGTGTTGGGTACAACCTAAAATTATAACATGCATTCTCTGCTTTTTTTGTAGTTATTTATTATTTGGGATTATTCACATTTCTAATTTATTACATTTACCATGAAAGCGGCAAATATCAAAGGAAAAATTTGAAGAAGCGTTTTACAGCTTAAAAAAATGCTGACACTGGATTTGAAAAATCTCTTTTTAAAGGGTTTGTTGAACGTTAAATAATAGTAATTTATTCAAAATTACAGTAATTCAAATTTTTTTTAAATATTTTGGAGTTATGCGTAGCTGTCCTAGGGCTATTTAATGGGATAGGTCTTGTTCAAATTGCGGTGGCCCAGGTTGATATTTACCCTGGTGAGACTTACAATATTTTTGACATTGTGCTATTAATCAGGAAATAAAATATATCACCATTTGAAATTTTATATTTAAAAGCTGTAAAAGTGGCAACATCGTCTCCAATTTCATACAGTGCAAAAGTTTTATTTTCAGAAATGCAGAGTGTTGTCTTTTTTGATGCTTGATTATATTTTATTTCAAACATTTTCTGTTAAAAAATTTCTTGGCTTGCGAATTAAAACTGGAAAAAACATTAAAAAGTGACCTCATAGCAAAAAAACTGTCCGGAATATGTCTTGATTAAAATTTATTTCGCTTTAATCTAAATACATTTATCTTCAAACTTTATTTTTAGTTAAGTAATTTTTAGCAAGTACCATGAGTTGTGGTTGATGGCGGAGTTGTTGTTGTAGTTGTTTTTGTTGGAGGAGGAGTCGTAAAAATGGAAGTTGTTGTTGGGGGAGTTGCTGTACAAATATCGCAGTATTTGGCACAATTCTTTACCATCCAAGCTCCGATTTCACCAGTATTGGTACAATATTCTTCTTTTGAGGCAGAATATCGTGGGCAATCATCGAAGACATCAACACATGTTTCATTTGTTTGAGGTCTTGCTGTCGTTGGAAGAGTAGTTCTGTCACAGACTTCACAGAACTTGGCACAGTTTGCCCACATCCATGCACCGACGCTGTTGTTTTCGTAGCAAATGGATTTCGAGTTGGCATGATAGCGTTGGCAGTCATCGAATACATTGACACATGCACCACTTGCTGTTGTCGTTGTCGGGGAAGGAGTGGTTGTGGTTATTGTGGTTGTTGTTGGTGCAGTTGGTGTAGGTGTTGTACAAATATCGCAATATTTAGCACAATTCTTTACCATCCAAGCTCCGATTTCACCAGTATTGGTACAATATTCTTCTTTTGAAGCAGAATAACGAGGACAATCATCGAAAATATCAACACATGTATCGTTAGTTTGAGGTCTTGCTGTTGTTGGAAGAGTAGTTCTGTCACAGACTTCACAAAATTTGGCACAGTTTGCCCACATCCAGGCTCCAACACTGTTATTTTCGTAGCAAATGGATTTCGAATTAGCATGATATCTTTGACAATCATCAAATACATCAACACAAGAACCATTGGTTGTCGTTGTTGGTAGGGAAGTTGTTGTGGTTGTTGTTGGAGTTGAAACAATGGCAGTTGTAGTAGTAGTAGTTGTTGTTGTTGCAGTTGGATCAGTACAGGTGTAAACATTAGGAGAGCTAGGATCGACTAAAATAGAATCTTTATTTTAGTCCAATCTATGTCAGCAAAGCCTTACTGTATCGATATTTAAGAGTAAAAGAATGTTCATAAGCTTGGGAATATAGACTAACAATTGCAAAGTTATCGACTGAAATGAGCTTTGGATTAGCAGCAACATCAGAGGCACAGCAGAATCTTAAAAAAGATGTATTGAGGTGTTTCTAAACAAATGCAAACCTTGATCCAACGAGATCAAAATTTCGAACTTTGATATCCAGTGATCCCCATGCACATCCAACATTACATTGTCCTGTTACAGTTTCAATGCTAATTTCAACTTTCATACCAGCAGGTGCCTAAATAGTCTTACACGCTTACGATTTTGTATTCTTGAATAAAACTCACAGTAATATGCCAATGAATAGTTTGTGCTCGTTGAAGAATTTTTGTTGGATCACCAGTTTTTGCTGACAAACTTTGGTAGCATTCAGTCGCAGTTAAAACTGCTCCAATACTTGCTGCACCATTTTCGGCTTCTTGCAATTGATTACATGTTGCTCCACCAAAACCTGTTGGACATATGCAAGAACTACAATTTCGAGGATGTGGAAAGCCGCCATTTTGACAGGTTGCACCAGAAGAACACATACAATTATAATGAATATTCATTTCATATAAATCTTTAAAAGAAGGTCCAGATCGACAACCCATTGTTGATTGATAAATTGAATCGCCTGCAATTGCAAAAATCGGTGAACCTTTTGTTGCACTTTCACCATAATGCATTATTGATCCCCAATCATATGGTAGGCCATAATTGTCATTTGTGGCAGTACTTTCTTTTCCCCAATTATATAAATAAAAGTCATCCATATTTGAGGTGTCTACAGTAATATAGCTATCACGATCATGACGGCTTTGTTCATGCCAAAATCCAAGTGCATGTGCTAGCTCATGTGTTGCAATACCAAAATGGGCACATCCTGATCCAAGCGATAAATCTTGAGAAGTAGATCCGGTAAATCCGACATATGAGTAACAACCGTTCCCAAAAAAGACTCGAATATGTGGTGTTGAAGAACTTTCAACAATATTCAAACAAGTATTATTTGTCCAAAAATTTGCACCTAAACGGAATATTTCAGCTGATGCTGCGCTAATGCTTGGATCAAAAGTGTAAAAAATTGGCTTGGTTTTATCCCATTTTTTAATAGTTCCGATTGCAGCTTGTCGTTTAGAACGAAAATTTCCACTGCTAATCATTTGATCAATTTGATCAGGTGTTAAGAGGATATCACTTTGATAAAGGAATTCTTCTAATCCTTCATTGTTTGCAGAGATACTCAAACTTAAGCTATCATTCGCATTTTGATCGAGGCTTTGTTGATCTTGGCGACGTTTTTGAGAGAAGTTTTGAACATCTTGAGGGACAGTTTTGGAATCTTGTTTTTGTTGAGTGTGAAGTGTTTGAAGACCTTCTCGAATATGTTCCAATTCAACAGGGTCATGATAGCTTTCGATAAAGTGTTCGCGGCGCTAAAAAATTGTGTGTTGCAGTTAAGGTGGGATTGTGATAGACTCCAGTTCCAACTTTGGAGTTATTTCGATTCCTTAATATATGGCCGAAAACTATTTCGCCGGGCGATTTGTCCTGGATATTGAAAAAGACCAAAATGTCCCAAATTTTTATAAAAAGTAACTTGATGAAACTGTAAGCTTCGTTTTCTTCGCTCAGTGTGCCAAAAATCCAGGACAAATTGGTCAGCGAAATGGTTATCGGCGAAATATCCGTGGATCAGCGACGCCAATGAAACTCATTAAATTACCTCTTTTGCCGCAATTGATCGATCAATGTATGCTGCAGTAGCAACCGTAATAACAACACTTAACACCTTTAAAACTGTAGCTTTCATTGCCACAATGTTTCAGGGAATATGGTTTTAAAACATCTTTTCACTTCCTTTTTATACTGTCAAAAATTATAAAAAAATGAAAAAAATTGCATGCATAATTAGGGATTATAGTTTTTTAAAACAATTTTTGCCAACTGTTAACTACAACTTGCCCCCGTAATTCATCCATAAATTTTCACTTTTTTCATTGATCAAGGGCTTTTGTGCGTAAACAAAACACAACATGGTTCAAGTCATAAGCCATTTTTCAGGATTAATTCTCATTTTTGTAGTACAAAAATATACATTTTTAAAATTTTTTATATTATGCTAATTATCATAAACTGTAAACACTTAAATCGCTTTCATTTTCCATTGCTTTTTCCCATTTTTTTGGAAAAAATTTGGATTTTACAAGGGAGCATTCCAAAGTAACCACCTAAGGATTCCATCTGGGCTACGATAGTACCTCCACAGGTACGCAAATCCCTCAAGGGGTTTTTGCCCTTTCGGAGCTTTCTCAATTTAAAAGAGTATTGAAGTTAGAAAAATCCAAGATCGGACGATTCAGTCTAAAAAAATTTTTTTTATCGTAAATTTTTTACATTTTGCATATAAAAAATTTGAAATTTCAACGCCAGATTCTGGATTGAATTTGTTTATAATATCTTCTATTTCTCTAAATTTTAGTTTAAAAATTTTATTTATAAAAAAGTGGCCCCCAAAATTTACCATGGACCAGCAGCCCAGAACATATAACTTTTATATTCATTTTATGTATTTATGTTATTTAATTAAATCACTGAAGCTTTACCACAAAATTAAACTATTGAATTTTCAATGTAAATTTTTGATTACAGTAAAAACTTGCCCCAGGGGAAATAGAACAAAAAATGTCTATAAAAAAACATCTAGTGAGAGAGAACCAGAAGTTACAATGTACTTTATATATATTACGAAAATAACAGTAAAAGAATTATAATATGTTACACATTCTTAAAAAAGCAATTTTCAACGAGAATTTCAGACAGTGCAAACAAATCCTTTAATTTAGTTGACAAAAGAGGATACAAGAATTGCAGGTAATATTATAAGTTTCTATCAGTCACATCAACGTGTTGTTCGCTATCGGGTATTGTTAATTCACGGGATGATGGTGTAGGATCAGTATAATTTGTGTGTAAGAGAAACCATACTGCAGCTAGCAATAATACTAAACCCAGTGAAGCATCTGCCAAATCAGAACCAATTTTTGAAATTTCTTGATAAACAATCGTAACTCGAAAAAAGTAAATAATATTGTTGAATGTGATGTAGCATATCGTCATGTGGCTAATATCGGCAATACTTTGACCATAATTATAATACCAAGATACCAAAAATGATATAAGAACATAAAAACCATTGTATAAAAATTTTTTATTTTCTTTCGGGCTAAGGAAATTCCAAAAATCTGATAGACGAAAATAACTGAATTCATATACGCATTTCGAATATTCTCTCAGGGTTGTTACAGCCCAAACAAAAGAAAATACTTTAATCATGGTATATAAAATTTGGTCCTGTTTTGTCTTTCTTTTCCAGAAATGGTAAATCACAACATGTGCAAGTGAAAAACACATTGAAAGAAAAACCAAAAATGAATATTCTGGAAAAATAGTTAGCTTCGATTATTTGATCCAAAACTGTATTATTAGGGATCATCCAGATATGACGTCATTCAAAAAATCGGAATGACGTCAAATAACCCTTAAAAAACACCATAACCCTAAAGCCTCATCAAAGGCGGCGCCTTTGAAGTAGCTGCTATAAATCAAAGAGCATTATAATTATTATTCATTTCTGGTTTCCCCGTTCGGAACGTCAATTGTAAAGTAGATCAGTTACAACAATTTTGTTAATTTTTGTTGTCCTTATTATATTTTTAAAGCACGTTTACAGCATCACAATTTGTCCACTGGTTGCTGAGTCTTGAAAATATTCAAAAATTCCGATTTCAACAAATTTTTTGAGATCTCGGTAACTAATGAACCAGTTGTGCTGCGGTAAACTGTTTCATGCATAAAAAAATAATAAGGACAATAAAAATTAACAAAAATGTTGTAACTGACCTACTTTATAATTGGCGTTTCGGACGGGAATGCCAGAAATTAACAATAGTTATAATCGGCTAACCATCTCCCCCTCTCTTTGCATAACGTCATACCTAGACAATCCCTAATCAAAATTCTACCTGGGCTAATAAGTCTTAACACTCGATCTTTGGGAGGTATTCCGTAAACAGTTAACGGCAAATTTGAGAATATTTGATTCCATCCTGATGTCAGCATTAACAAAAGCAAGAGAAAGTTCTAATAAACTGATAACTATTATTTGCATAATTTGTAACTAAAAACTTATTTTTTTTTCTTTGGAAAAGAATAAAATAAATATTAGAGCGAGAAACCCCGTAAAAAAGAATGTTAGCCGCCATCGCATGAATGTGAATTCAATTTCAAACCATTTTTCGATGAAGTGATTGCTCCAAAAAATCCCTTAAAACTTAATTATTGTTTACATTTTTAGGAAAAAAAACTTTCTTACAAAAAGCTAAATTAAATAAAAAGACCACAAAATATGCTAACTTTCTTTTATAAGTTTCTATAGACTGAAACATCTCAAAGTGTCCAACAATAACCTAAATTTTTGTCATTCAAAGATATGAAAATAAAAGAAATAAACTTACAATCCATTGAAAAAAGCCAGCCAAGGCTCCATAAAATACTGTAGTAAAGATTCCGAGATTAATCCAAGCATTTAGTTGATTATAACAATAACATGTGTCATTTGAATAAACATTACAAGAATTGTTAAAGTGTCCCATATTTGGAAAGATATCGTCAAAAAAACCTGATAACAACAAGATGCAAATAAAACAATTATAAATTTTAATAATTAAGTATTACACGGATAAACCGTGATACGGTTCAAAGTTCAAAAAAGTAAAAATTATTTTTCATCATTTTTTTATATACAAAGAATCAATTAGGGACTATTGTAAGACAATCCGATCCGAAACCCAAAATATCGGATCACGGATCAATCCGACATATTACGGATCGGATCGACGGATTGAAAACGGATCGGGAAATCATACGGATCGGATCACGGATCGGATTGACGGATCGGATTAACGGATTGATCCGTCGGATCATTAAGAATAAAGAAGTAAAACTTGACAAACACGATTTTACCGAAGTTTAGCAATAGTAATTAGTATTTTTAAGAAATATTAGTTAATTTAATCCAATTTCATTGTTTGAGAATTAATCGAAAAGAAGAAACACAAATTTTTTAAAGACACTTTTGCATAAACGGATTCGCCCTTATTACGGATCGGATTGACGGATTGGAACGGATTGAAAAATTCCACGGATCGGATTACGGATCAGATTCGCGGATCGGATTAACGTATCAATCCGTCGGATCGGACCGGATTGCCTTACAATATTAGGGACAATAAAAAACATTATCATCATAAAAATTAAAAGGGCTGTCGCATTGGATACAACTTTTTTGCTTATAAAAGTTATTGAAGATCAGGGAAATGTATTATTTTTCTCATTGAAAGAAAAAAAAATGCAACAGAATCCTTTTTGTCAACTAAGAATGAAAAAAGAACACTGAATTTTTATAATTTTCAATAACTTTTATAAAAAAAAATTGTTTCTAGTGAGACTCGCCCTTTAATCACAAAAATTCTTCTTCTTATCATTGATCGCTTTCATTCTTAAGAGGATTATAATTATCATTCCTATTATCTTGATACACAAAAATATATCCCAACCCTACAACAATATCCCCAATACCAAAGATTAGCTTTATCATATCTGACCATGAACAGGAAAAATTATTACTGTAGACGATACAAGCATATACAAACGTAATCACAACATCGGAGCCACACATTAAAGCAGCCATATATATCTAAAAATATTAAGTAATTTTGTAATAATTTTTTTATATCTTATTACTGGATTTTTAAAATGTAACACATATTTCATAGTGCCCAGCACACAAACAACAACTGGAAACAATAAAAAAATCCACTCAAAGTCGTACACTGAAATGAGAATATTGTTGAAACTGTATTGAAAAAAATCACTACTTTATTAAGTCAAGAAAAAAGGGGTGTCCGATTTTGATACAATTTTTTTTTCTTAGGTAATCACGAAAATGCATTGTCCATTTTTTATTCCGCGTTGAGGCAAAAAAAGACATGTACTCGAACAATGCTTTTTCCCTGATTTTCAATAATTTTCATAAGAAATGTATCAAGTGCGAATCGACTTTCAAAAAATTAAAAAATACAACTTTCCTTTTGACACGAAAATTTGTCCAATAATTCCCATTCCAACTTTTATTAGTTTGTTCGCAGACATCAAAAATGCAACCTGGCAAAGATGTCTCCACCACAAAAATGATAAAGAAATCCTGTAAGATCCAAAAAAACAGAGAACAGCAACACCAAATAGTACAAACAAGAAAATCATTACTTCTGAAACGTAAAGTGTTTTAAGATAATTTGGTGATCAAAAATAGGTAGTAAAAGATTAAGCTTTGAAACGTTTGGGTTTTATTAACAATAGATTGGTTGTCATTTGTTTCTTAATTTGCTTTTCGCCATTTCGCGCTCACCCCAAACAGTGCCAAAAATGATAAAAATGCAACTTTTACTACCCTGTCAAATTGGGCACTTTTATAGAATCCCCCCCCCCTTTTTTTAAATTTTTCAAAACCATTTTTTTCTTCCAAAAAATCTAGAATGCAAATTTTGACGCTTTCAACTCCAATCATTTTATGTTAATTTCGATAGATTCAAATCAGTTTTTCGATAAACTGTTGAAAACTAAAGAAAAAAGACTTTGAAAAATTTTGAGAAGGCCATATGCAAATTTTTTCAAACTAATTTATTAAATTTTTTTACTATAAAAAGTTTATTAGAAATTCATTTTGAACAATTTCGCGTCCAATGCATTTTTTTGGCATGTTGAATCCGAATATGATGAGATCATATTTTTTTATCTTAACTTATAATCTCAATATTTGCATATTTAAGCGAGGCTCTAAATCTAAGAGGAGTACTATAGTAACATACTTGTCTGTTGTAAGTGTGCAGTATAATCAGAGTAATTATCACTCTCTTCATATGGCATATGTCCAATTACTAGTATATTTCCAACAAAAGAAAGCAAAGCAGCTATTACAAGTTTAGTATTGGCATTTTGATCCTGCTTTATATCATCACGATAAAATATTATTGCAATCGACGTCCTGAAAACTTTTTCATTAAAAAAATTAAAAAATTATTATAATATCGTTACGTAGATAGGAAAGAAACTACAATTTCAGCAGATTTAACAATTCTGTCATCAATATCATCATTCAAATAATCAAATAAGTGTTCGATAATCCATGGCAGAACAACCACTAACATATCAAAGATTATTATTTTTTACAATTTTAAACAAACATACTTGTGCAAACTCCAATGATTAAAAGATGGAATCCAATTATATAACTACAGACATTACAAAGATAAATCCAAGTATGTAACAAAAACCCGTATGGAAAAGGCTCACTAAGAAAAACTCGCCACAATCGATTAATAAATTTTTCAAACATTCCAGGTTCTGACGATGGTGAACAACAATAACAACAAAAACCTTTTACAGCCCGTGGAAGATTACGAAAAAATTGTATAAGCCGAAGCATATATTCCAAAATACCCCTGAATATATCCCCGATTGTAACAACTTTCTCAGGACCAATCAATTCTTTTGATCTCCATATCATAATTAATCCACAACCATGTAAAACGCCTAGTATAATTCCAACTGGAATTGCAGTAAATAAATCTCCGTATAAATAAACAATTTTACAACAACAGCCTTCATCTTTTCCACGATCAACACATTGCTCAACTTCACTGTGATTTCCAAACATCTAAAACATAAAAAAAATATACTTTTGGAGGTATAGATGAAAAGGAGGGCATTTCCCCGTAATATTTTAATTTGCATAAGACAAAAAAACGTTTTTATGTACGAACTCACGAAAGTCAGATAAAATATTACTTTTAATTTAAAAAATATTTTACATTATCATTTACTGCAAAAAAAATTTATATTATTAATTTAATAATTATTTTATAAATGTTTCAGTATTAATGAACCGCTGAATTTTTTGCTCAAAATTTTGTAAGTTTTGTTTCTACACAAAAAGATAATTTTAAAAGTGACAAAAAGCACTGTAAAAAATAATAAAATTTGAATAAAAAACGCAACCCAACTAAACGAAATAACGTTAAGAACAGAAATTTAAAGGGAGTGTTGAGGGCAAGCCAACAATCGGTTGTGTCTGATTCACGACGGATTTGTCTAGAGCCTAAATTTTCACTTTAAATTCCGGGAGAAAGACCAAGAAAGGGGGGATCTTTATGTTTGTTCCCGACTAAGAATGGACAAGGGCCCAAATTTTAGGCCCAGGTCCGGCCCGGTTCAGCCAACTCAAGCCCATGCCCGGCCCAGCCCCAGCTTATAAAAAATATGTCCCTGCCCAAATCGTCAAACTTTGGGTTTTTTTATGAAAATGTCGAAAATCAGGCCCTGGTCCAGACAATTCAGGCCCAGGGACTGGGCCGGGCTTTTTCAGGGCTTAAATACCCAGGCCCTTGTCCATCCTTATTCCCGACATTCTCGGGAAAGCATTTGTAAAAAATCTATAAAAAAAATAATGGAAATGTATGACTTTTTTAAATGAAACTGTTTTTTTCTTCTAGAATAGTGTTATAAACAACGCATGAGTGACTCTGTTTATCAAAATGATTATATTTTTTAATCTTTAAAATATTTTTAGGGAGTGTTAAAATGTCAATTTTTTAAATGACCCAAGATGTTGTTATTATTTTGTGTTCCGGCATTTTTTGCTATCTTAGTTTGCTTTTTGAAAACGTTATGTGTCATTTAAGTTTTTAGATAAATGTTTATGGAGTTGTCTTTTAATGATTCAACATTGCATTCTATCTTCAAGGATTTTTTTAAATTCCTTTTTTAAACAACATAACACAATTCTTATCGTTTCATTTTATTTGTGCTTTAACTGCAACAACCTTTTTTAGCACATTTAAAAAATCTAAAAAGCATTAAACTCTTAAAAAAGAACTTTAATCATTATTTTTTTTCTAAAAAATTCAAGAAATTATTTCGCTGCTTCTACAATGCAAAGCATTTATTTATGTTGCATTATGCAAAATTAAGAGAGAAAAACATTTAATGGAAAAAAGAAATAAGTAACTTAAAGTTGCCAAAAGAGATTAGTTAATTTAATGGATACACAAAAAAGTTGTATTTTTTTATTGTTAATATTTTAAGATCATCTTTAAAAGCAACCGAATAAACAAAAATTTAATGTTCGATGGTTTTCAAAGAAATTTACTGTTATTTACAGTTCACTTTTTTAAACTCAATTTTTTCCCGCGCACAATTTTTAAAACATGATTCAATGCTTTTTTTCTCCGCAGCTGCTGCTGCTAAAAGTAAATCGTGCATAAAAAGTTGCTTACATTTATTTTGTAAATCGGTGTTTAATTTTTTTACTTTTGCTTATATTTATGTTTGTTTTTTTCATACTTGTAATATTAAACTTTTAATGCTAATAAACTCAAGAAATATAAGTAATTGAAAAGAAAAAAGTACAAAATTTGTTGAATTTTAACTTCTTTTTGACTGTTTTTCTTCTTCTAGTAAATATTATACTTTTATTTACGTGATTTTTTGTCTGAAATAGTTGTTTATTTGAGTTTTTTATTCTTTTTTGTGCAGATTTCTTTGTTGTTGCTTATTTTTCTCCATTTTCGAGATTGTTCAACTCGTTTATTTTGTGTTTTTCCTTACAAAACTTATTTTTAATCAACAAAACTTTTCAGATCTCTTCTTATATATATATAATAATAATATTGCTGCCATTCATACTCATCAAATGCCAAAGAAGAATATCCATCAATGGAAGATATAACCTCATCACCATGGATTCTATGGAAGATTCAATTTACTCCAGAATTTAAAAGTGAAAAAATAGTTAATCTTCGAAGTTTAAAGTTTGCCGAAAAGTAAGTTTTAATGGTGTATTTTGTTAAATATAGTAATACTGAAATGTTGTTCAGTATTTTAGGTGGATATGATTTATCAAAGGATTATTTTGCGTTATTTCGGAATGGAATTGCTCCTGATATCTATGATAAAAGAAATAATTATGCTTTCAAACATGTAAGTGTAGTTTGTACTTTGGTGAAGAAATAATGTTAACTAAGATTGTTGTCTGCGATAGCTTTGGGATAGTTGAAGTTCTAATGTTGTACAATTTACTGCCCCAAGTGTAACCCGCAATTAGACAACAGATATTATATCGTGTTCCTCTTGTGTTCAAATGTCTTCCTGCAAATTTTTAGCAGCATTGGCTTGTGCCATTTTCACATTCTTCTTGTAATGTGTGATATATTGGTATATATCGTACAATGCTTATATCTTAATATTAGTTTTTTAGTTTTCTGACTCTGAAACAGCCGCCAATAGTTGTTGGGTTAATGATCAATAACAAATTTCTGACCTTATAGAGCTTTTAAAAACCAATGATGCAATTTTATGATGCTTTTTTTGTGGACCAACATGCATGAAGGTGAAAATGGCATTTGCCAATGAGAGCAGCTATAAATTTGCAGGTATACATTTATACCCATTGAGAACTCTTTAAAATATGCCTTAAGTCATACTGCATGTTACAGTCGAGAGAGGGTTGCCTTTTAAACCTTTAAAAAGAACAATAAGTATGAGATTTTGCATTTTTAACTTTCTTTATTTCCCTTTTAAATACTGCTTACATTTAATAATATTACTTTTATATTTTAGAAGCTCGTTGATGAAACACATTTGGATATTTATCGAAGTTTATGGGACATTGAAATATTTCGACAACTTTTTATTAATGGTATCCATTTTAAACCTGATGTAATTATTCTACACCTTTTATCCAACTTTATTTTATGATTATTTATTTTAAGGAAATCAGCATTTGGATGAATATTCAAAACAATAATGAACATGCTGATCAGCAACCAGGTTTGTTATATGAGAATACGATTACTGTAATTATGTATCTTCTCCATGCTTCCTTGTTCTTGTTTTAAACAGATAAAATTAATGCTTCCTATTTTTTCAGTTGAAGAACGAGCAAATTTCTATTTGGATGCAACTGGAATCTTCTGGAATGGATCTTCAGTCTTCAATGATTCTCTGAAATGTCCATGGACAATTGGATTCTCAAATAAATATAAGCTTGAATTAACAATGTTTCAAGATACTGTAGAATCTGAGGAACATCTTGCAAGCCTTCTTCAAAATACTTATCAACTATCTCAAAATGAAAAATGTATTATTCTCAAATCAGATTTGTTGCATGTTGAAGAATGGAGAATCCCAAGCTCAAATAATCGTTTTGTTTATTGTTCGGTAAGTTTTTTGATTATGGATTGGGCAAATCTGACGTCAGTTTAGGAGGACGAATACCCCGAATCTCTTTAAAAGCGGCAAAAATGAAAGGTGGAGGAATGAGAGGGTTTCAGAAGATTTGGATATGTTCTTGCTGATGTCAAATTTGTGCGATACCTTATTAGAGATTATATTTGACATTTAAAATTGTGCTTTTTTAGGTTAAAACAAGTTTAAAGAATGCCAATAAAATTATGAAAAAGTTTATTTTGACTTTAACAATCTCTATTTTTCCTCATATTCGTCTTATTTATGCTGCATTTTGTCGATTTGAAGATGACAATTTAGAGGTAAGATTTTTATTACTGCAAGATTGTTTGATGTTTTTTTCATATTTTTATGCTTCACCTTTTATATTACGCTTTATTACTGAAGCATACTGTAAGGAGGTTTTGGCAATATTTAAGTAGTATTGGTATTACCGTAATCAGACTAATTAGTTTTCTTTCAATAACTATACTGTCCTTTTTCGGTGAGATTACTGTAGAAGTTTTGTGTAGAGTAAAATAAAATTACGGATACTGTAGTCACTTTAATTATGAACAACCTTAGCTCTTCTTTATTACTGTAGATGCTTTTAAAACTTTACCACCGTATTTAACCCGCTTACATTTTTCAGCTTGGTATTTATATTACTGGTAAAGAAAGCCTATTAGTTCCAAATATTCGTCGATTCCGTGCTGGCCCTGATGATTTTGCTTTTACTACTGCACATAAGCTGAAACAAATTGTATTATCTGAACTCTCGGCTGAAACGAATGTCAAAGTTTTAATAAGAAATTCAATTCCTCCACATCATTTTGATTTTATTGATCCAGATCATCAATGTCAAACTCGTAGTGGCAGAACTTATCAGCAATACTTGTAATTTTGAATATGTTTAATATTTTTGTTATTTTTGGTTTTTTGTTGTTGTTATGTAAATTTCATTAGAAATATGTCACGTCTGAATCAAAAGAAGGAAAAGGCGAAATTTTTTCTTTCCAACGTGCGGGAGCGTTTTGGGCGACACGTTTAGCGCAGTTGGGAGCATGCGCGGCTGCAGTCCAAAACGAGTGGAAAAAGATCGGTTCCACCTCGGAACACAAAAAAATATTTTCATCAAATTTTGTCAAGAAAAATATTTTAATACTAATTAAACTACAAAAAAATATTTTAACACCAAAAAATGATAAAAATACTGTAAATGTTTGTTGTTTTTTAAGGAAAAAATTATGCAATTATTACTTTTTTCACGATCAAATTTTTAAAGTTTTAAGAAAAACTTTTATTTAAATATTTTCTTTAAAAAATCAAAATTTATTGCCGACAACGTAATGGATGAATGTTACAAAAAGAGACACCACAATAATTATTCATGAATATTAATTAATACACACACATTTAACTGATTATTTTGTATGTTGACAAAAACCAAAATTTGCTACATTTGAAAAAACATTTTTTTGATGAAGAAAATGAGTAAAAAATCTAAAAAATGCAAACGACGGCAATATGGCACCAGTCATTGGGTGGTAAAATAAGGACAGATTGTTTTGATTGTTGCAAAAGCTTGCTTGATAGGAGACATTTGGAAAAAGCATTTGTGAATAATATTTGAAATTTGTTTTATTACTCTTGCTTGCCATCATACTGTAACTTTTATTATAGGTGTAAAATGCCACGATTTAAAAAATGACGGGAAATAAAAATTTGGTATTCCCTGTAAAATTGTACCTACTAATTCCAGAAATGCTATATTTTATCTGAAACGGCAAAAAAAGTCGATGGGTATGATATATCATACAGTTTCGGTACGTCAAAAATTGGTCAAAAATATGGAAAATTTCAAACCAACCGGAAAAATGAAAAATGACCGATATAGCAGTGTTCATTGCTTCTGATTGCTTATATTAAATCTATTTCATGTTTTAAAAGCATTAACACTTTTATTTTCAATTAAAAACTCAAATTACCTTGATTTTTTCTTCGCTGTCTGATGTTGCTAAATTTTGAAATTTTATGTTGATAGCATTTTTAGAAGTGATATCCAAATGTTATGAAATTCACCCTGAATACTCCAACAACATGATATTTCATCATGCAAGTC
The DNA here is from genome assembly GCA_024447195.1 of Panagrolaimus sp. LJ2414. Lineage (NCBI taxonomy): Eukaryota > Metazoa > Nematoda > Chromadorea > Rhabditida > Panagrolaimidae > Panagrolaimus > Panagrolaimus sp. LJ2414. The sequence continues at coordinate 95,969 of JAMRXY010000009.1, read as the reverse complement.
CCCGCATGTCGATATCTTTTATCATACATGAGTTTTACCCCGAGGTTGATGTTGGAGATATTGATCACGCGCACCTTTTTTACTGGCTATCGCAAATTACCCACTGGAATGACACAAATCTTATATTTTTGGAAAGCCCAGATATATGTCTATTCAATCAGGTATTACTTTTGTCTTGCCGGCTTAATATGTAAATTTTTTCTTGGGGGTGAAAATTACAATAGCCAAAATTTCGACATAAGGGGTCAGATAAAATTTTTTTGTATAGTGCAATTAATAGCCCTTACTTATATGTACAATCTTGGGAAATAACTTTTTGATTGATTCACTTTCGAATTTTTCCGTAATTTTTCCATTTTTGGCAATACAGTAACTTTACTTTACCCCGAAATCAAAAGTACGAGATAGATTGACCAAAAACTCTCAGAATAACGTTTTTTTCATCTAGTTTAATCGAATGAATCGTAAAAAATTTCATTTAAAAATTCTCAGTTCTGCTTTAACCCTGAATTTTCAATTCTCTCGTAGGCTGTCTCTTAATTTCAATCCCTTCTGAAAGTAAGTATGCGACAACATTACCTTCAAAATTTCTAAAATCAGCATTTTGTTACACTAAAAGATCTTACGTAACAATGATGAATATTGTTCGAAGAGCTCGTAATGGCTATACGGTAATTGATATTCCAAGACAGCCTGCGTTAATTGACTAATTACTTTGCATTCTTCATTCATTGAGATGTGGAAGAATCAAAAAGCCACCCAAAATTTTGTCTTAAACAGCAAAGACATATTTTCTTGTTTTAATTTTTTTTAATGCATAAAAAATTACAGTATTTTAATTAAACTTAAAAGTAATCTTTCCCTGTACACATTAAAATTTGATCGTGAAAAAAGTAATAATTGCATAATTTTTTCCTTAAAAAACAACAAACATTTACAGTATTTTTATCATTTTTTGGTGTTAAAATATTTTTTTGTAGTTTAATTAATATTAAAATATTTTTCTTGACAAAATTTGATGAAAATATTTTTTTGTGTTCCGAGGTGGAACCGATCTTTTTCCACTCGTTTTGGACTGCAGCCGCGCATGCTCCCAACTGCGCTAAACGTGTCGCCCAAAACGCTCCCGCACGTTGGAAAGAAAAAATTTCGCCTTGATTCAGACGTGATGTGCATAAATAGTTATTGTAATAAAATGATGGAATTGTAAAAAAGTGTTACAGTACACTGCGGTAATAATATTTATGAAAAAATTTGCATAAACTAACAGGAAATCGGATTCAAATTATAAAAATATTGCATAAAAGTAAAAAGAAATGTTCGAAATCTTTTTTTCAAAGAAGCGATTGCAAAAATAAAGCTACAGTATGTTCTAGACAACCTGAAAAAAAAAATTTTATTAAAAAAATTACTGAACAATAATTAAGGCAAAGCTTACAGTTTTGAATAAATGTAACAATATTTTCGTGTCCCCATGCTTTTGCCAAATCCGCTGCTGTATTTCCATTAAAATCTTTGATCTCAAGGGATACACCATTTTTGATCAAAAATTCAACAACATTTTGATATCCATTTGCAGCAGCAATATGCAAATATGTTGATCCATTATTTTCATCTTGGAAATTAAAGTTTTGTCCTTGTTGAACAAGTTCATGCATATCTTTTAACATTTGTTGTTCAGGTTCATCACGTTTTGCTTGAATTAGGTCAACAGTAATTTCAAGAAGTGCCATTTCTGTTTCTATTAATTCCAGAGTGGCTTCATCTTCACAAATTTCAAATGGCATTTTTCCTAGGGAATCCATCGCTAACAAATTGGCGCCATTTTTGATTAAGAATTTTGCCATATCTCGATTACCAGACATTGCCACGGCATGTAAGGGGGTGCATTTATCACAATCTTCTGCATCAATATTTGCACCATTTTCGATAAGAATTTTTGCAACTTCGACATATCCATTCATGGCACAAGAATGAAGTGGTGTAAAATTTTCTCCAGGATCATCAGTACAATTTGGATCAGCTCCATCTTTAAGTAATTGTTCAACTTCTTGGGAATCTTGACTATTTACTGCTGCAATAAATGTAAAATTTAATGGAATCTGAAGCTTTGGCTTTCTTGATCGATGAAGAATGGGCGGTAATCTAGATTCAAATTCTTGAAATTTCATGATTTGCAATTCTCGACGAGGTTTTGCTAAGCTTAACCGATCCAAAGGTGCCATTTGTTCCAAAATTTGAAGTTCAACAATTAAAGCATCGTGGTCCATTTTTTTATTTTATAATCAAATCTTGATTTTTAAGAAATAACAGAAATAAAATTATGAATTGTTGGCTTAATTTTAGGAATTAATAGGAATAATTTGTCAAGTAGCAGCAGCTCTGAACAATTTGAACCTTAAGAAAATTAAAAAGACCAAACAAGTAAAGAAAAAAAAGATGGGTGTACTCTCACTCACTTTCTCGTATTTGCATAAAATTTGCCAAAGTGAAAAACGAAGAAGGAATAAAAAATCAATCGAAGTGACCTTTGCCATTTTTTTTGTTGTACTGACCATTAGGTGCGACAACGGACAGATCTTTGAGCTTTGATAAAACGAAGAAACTCGAGAAAGTAGAAAAAAATGATGAGTCACATTTATTTGAAAGATCTGAAAGTTCAGCGTCGGAGATATGGTATGGTAGAGCATCACATGTTTAGACGTAGAAAATTTTGGATTTTTTGCGGTTTTTCGGTATTATGTTTCTTATTGTTTTGTTTGACTTTTACAATAATGCCAATTTTTATTTTGGTTGTATAAACCCTAAACCACAATGACATTGCTTGGATAATTTTTGTTTTTGGTAAATCAAATCTTTTTAAAAAACAATGCTTTCTACAGTATTATGGTGATTTTTTTAGCAATATGGTCCCTAACATATTTTTCTTTAAAATATGGTTCGTCTTAAATTTTTTTGATGATATTTTTGTTGTCATGGAAGTTCGTACAATAAAATCGTAAAAATTAAAGTTACAGAAAAATGAGATGTTTTCTTTTGTATTCAAAGACATCAAAGAAAAGGAATTCAAAAAATAACAAAAGAAGGGCATTTTTATGAGATTTATTGTTTTTTAAAATCAAAAAAGAAGTTTCTCAAAAATAACAAAAGAACCATGGTTTTTTATTAGTTGTTAAAAAATGAAGAACACAAAATCATCACAAAAAGATTTCAGTGTTTTTTTTGTCATTTTTAGGCTAGCTTAAACACATGATACAGTAATATTATTCAATGTGATATTTTCTTTTGTGTTTAAAAACATCAAAAGAAAATGCTTTTAAAAATGACAAAAGAATGGCATTTTTATGGGATTTTTTTTAAAATAAAGTTTATAGGTTTTTAACTGTGATTATCGTTTTTGATGACTTTGAGTTGTTATGGGATTTTAAAAAATCATATCAAGAAAAACAACAAAGTTACAAAAAAATGTAAAGATTTTGTGTTTAAAAACTTCAAAGAAAATGATTTTAAAAAAACAACAAAAGAATGTCATTTTTAGGGGATTTATTGTTTTTTAAAATCAAAAAAGAAGTTTCTCGAAAATAACAAAAGAAATACGGTTTTTATTAGTTTTTTCCAGAAAAATAATAGACACAAAACCATCACAAAAAAATTTCTGTTTTGTTTTCTGTCATTCTTTCGCAAGCTAAACGATACCGTAATCTGTATGATATTTTTCTTTTGTGTTTTATAAACTTCAAAGAAAAGGATTCTAAAAAACAACAAAAGAATGCCATTTTTTAAGGGATTTGATTTTTAAAAAATCATCAAAAAAAAGCCTTGAAAATAACAAAAGAAATATCGTTTTTATTCGTTTTTTGAAAAATGATGGATGATTAAAAATAAAGAGATTTTGGTTGTCTTTGCAAACATTAGGATACTGTAATGTAAACTACAGTAAGAAGTTTACTTTTATGCACAAAAACGTTAATGTGAAAGTTTCTGAAAATAAACGTAATAAAATAACATGTTCTGAGTCGAAGAATTTTTAGAATCCTTTTCAATCTTCCGAAACTACTTTGAACAACTACTTTCACTTTCAGAGTTATGCAAATTTTTCTTTCAATCTTACAAAACCCTTAACTTTTTGTTTTGACAGCAAATGTTTTGATAACTTAAATCTCTCGAGATAATAATTATTACTACAGTAATATTTTGGATATTTAAAAAACTGACCCCTTTAATTTTTTGAACTTTGTTTCGATTTTTGAATCTTATTTTTGATGATTTTGAGTTGTCATAGAAATTTTTGCAAAATAAAATTAAAAACATCAAAAAAGGATTCTAAAAAAATATATAACAAAAGAAATACGAATTTTATGAGTTTTTAAAAAAATGATGGATGAAAAAAAAATACAAAAAAAATTGGTTTTTATGATTTCAAAAAAATGTGTACTTTTGCAAACTTCAAAATACTGTAATAAAAACATACAGTTTGAAGTTTTCGTTTTTTACAAAAATATGAAAGTAGATGCTTCAGAAAAAACAAGAAAATAGTTTTTTAAACAGTACAAAGATACAAATAATGACACCACAGTTAATGCATTTATTGAATCGCCTACGTCGAAGAATTGTATACACGTTGAAAACTATGCAAATTTTTATTTAGGTTATACGAAATCCTTAACCTAATTAGAAATTGTTTTGATAATTTGTTCCATAAGCAGCCAAGGTCATGCGGATGGATAAAGATTGTCAGAAATCAACCAAAATCAGTCAGTATTTGTGGTCAAAGGCAGAGCGCAGTGGTCGGGTGATGACACTGCGCTCTGCCACTTATTTACTTTTGTATATTATCAAATTTGAATATGTTGGATCTGAATGATACTGGCTAGGACTCCAAAAAGACCCGAAAAAACACTGGAAATCACATGGTAAATGGATACCCTCAGGAAATCTTGCAGTTGTTTAAATTTTGTATTTTTTGACATTTTTTCTTAATATTATTCTAGTAATCCAGATTTTTCTTTCCTCTTCATTTTGTTTTTGATTGCAAAATGTTTTCTCATTCAAAAATAGAAAGAAAAAAAGAGACACATTTTTTTCGGAACCCCGAGATCAACGATATAATTTATTTCATTCAATCCAAAACTGTCAACAAGATCTTCTACTTACTGGCTCTGAAACAAGTTCATGGTCAACAATGCAATTATGGTGATAATGCCCTTTGATCATATTAAGTGCATGGATACGGTAGTTTTTATATCAGAATCATGTTATTAGATGGAATTAATATTTCATCAGTTATAGTTGAAGGCAATTCAAAAAACACAAAAACAAGTATTTTCTGTCTTGATTCAAATTTTATGACTTTATCAAGTGCCGTACACAAATGTAATTTAAGTTTATTATGTACTTGTCTGTTATGGTATGATGACAACCTGATTTTAAGAAAATAACACAACATTTTCATTGTAGATTGGAAGGATTTGTAACCTCTTTTTCCTAAAGGATTCATTTTACCGAAGTTGGCTGCTACCTCATCGATTAAATAAGTATATCCGCATATTGAGTGCAAAGGTGACCAGCGGTAAATATTGGTCCCAATCCGCGCCATTCCATTTCCTTCTGGACGATATATATTAGCATATCCCCATGGTCGTAAAGGTATGTCGATGCCCTTAGAGTTTCCTGACCCATTGAATACTTCAGATTTTAACTGAGTGCCATTGTCTGAGACTAGCTCCAGGCAAATTCCATGTTGGCAAACACATTCTTTCAAAAAATTGTCGTGCTGTTGTTTCTGCGGTTTGGTCTGGCATGGCTGCTGTCATCAGCCATTTTGAGAAAAAAAATCAAAATCGCTGCTTGTATCTTTGTTTTGTTTTTTTTTCTTTTGCTCTGATATGACCTTTCTGTATGTTAAAGGGAGAGGACGGGAAGGAAGAAGTTTATTTTTTTTTATTACTGTGGTCCCACCCCGAAAGCTCTCTACTAATCGAGTAAAATTTTTTTTTTGAGAATCAAAAATTTTTTTAGTAGAGAGCTTTCGGGGTGTGACCACAGTAATAAAAAAAATAAACTTCTTCCTTGCCGTCCTCTCCCTTTAATTTTATGTCATAAAATAATTGTTTTTTCACATATGTTTTTGTTCGATTTCATTTTAAAAGAGATAGAGACGAATTGGCTCAGGTGAGCCAGATCACGAAGGAAGGGGATTTTATGACCCTTTGAAGCCTGGCCGCCAAACAGTAGACTCGCTTCCGGTCGTGTCATTTCTCAGGAGTGACATTTCGTCTGACATGGATGCGATCCAAAAAATATCACCTTTTCATTAGGCCCGATAGGGTTCGATATTTTTTATATTTATATTTGCGCAAAACATATCGTTTCCGAAAAAAATGCCTTCTACAGTAATAATTTGGAGATTTAAAAAAAACCCCTTTAATTTTCTCTTAAATTTTTTCGGCATTTGAATCTCATTTTTTGATGATTTTAAGTTGCCATGGAAGTTTTTGAAAAATAAAATCATAAATGTCAACGTTCCAAAAAAATGTGAAGATTTTGTGTTTAAAAACAACAAAGAAAAGGATTTAAGAAAAATGCATAACAAAAGAATGCCATTTTTCTGAAATTTATTGTTTTTTAAAATCAAAAAAGAAGTTTCTCGAAAATAACAAAAGAAATACGGTTTTTATTAGTTTTTTCTAGAAAAATAATAGACACAAAACCATCACAAAATGATTTCAGTTTTGTTTTTTGTCATTCTTTCGCAAGCTAGATGATACCGTAATCAAGATGATGTTTTTCTATTGTATTTAAAAACTTCAAAGAAAAGGATTCTATAAAAACAACAAAAGAAAGGCATTTTTAATGAGATTTATTGTTTTTTAAAAAATCATCAAAAAATTTTCCGAAAATAACAAAAGAGATATAGCTTTTATTTGGTTTTTTAAAGAAATTATGGACTAAAAATGAACACAAACGAAAATGGGTCATTGTCTTGCAAGTAAACGGATACTGTAAAAATTACTCAACTGAAAATTTTTAGGGTAAAAAACCATCGAAAAAAGGATAAGTGAAACTGTTACAATAAAATTTTGTTCTTTGTAATTAATGTGTGAAGAAATATAAAAAATGTAGAAACTACATTTCGCATAAATCTTGTATTTGCACTTTTTCAGTTGTATGTAAATTTATAAAAACTATTTAAGCAAATTTAAAGAACCGATCAATTTTTTCTAATAGTTTGAGAAGTTAGCCAGCTTTTTGAGTTAACAGTCAAAAAATTTCAACATTGAATTTTTACGTTCGATTTTTTCGTCACTTTTATCTAGGGACAACCGATGAAAAAATAAATGTTATCCTTGGTGCTTATGCAATGTCTTTTAAGATACTTTTGAATATGAAGAATTCAAAAATAAAAAGAAAAAAAATAAAAAAAATAAATTAGAAGCTCATATTTTGTGATGGGAAGTTGACTTCTGAAAGAAAAAGTGATCCAAAATAATGCTTTATTTTTTCGCTTGCGTTTATTTTTGCATTTTGCACGCAACATTCCTTCGACAAACGAAAAGGAAAAAAACTTTTTTTCTTCAGCATTTTAAAAAAACCGCTTTAGCCTTCGGTGTTCTCAACACGAAAAATTCAAACCTTGTCTTAAAATTTCGGAATTTCTTTGGCAAACTGTTTTGAACCATCGATGATGGTCTCTACTTTTATCTAATGCAAAATCTTTCAAATTTAATTTATAATCTTTAACAGGAATGTTGATGCATTATGGCATTTTTATGGGATTCTAGTTTTTTAAAATCAAACAAGAATTTTCTCGAAAATAACAAAAGAGATATAGTTTTTATTAGTTTTTTGAAAAATGATGGATGCAAAAAACAATACAAAAAAGATTTCAGTTTTGTCTTTTGTCAATCTTTCGGCAAGCTTAAACATATGATACTGTAATGATATTCAAAATTATATTTTTCTTTTGTGTTTAGGAAGATCAAAAGAAAATGCTTTTAAAATGGACAAAAGAATGGCATTTTTATGGGATTTTTTAAAAAAAAAGTTTATGGGTTTTTAACTGTGATTATCGTTTTTGATGATTTTTGTGTTGTTATGGAAGTTTAAAAAATCAAACAAAGAAAAACAAAAAAGTTACAAAAAAAATTTAAAGATTTTGTGTTTAAAAAACAACAAAAGAATGGCATTTTTATGAAATTTATTGTTTTTTAAAATCAAAAAAGAAGTTTCTCGAAAATAACAAAAGAAAAACGGTTTTTATTAGTTTTTTCCAGAAAAATAATAGACACAAAACCATCACAAAAAGATTTCAGTTTTGTTTTTTGTCATTCTTTCGCAAGCTAGATGATACCGTAATCAAGATGATGTTTCTCTTTTGTGTTTAAAAACTTCAAAGAAAATGATTCTAAAAAACAACAAAAGAAAGACATTTTTTATGGGATTTTTTAAAAAAATCATCAAAAAGAAAGTCTAAAAAATAACAAAAGAAACATGGTTTTTATTAGTTCTTAAAAAAATGATGGATACAAAAAACTAACAAGGGAACCGTCACTTATGCCTCAGCCGTTTTCCGACCAAAATGGGTTTATATGATAGAATTTAGGTTGAAAAATCATATGTATGACTATTAGCGGCTAATGCCCCCGGGAACATATTGTTTTGGCATTTTAAAGGTCCGTGTTTTACTTACTCTATCATTTTTTGAGCTTCGACTTTTGTGCTCTGTGGTAGAATGGAGAACACGATTGTCTTGGATACCGGACAAGAAAGTTCGAGTCCCTGCGAAAACATTTTTTTCTTTTTTACTTTCTAATTAATTTCTGTAACTTGGTATTCAAATAAATATTATTTTTTAATCAAATTTTTATTTTTTTTTGATTTTGAAGCGTAATAAATTGTGCAAATGATTTTTTTCAGTTCTTGTATAATTTTTTTTAATAATTTCAGGAGTTCTATTATCATCGGTTTGCTGTCTCGCAAATTCCAAACCATCCTAATAAATAAATAAGCTTTAAAATTTTCTTTAATAATTTAACTCATACATTTTCAAAAACCATAAAACGCTCTTTGAATTTTTTTTGTGACTTAAAACTGGCATCTTCAAGTGAAGAATCAGAGCTGCTTGAAATACTGTTTTCATAAAATGCGATATGGAGGCTTAAAGTTGAGCCACTGGTGCCACTTTTTGAATCCAATTCTTTATAATTTGTTTTAAAACTTTTCTCCAACATTTCCTCCAAACTAGATTTCATCTTATTTCCTGATGTTATCCATGAACATTTTGAAGATTCCCTTTTACGATCATTGCCAAAAGAGCTATCAGAATAATCTTTTGAAGAAAAAATATTTTTCCGATAAAAATCACATTTTTCAAAATCTGCTTTTGAACATTTATTGAGTCGATTCACATTCAAATTACAGTATAATGTATCGGAGAATGATTCAGAATAACAATCCAATAAACTTTTTTTGTCGCCATACTCAAGAAATAACAGTTTTAAGACAAAAAGAATTAAATTGATATCAAAAAATACTTTTCTTAGGCTTTATATACAAAAACGAAACGTGAAAAAAATTTTACATGCTTCGATCATGTTGTGTCTTTTTTTTGCGAAAAAAAAACAAAGTTTCGGGTTTGCAACATTTTTTGAATTCTTCCCAAGAACTGAAAAAAATCATTTGCACAATTTATTACGCTTCAAAATCAAAAAAAAATAAAAATTTGATTAAAAAATAATATTTATTTGAATACCAAGTTACAGAAATTAATTAGAAAGTAAAAAAGAAAAAAATGTTTTCGCAGGGACTCGAACTTTCTTGTCCGGTATCCAAGACAATCGTGTTCTCCATTCTACCACAGAGCACAAAAGTCGAAGCTCAAAAAATGATAGAGTAAGTAAAACACGGACCTTTAAAATGCCAAAACAATATGTTCCCGGGGGCATTAGCCGCTAATAGTCATACATATGATTTTTCAACCTAAATTCTATCATATAAACCCATTTTGGTCGGAAAACGGCTGAGGCATAAGTGACGGTTCCCTTGTAAGAGATTTTTGTTGTCTTTGCAAACATTAGGATACTGTAATATATATATGCAAGAAAACGTTAATGGGAAAACTCCAGAAAATAAACATAATATAATTAAATATTTTCGATTGAAGAATTTTAGGTATCCTTTTGAATCTCCCGTAACTATTTTAAACAATTACTTTCACTTTCAAGTTTATCCAAATTTTTCTTTCTACTTCACATAACCTTTTGATTTTGATAGCTTTTGTTTTGGGAACTCAAATCTTTCGAGATAATGATGATTTCTTCAGTAATATTTAAATATTTAAAAAACTGACCCCTAAATTTTTTTAAAACTTTGTTTCGGCTTTTGAATCTTATTTTTGATGATTTTGAGTTGTCATAGATATTTTTGCAAAATAAAATTAAAAACATCAAAAAAGGATTCTAAAAAAATATATAACAAAAGAAATACGATTTTTATGAGTTTTTTGAAAATGATGGATGTGAACAAAAAATACAAAGAAATATTGGTTTTGAAAATTACAAAAAAATGTATACTTTTGCAAGCTTCCAAATACTGTAACTAAACATACAGTATGAAGTTTTCTGTTTTGGTCATAAACGTGGAAGTAGAAAAAATCAAGAGAAGAATTTTTTTGTAAACAGTACAATGATACAAATAATGACAAATATTGAAAGACATTACTTCATTAATACACTCATTTACTGCTTTAAACAATTGTTTTTCACTTTGAAAACTATGCAAATTTTTATTTAGGTTATACGAAATCCTTAACCTTTGTGAAAATTGTTTTGATAATTTGTTCCACACGCAGCAGCCAAGGTCATGCCCAAGGATAAAGACTGTCAGAAAGAAATCCAAATCAGTCAGTGTGTTCAATCAAAGGCAGAGCGCAGTGGTTTGGGTGATGACCACTGCGCTCTCATTTAATTTATTGTTTTAAAATATCGTATTTGAATGTGTTGGATCTGAATGATATTGGCTATGACTCCAAGATAGACCCGGGAAAATACTGAATATCACATAGTAAATGAATGCCCTCAGGTTATTTTGCAGTTTTTCAATGAGTAGTTATGCACCATTTTTACTTTTTTTAGTCTATAAAACTACATTTTTCTTTTCTTTTTTGCATAAATTGCTATTTTTTTCCATCAAAAATGAAAAGATATGCATTATTGTTCGTAACCCCGAGAATAACGATAATTTATTTTATTCAATCCAAAACTGTCCATAACATCTTCTACTTGCTGTCTCTGAAACAAGTTCATGGTCAACATCGCAATATTTTTATTTTCACAAATATCCACTTGGTCATATTAGATGTAAAGATACGGTAGTTTTTATATTAGAAATCATGTTATTAGATTGAATCAATATTCAATCTAATAACATGATATAAACAAATCAAAGAACACAACAAAAGCCATTTTCTATCTTCATGCAAATTTTTTGACTTCAACAAGTGCCGTACACAAATGTAATTCAAGTTAAAGATTTACTTGTTTGTTATGGTATGATAACAACCTGATTTGAAAGAAATGACCCAACTTATTGATTTTAAATTGGAAGGATTTGTAACCTTTTTTTTACTACTGTTTTTCCTAAAGGATTCATTTTACCGAAGTTGCCTGCTACCTCATCGATTAAATAAGCATATCCCCATATTGAGTGCAAAGGTGACCAACGGTAACTATTGGTCCCAGTCTGCGCTATTTTTCTCCACATAGTTGCTGAGCATTGCAGCAACCGTTCTATTTTGCCTTTCTACCATTATGGAATCCTTCTGAGTGATATATATATATAAGCATATCCCCATAGGTGTAACGGTATGTCAGTGCCCTAAGAATTTCCTGATCCATCGAATACTTCAGATTTAAACTGAGTGCCATTGTCTGAGACCAGTTCCGACAAATTCCATGTTGGCATTCTTTCAAAAATTGTCGTGCTGTTGTTTCTGCGGTTTGGTCGGGCATGGCTGCTGTCATCAGCCATTTCGAGAAAAAATCGAAATCGTAGCTTATATCTTTGTTTTGTATTTTTCTTTTGCTCTGATATGACCTTTCTGTATGTTAATTTTATGTCATAAAATTATTGTTTTTTCATATATGTTTTTGTACGATTGCATTTTAAAAGAGATAGAAACGAACTGGCTCAGGTGAGCCAGATCTCGAAGAAAGGGGATATTATGACCCACCTTTTGAAGCCTGGCCGCCCCGACAGTAAGCTCGCTTCCGGTCGTGTCATTTATCAGGAGTGACCTGTCGTCTGACATGGCTGTGAACTGAAAAATATCATCTTTTTGATAGGCCCGATATGGTTCCATCTACCAACATTACATATTTTTATTTTTTTAAAACAAATAATTCTAGTAAACAATGCCTTCTACAGTAATATTTTGGATATTTTGAAAAATGACCCCTTTAATTTTTTCCTAAATTTTTTCGGCATTTGAATCTCATTTTTTGATGAATTTCTGTTGTCATGGCAGTTTTTGAAAAATAAAATCATAAATATCAAAGTTACAAAAAAATGTAAAGAGTTTTGTGTCTAAAAATAACAAAGAAAAAGATTTTAGAAAAATGCATAACAAAAGAATGGCATTTTTATGAAATTTATTGTTTTTTAAAATCAAAAAAGAATTTTCTCGAAAATAACATAAGAAATACGGTTTTTATTAGTTTTTTTCAGAAAAATGAAGGACACAAAACCATCACAAAAAAATTTCAGTTTTGTTTTTTGTCATTATTTTGCAAGCTAGTTGATACCGTAATCAAGATGATGTTTTTCTATTGTATTTAAAAACTTCAAAGAAAAGGATTCTAAAAAACACAAAAGAAAGGCATTTTTATGGGATTCTAGTTTTTAGTTTTTTTTAAATATCGAAAGAAGTTTCGTGAAAAGAACAAAAGAAATATGATTTTTATGAGTTTTTAATGATAAAAATACAAAGAGATTTTGGTTTTGATGATTTCAAGAAAAGACAAAAACTAAAGGCATTCTTTTGTGAGCTTGAAGATACTGTAACATAACATACAGTATGAAGTTTTCTTTCGTCTTTGAAAACATGAAAAAAAAAGAATTTTTGGAACAATGAAAAACCATTTTTATTGGATTCTTGTTTTAAAAAATCATCAAAAAGAAGTCTCTCGAAAATAACAAAAGAAAAATAGTTCACGGGCTCATTTTTGGGCCAAAAACGTTCAGTTAGGCGGTTTTGGCAAAAAACGATGGAAAAAAGCTTAGACTTACTAAAAAATACGTTTCCAACGATATCTAGGTCGATTCCGCTATGTGCCGTGCCCAAATTGAAAATGGCCAAAAACCCTCTTTTTTGGCACTTTTTATCATGCCCTTCTCGTATTTGCTGATAAAGTGGTCTCCGACATCCTCCTTTTTGGTGCCCACGAGTGTCTTTGGTAATACTATATGACCCGAATAGCCCCAAGTACCCTACTTTGAAAGTTCTATCAAATTGAATTTTGTCAATTTTTACCTAAAAATCCGTAAAAATTTCGGTTTTTATGACATGCTGGCCAGGCCTTTATGAAAAATGTAGTTCGACCACCTCCTTTTTCGTGCCCAATGGTGTCCTTGATAATGCTATATGATCAGAACCCCTCCAAGTAACCTACTTTGAAAGTTCTATCAAATTGAATTTTTGCTGTTTTTGCCATATTTTCGCAAAATTACATGTTTGAATTCATAAAAATCGAAGATAAGGGTTTTTATTATAAAAAGAGTCGCGGAGATTTCTTTAATATATTGTTATGAATGAAAAAATAACAGTAGACTTTGTTGTGTACTGTTGATATACGAGTTGAGGGGCATTTTCGATGTTGAGGTATAAAATCAACAAAATTTTCATTTTCATGGGTAATTAAAAGTAGGACCCAAAACCAAAAAAGGATCGCGGAGAAATGTTTTTTATCACTACAAGATTATATTAATACCAAAAAGAACCTCATATGTTCATTGGTTACTGAGTTAAGGGGACTTTTGCAATTACAACGTGCTACAATACCCCCAACATCGAAAATTTTAAAAAATTTCGAGTTTTTGTCATGAGATTTTTACGGGCGCTTCATGAAATGATCACGGTGCTATTACGAGTCATTTGGCACATAATTCACGAAAATTTGAAAAAAAAATTTTTTTTGTCAAAATCCATGTGGTCCCCCCTGTGAAAAAAATTAAAATTTTCGAAATTTCGAAATTTTTGACGCACGCTTCAGGGAATCATCAAGGGTCTATAAGAAGTAGTTTGGCACAAAATTTTCCCCGGTACAACCCCTGGGGGCAAAAAACCGCTTAACTAAACGCAAAATGAGCCCGTGAGTTTTTATTAGTTTTTTAGAAAAAATGATGGATGTTAAATAAACACAAACTATAACAAAAAATTTTTGACACTGTAATAATTAATCAATAATAGGTTTTTTCTGTTTAAAAACTATCGGAAAAAGGATAAGTAAAACTACACTGAATAAAACCGGTGACAAAAAAACTCTTACCAGTGACTTAACGGTTTCGAATTCGTCACTGACGGTGATGCAACAGTTACGAATTCGTCACCAGTTTTTTTCAGTGTATAATCAAAAGATTATGTTCTTTGTAATTAATGTGAGTGGAAATGAAAAAATGGAGAAACAATATTTCGCAGAAGTCTTGTTTCTGCGTGGTTCTTCAGTTTTATGCAAATTTGTTTTTTTTTAAAACTTTTAAAACAAAATCAAATTACCGATATATTTTTTCCAACAAAGTTTGAAAAGCTATTTTTCGGCACTTTTTTTCGTTAACTGTCAAGATTAAATTTTTTCAGTTTCATTTTTTCTTCACATTGATCTCATAATCTTTCAATTATATGTTAAAATTTTTAACGTAAAAGCTGATGCATTCGATTGCTGTAATCCCATTAATATATTTATACTTAATATTCTGTTAGATACAAAATTACGGTAACTGTTGCGAAACTGTTGAAGATGGTTCCACAAATTTGCATAATATGACACAAAGCATTATTTAAAGTTTTATTGTTCACATCTTTTTAAAAATAAATTTAAAAATATAGACTAGCAAGTCAAACACAAGAGTTGAAAAAAAATTATGTATATAACATCTAGGTTCTTTAAGACCCGAATAAATCAAAAATAAAGTCAAAAAAATTATTAAAAACAGTTTAAATGCCAAAAACACATTTTCTAAGTTCGACGTGATAAAATTTTTTGATTGAAAAAAAGAAAAAGGAACACTTTTTTACTTTCTTTTTGCATTTTTTAGAGCCAAAAAAGTTCATTTCCTTTTTTTGACTTTGCTTTTCTGCTATTTTTGAAGGAATTTTAGCTTTGCGATCGCTGTAACTTTTATTTTCGCTTGATTTTCCTTTTTACCAAAAATGCCTTTTTTGAAAACCTATTGAATGATACTAAATTTGGGAATGCAGCTCGAAACAGTGAAATATTTTCTTATCAAAACATCAAAAAATGCAAATTTTGGGAATCTGTCCCAAAAAAACTTTTTCAAAAGTGGCAAGGAATCAGCATAAAAAGTGCCTTCTTGGAAGTCTGATAAGCAATCTTTAAAAAAATGTGTCCAAATTAGACTTCTCATTACCTTAACCAAAAAATGTCAAAGAAAAGAAAAAGTGTTCCCGATCCGTCAATAAATTTGAATAAAGCAAAACTACATAAAATCAAAGCATAGAAAAGTTTAAAAAATTTTGTTGTTCATATTCCCTTGATGATTTTAATTTGCATCTTCAATGTCTTCCTCTTCCTCTTCCTCTTCTTCATTTTCATCCTCCTCAGCGATGTTCGGAAGGTCGAGTGCTAAAAATGAAAAATTTGCATAAAAATAGATATTTTAAAAAACAAAATTTTACGGCTATATTTGGTGTAATCGAACACCATGTTGGGATCCCAAGAATACCGTGACCAATTCCATGGCAGAAAATCCCCAAAATGATTGTATTCTAAAAAGTTAATGGAATTACAGTAATCTCTTTATTTTTTGTAACAAAAAATTTACCATATCGGAGTTCAATATTTAATTCAACATATTTTGCCCGAATTCGAAGACGTTTCCATGTTTCATAATTGAGACACTAAAATTAAAAGGTATATTGAAAATGTTTTAAACAAATACGCAAATTTTTCAATCCTCTCATTTTCACGTGAACGAGTTTTAGGCGCATTCGGAAAACTAGGCTTAAAACTATTTATGCAAATTTTTTCATCAAAAAAAAAGAATTTCGTGATGCTTTCTATAATTTTAATATGCAAATTAAGTACAGCAGAAAAATTAAATATGCAAATTTTATGTGGAATAACTGCAAAAATGTAAGAAGAAAAATGTTTTTTGACGGATTGCAAATCTTTTTGCTAAAGTACAGTATTCTTGATAAATACGCAAATCTCTTTTGTTACATGACTGCAAATTTTTTTAGATGCAAATTTGCATATGCAGATTTTAATCTAATCTTTGCAAGTAACTAAGATCATTGGTTTTTAAGAACGATTTTAAATAGAGTGAGTGCGCTTTTTCTGACATTATGCAAATTTTCTTTGCATTGTTATCGTTACAGTCTTCAACCCCTTAAGCAATGATTATCCTTACTTCCCAATAATATGCTGTATGATCAAGGTAAGTGATGCCAGGAGGAATTTGACGTTCAAATGTTCGTGGTCCAATGAAATTCGGTCTTCTTTCATCCAAAATGAAATCATGGACAGTTCGGCGGCGATTATCATTAATTCTTTTTGTTAAAAGACTTCTGCGTTTGTTACAGTAATAAAAATATTTGTGAACATAGGCCGCAGTTTCCGCTTCATCTAAAAAAAATTGTTTTGAAAGAAATTTGCATAACTTTATTTTCATACCTTTTTGCATGTCTTCTGAAGTGAAACTTTGGCAAAGGGATTCGAGGAGATCAAATTTGGCCTGTTGCTGATCGAAGTTCATAAGCGGATCATCACGGAAGAAAGTGACCCTTCGATCAGTTGCTGGATTTTTAACTTTTGCAACAGGAATTTTTATGGAAGGTTTAATATCAAGCATCCGGACACCACGTTCGAGAACTTTCTAAAATATATGGATACAGTAGTTTTTAAATTAGAGAAATCAGGTTATAAAAAAATTTGCAAAAATTTTTTATGCAAAATTTTTGATAATTTTGGGGAGTTAAAGTTCGAAATGGACTTTGGAAAACATGCCCTGAGGGAATATTAAAAAAGTCAAAAAAAATTGGCATACAAAAATTTTTTAAATAGTGTTTTCAAATTTTGACCATTGATATTTTCAAAAAAAATTTGAATAATTTCTACATTATCCCCAATAAAACCTACTTACCTTTGATCTTGGATCCCTATCATCAAGGCGATCCCAATGCCAACAATTATCCCGGAAATTTATGAACATATTAATGAAAGTTGTAAATGGGCACATGGGGGTTGCGACTTTTTTATGTTGAATATCCCACCACACATTTCGCAATGAATCTCCTCGATTTAATCCAGATACTCGATGTTTAAGATATTCAAGTTTCCATTTTCTTATAACAATTTTGTAAAAGCCGGTTGGAACAAGTTTGAAGAATGCACCTTTATTCAAGACTCCCTGAAATGTTTTGGGATTTGTTAAGGTTCAAAAATTTGCATAATTTAAGTATTTGGAACAAGAACATAAGGAGTTTTTTAGTTTTAAAGGCAGAAGACAAGATTTTGAGGAAGCTGCCTTTGATCTTGTGCCGATGGCGGTAAAAGATCAAAGGATTTCATTAATTCGGAGGGGCTAATCCTATATGGGTCAAAAACTAAGACTTACCGGTTTATTAGTTTTCATTAATCTTTCGAGATTTTGATTGAACGGGATTGGGAAACAAATTGCTGGACCACCATTTAGCTAAAAAATTTGCATAAATAATATTTTATAGAATTTATTTAATTTTTACCTTTTCTTCCTGTTCTTTTGCAAATTTTTCAGGATCTTTAACTTTAAGATAATCATTTCTTGTACGATTTGTAATGTAATTATATTTTGGTGCAAATCTTTTCGGAAGCCAATTTATTCCTTTAACGATTAGGCCGTCAAGTTCCTAAAAAATTTGCATAATATTTTTAAAAAAAAGTTATTAAACTTGCATCATATACTGTTAATTTATTTTGAACGAAGCTGATAACGCCGTAAATGCCACTGCAGATTGTAGCAAGGTACGTAGCCCACCACTCCATGCGTTCAGCTGCTGCAATTGCCGAAAACCAAACAAGAGTGAAGAAGAGGGGCTTCAATGCCAACAAATAATATCGAACATTAAGTTCGACTGGCAAAACTTCCCGGCCATATGCAGTTGGATCAGCTAAGTCAGCTTCATATCTTCGACGAGTTTCAAAGATATTATGATCACTAAAAATTTGCATAATCTCTATGGGAATTGATTTGTTTTCAAGGATATTTGAAAAAATTTGCATAATTTTTGTTTTTGAATGACTGTAAGAACTTTTTTATTTTGGTAGGAGCAGAATCAATTTTGACGGGGACCGCCTTTGATCTTTTGCCGATCGCGGTAAAAGATCAAAGGGATTTTTCATTTTCGAATTTTAATGTGTTTTACTTACAGGACTTGTCGAGCAGCAAGAGCAAGTCCGCATGCGGTAAGGGTATATGCGCTCATGAGGACCATCAATCCAAGTCCAGCATATTGTTGTGAATCAGGAAAACCTTGCCAGGGCAAAACCCCAATACAGCTTCTTGAGGTGACCATATCGGAAGAGAAGATGCAGAAAATTACAAATGGAATCAGGCAGAAGATTGCATAAAAAGTAACAAGTCGCTGAAAACCCAAAAAAGTTAAAAATTTGCATAAAATAAAAAAGCATACTTTATTATTTACACATTTCTTTCTTTCTTTATAATGTCCATCGTAACAATTTGCAGTTGCATTGATTACTACCCCCAAGGCAATGATTGATTCTGCAACCATTGCAGTAAGACAGCAGAATGCCAAAGTCATGGTGATAACAAATGTGGTACCGCATTGTACTGCACCAGCCAAATCATCAGAATCAGGAAATTCAAACATGATTCTGCAGGCAAGGGCAAGTGAACCAAAAATTGCTGAATAAAATTTGCACATTTCTGTTGGAAGCTGTAAAAACAAGTTTTAAAAAAGTGCCATTAAATTTTGGCATTGTAAACAAGAACGTCTGCAATAGTTTGTTTTGGAGAAGGGCAAACACCATTTCATAAAGGTAATGCCTTTGATGTTGTGCCGATGGCAGTAAAAGATCAAAGGATTTTCATGATTTCAAATAGGGCACTTTATTTAAGTCCCCCCCCCCCATGTTAAAACCTATGTTTGTAAAAATTAGCATACCGATGCAAATTGTCCAGGTGCTGATGGAGTCATTCGTTTTTTTGTTCTAACTGCAGTTTCTGCAGCTACAACCGCCGTTGCAGTGTATGCCATGGCACGCATTAACCAAGCTTCATATGAATTATAAAATTCATATTGGCAAACGGATCCAAAATATTCAGTTTCACAATTACAGAAACCGTAAGTGAAACGATTTTCGCAAGTGCCACCATTTTGACATGTTACATTTTCACATGCATTGAAGGGATAAGTACAGGTACGACCTTTATATAGTTCTTTGCAGTTACAGTAATATTCACCACTTGGAAGGGGTTCACAGGAAGTTGTTTGAAGTTTATCACATTCGGCACAAGATTTTACAGGTCCATCAGGTTCAGATTTAATTACATTTCTTGCTAAAATTTTAGTGTTAGTAAGGAAAAAAGGCTTATACTTAGGGTTGCGCGGTTGTAAATTTACCAAGGCCTCATTTACCGGTAAATTTGAAAATTTGTGTGAAAATGAAAAAAGATTTTAAAAATTCAACAAAACGTCGAAAAATTTTAACCTACTCTATTTTTCTCAAGTTTCACATAAGTTGATGAAATCGTCTTTTTGCCCAAAAATATTTCGTCTATTGTGTCAAAAGAACCTTATTTTTTATTATTACAAAATACTGTATTACTATCGATGAATTGTAAAACACCAAAAATGTTGTTTTTAATTTAAAATAGCATTTAAACAAGCTCAAAACAGCTTTTTAAGCATATTTATCACATTTTCTTTGATATTGTACATAATTTGATCTCATTTTTACCACATTTGGCATTTTTGGTAAATTTACCATTCGACCGGTAAATTTACCGGATCTCAAATTTACCGGAAAATGCGCAACCCTAATTGTACTCATTGAACTATTTTTCGAAATAATTAAAAATCAGATTTCGGCTCTTTTAAAAAAATCAGATTGCTTAAATTTTGGTTCGGGTTGAGTTGTTCTTTTTAAAAGAATTTATGCTAATTCTGTGGAATTCTTTTAACGATTATTTTCAGAACCACGAAAACTCAAAGTCCGGCCTGAATAGTAGAACGAGAAAGAACCCGCAGCTGCGCAGGGCGTATGGCATATTCAGGTTTTGTTCTATCTTTTACCATGTCTAGTTGTCAATGCTTTTTATAAAATGATGAAACTTACCTTCACATTTGACCATTGAGCTATCAGGAAGAAGAAAGCCTCGTTCATCACATTTAACATCAAAGAATCGTTGTGGGGTTCCAAAACATTCAACATTTAATTTTTCATTTTCTTTCAAAACTGTATTTGGTGGAACAGTAGCAACAAGGTATTTTGCTGTAGGTGGAATAAAGTATTCCAAAACAGGACAAGTATATTCTTGGCAAAATTCTAAAAGAATTTATTTACAAAATTTGCGTAATTTTTTGAAGCTTACTTCCAACTCGACAAATTACAGTTGCATTTGGATATTTCTCTGTTGCCGATAGTCCAATAACAGGCATTTTTGTTAATGAATATTCATCAAGCTCAACAACTGGAACAATTTGGGTTGTACGATGATACTTTGTTGGAACGGCATTGGTGTAAACCATTGAAGGTTTTGGTTTTTGTGCATTTCTTAAATTTTTAACAAAATTTGCATAATTAAAAATTCTAGAAAAATGAAACTTACGTCATTGCTTGAAAGGTATCAACATTTTTTATATTTCCAAAATCTGCAAGGGATGCAATTACACCCTTCATTGAAATACAAGCATTGAGGAAGTCATCATAGTAAGCTCCATCGGTGGCATTTGGAAGAATGAATTTGAAGCAAGCATAATCACCTTCAGAAAAGCCTGGAGGGCATGTGAAATTGCAAATTGGGGATTTTGTTGTTGTTGAAGTTGGTCGTTTGGTGGATGTACTTTTTGAAGGTCTTGATGATGTATTTGATGGTGCCGTTGATGAAGAAGTTGTTGATTCAAGAGGTTGAACAGTTGATTGTGTTGTAGATTCTGTAGCTTTTTTAGTTGATTTTGTAGTAGTTGTAGTTACTGGTGTAGCTTTTGTTGCCGATGTTGTTGAAGTTGTATCAGGTTTTGTTGAGGGTGCAATTGGTTCTTCAGATGTTGTATCAGTACTGTGTCGATTCTCGGAAGCAGAAGATGTTGATAAAGTTGAAGCTTTTTGAGTTACAGTAACCTTATCACTTGTCATTTTCGATGATGCCGTTGCATGATCTTCTTCTGTTGTGGATGTGACTTTTGTTGTTGTTGATTTTATTGATTCTGTTGAACTTTGATCAACAAATGCTGGACTACTTTTTTCTTCAATCATATTTTGGGGTACTGTAGGTGTCGAGGTTTCTGTCGAAGAAATACTTTCCTCTAAGGTTGAAGTGGTTTTTGAAAATGTTGAAGTTACATCATTTTGATTTCCATTATTATTTGGTACGGTTGTTGCAGTGGTTGAGGAAGATGTACTTTTAATTGTTGTTGAATCTGAAGATTTTGTACTTGTTGATTGAGTTGTTAATTCAACACTTTCAGTTGTTTTTAATTCAGGTAGCGAAGTTGATGGCAATTTTGTTGTAGAACTTGCACTTAAACTTGATAGACTTTCAATTTCTTTTTTTCCAACCGTTGTTGTTGTAATGGGAGTTGTGGTTGTTGTTTCAATATCAGTAGGAATTGAACTTTCAGGTACCGTAGTTGTTGATGTACTGGTTTCTTCATTCATTTTCTCCGTGATGGTTTTTGTTGGCAAAGCTGTTGAAGAGCTTGTTACAGTTAATGTTTGGGTTTTGGTTGATGAAATTTCATTTTTTCGAGGTGTTGTTGTTTCAGGAATTTTTGTTGTTGCCGGCACTTCATATACTGTTGAAGTAGTTAAAGCTTCATCATTTTGTAATGTTGTTTCAAGGCTGTTGACATTATTGCTTTTTGTCGTTAAAGAAGGTGAAGCTTGTTGAGTTGTTGAAACAACTGTTGCATCA
This sequence comes from Panagrolaimus sp. LJ2414, assembly GCA_024447195.1. Classification (NCBI taxonomy): domain Eukaryota; kingdom Metazoa; phylum Nematoda; class Chromadorea; order Rhabditida; family Panagrolaimidae; genus Panagrolaimus; species Panagrolaimus sp. LJ2414. Next base: position 73,598 of record JAMRXY010000009.1, on the reverse strand, counting down.
GGAGATGTCGTTGGATAATTTTTTGGTGTAACACTTTCAGCAGGTACTTTTGTGGTATCAGTTTGAAGATGGCCAGACATTGGTGAAGTTTCTTGCTTCACTGAAGTTGCTGGTGTTTGTGTCGTTTTTTCGGTTACTGTATTTGATGTTGCAGAGGTAGTACTTATTTTATCAGCAATTGTTTTTGTTGATGTACTGTATTCCCTTGTTTTAGAAGTTATCGAGGAAGTATTTAACATTGTTGAAGCACCTTGGATTACAGTAGTTGAAGATTTTTCATGGCTTGGAGAAGGTGTCGTAACAACTGTGGTATCAGTGTGTGCCATTGTGCTTGTTGAAGTACTTGGATGAGTTGTCGCATATTCTGTAATGCTTGTAACAGAAGTTTTGACTGTTTCTGAAACTCTTGGTTCTGTTGATGTTGAAGATGGCTTGGATTTAACTGTTGTTTGTAGATTTTCCGGAATTGTTGTTTCTGGCTTTTTTGGCGTTGTTGGTTTTATTGTAGTTTTTTGAGCTGTAGAACTTGATGGCACTGTTGAAGATTTTGTTGTTGCAGTGGAAGTTGGTAATTTCGTGGATGACATTGTTGATGTGCCACTTTTTGTTGTTGTTTCAACTTTTGTGGACTTGACAGAAGTTGGTGAATTTGACGTTTTTGGTGAAATTTCAGTTTCTGAAGCAGCTTGTTGTGGCGGGGAACTGCTAGCTTTAGTTGTAGTTTTTAATGTTGTTGGTGGTTTATGACTTGAAGAAGGCATTTCTGTTTGGGTTTTTGTTGTGGTCAATGGGATTTCTGTAGAAATTATTGTAGACTTTGTTGAAGTTTCAGTTTTTGTAGTCGTAGAGGTTTCAAGATTTTCAGTGCTTTCTTGAAGCGATTCTGTAAAAGCTGATACCGTAGATGGATTGATGCTAGATGATGCCAGCTCTTGTGATTCAGTTGATTTGGAAGTCGATGCAGGAGTGAAAGTTTGAGTGGAAAAATTTTCTGTTATCAAAGGGCTTGTAGGAGAAGAAGAAGTCGAGGTAGAAGTTTGACTTTCATAATTATCACAATCAGGTTCTTCAAAATTATAACGATTACTTCCTTCGATTATCGTTGTTATTTGTGTATTAACCATGGTTGTAAATTCTGTTGTTTGTGACGGTGGTGTTGTATTTGCTACAGAAGTTGTGGTTGTTTCACGAGTTGAAGTTTGAGTGGAAGAAAATTCTGTTGATAAAGTAGTTGGAAGTGAGGAGGAAGTTGAATGAGAAGTTTGACTGATACAGTTATCACATTCAAGTTCTTCAAAATTATAACGAACATTTCCTTCGATTATACTTATTGTTTTTGCAGTAACTTCTGTTGTCGTTGGAATGGCTGTCAATTCTGTAGTTGTCGCAGGCGTCGTTGTACTTGTAAAAAGAGTTGTTTTTGGGCAACCATTTTTGTCAGTTTCAAGCATACCAAAATAAACAACATCAGTTTCAACATATACTGGTTCTCGAATCATTTTCATCGTTGTGCTTAACGTTGTGAATTCTGTTGTTTGTGTCGCAAATTTAAGGCAATCAGCTCCTGAATGATTTTAAGTAATAGGGATTTTGTACCAAATTTGTGCAATCTTTAAACCTTCGTTGGATTTTAATTTTACATGAAAAGAGCGAGGTTGGTTTACAGACATGGACTTTTTGAAGGCTCGAAAAGTTACGTCAAAGCTAAAGAGCAAAATCCGACACCAGGCCATGATTTTTTTTGGCATTGATCTTGGGGCTAAAAACCTAGGCCCGTTTCTAATTTTGTAAAAATGAAACTGTTTTACATTTTATGTTATTTTTTAATGGTTTTGTTTAACTTTTAGAGTCTGTCGCACCCAAAGTGGCATTCGAAATGGGTAAAAATGGGGGGGGGGGCACTTTTTTAAGTTCTCTATTTTTTCCAAAACGTTTTGCTGTTTTTCTTAGAAATTTGCAGAATATTTGTCATACATAGGATTTTTTGCCAAATTCGGAAAACGCTTTTTTAGCTTTTTCAGTTACAGAAGCTTTAGCACAACAAGTATCTCAAGTCATCGATGATCTAAGAACTCTTTCGGGAGCAAATGCTGCATAATTTTTTAAGCTAAGACCTTTAAATTAGTTTGTAATTTAAATTTTTTCGTCTTGTTAATGAAAATGAAGTCAAGATTCGATGTATTTTTATTTAACTGAAAAAATCACAAAAAACGTTTTTTGCTTGGGGTGCCAACAATGCCTAAATTCTTCAAAAAAAGTTTTAACGCTTGACTTTCAAAACTCAGATAAAATTTAACAGTACTTCAAGTATATTTTTTTAACACTAATTTAATTTTTTTTAAAAGAACTTACTTGTGAAAACATGGCCTTCTAATTCGGTTGTTTGAGACGCGGAAGCATTGTTACAGTAATCAAGAAAAGCATTGAAAATTTCTAAAAAATAAAATTTTTAATTTTATTAATTTCATTTGTCAAAACCTAATATTTATTACCTTCATCTTTTGGCCAACTATTTTCTGTCGCAACATTCAAGTATTGCTCAAAGGAAATTTCAAACTGAGCAAGTGAACATTCAAAAAACAGCAAAAGCAGTAACAGTCTCATTTTTAAAGACGAAAAAATGAGAAGACTGATGTTTTTCAAGGAAAATCAAATGTCTTTTATATCATATGCTAAAAAATAGCTCATGGCAACTGTTTTTTTCAGAACCAACTTACGGTTCTTAGCAATTTTTCTTAGAGCGGTTGCCCTGCAACATGTTTAAGGCGGATCCTTGCTTGACTTTCTTTCTGATAAAAAGGCTTTCTTTTAGCTTTATTTTCATTTCGTCAATCATTTTAAGAAAGTTTTGAAAATTCTTTTCTCTTATTAGATAAGGTTAAAATAGAAAGTTTTAGGAAAAATGTACCCTTTTGAAATCATCTGTTTCTTTTGTTTGGTTGTTCTTTCAACATGCAAAGAATTTTATTTTCTTAAAATTGAATGTTATAAATTATCGGCAACACCAACTGCAGGGGAAAAAAGATCTTTAGAAAGTGCAGTTAAATTTTGTATAAAAGGTTCACTGTGCATTGGTTTAAGAGAAGTATCGGAAAATAAATTTGCAGCTTTGGGATATCCATTATTAAATGCAACTCAAGAAGATTGGTCAAATGATTATATTTTGGATCGGAGCAATGGCACATTATTAAAAGGTGCACCAACAGCTTTGGATTCAAAGCTTATTTTTGGAATATATTTTTCTGGCTCCCAAACAAATTGCCCTTATTTAATGAAGGAAGTTAACGGCCGTTGTGAAGGAACAAATGCAGGAGGAGTAAGTATTTTTATAATATAAAAAAACAAGTATGCTTATGATAATTTGAAATCCTTCTCTTTGTATCTTTAATGACAAAAAATGTACTTATTTCTTTAAATTCATTATTAAGATAACAAAAAATACCGTTTAATTAAAAATTATTTATCAATATTGAAATTTTTAAGGAAGAATGGTGCAATTCTTTTCCTGTTTACATGAATGGAACTTTCGATCCCCCTACCGGGAAATGCTCAGTTGTACCACTTCAAGCGCTCGTCAAAGAATGGCAGTAATTGTTTCAAAACGTTTTTGATTTTTTATTTTTTTCAATTGTTTGCTTTGTATTTTGTTTTTTAATATTTTTGCATCTTTGATATCATAAATGCTTATTAAAAATATATATTCATAAATATATTTACTGCAAAATAATACAGATATAGTAAATGCATTTTATCGAACAAAAAAATAAAGTACAAAATCAAAAAAACTTGTTTGATAAAAAAAAATAATTTCAATTAGTACTGTAGCTTGGCTATTTTCGTTTCAATAAAAAGGTCATTTTTATTGCAAAAAAGCGAGTTTTGAGTAATTGTTAAAGTAAGTGTATTTAAATATAGCTGAAAATATGATCTGGAGTAATATTACAGTATCCTTAAACATCGAAAGAACGAAAACTGGGTTTCATTATCTTTGAAGACCACGCATGAAATCCTAAATTCCTATTATAAGAAAAATATCTGTAAGCATTTCTCTTCGATTAAAGCTACTTCCAACTTGCTTCTTAATGACCAATTTGTAAATCATCATCTGCAGGAATTTGTGTATACTTTTTTACGAAACTTCTTTATTTCCTTTAATCCTTTAACACCATTATGCTGATAATTAACTCTTTTACTTATATTTTTTATTCAACAAAAAATAATGAACAAACAAAATAATAATTGAAAACTACGGTAATCATAAAACAAATCGAAAAAAGCAGTAATAATGACTGACATAAAAAAGACCAAAAAAACACAACACAAATACAAAAAAATAATCTTAAACGAAACAGTAAAAAATAGACCAAAATTTTTGTATCGAATTTTAAAAGAAAGAAAAAAAGCTGGAAATTTTTGAGGTTTATTTAAACTTTCTGCATTCAGAAATACGAATTTATTAATTTATAATAAAAATTTAAGGGCACGTTTTCAAGAAAATATCAAAAAAGGTAGGACAAAATTTTAAGCAGTGTTAAGTTAAAATTTGAATACAAAATAGGAAAATTTAAAAAAAATGTCGAATCGGAAAAAAGTGGTGTGATTGATTTTTTGAAGATCAAATGTGTCAAAGGTACTGTAAGGCGAAATAGGACTATACTATCAGGCATTTTGAATTTGAAAAAATTTTGCCATTGTTAAAGTCCATTAACGGTAACAAAATTTCAAAAATACCGTATTATTTACTTGGGTGATTTTTAACAACATAAAAATCAAAAATTTGCATAACTGACACTGCTCAAATGCCTTGAACGAATCCTTCAAAATTTTCCCTTAAACTTGACAACCAAAAAACTATAAAACCCGAAAAAAATTAAAGTACATTTTTTGAATCAAAACTAATATTTTGGGATTAATAAAAACAGAGTAAAAGAATTAAGATGAAGGCTGTATTTTTTGATGAATGGGTTTAAACATAAAAATACTAAAAATTAAAACTTGAAGGTAAATGCATAGATTAATTTTTTTGGTTGTGCCATTTTTATCTTTTTTCCAACTTGAAATAAAATACAAAAATTCGATATTCTCAATAATGCAAATCTTTTGTTAAAAACTTAAAAAGTTTACAGTAATTTTCTTACCGAAAAATTTGCATATTTCAAGCCAAAGACGTCAACGGGGAAAGGATATTTTACTGCCATCGGCACAAGATCAAAGAAACGTCCCCTTCCGATACAAAAATCCTGCTGACAAGCTTTTTTAAAGTCGAAAAAATTTTGTCTTACAACGAAAAATTTATAAAAAAACTTCTGGGCATTTTTTTAGGTAAGTAAAAGAAGAATTGAAGATTTTAGAAAAAAAAAGTAATGTTTAGGATTTTTAAGGAAAAAAATAATAGTAATTAGGCAAAAAATAATAATAAAAAAACCCGGGTAAAAGTTAACAAAAAATGACCAGAGTTTTAATTTGTAATGAGATTTAACAATTGTGAATTATTTGTTGGTGTTGAATTATTTAACATATTTAACATTACAGCATTATTATGATTATGGGTCATTTGTTGAAGTAATACTTTTTGTTGATGATCATTTTGTTGTTGTTGTTGATGTTGTTGCATTTGCATGGGTAAGGTTGAGCTGGCAGGGGAAGCATCACAACTCTGAAAAAGAGATATGTTAATTAATTTTTGTGATAAAAAGATAGAGTAATAAGAGAAAAAGAGTGAGGTTTAAAGATTAAGAATAGACAAGTAAACAGATATTGTAATATAATATCTGTATACAGTATGGCCACCATCAATATTAAGATTAAAATGTTGAGCAAAACAGTATAAAAAAGAGAAACAGACAGATTCAGAGGAAAGAAATAGAAATATTATAAACAATCACAGTATACCCTCCGGTCCCAATATTAGAATTAAAGTAGAAATTTATTGAAATTGTTAACAGATTACAATATCCAACTTAAAAATGGCTAACATCAATTAAAAAGTTAGTTGTTGATCCCCTAAGAGAACATCTACATTAAGGATTGTGTCAACCAAACATTCAAAAATCCTGCCAAAAACTGGACATAGATCTTTCAATAACATAATAAAGCAATTTATACTACTTCTTATTTTCATGCAGGGATGTCGCCAAGATATGGGACATTTACCCTTTTCGAACTCATAAAAAGCCTTTGATCTTTTACCGATATAGTCACAAGATCAACAGCATGTTCCCTCAATAAAATCCAACATCCTTGTGCCTTTTGATGCCTTCCCCAATGTCTCTAGAAACGACAACCTTTTTTGGATTCACAAAACTTTTATAAGTAAAACAAAAGAAAACAACACATTTGTATAAACAGAAAAAATAATAAACTCAACAATTAACAATAAAAAAGTATTATAAAAAAATGTTCAAAACAATACAATTAAATGACGATTAAAAGACACAAATTAATGAAATGGATTTTACAAACTTACATTATCTGAGATTGAACTTTGATCGGATGCCGTTGTATTAATTGAGAAGATTCCTGATGAATTTGTTGAATTAAGTGAAGTTGTGGTAGCTGCAACGGCCCCAGCTGGATGGGTTGCTTCATGACCAATTTGTTGGGAACGTTGTCGGAAGCCTCTTCCACAGAATTGGCATACAAATGGTTTAGCTCCTAAAAAAGAGAAATAATTTGCATAAAAAAATTTTATATTCATTTTTTTGTTAAGGTTATCGTTAATTCTGTGAAAAATTAGTTTAATATGGCCTATGGGAGTTGAACCCAAGACCTCCCGCTCGTGAGGCTTGATCATTACCCCTGAGCCATTCGAACATTTTCATCAAAAAGTCAATTTTTTAAAATTTTATATCACACCTAATCTGAAACTTACCAGTATGAATTCTTTCATGTTGATCCAGATGTGATTTTTGAGTAAATCGTTTTGGACAAAATTTGCATCCATATGCTCGTTCTTGTAAATGTATTCGGGAATGTTGTTGCAGGCCTCCTCGAGCTTTAAATCTTTTACCACATTGTGGACATTCATGGCAACGAATCATTCGACATTCATTTCGATGTGCATCAACCTACAAAAATTTTAGTAAATTGAAAGATTTCATATATCTCACTGGGATTTCATATATCCCATTGGGATTTCATATATCCCATTCGGATCATTGGGATCTCATAAACCCTAATCAACATACCATAGAAGTAGAAATTTTTCTTGGACAAAAATTACATTTTACCATATTTCCATCAGATGAATTTCGAGGTCTTGATCGAGAAGCTGAAGTGGAAGAAGATGTGGAGTTATTAGAATTTTGTCGATTTGGTGTTGAATTTGTTGAAGCCCCATTAGCATTATTCCCATTAACTACTACAGTAGAAGTTGAAGGTGGAGGAAGGGGGACTTGAATATGGGCAGGAATATGTGAAACCATAGTTGGAGCTCCACCATTTGCAAATGAGATGGTCATCTGGGGAACACCTTGTAAATGGCCATTAATTTGTGACATTTGAAATATGTTTGACATATCAAAGCCGGGATCTAGAAATGCAAAAATTTAAAATGTGGAATACAGCATGAAGCAATACTACAGTAACCAATTTAAGAATTAAGACAGGCCTTGAAGATTATCAATATCCAGTAAGATAAAATTTTTAACATATTTAGGATGTTAAAAATTTTATCATATTACTGTAGTTCACTATTTTGGGATTTTAAAGGCTTAGAATGGTTCGGGGCGGCCCAAGGCCAATAGTTTATGGAGTTTGAAAAAATGTAAGGCCAATTTTAATAAATATGAATGACCCCGTCCCAGGTCAGGATAAGGCAAGGGACGAACTAGAAACGGTATGGATTGGGTCGCCTAGAGGCATCAAATTATTTTTTGGATTCTACATAAAATTTAAAATTTATCTAAAAACGATGCTTACCTTTGAAATGAAGAAATCCGGATAAATCAACAGGATTCTCTGAAACATAAACAAATTTATTAAACTTTTTCATAATTAAAAAATTTGCAAAAAAACACTTAAAAGCTGATAAAAATCGATTCAATATTTGCAATTTAAAAACTTTTGTTTTTTCTTCGCCCAAAAAAAAGTTTAACCAATTTTTGACCGAAAAACAAAAAAAGGAAGGAAAAACAAATTTTTTTATTTTTTATTGTCACCACAAAAAAAGAACCCGAAAAAAATAAAAGGAAGGAAAAAAGGAACGCTAACTTTTTTTTCTATTTTTCCCGTTTTTTTACACGTTATCGTTTTTTTTCTTTGCATCGTTGTCGCAATTTTTAGTCGTTTTTGTCGACGACGTCGAAGTTGTTGTTGTTCTTCTCGAAGAAGAAGATGTTAAAAAAAATGAAAAAGAACTTGTGTTCGTTTCGTTCCTTTTCGTTGTGTTCTTCTTTCACCCAAAAATTTTTTTTATCCATTTTTCTTACAAACTTTTTTTGCGTTGAAAACAGAAAAAAAGAAGTTGTTTTTAAACGAACGGGAAATATTCACTCTTTTTTTGAACCAGTCTTTTAACCATCCATTCATTTTAGTTTTTTTCCTTTTTGCAAGAAAATGAAAAAAAGGATGGAAAATAATCATTCAAAATGACACGGTTTTAAAAAAAAGGAGAAGTTCGGTTTTTTCTTTAAAAGGAACAGCGTTGGAAAAAAACAACTTTGTTGGTGGGCAATTAAAAAAATGATAAGAAAAGGAGAAAAAAACCGTTGTTGTTTTTGATTGAAAAAATTGGGGTTATCAAAGGTTAAAGGTTGTTTTTTTTCCTCCCTTAAGGCAAAGAAAAAAGTTTTTAAATGCTTTTTTGACTTTAAACAAAGGCATCAACTTTGAACATAGGTAAACCCGAAATTGAGTTTAATTGTTAAATTTGGGCTTTAAACTGGGGGTTTGCGTGTAGGTAGATTTTCGCAAAGTAAGAAAAAGTAGTTTTGAGATATCCAAAAAACTTAAAATTGAGACATATGAAGAATAATGTAAGACCTTTTTGTATATTACATTATTCTTCTGATTTGACTAGTTTTTGAAATTTTGAGGCTTTAGACGTGATATTATTGCTATCGGCACAAGATCAAAGGTGACCTTTTTTCAAAAAATTTTGCTTTTTGTGCTTATAAGCTTGTTGCCTTTGGCAACATAAGTTCAAGATAAAATACTAGAAAAATCGTTGCTTAATTTGATGCTATTTTTTTATCAATTTTTATCAGCTTATCAATAATTTTTTACAAATATGTTATCCAAAGATTTAAACTTGATTTTTTTAACTTACGATACATACCGTGGAAAATTCCACTACCCTGTTGTTGTTGTTGCTGTTGATGTTGTGGTGGAGGAGCTTGTTGCTGCTGCTGGGGATGTTGTTGTTGTGACGTTTGTGGTTGTTGTTGTTGATTTGGTTGACCATTTGCTCCTTGTTGGGGAGCAGGTTGTTGCTGTTGAGGATGATGAAGATGATGCATTTGATTTGAATGTTGTACTGTATGCATTTCTGCTAATGTATAATTTTTTGGAGAATGAATTGTTGCTCGCTTTGATGGACTTTTGTTGCCCTTTTTACCCGGACTTGATCGTTTTGATTGTGGGGTTCTAAAAATTATTAATTTGAATATTTGATAGTGACTTTAAAGAAGTGCAAAAATGTGCAAGACTGATAAAAAGTGTTTTTTGGCTTAATGTACCAATTTGCCGAAACGTTTGGCGTAACGTCCAACATGCCAAAATATCTTGGCAAAATGTCTCAAAATGCCAGAACGTTTTTGGCAAAATGTCGCCAAAGCTGATTATTTCAAGGTTAATAATTTACTAACCCTGTAATAGAACTAATGCTATGCTTCTTTAAAGCATTTTTGGACCCATGTATTGAATGATTAAAAATTTGATGATCGTTGCTTGATGACTCTCCACCACCAATACTCTGATTACTTTTATGAAATAGATTATCTTTTGCAATTATATTTGCAATCATATCAAGATCCTAAAAGTTGTTCAAATATTGAAAATTTTGAAAAAATTTACATAAATTGTTTTTGCTCAGATTACTCAGATCTTATGTAAAAAGGCTTATATTTATTCTCAAAATATATGAACTTATTAATGAAAATGATGTCCCTGTCAGCAATAAGGTACTTTTAAATTCTCTCACCACGAAAGTTTTAAACTTTTTTGTTTTATTTTCGTGTCAAAACCTCAAAAAATCACTCATAAAAAACGAAATCAAAGACATAAAAATATTGAATTAATTTTTTTAACACGAACACTTTTTTTTGCTGCTAAAAAGCAACAAAAAAATTGTGGGGTCAATGATAGAGAAAAAAGAAGAGAGACAATGACTGATTTCTTTTTTCTATTTGCACTTTTTCTGTTATTCGTCAACAAAAAAATATTCCCTAAAAAATTAATGTCCACAAAAAAGTATAATGAATTTGCTCGAGTCGTCTTCATTTTTTTTATAAAATTTTTTTTTATTGGATAAAAGCTACAATTTTGTTCTTTTCTTCATTAAAAAGTTACAGTTTTTTAGAATTTTAGTCGCTCTAAGACCTGGCTTAACCCCACAGAAAAAAGTACTCCTTAAAAAAATAATGGAAAAAAGTCATCCGATTTTTTTGTGTTTGAAAAAAGGATGGAGAAAAAAGATGAAACAAAAAAATAAGAGAGATGAATCATTGCAAAAATAATAGAAAAATGAAGGAAAACATTAAAAAAAAGATGGAAGCAAAAAGATGAGAAAAAAGTTTAGGTGGTGCCAAGAAGAAACAAACAAACAGAAAAAAAATGAAAAAGACCACACTTGCAGATTTCAAAAGACTTTGAGGGAAGTTTTTTGAAGCAGCTTTTTTCAAAAAGGTTACGAAATATTTTTTGAACTTTTAATCTCATGAGGGCATAAACCGAACATTCACGATGACAAGCTTAAGCCTGCCAAAAAATAATTTCGAAATTTTTAATCCACATTGAATAATTTTAGGAGCAAAATTTGGGCACAAGCTTGTTTTTTGTAGTTAAATAAAAGCTGTAATTATGTCATTTTATGCAAATTTTCTTAACTTCTTTACCAATAGAAAAATTTGGGTTTTTGTGAAATAGCAAAAAATTTGCATAATGAAATATTCCTTTTTAAAGATACGCCCCAAAAATTTGCATAAAGAAATACTTGTCCTGATTTATGATGTTGATCTATCTAATTTTTTTTTCATTATGCAAATTTCGAAATCGAAAATTTAAATTTATGACAAATACATAAAAAACAACAAAAAGTTGAGATCATTTAAACAGAAAAATACTGTATTTTAAAGTTATTAGTAATGAGCAAAGTACAAAAAATACCTCAGATTTATATTTAATCATAAAATTAATATTATTTTTTATATTTATGACCGTAACTTTATTAAAATGTATTATGTATTTTTTATATCTTACAGTACATTGTGTTTTTTTGAATAATGATATTTTTTTCTTATTTTTCGATATTAAAAAAGTGCAAAATTTTATCTAATTCTCTATTTTCTATACCACCCAGCAAGGTCCAAGAAAACAAAGTTTTTTTTCGAGATAAGGAAGCAAAAAAAAGAGAGGAAAATTTGCAGACAACAAAAAACATGCAAAAATAAAGAAAAGAAACAAACAGAAGGAGAAAATTTATGATATTTTTTTAAAAGAAAAAGTGCAACAACCTCAGACAAGCTTGTCCTTTTTTTCTCAGACAGACGTTGCATGTTTTGTGGGTTGAAGTAATTAAAAAAGGTCAAAGACTGACAACACCAATATGGTCTATATGGTACATAAAAATGTATAAAATACTGTAATTTGAAAAATACTACTTTCATATATTAACAAAACTAATCCTAAGCTTATCATAAATTCTACAGTAATGTCGATAACAAAATTATACAAAGTTTTTGATACCTAAATTTTACAGTAATTTCAGTGCTTAAATTCTACAGTTCTTTCTGATGCTAAAATCTACCGTAATTTCGATTGATTAATTACCATTTCTAAATTCTACAGTATATCTGACTCCGGAATTCTACAGTAATTTGAAATGTTAAACTTTCATTGTAATTCTGATTTCTAAAATCTACAGTAATTTAAATTCTAAACTTCTAAACAGTAACTTGGATGCTCCTATATTCTACAGTAATATTGATACCTAAGTTCTTCTGTAAGAAATCCCATATTTTTTTATCCCAAAAACCCTTACCAAATTATTCAACAATGAATCTGTAAGCTTTAATTTATCCAAAATTAAAAAGTTTGAAAGCATTGAAGCTGTTGCTGCTGAGGAAGACATTGTTTTTGATTTTACTTTTATCTTGTTTGAGTTTGAAATTTGGAACAACTTTAAACCAACTTTCTTCTTTTCAAAAATAAAATTCAAGAAAAAAAACTATAAAAAAACGAAGTTTTTAGAAGGAAAGAAAAAAACATATAAAAAATCTTTGACGTCAAAAATTTGATATTTAAAAAAAGAAAATTTTAACAAACAAAAAAAACATTTGAAAAAAAAAAGGGAACGGAAATCGCGGTTTTGAAAAGTTTCAAAAAGTTTTTAAAAAGTTTAAAAAAGGAAAGAATGCCAACTTTTAAATTTTATAAAAAGCTTAAAAAATTGGGAACTTTAAATTAAAAATCTTAAATATGGGTAATTTTATGGTGAATTTTAATAAGTCGCCGAAGGTATTAAAATAAATTTTAAAGATTTTTGTTGAACTCCCTAATTTTTTAGTTAGTGCAGTACCAACATGATATTCAGGATCTTGTTGTTAGGGCAAATTTAATTAAATCAATTTTCGTTACGAGACCCAAAAAAAGAAAAAGTTCGTAAATTGTTGCCTTCTTTAATTGCAACTTTTACAAAATTTGATCGAATTCTTAAACTTAAAAAGTCAAAACAAAACACCACAATTTTTAACACAGTTTTGAAAACCCACTGTACCTAACTTTTTTTTACAATTTGAAAATTTTTTAACAACATTTTTGATATTTTTTAAAGAAATCAACTAGGAAAAAAGTAGCCAAAAAATAGGATACTATAAAACATGCAAGAACAAAAAAATTCTTCGAAATTCTTTTTTATTTCAATTCTTCTTTTTTTCCCATTTTTCCATCCATCCACCATCTAACCAACCTATTTTTTTTTTCAAAAAATAAGGACAACAACAAAAAAAAGAAAAAAAAGAGAAGCACAAACACTGTTCCTTCTTTTTTTTTCTTTTTTTGTTTTGCAAAAAAATTTTTTATTTTATATTTTTTTTTAAAAAAATAGGGTGGAGCAAAAAAAAATAAGAAATACAAGTTCGCACAAAAAAAAACGAACGAAAACGACTGAAAAAAAATGTGAAACGGCAAGAAAAAAGATGAAAGATTCGAATGTGTTTTTTTCTTCTTTTTTTCAATGAAAAAAACGGCACTAGGAGAAAAAAATAAAAGAGAAAAAAATAACGGAGAAAAATATAAAAATAAAAAATAACGGATGAAAAAATAACCGGAGGAAAAAATAAGTGGTGAAATAAATAAAGGAGAATAAAATAATTTTATTTTTTTATAAAATTATTATTTAGGGAGAGGCTGGGTGGTAGGCCTGGGAGGATGGCCCCCTAAACGGGGGCCATCCTCCCAGCCCTCCCGAACTTACATCAATTTGATAGTCATCATGAGGAGTAGAGCACGGGGTACCAGGTTGATCCAGGATAAACAGATGAGAAAAGAGAGAGAGAGAGAAACGGAGAGATTCGACGAGATGATGAGTGGCGAAATGCGATTGTTGAGATGGACAAATCGAGTATTTATCCATTTTTGAAGGGTTGCACTTTTAAACTTATTTGCATAAAAAATTTTGCATAATCACACTCTTCGTTTATCCTCAAATACATGGTGGGTTGTTGGCTATTTTTTTCTCCGATTATTTTTTTCGCTATTTATTTTATTCTCCGGTTATTTTATTCTCCATTATTTTTATCTCCGTTATTTTTTTCTCCGCTGTTTAAAATAATTATTTTTTTCTCCGCTTATTTTTTTCTCCATTATTTTTTTCTCCGTTCACCGAAAAAAACACACAAAAAAACCTCCGACAATCTTTGAGCAATTTTTTTCCTTCTCTATTTTTCTTCTTTTTTTCTGATGACTTTTGGGTTAAAAAAATGGAATCTTTCGTTTTTTTACAAATTTTTTCAACGTCGTCAAATTCATCTTTTTTTTGTTGGCGGCGGTGGTATTTTTTTGAATGAAAAAATAAAAAAAAAGTGAAAGAATGCTTTTAAGTTTTTTTTCTTTTTTTTGTGGAGGAAAAAGTTTTTTATTTGAAAAAAAGATAGCACCGATTTCTTTTTTTTATTATTTTGAAAGGATTTTTTTGGTTTCCTTTTTTTCTTTTTTTGAGAAAATAAGAAAAAATTTAAAAAAAGTGATGGCTTTTCTTATTTTTGTTGCTGCTAATTTTTAAAGTTTTTTTTAGCAAAAAACTTATCAAAGAAGATTTCGGAGAATCAAGTGAATCAAGTTTGGGAAAGGAAAAAACACTTTATATTCCATAATGAAAGTTATTAAAACCAAAAATGGAAATTAAGTTTGATGTTTTTTGAGGTTCAAAAAATACACGATTAACAATTTGTTAAAAGCATAGAAAACTACCGTAATTCATAAAAAGATGAAATCACAATTATGACAACAAACAAAAAAATAAATTTTTAAAAATCGTAAAACGGTTTTTTCTACTGAATTAAATACTTAAAGAACCACGAAAATATTAAAAAAATTAACTCATTTAAATAAAACATACTTTTCAAGCCCTTAAATAAATAAAGTGATCTTATCTAACCTCATTAATAGCCTTTCCACTTCATCAATACCCCCATCCGCAGAAACATCTTCACCCTCTAAACCTGCATAAACTATCCAAATCTATCTCGCTTCATAAATATTTTTGTTTGATTTTATCAGCTCCGAAAACTTTGCATAAATCCCTCCCTCGAATCCATTACCAACTTAAAGAAGGTGTTAATTTACACTTTTTTCTTGTTTTTGAGTCCCGTAACGAAAACAGATTTCAATGGATTTTCATCGACATCAAGACCCTGATTATCAGGTTGATACTGCACAAACCTGAAAATCAGGGATTGAAAAAAGTACGTAAACTGGCAAGTCTTTAAACAAAACAAAGACGCACTGATTTTTACAATTTTATACTTTTTTATTCATTTTAAAAACTTCCTCGTTTTTTTTCAAAACACGAAAAAAATAAATTCATGACTTGGCTCCATCAATTTCTTCTTTTTTTTACATTTCTATTTTTCCCATCTTTTTTTATATTTTACAAAAAAAAAACAACAATTATCTGGTTTTTTTCTTTTTTTGCTCATCCAACAACAACATGAACAACGAACAATAAGAAAAAAGTAAAAGGACACGAAAAAAAGGCAAAAAAAAGAAGTTCATTTCGACAACATAATTTTTTTTTACTTTTTTTGCAAAAAAGAAAAAAAGACAAGGTCCTTTTTTTTGCATTTTTTGCTTCTTTATTTTTCCGGACAACACCATCAAAAAAACGAAGAAGGACGAGAACGAAAAAAAAATTGACACAAAAAAAGCATTTTTGGTGGTCTTTCTTTTTTTGTGTTTTTCTCAAAAAAAATTTTATGGTTTTTTCCTTCCTTTTTTTATTCCATTTTTCTCTCTCTTTTTTGCTCTTTTTTTTAAAAAAAGCTTTGAACATTTTTTTTCTTGTTTTTCAAAAATTTAAAAGAAAAAATGGGGGCTTATTTTTTTCTTTGCAGAAAAAAAAGTGAAGAAATTTAAATTCGCTTTTTTTGTTTGAATTTTTTTGTTTTTGGAAGGAAAAAAAGTGCCAAATTGATTTTACTTTTTTATTTTTGAAATGCATTTTTGTGTTTTTTAAAAAACGTGGAGAAAACTTTGGTGAAGTTAAATTTTGGAAAGTGAAATTTTTACAAACAAAAACATTTTTTAAGAGGTTTAGAAGTTCTAAAAAGGTCTACTAACAAATATAAATTTAAAAAATTTGAAACGTTTAAAAAAACATATATCCCAAAACAGTGTTTAATTTGAAAAAGTTGGCAAGCTTAAAATTTCAAGTGCTATTTTATGTAAATTAAGAGTTTTAGCAAGATAGTAAGAATCTTGTCATAAGGATAATCATGATCCTTTTTCATGTTATGTGCCTTTGATCTTTTGCCACCGTCGACAAATTTTTTGAGCGTAAAGAACCTAAATGCCACTATCAAAAATTTGCATGTTAGTATAACTAGTTGTTTTTTTGCATCTATCTGATATCTGAACATTAATATACAGAATCAAACTTTACCAAAAAATTACCATATTTGACATTTCGAAATTCATTTTTTTATACACTTTTGCTTTTCTCAGAAAATTTAAATATTTTTTTGTATCTCAAAATCACATTTTTTCTTTAAAAAAATATACTTAATTGTATTCAAAAAATGAGATTTTTTAAGTTTTTTGGATAAGAGATATATAAAAAACAGCTTTATATGTAAAAAAATTTAATAAGTTTAAGACAGGGTAAAAGCTACAAGATAGAGAGAAAAAAAGAACTGTATCAGTAGTGTAGGATTATTGAAAGGTCTGAAAAACAAATTATCTTATGTTTCCCAAAAAAAATAATGGAATACATTTTTTGTATTTTAAATCATGTTGTTTTTACAAAAAAAAGAGTTTTTTTGTAGCAATAGTGTCTGAAAAAAAAAGAATTTTCAAAGAAATCAAGAAATCAAATAAAAATGATAAAAAAGTAATGGATAAAAAAAGTAACAAAGATTAATATTGTTTTGCTACAGAAGTTACAGTAATATTTGCAAACAATGAAAGCTTAAGATAGAAGGGATAAATTTGTGCAAAAAAATAGCATGACGTTTTAGGAATTTTGAAACTAAAGTAAGAGAACTGGGAACACCGGATAAATTGATCTTATAAAAACTTAGAAGCTTAGAACTACAGTAATATTTGTTAGAAATCCATGGACATCAGCAGAATTGTATTTCGGAGGGGCAAAAATTATTTTGAGGGGAGCCGCCTTTGATCTTCTGCCGATGTCGGTAAAAGATCAAAGGATATTTGTGATTCCTATAGGGGATATGTGATTCTGGCCACAAAATCTGGTGACCTCTTTGGGATTAGCCAAAATTAGAATTTTCTCTTATTTAGCGGAAAAGATCAAAGGAAAAATCTGAACTACAAAGATTTAAAAATTCCAATTAGCATAATTCCAAAAACAGTAAAAACTGAAAAAAATTTTACAACATATATAACAATTTGAACGATGAGATTTTCTGATGAAATGAAAAAACCAATGTCCTCGTTTTCAACCTTTCGAAAAAACATTTTCATAAAATTTAATGATTTCCATAATTTTTGACATTGCTGCAAATTAGCTTGTTTTAACATTGTTTGATTCATCCAAAAAACATAATAACACACAAAAAAGTCATTTTTTGCTATATTTGTTGAGTTAAAACAGGTTCACAGCAATAACAAAAAAATGCACATTGTCATTTTTTTGTTTTTCATTGAATAAAAAAATGATATAATTGTGTTTTTGATTTAAAAACAGCTTTTTTCTTTACTTTTTTTCGAACACCTGAATGGAAAAAAGGGATGGGAATATTTTTGATTGGTAAAAGACAAAGAAAAAAAGAAGAAGTGTTCGCATATGAATGAATAAACCGAATATATTCCATCAAAAAAACAATACATAATGTTGTTGGGGAAAAAAGATGGAAAAAAGTAGGGTATTTATGGGTATATTTGTACAAGATTTATAAGAATCCGAAGAAATATTAACGAAGGCCTAAAACTGAAGAATACTGTGTGTTTCTGCTTTAAAAAAGTGACTTTTTGGTCCTACTAAACCATGAATGAACAGGACAGATGGATTTGAGGTCTAAATGGTAGATGGATTTCAGGAATTAACATATTTTGTAAAAACTAAATTTGCTAATTTTTAAGA
This sequence comes from Panagrolaimus sp. LJ2414, assembly GCA_024447195.1. NCBI lineage: Eukaryota > Metazoa > Nematoda > Chromadorea > Rhabditida > Panagrolaimidae > Panagrolaimus > Panagrolaimus sp. LJ2414. Next base: position 55,618 of record JAMRXY010000009.1, on the reverse strand, counting down.
TTAATATAACGACGTTCACTCTATTGGGCGTGCCCATTCATGGTTTCGGATAGACTTTTTTAGAGTTTGAAAAAAAACAAAAGTATTAATATTTTTTTAATTATGCAAATTTGGGGGAGAGAAAAATACTTTCATAAAAATGACTACAAATTTTTGTCTGAACAAGTAAGTCGAGAGATCGGAAATAAATCTTCATATGTTTTTTTACGAAAAAAGTGAAGAGAAAAATTTTTAATTATGCAAATTTACCGAAAAGTCATTTCTGTTAGTGCTAATATTAGTGATTTACCCTACTGCAACAAACTTGAATTTCGTTTACCACGATCATGAACTCTTACGGTTACCGTAATGAGAATCATATCGCAAAAAAATTTGAATATTAAAACTTTCATTTTTTTCCTCTCATCTACTTAAAATAATGGAATACCATATCCATGAAAAAAGTTTTATGACTTCAACAACAATCGTCACTGAAAAATACCGTATCCCATACTATAAGCTGTTTTTCGTGAAATCTGCATTAAAACACGAAAGCTACTAATTTTGTGTTTTAAGACATCTCAATTTTCTAAAAATACCCCTTAAAGAATACACTTTTAGTTTTTCCTAAGATAAAAATATCTGCCAACCCAGCTTCGAATGGCATTTCAGTTTTTATACCCTCTCTGAAAAACAAACCCCCATCCCTATCCTGAGCCGTTCACTTAATCCCTGAGGGTATGTATGTATTATTAAAAAAATACAAAAAAAAACTCGTTTTTTTACCAAACAACAATGGCAACAATATCCATCCCCAAAAAAAAATTGTATTATTAATAAAAAAAATATCTTAATACATGGTTTTTTTGTGTTTACAGAATTTTTGATTGCGGTATAAAAAAAGTGAATTAAGCCTGTCTGAGCATAAAAAATAGATACTCTCTTTTTTTTGTATTTAATTTTTTTATAACCTCAAAAAATAAGATAAGACGATTAACTGCTAAAAAATGAAAAAGGAGAAAAAAGTACATGAAGATATAATTTTTGTAGAAAAGCCTTAAGGCGTTTTTTACTTTGATTAAAGAAAAAAAAGAGTGGTAGAAAATGATGTTGAAAAAACTAAAGTTTATTAAAAAGTGTACCCCTGAGAGATTTTAAAAAGGAAAAATTTGCATAATAACATTAGAATCTTTAAAAATTTACATACATTTATTTTACTTTTAACTTTTACTTTTAAAATGGAAAATTTGCATAAATTTAGCATTTGATAAAAACTTTCAAAAAACAGAAAATTTGCATAAAAAGCTCAAAACTTAGAAAAACCTGTTTCTCAATAAAACGATTCCAACAATTCATGTTTTCGACTTTATGCAAATTTTTCAATTTTTGCTATTTTTTATTTCGAAGTTTAAATACTAATAAATTTGCATAACGAACGGAGAACACTTACATCAGACTTAAGCAACTACAAAATTTGCATATTTTAAAAAAGCTTTTAAAATCAAATGTCCAACAGACATTTCATTTTCATTTCGGAGAGAGACAGAGAAGGATTAGTTCAAAATACAGTATACCTAAGATTTCAAAAAAATGATGTCTACTTTGGTAGTCAAAGTAGACAGGGAGAGTAGTTTATAAAAAAACTGTTACCCTAGAAAATAAGAAAAGGAAGAAGTTTGGATAAAAAACAGCATATATGCAAATTGTTTACAAATTTCTAAAATCCTTGAAATTCGAAAATTTGCATAATTGATATTTCAAGGACTAACACTTTTGTTATAATTGATTATCAAATTTGTCTGAATTAGTTTAAGCTACAGTATATCGTTGTGAATAACAACAATTATTTTTCTTGCAACGATATGCAAATTTTTTAATCATTCAATACATGGATCCCAATGTTCCCAAATAATACCCCATAAAGTGTAAAATAAATTAGCATAAAACCAACCGTAATCATGTAAATACACAAAAATTTGAATAAAAAATAGTTTCTGCTTTTGACTTTGTCAAATAATTATGTAAATTTCTGTCCAAGAGTTTCTGCTTCTGCTGCACCAAGAGATAATTTTCTCTGCAAAAAACAAAAAGATAAAAAAGAGCTTTAATTTTTGAGTAATAAAAACATTTGCTGAACCGGTTTCACGCAAAAAAATTTGAAAAAAAACGAACGACAAAAAAATCAAAGGTTCATAAAAAACAGATAAAATTGAAGATGATAAACGGATAATGAGATAATGGGATAAATAAGGAAGTTGAAAAAAAGGAAGAGAAACATAAAAATTATATAAAAATGACAAAATCAAAAAAGTGTCAAAGAAATTAATGAGTTTATTTGTAAATGAACGTAAAGAAAAGAGAAAAACGTGTTCAAAAATTTTGTTTTAATTTGTGTAGCGAAAAATGGATTAATGGATTTATCTATTACAGTGAATTCTGATAACAGAAATGACTGATCTGCTAAAGCTACAGTACATCATTTTTAATTAACTTCTTAGTTTTATCAAACGTGTTTCAAATAACAGATTGTACAGATGTGAAAACAAAGCAGATTTATGGAAAGGAAGCAGTTAGATCAGAAGCATTTTTATTTCGGAGACTGCAGAAACCATTTTGATGGGAGCCTTTGATCATGTGCCGATATAAGATCAAATAATTTCGATGATTTGAAACATGCATCCAGTGCCTCTCTGCTGAGATCCCTTGGGATCTGATCTGATGATGACGTTAAAAAGCGGCACAGATCAAAGTAAAAAAACTGATGGGATTCAAAATTTAAAAAAATTTGCTTTTAGATCTGCGCAATTTATTACGCATCTTTAGTATTAAGGTACTGTACAATTTTCAATGGATAATGCTATATGCAAATTTTAACTACCCATTATGCATATGGGCTGTCTGCTAAAATTTTGAAATATCGTGTTTTTTCAATGTCACAGTATATCTACTGTATCTGCCTAAATTAAGAAACACCAAAAACATGCAAATTACAACAGGACTCAAAAAATTACTGCAGCTAATGACAATGTTTTTTAATTTATGAACTTCTTCTCATACATAGCTCTTTTTTTTAATTTATAAAAAAACTAATTTTAGCTACAACAGACAGTCTTCTCCTGATAACAACAAAAAACAGAAAAGATAAATCCGAAGATAAGAGCCTCAAACATCGACGACTACGACGACGACGATGTTTGTTGTATCTCACAAAAAACAAAATCTAAAATCTGAAGATTTAAATTTAAATAATATAAAAATTGCAAAAATACAAATTGCATAATACCGTAATATTTTTATAAAAGGGCAAAGACTATGCACTTAATTTTTTGCACATTTTTTTGGGGTTTTATAAAAATTAAACCCCAAAAAACATCTCTAAATAATTATTTTTTTATCTGAACCTTTGGTATGCAAATTTTTTCTCTCAACAATTATGTCTACTTTGAAAGAACAAGAAGATTATGAATGAACTTTTTAAGACTTTGAAAAAAACCAAAAAAAAACGCGATATTCTTAATTTCTTAATTATGCAAATTTTTTGGAGAAGAAAAAAAAATACTCAAAAACATGACTACAAATTTTAGGTTTGAACACATAATTCTAGAGATTGGAAATAAAATCTTTATCTTACCGAAAAAAGAAGAAAAAAACAATTTTTAATTATGCAAATTTACGGAGAAGTACTTAAGAATGTCATTAATAATCTTGTTGTGATAGATATTTTTAACTCGAAAAGCCTTTTTGAATGGAATATTCTTGGCATAAACACGTGTGATGTGGCGATTTTTAATTATGCGAATTATTTGCCGGGAAGTGCTTATCATTGTTAATCTTTTTCACATATGATGTAATAATAAGACTTATATGTATAAAAAATAGAACAAAAATAAATTTTCATATTCAACGAAAAAAAAACACAACTACGAATTTTATGATAATCTTGTTTATGCCATTACATACAAAAAATTATATACTTTTATCCTATATAAAACTATATGTTTACATCCTAAAATTATAAATAATCTTTGTTGCACTTTTATGGCATTTTTTTAGCAAATTACATCTTAAAATATGTACGGCAAAAGAAAAAGAATAATTTCTAAAAAAGCTGTAAAAAATGTTGCATCAACAAAATTTGGATAGACATGTTTCGAAATGTATAAATGGCAGACTTTGTCTGCTAAAATTTTCAATTCAAATCCAAAATTTTACAAATTATAGCCATATGCTGTTTGTGTTTTAGAAAATGTGAGAAATGGCATTTTGCATGACATATTTTTGTCGCAAAAATGAATGATGACTAATGTCGATACTAATATGCAAATCTTATAAAAAGCAACATGTTTGCTTTCTTTAGAAAAATTTTTGATTGGACAAGTTTGCATATTTTTGAGAAAATCATTTACTTTTTTGGTTAAAGACAAACAAGAATTTTTAATACTAAAAAAATTGTGCAATTTTTGTTGCAAAAAATTTGCAACAATGTTGTTTTTTGGATACATTGATACTAATTTTGTCAAAGAAACAACGGGTCTAATTGAGGGATGTGAAAGGGTTTTCAGTAATTTTGTAAAATTTGCATGATTTAATTATATGTGATTACTGTAGGTGATTCTCTTAGAGGAACACAAAACCTTCATTTATCGTAACCTAGGTTAACACACAATTTCTGTCATGTCTCTTCTGTTTTCTTTTTTTTAAACTACTTCATTCAAAAAAAACATGTTTAAAGTCCCCAAAAAACTTTTCTTCTCTCAAAAAAAAGAAGGCTGCTATAAATGTGTTATTAAACAAAAAAAGAACGTCAAAAAAGTTATAAAAAAATGTCTGCAAAGAAAGAGATACATGCATATCCATGCAAACAACTATCAATCTTTTTTTTGAATCTAAATTGTCATTACCGGATTCATCAAAAAATATGTGGAGATATATGTATTGTGAAAGATGGCGTAAACATCATTAATTACGATTTTGAAAGATAAAGAAGTTGATGGAAGTTGAAGGAAAAAGATTGAAGAAGGAAGGAAAAAAAGCGTGGGAAGAATTAGATGTTCAAATTAAAAAATATATATGGTGAGGGGGGATACAAAAGACATTTACAACTATCTCTCTTGCCTACGAACAAAAATTTGGGTACACTTCTTTGGTTGAAAAAGAAAACAGGAGGTCAAAATCTAATTGAATAAAAGAATGTTAGGAGAGAAAGACGACTTGGAATGGAAAAAGGAAAGATAAAACTAAAAACGCAACGGGTTAATTAATTAATTCATAGTAAACACGACTGATTTTAAAAAAAAGAGGAAAATAAAGTTCTACAGAGGTGTATGGTAGTAGAAATGGAATTGCACAAAATGAAAGAAACTCTAAAAAATCAACAAAAATCGCAAAAATTTCCATGAAAGTTAAAAAGTTTAAATCATAAAATTATCGTCAAATTCACGGCTATTTTTTTTATAGCACGAAAAATACTAGAGAGATTTCTTTTTTTGATGTCAAAATTTTGGAAATCACTTAATATTTTTGCAAATTGTAAAATATCCTTCTAATACCGTAATTTAGGCTACTATTTGTTTGTTAACTTATTCAAAGCTTACACATTTTTTTTAAACAATTAAGGAAACAAACTTAGGCCTAAAAATTAAAATCAATAAAAGAAAATATTCGTCTTTCGTGCAAAGAATTTTTATCTCATCCCATCGCTTTTCTTACAAAGAACTTCCAAAACTTTCAAAAAAGCTAGCCTCAAATGCAAACGTGATCATATAAAAACTGTCAATGGCCATTCATTGCCTACTTAATCATTCACATTCTGGCAAATTTTAGCAATGGCATTCCGCCAACCCCATCATCAATTTTTATAAAAAAAATGAAAGAAGAAAAAAAAACCAACTGCAAAAAGAAAAAAACTTTTAATTCATTGAATAAAATGTTTTTAATTTCAGAATTGAAAGAAGAAGAAAAAAATGGGCTGCAACAAATTCTTTGAAAAAGGAAGTTTTAAAAAAAATTGACACACAAAAAATATCTTTCCTTCCTTCATCTAATGGATCATCGCCATCGGCGGATATTCTTCTTTCTTCCTTTTTTAGTAGAAAAAAATTTTTTGAACATCGACAAAAAAAGACAAAGTCGGTGTTCAAAAAAATCTTTTTTTTAAGTGTTACAAAAACGAACAACAACAAAAAAAGGTCATGAACTGTGAAAAAAAAGAAGAAGAACGACAAAGAAGATGTTGGGATTAATGATGATGATAGAAAAAAAATTTGAAAGAAAAATGAATATAAAAAAAAAGGAACAATAGGTACTTTGAATTGAGGAAAAAAACATAAAAAACAATTGCAACAATTGTTTCAAAATGAGATACATTATAAAAAAAATAGGACAACAAAAAAGTCAAACTTATTTCACTCGAAATGACTTTTTTGAAACTATAAATCACTAAAAAAAAAACGGGCAAAATATTTTTTGATGGCACCAACATTCCCCATTTTGGACTAAATTAGGACCAAATAAATCCATAAATGGGGAATGTTAGTGCCATCAAAAAATATTTTGCGAGCCTTTTTTCAGGGATGTTGGAATCAATGATTGGGGACATTGGTAGAAATTATAAACAACACTGTTTCAATAAAAAAAGTTATCAATGTTATTGTTGATGAAAATTTGAATAAAAAGTTATCAAAAAGAAAACGACAAAGATGATGAAAGAAATTGGAAGAAAAATGGATAAAAATGAAAGAACGTGCTGGAAATTTTAAGGAAAGGAAAAAAACATTTGCAACAATTGTTTTAAAAAACACCAAAAAAGTGCCACAATTTTATATTTTTCTTTCTCTTTTTTGAACCTTGCAACAAAAGTTGATGTTCGTTGGAATCGTTGATGGAGTCGTTAATAGATATTGGGATGTTGATGATAAAAGTGGTAAACTTTTCATCAAAAAAAGTTACTAGTGTCAAATGAAGAAACTCCCAATTTACCTGTTTAAAAAATTCATGAAAAAATAGGAAAAAAGGGCACTTTAAGGGTAGAGAAAAATATTATTAAAAAACAATTGCAACAATTGTTTTAAAAATCCATAAATTTTTAGGACATCAAAAAAGTCAATTTTATGAAGCAAAAATGACTATTTTTTAACTTGCAAAAATCGATGTAAAAATTGTTGATGGAGACGTTATTGGAAAAGTTGTTGATGAAGGTGATAAAAAGGTGGTAAACTTTTTAACAATAAAAATAAGTCATCAATGTTTTGGTTGTCCTAAACAAAAAAAAAGTATATGCAATTTTCAAAAATAAAAAAAGATGGGGGAGAACACAGAAAAAAATTTGGGGAAAAAAAAGCGAACGACGACCGCAAAACCCCCCGAACAACAACTGCAAAAAAAAGCAAGCAAGCAAGCGATGGAGGATGAACGGGAGAAAATGAAGAAGAAGTAAAAAGATGGGGGAACGAACACGAACGACGAAAGCAAGTTGAACGAGCAAGTCAAAAAAAATCGAAGAAAAATAGAAGGAATAGTGAGAGAGAGACTTTTTGCTCACTCTTAAAAACATTTATTTTATTTTGTTCCATCCATTTTTTCAGTCTTTCGACTTTCTTGCTCTTGCTCTTCTCGGCCAACGACGACGACGACGACAGCAGCAACATCAACGATGATGACGACGAAAAAAAGCCGGGTGAACGATTTCAATGTCGGAGAAAGATGTCTGCTGCTGCTGCTGCATTTTGAGGCTTGACTTTTTTTAACTCAAAAGGGACAATTTTTTGCACAAAATATATATTATATGTCCACAACATCACATATAGAAAGAGGGACAGCAGCAATAAAATATATAAAAATTGAGAGAGCAAAAAAAAAAGCGGGGAAATATATGCAGATTAAAGCGAGGGGGAACACTTTTGTCGAAGTTGTTGTCCTTTAAAGAGGGGGAACACTGTGTACTATGTGCACAAGGTTTCCAACATTCTCGAAGGGAAAGATGGGGGGATAAAAGGAGACGACAGACACCCTCATCTTGAACTTCTTCTTTCTTCTCTAATTTCTATTATAATCATATTGAAAATAGTTCTTAGGAAAGACAGAAAAAAGGGGGAGGATGAAAGTTGAGAAAGATGTGTTCGAAAAATGCAATAGAGTGATTTTTGTTATTGATTGGTTTGGTTGCTGTTCAACAAAATGTCGTCGAAGTTAATGATGGAGAGAGAGAAAAGAAGGGGCAGAGAATGAAAGTGAAAATGAGAAAAAAAGAAGAGAGGAACTTTCATGTTTTTAAATTTTAATTTAGTCAAAAATAAGAAATTTTAAGATACTGAAACCTGGCAAGATCTTTGTTTATGCAAATTTATTTAATCAAAGATTTCAACTAAGAAAGCAAAACAACTTTGGTAAAATTAGCCTTTGGGGATAGTGTAGCCGGGGTAAAACTTTTTATTATGCAAATTTTTTTACACAAAAATTTCAACTAATAAAGTATCAGAGTTTTGAGTATATTTTACTCTTTTCGGATACTGTACTGAAATTAAATGTTTTAATATGCAAATGTTAATAAAGTTTCGGTAACTTTTAATTTAGGTAAAAAATTGTTATTATCCTATTAATCTTTTAATGACCAAGTTCAAGTTTTTTATAATTTAAAGTATTAATGGGAACGGGTCAGGTTTGTATTTTTAGAGGTTTAATAAGGTGGTAAAAATGAACAAAATCAAGAAAAGCTTGTTAAACTTTCTATCCAAAAACAGATTTTTAAAACAATTACTGTGACTTTAATGTAATCCTCAATTACCGTATCCTACAGTAATCTAATAAAGATATCAAAAAAAGTATAAAAATGTAGCCAAGAAAAAAAACCCCAAAAAAATAAATCAATCAATGAAAAAAGGAACACCAATTTTTTTCGTTGTTGTTGGTGGACAAACATCACCAAAAAAAGGAGAAAAGAAGTATTATCGACATCGAGATGTCACAAAAAAGAGAGAAAGAAGAAAGAAGGAACGGGGAGGACGACAAACGAACGCAAATATACGATCGAAAAAAATAAACGATTTTTCTTCTTCTTTGGGTTTTGACATTGAAAAAGACTTTTAAAAAAATCTATAACTTTTTGTCAACAAAAAAAGTTAAAAGCTCTTTTTTTGAAAAGGAACACACAAAAAAAGTAGTACTCCGAAAAAAGTATGACCAAAACAATACTTTTTTGGACTTTTTGAAAAAAATGACTTTCAAAAATGTTGCAATAAACATCTTTCTCTTCCCTGAACTGAACACTAATAAATAAGTGCAAAAAGTGAAAGAGAAATAATCTTAAATAGGGAAGTCAGCAAGGTTTTGGACTTCTTGGAAAAATCATAGAAATTTTTTGATTTTTTATCATCATCTGTACTGTGAATACACTACTCCATAAGATGCATGATTAAGATTCATCTTTTTGTTCTTTTATTTACTTCAAGAACTTTGAAGCGGTCAAAAATCGCATTTAAAACCGTCTGATGAAAACATATTTTTTACCTGCTTATAAATGAGCATAAGAAACACCTTTAGACAAAGTCTGATTTAAAAAAAAAGATTTTTTTTCAAAACTCAAAGCAAATAGTATAATTTTGAAGTACTGTAACTTTAAACTGGGCACAAAATTTTTTAATGTTTATTTTTGATCAAAAATCATCCACATTAACTATTTTTCATTGTTATCACTTTTTTGACTACTCACTAGTAAATATAAAATATTTGTTAAAAACATTTATTAATACGTATGTTTTAATTGTTCAATTTTGTCAAAAATATACTCTAAAAAACCGACAAAAACATTACATTTTGGACATTGACTTTTAAGAAAATGTTGCAATAAACATCTCTCTCTCTTTTTTTGCTCTTGTTCGTTTTTTTTTTATTTTTGACTTTTATTTGAACTCATTCATCGCCAAATAATTTTTTGCTTTTTTTCTTGCATGAACTAGTTTAATGCATTTTTTAAATTTTTAAAAAACACTTTTTAGAAAAAAATGGGTTGTAGTAATTTTTTTGGAGAGAATGCAAGAAAAAAAAGATGATAATCGACAAAAAAATGAATGTGTTCAAAAACAACTTTAAAAAAAAAAGGCTCGCAGAAAACATATATCCTTGAATTGACTGACATGGACTGATTTTGATCTTTTCCCTTTAGAGAACATTTTAAGATGATTTATTACTGCTATAATTTGAAAGAAGTGAAAAAAATAATCGCGGAAAATAAAAAAGTATGATTATCAGTTGGCGCCATTTTGTCTCTTTTAAAAAAAATAATGATAAGGTTAAAAAAGGACTTGAAATACAAGGCAGAAATGCACAAAAAACAAGTAGTTCAAAGTAGACATGGTAATCAGCAAACATTTTCGATGCCACAGCCCATTCAAAAAAACCATCTTGATCTGGATATTTTTTGGCAGAGAAAGGCTTTTCAAGTTGTTGTTAAAGCACGAGACCCATCTGGTATCATACCTGAATTGGGGGGTTGCGATTTTTCTCGGTCGGTAAGGTCTATGGTTTCTAGCCGGCGGGAAAAAAAGGTTCAAAAAATTTTTCGGCGGCGCTTTGCATTGGTATGAACTTTTTACGCGCAACTTTGATTGCATTTCTTGACGCGAAAATACCTTCATTGGAGCTTGTTTTTTGCAGCTGCAAAAAAAGGAAATAAAAAAGCAAATCCAACGTATGCTTGATTTTTGTAAAAAAAGTTTATTCATGATGGATCTCTTTTTTTATTTCCTCGTGTGGTACCATTTAGCGGTTTTCTTTCCTTCGAATCAAAGCACAGAATAGTCTATGATCTCAAAAAACCAAGGCCATGCATAAATATCTGATAATAAAATTAAAATAATGTCAACACTATCTAGCATGTTTTTGTTTTGGTTTACTGTAATATGTTTTGGACATTTTTCATACAAGGTTTATTTGTTTAATTAACTGACATTAATGATTGTTAAATTAAATTTTATTTACTGTTTTAAGAAATAAAAGAAGGATAAAGAATAAAACTTCAAAAAACCAGCTTTGGAAATTTACCACATAACAGTTGTCCCAACATATTTTTCTCTCTCTTCCCACCCCGAATGTAGTTCGTTTTGTGTTAGATATTGATGTGATTTGTGGCAAAAAAATGGCATTTTCTTTTTATCGACAAGATATGTTTGCTGAGCTCTCTCATAAAATTAGTTTTTTGAATTTTTAAAAGATTTTTTGAAAACTGCAAATACCAAGGCAGATACAAAGATTTCTACTTTGAAAGAAAGAGTTCTAAAAGACAAATGGTTTGAAAATACATTAAAAAACAATCAGTGGAATGATTAAAATCTGTTTTACAACCGAAACTGACATTAAATATTATTAATGTTATTAAGAAAATAGTATCAAATAAAAAATACATCCTCAAAATTTTGCCTTGTAAACAGTTGCAGTTGTCCCCCCATATTTTCTCTCTCCCCAGCCCTATGGCATTTTTTTGTGTGAGATATTGATCTGATTTGTGACAGAGAGAAAAATAGCATTTTTTGTCGATAATAGTTTTTGCTGATCTTTCTCATAAAAATTTTTTTTGAATTTTTAATAAATTTTTTGAAAACTATCAGGGTGTTCCATAAGTCTTTTCCGTTTGTTTTTTGTGTGGCAAATTTCACAGGGGGCTTCAAAAAATCTAATATTTTGCATGGAGGTAGCCAAAGGGGTTATACAAACGATGTAACATCGCTTTTTGTGATATCTGGAGCCTTCATGGAATTCTGTGGAATTTTCGCGGCGAGATCCGGAATTTTCAGATTTCTCGTGGAACGAGCTCTGGTATAAATCAAATTCGAGTATTTTAAGGGTCAAAATGGCCTGCGGGGATGCCCAAGACACTGTTCTTATAGAATATAAGGATTTTGGAATTTTTAGGAATTTTCTGGAATTTTCGGGGAATTTTTAATGTTGGAGTATGGTAACTCGGGATTTTCAAGGAAAATTTTTTCTGGAGCTCTGTAGGCTCATTAACTTCACATGCTTCTAAATCGCCAAATTTGCATAATTATGCAAAAATTTTTCACAAAACACTTAAACATACTTCCCAGCATCCATTTCAATCAAAAAAATCAAAAATAAAAATTTTGACTTTTTTCGACTTTTTCACGTGGTCCCCCCTGTGAAGAATTTTCGGCCCTAAGGGGGGACCACGTGAAAAAGTCGAAAAAAGTCAAAATTTTTATTTTTGATTTTTTTGATTGAAATGGATGCTGGGAAGTATGTTTAAGTGTTTTGTGAAAGATTTTTGCATAATTATGCAAATTTGGCGATTTAGAAGCATGTGAAGTTAATGAGCCTACCGTAACCTTTTCATGAAGATTAAAAAATCTGTAAAAACGTTTTTGTGTATTCTGGTTGATAGTATTGTGTTCAGTAGTCATTGAACAATAATTTTTTATCATTTCCAATGATATTACAGAGCTCCAGAAAAAATTTTCCTTGAAAATCCCGAGTTACCATACTCCAACATTAAAAATTCCCCGAAAATTCCAGAAAATTCCTAAAAATTCCAAAATCCTTATATTCTATAAGAACAGTGTCTTGGGCATCCCCGCAGGCCATTTTGACCCTTAAAATACTCGAATTTGATTTATACCAGAGCTCGTTCCACGAGAAATCTGAAAATTCCGGATCTCGCCGCGAAAATTCCACAGAATTCCATGAAGGCTCCAGATATCACAAAAAGCGATGTTACATCGTTTGTATAACCCCTTTGGCTACCTCCATGCAAAATATTAGATTTTTTGAAGCCCCCTGTGAAATTTGCCACACAAAAAACAAACGGAAAAGACTTATGGAACACCCTGATAAATGAAACAAAATAAAAGATTTTCGCTAAAAAGGCAGTTATCAAAAATAACTTTAGAAATACCGAAATTGTTAACATGGAAACTATGATTGCAAACACCCCGGTAGAAATAAAGATATTTTGAAAGAAAGAGCAGTAAAAGATGAATGGTTAAAAAACATCTATCTAACTCTAATAATTACCAGTAAAATTCTTTTGATAATATCTAATACACATACAATTTGTATTGCCATTTTTTGATCAAAAGTCTAAAATAAAAGTTAAAGAATTTTAAAACACATTCTCTGAATTTTTCATAAGAAATTAAACTATTCTGACGTGGGAAAAAAGTGCCATTCAAAGTAGCGGCCGGGATGAGATATTGTTTGTCACCATTGGATTTCCTCGCAGTAAACGGAAATGTGCCAAAAACAGGTCCCAAAACTAAAATTTTAATTCAGGGATGTCATGTTCGGATTCCCCGACCTCGAAAACCTATGAACGTTTAAAAATAGTAACAATATCTCATACACTTTAAATATGCCTTCGGATCGAAAAAAGTGCCACTTTTCTCTTCGAGGACATAAAAGTACGGGTTACGGTAGGAATTGAGCGCTAATATTTTGGTTCCAGGCTTGTTAAGCATGGTCGAAAACATAGGTTCACTTTTTGGAAAAATGAATTTTTGTCGATGCCAACGTTTTTTGAAAAAAATTCTGAGAACTCGTTTTAATTGCCTTTTAAAATACAAATCCTCTCAAAAAACGTGTACTTTCAGGAAATGACTATATGATATTAATTATACAAAATAATGTTCAAATATAAAACATGTCAATTTTCAAAAAGCTACTAAACCTGTCGAATCACTCACTTCAGAAGTGAATCCCAATATCAAAAAACAATGTTGCTGAAATTATTCGATAAGTATTTAAAGCATTTTCGGACTTAGCTCGTTATAGATTTTAAAGTTTGTAGAAAACTTTTGGTTATGGATTTTATTGGATTAAATAAATTAAATGACTGTTAAATTACATTTTACTTACTGTAGCGAGAAAATAGCGATGGAGAAAAAATGGATTTTCAAAAAAAGGTCTGCTTTTCAAATCTTACACATAACAGTTGTCTTAACGTATTTTCCTCTATTTCTCCCCTGCCCGAAGGTCATTTGTTGTATGTCAGATATTGATCTGGTCTGTGACAGAGAGAAAAATTGCATTTTCTTTTTGCCAATAGGATATATTTGCTGAGAGCTCTTTAAAAAAACTTTTTTTAAATTTTTAATAAATTTTGAACCAAAATAATTGTGTACACTACACAAAATAAGTATTTTCAATGCCAAAACTCACGAAAAGTCAACTAAACGATAATGCAAATATATAAGGACTGCAATCATTATTGAAGTGATGCTGAAGACTTCCCAGTCCAATCTATATTAGCATATGTTTTGCCATTTTTATCTAAACACTAAAATAAAAATTAAAGAATTTAATTTGCCTTTCAAAATTGAAAACTTTTGGCTATGAATTTTATGGGATTAAATGAATTAAATGTTTGTTAAATTAAATATTACTTACTGTAGTAATAATGATGGAGAAAACATATTTTCAAAATTTGGTCTTGCAAATCTAACACATAACAGTTGTCCCACCATATTTTTCCCTTTCCAAAAGGTTTTTTTTTGTGAGATAATTGATCTGACTTGCGACAGAGAGAAAAATTGCTTTTTCTTATCAATTGAAAATGTTTGCTGAGTTCTCGTAAAAAACAATTTTTTTGAATTTTTAGTAAATTTTTTGAAAACCAATTGAACCAAAATAAAAATAATGTTATCGCTGAAAAAACATATTTTTAAATGCTTAAACAGAAGAAGATTTGTACAACAAAATCTTTTTGGAAATATAAGAGCAGCACTTAACAACAACTTCAATTTTAAAAGAAAGAGTTGTAAAAGATTAATTGTTCAGAAACATTTATCCAATTATCGATCGATTTCGAATTACATTTACTGCTAAAATTAACCAACCAGGGGCTCAAAGTTACTGTAATACAGTAATCCACAATGTGACATCCCCACCTTTAATTTACAGATTTCGCAAATTTTAAAAGTTGAAACGTTCCAAACCTTTCAGATTCGGATTCAACATGCCCGAAAACCCATAAATCCAGAAAATAAGGCTAATAAGTCAGAACTTTAAAGAATTTTAAAAGTACAAAAAATCTTTGCCGCAAACAATACAGAAAACACAGCCTCGTTTTTGAAAAAATTTACATAAAATATGTTTTGAAGTAATTAGTTTTTGGAGGTTGTTAAATATATTCAATTAGTCACGTAAATATAAGGGGGAAAAAACGTAATGGAAAAAACTTAAAGGGGGAGGCGCATCGCCTGTAGTTTTTTTGATGCGACTATGAACTTTTTTTTACAAAAATCAGGGACTCATTGGAGCTGCTTTTTTCTTTCTTTTTTTGCAGCTGCAGTGAAGAAAAAAACAAGCTCCAATGAAAGGTGTTTTCGCGTCGAGAAATGCAATCGACTTTGCATCAAAAAAACTACAGGCGATGCGCCTCCCCCTTTAATGTAAAATTGCGGTATTTGGTGTAAATCAACATTGTTCGAATTGCGGTTCAGCGATGGCAAATTGATTTTAGGGAATCCAAACATACCATTTTGTATCTTCACCATAATTATTAAATCTCTGAGGCTTAAATGAGTACATTTAACAACCCCCAAAAACTAATTACTTTAAACGTATTGTATGCAAGTTTTTTTCAAACAGCGCCTATGATTTAGCGGCAAAGTTTTTTTTGTACTTTTAAAATTCTTTAAAGTTCTGACTTATTAGCCTTATTTTCTGGATTTATAGGTTTTCGGGCATGCTGAATCCGAATCTGAAAGTATTGGAACGTTTCAGCTTCTAAAATTTGCGAAATCTGTAAATTAAAGGTGGGGATGTCACATTGTGGATTAGTGTATTACAGTAACTTTGAGCCCCTGGTAAAGTCACAGTTTGAGGATTCGACACCTAATTTTTTGCCAGAATTATACCTTATACTAGATGAGTTTATGGGCAAAATATGGAGCCTGAACTCGATCATAAGTTGGGTAAGTCTACGGTAAGACTTCACAATTAATAAATTAAAAAATTAGGGTACGCTTGTTAAATTACATATTACTTACTGTAGTAATAATGATGGAGAAAACATATTCTCAAAATTTGGTCTTGCAAATCTAACACATAACAGTTGTCCCAACATATTTTTCTCTCTCTCCCCAGCCTAAAGGTCATTTGTTTTATGTCAGATATTGATCTGGTCTGTGACAGAGAGAAAAATTGCACTTTCTCTTTGTTTATGTTTGGAGATTTCTCTTATAAAAGATTTTTTTGAATTTTTAATACATTTTTTGAAAAAACTACTTGAATCTCCGTAATACCAAACTAATAAAATTATAAAAGTTGAAAAACAATTTTTTAAGTAGAACTGAGAAATTAATAGGTTTAATTACTCAACACGAACACTAAATAAGAGTAAAAAATTTTATCATCTTGACAGATAAAAGTTATTACTAAAATTTTAAATCACATATATTGAAAATTGATATTAAAAATTACTGCAGATATGTAAACGATAAATATATATTTTTATGATTTTTGCGATAATAAAAACAAATTAATTACATTTTAAAAATGAAGCTTGAAGATAAAATTAAAGATCGTGGAAAATAATTTGGATGTTCCGATCAAACATTTTTAGCTTCTTCATTTTACGATAATGCCTTTTTCTAGATTTCTATAATAAATTTTAAATATTCAAAACATGTGAAGCAAAAAAGCACAAATAAATTGATAACAAAAACTAAAATTGCTTGCACAATTTTTTGATGATTCATTTTTTCACCTTTGAAATTTTTATGATTATTGTATTCTTTAATTTCCTCGATTTCAGCAAAAACCAAAAAAATTATCAAGAAAACAAATGTTCTCATCAACAAAAAACTTTTAACCTTTGCTGCAGGATATTACTAACCGTAGACATCCCCAACTTCTGATGGAGTTGAAGCTCCATATTTTGCCCATAAACTCGTCTAGTATAAGGTGTAATTGTGCCAAAAAATTAGCTGCAGAATGCTCATACTGTAGATTAAACACTGACATAAAGTTACTGTAATATAAGGGTAATAGTCCACGATGAACGTATTTTGTGTAAAAAAACCTAACTTCATTGCATTTTTGGACTCTGTAAAATACTAAAACTTGTGTAATTCATATTTTCAAATATTTCAAAAGCCCTAAAACTATTATAACTATGTTGAAAATTAACGTGGTGAGATTAAGATTTCCATCAAAAGTTGTATATCTACGGTAAACACCAAACAATGAACGTTTTTAAGGTTGCGTTATTTTAAGCAGAAAACACATATTCTGTGTAAAATTGTAATATTTATTCTTATCCACGGTTAAAAAAAATTGTATTTGCAACAATTTTAATTTTAAATTGTTTTGATTAAGCTTCGCGTTCTTGAAAAAATCAATGTTAAAATTTTGGATTTCCAAGTCAAACAATTTTTGTTTTTATGTTGTATCAATCAGTGCTGTCCAAATCTCTACGCTGTGAAATCACAGAGATTCTCTCACTGAAAAAATGAATAGAGAAAAAAGTGTGAAGTGAAAAATCTCTATTTTGCAAAACAGTGATAAATCTCTATCACTGTTTTCTTCACAGTGACGTCACAGAGATTTTCACTGTTTTTAAAATGCGGGACATTCAAAACTTCATTTTTCTCTACAAAAAAATGTAAAAGATAGCAAACTGTTGGAATTTGCATGACACACACACAGAAAAACAATAAAAAAAGTAATCATTCACTACTTTTTGAATGTCCCGCATTTTAAAAACAGTGAAAATCTCTGTGACGTCACTGTGAAGAAAACAGTGATAGAGATTTATCACTGTTTTGCAAAATAGAGATTTTTCTCTATCACTGTTTTTTCTCTATCAATGCTTTTAGAGATCACTCTCTATTCACAGAGATTTGGACAGCACTGGTATCAATTCTGTAAAATACATTTCAAAAATTCAAAACATGCGAAGCAAAAAAAGCACAAATCATTGGTTTTCAAAATTGAAATTTTTTAGAACATTTTTAATGATTCATTTTTTGGCCTCTGAAATTTTCATGATTTTTGTATTCTGTAGATTTAGCAAAAATAAAAAAATATAAATCTTTTCTTTAAAAAATTATTAATTTTTGGTGCAAGAAATCAGTGACTACAAAATAATGAAGGTTTTTAGGGATACGGTTATTTGACGCACGGTCTATTTTTGCATCCGGTTAACGCGCCCTTGGCCCAAAATGGTCCAAAATAGCTTAAAAATGATTAAAAACCATATCCCAGATGTTTTTAAGGTGTTTTACAAAGGTGCGTCACATTTTAGAAAATCATGAAAAATGGCTGTTTTTAACGAATATAATTGGATGCAGATAAGATATCGAAAAACTGTTCTGGCATTTAAGAGTACTATTTCTATAGAACCTTTTAATAACAAAAGATTTGCGCCAACGTTGTCCCCTATCATTTTCTTACGAGCTGAATATGTTTAATTTTTGTGTAAAAATTGCATATTTTGGACTATTTGTGTTGCCCTGATCTTAAAAATGCATTAATTGAAAAACTGTTCTGAAAATTTTAAGTTTAGGATGTGTTTTACAAGTTAGAAACACCATTTTAGCTATTGCATGCCCCAATCAAAAATTCTTACGCCCCGAAAATTTCGTAATTTTCGGTATATTTTGGTGTTGCATACTTTGAGGCGCTCTATCTTTTGAACATGGAATGTAATACGTAAAAAAATCCGTCTTTTTTTGATATTTATGTACTTGATAAGATAAAGACCAAATTAAATCTCCAACTTTAATTTAAAAATTGTTCTATTATTTTTAACATGGCTCATTTTTGTAGTGAAAAAAGTTATGATATAGATAATCGTTTGCCAAATGGTAACCAAAATATTAATCCACAAAAAAATCCGTCAATTTTTCAAGAACAGTGTAGGGAAAGACCCTAACTCTCCAGAATTACATTGCCATCGATGGAAAAAAAATCGTTTTTATCGTTTTACACCAATATATACAGGTTCGAGAACCAAATTCGTCTAATTCGAAAGAAATTGATTTCTAGTCCTCGATTTTGGTTAGAAACTATTTTTAGACTCTAATTTGATCATTTCCTGTCATTTTCGACCATTTTCAATCCCAAAAACGAAAAAATAATTTTTTGGATTTTTGGGCACAGGGGGGACCACATGAAAAATTTAAAAAATAAAAAAAATTTATTTTTCTATTTTTCGGTCTTAAAAGTTAGAAATATCGCAAATTTTAGTAAATAAACTATTTTTGTGCTTAAAACCAGCAAAAACTTGAATTTTTTCTATTTTAGGGCCAAAATTTTTTTTGGGATTCTGAATCCCGCTCCAGAATCCGTTAGAAGTAGCGATATTGTTAGGCACCCAGTTCATATCAATCAGTGAGCTTTTGGCTTTCTTTTGGTATATAAAAGAGATTTCTAGGTCCATTTTAAGCAAAACGCAACTTAACCGGACAAAATAGAAGCAAAAAAGAGACCGTGCAGTACTTGAGCAGCAAATGAAAAATTGTTTGCAATATTTTTATACATTTTTGGTCTAGAAATTTGTCATAAATTTTGCCTTTTCTTTTATCAACGATGACTAAAAATGTGTAAAAGCTAGTTATCAGATTCATCACATACATATATGGTAGAAATTATTATTTTTGTTTTTATCATCATTAAAAAACTTTATTGAAAGTTTTTTTAGATTTGTTCAGTGTCATATATTTGTCGATAATGTCAACTATCAGTCTCACATCCTTTTTATTAAGCGTGCATTTGATAGATCCACCACAGTCTTCCAATAAAAATTAAAAAAAGTATGTGATAAAATTTTGGATCTTCAGCTTGAACATTTTAACCATAATTATTTTATGTCATTGTCTCTTTCGTTTATTTCTGCAATTGATTTTAAATATTCAAAAGTGGCAAAGAAAAAACGTAAAGCAAAAATGATTAAATTGTAAGAGCGAAAAAAAATTGTTTGCAAAATTTTAAATGATTCATATTTGACCTTTAAAAATATTGAATTTTTCATGATTTTTGCCTTTTCTTTTATCAACAATGAGAAAATATTCTAGATGAATAAACGTGTTCGAAAAACAGCTTTTAATCCGTTTTGTAGGATATCAGTGTACATCATAAAAATAAGGGGATTTTAGGGTTACGGTAATTTGTGCCAAAAAAGCATTTGCTGTTTAAAAAGTATATCATAAAATTTTTCATTAATCAATATTTGAGAAATGTTCTTTTGAAGAACTTTTTTTTGTTCATCCAAAATTTTAAACTTTTTAATCATGGCCGCCAAATTTGTGTGATCATTTATATTTACAGGGTGACAAAAAAAAAAGTATAATTTTATTTTTATACGATTTCCAAGGGCTCCCAAGACCCAATATGGGGTGGAATATAAACTTGGTGGAAGGAAGTATTTGACCCTACAGTATGACCTCTTGAACATTTTCGTGCCGGGAGATCCTGAAATTCAAAGTTTTGAAATGACCGTTTTTGGGGTGTTTCGTAGAATTTTATCTCCTCCATTCCCAGAGCAGCTGGGACCTTATGCTATTGGGGTTATGTAGACCTTGGACCAATCTCGTCGTTAGGCTATAGTATGACTTTTCTGGGCTTTCGCTTCGAGACAGGCAAACATTTCAAAAATGCAAATTCCGATTTTTCGATTTTTCGGTCAACTTTGACGAATCGCCCTACTTTTTACAGAAGGAGTTGGGGGCTCATATTTGTTCCCAATAAACATTAGCCACTTTGTGGTCGATCCCATATCAAAATATTGATATCTGAGAAAATTGTTTTTTTTCGATACCCAAAAATGTTCAAAAATGGTTGTTTGTAGTTGTATACTAATAAATACACAGTAATCATGTATACATGAAAATTTTTAAATCTTGTTTTTCGCTATAAATCAATAAAAATAGTCCAGAAACATACTCTGAAACATTTTTTTAGCGTTTATGAATAATTTGGGTAGTTTAACATTGAATTGAATTTCATCATATATACCGTATACTTACTAACATACTAAAATTATGGCTGCTTAAATATCGATTTTTCCACATTTCAATATTTTGATATGGGATCGACCACAAAGTGGCTAATGTTTATTGGGAACAAATATGAGCCCCCAACTCCTTCTGTAAAAAGTAGGGCGATTCGTCAAAGTTGACCGAAAAATCGAAAAATCGGAATTTGCATTTTTGAAATGTTTGCCTGTCTCGAAGCGAAAGCCCAGAAAAGTCATACTATAGCCTAACGACGAGATTGGTCCAAGGTCTACATAACCCCAATAGCATAAGGTCCCAGCTGCTCTGGGAATGGAGGAGATAAAATTCTACGAAACACCCCAAAAACGGTCATTTCAAAACTTTGAATTTCAGGATCTCCCGGCACGAAAATGTTCAAGAGGTCATACTGTAGGGTCAAATACTTCCTTCCACCAAGTTTATATTCCACCCCATATTGGGTCTTGGGAGCCCTTGGAAATCGTATAAAAATAAAATTATACTTTTTTTTTTGTCACCCTGTATTGTTTAAAACCAGTTTTGATTTCTTCAGTAATTCCATCAATAACATTTTATAACTTTAAAGATTAGTTAATATTTTTTAAGTTTTGATAAAAACTATTAAAAATTCAAAGTGCCCGTTTTGTAGATCCTGCTTCACGAAGATAAAAATGAAAACTAAAAAATTGATCTTTTGTGCTACTTTTTTATTTTTAAAATTGAGAATGATGCTTGAATGTGTTTAAAAAAAGAAAGAAAAAAAAGTTGTCGTTGAAATGCTTACTGTTGCGTTAAAACAAATATTTTCGATGAAGATTGATTTTATTCTTTTTCTAAGAAACGAAAAAACTACAAAATTTATATCACGTGGTCATCCACATGGTCAATTTTGGAACCTAAGGGGGGACCACGTGAAAAGGTCGAAAAAAGTCAAAATTCTATTTTTTGATTTTTTTGATTAGAATCGATGCCAGGGAGTGTGATGAAGTGTCCTTCAAAAGATTTTTGCATAATTATGCAAATTTGGCGAATTGGAAGCATCTGAAGTGAGTCAACCTACCGTAACCTTTTAAAGAAGATTAAAAAATGTGTAAAAATGTTTTTGTGTCTTCTGATTCATACTGTTTGGTTTAATAATTATAGAATAATTATTTTTTACCATTTTCAATCAAATTACATCGTTCCAGAAAAAATTTCGTTAAAAAGTTTTCAATTTTGTTGAGTTACAGTATCTCGACATTAAAAATTCCACGAAAATTCCTCAAAATTCCTGAAAATTCCAAAACTCTTAGATTCTGTTAGATCAATGTCTTGGCCATCCCCACAGACAATTTTTACCTAAAAAACACTCATATTCGATTTTTAACAGAGCTCGTTCCACAATGACCTCAAAATTTCCGGATCTCACCACGAAAATCCCCCAGAATTCCATGAAAATTCAAGATATCATAAAAATCAATGTTACATCGTTTTTATAATCAATTAGGCTACCTTCATGCAAAATTTCAGATTTTTTGAAGCCCTCAAACAGATTTGCTGAAGGAAAAACCGAGGGGACAGAACTTATGGAACACCCTGATATTTTCAAACCATTGCTTTATTTCTTTCATTTTCTGTCGTCTTTCATATTTTAGATAAGCATGTTTACTAACTGTAGAAATTAACAGAATGTCTTAAAATAATAAGAAGACCGAATGGGTAGCAGAATTTTGTTGCGCACTCACGATTTTGCGAACGTGCTGTGCAATAAATGTTAAATGCAAATTTATTTTTACCTTTTATGTTTGGTTTGGAGCTTAAATAAATGTAACTATAGTTTTACTTTCTTTGATCAAAATTTATGTCGTTTAAGCTTCCAATCAACTTTTATCTTTCGTTACAAGAATTATCACCAAAGTTATGAGTGCCAGCTAAAGTTGTGGTGATAAAATATTGATCCACATTTTATTGTTACAACCATGATTGATTCCTTTTCACTTTTTCCACAAATATCTCTACCATTTTTTCTTTTACTTTCTGGTAACTTTGGATATTTTCTAAATTTAACTTTTAATTTTGTTTAATTTTTAGATTTTATTAGCTTTATGTGAACTTTCTAAAGATGTCTCTGCTCATGTTTGTGTAACTTTGCCATTCAACTTTAGAGTAGTCAAGGTTGGAATTGCTTTATTATGATGAAAATATGTAAGTGCTTAACAAAAAAAAACTGTTTAATAAGGTAAAAATATATCATAAGTTTACGATAATGGAATTAATACGAGAGATAATTTTACTAATACTGTAATTAAAACTTTCTTAACAATTTTTTAATTTTAATTTATTGAACGTTCAAACAATATTTAAAACACACAAATGAAATAAACAATGTTCGAAGCAGACATTTTAAATAAAAAATGAAAAGATTTAATTTAAGATTCAAAATTTGAAAAAGAAAAATGAAAAAATATTAATTAATTATTCAATTAATTAATAACAAGTTTATAGAGGGTATAGAAGTAAAAAGAAAGTCCAGTGTTTGATATAGAGTGAATAATTGAAGCATTTGTTGCAATAATATATAAAGGTAATTTTTTTACAAAGGGAGCATTATTAAAGAAACTGTTTTAGGTAATTTAA
Organism: Panagrolaimus sp. LJ2414; assembly: GCA_024447195.1. Taxonomy (NCBI): domain Eukaryota; kingdom Metazoa; phylum Nematoda; class Chromadorea; order Rhabditida; family Panagrolaimidae; genus Panagrolaimus; species Panagrolaimus sp. LJ2414. The sequence continues at coordinate 32,060 of JAMRXY010000009.1, read as the reverse complement.
ATGTAATCTTTTTTAAGGTAATTCAAGCCCATCTTTCCGACTTCCAGTTTGTTCCAGTTATGCAAGATCACGACGAAGTTCTTGGATACGGTCTTCTAAATCCTTCAATTCCTTCTTCTTTCTTCTTCTTTCTCCCGCTAAAGCGGCAGCTCTTCGAGCATAATATAGAGATTAGACAAGTATTGAAAAATCTATTAAATATTCAAACACTTGAGCTTTTCATTGCAGTTGCATTTAAACGAAAGAAAAAAGATCAAAACGGAAAAATTGATTTTTCTTTGCTTTCTTCGTTTTTTCATTTTTTAAAAAGAAAAGCATTAATGGTTTTAAGTGTGTGTCTTAAAAAAGAATAGAAAAAACGCAAAAAAAAGCATAAGCCAGTGCAGACGATTGCCATTTGTTTTTTTTTCAAGCAATCGCAGCTAATATCTATTTATGTTAGTTTGTGATCCTAAACAAAACCTAATGTCGTGGAAAATGGGCTTTGAGTGAATGTTTCTTCGACAGCCATTTTAAAGTCAAATTGTTTTTTCGCAAATTTGAATAAAATTTTATCAATAGTTGAAGTTCAGGAGATCTGAGAAAAATAAGTTTTAGAGCAACTTTTTGGACTTTTTCTAACTTGTCAATCAAATATTGGATTTAAGACAGGAGTCGAAAATTCTACCAATAGACTTAGATCCTTGTGGAACACCAGAATTTGCATCAAAACAATTTATTTTAGGCAATTTAGTTACTCCTGTAATGGATTACTGAGGTGGAGATAAAAATATAAAATATTCAAAAAACACATTCTTTCTCACCTTTGTTGAAAGATTGAAAGATATTTTTTCTTTTATTTTATCAACAATAATAAAAATATTCACGAAAGAAAATTATCTAACAAAACAATAATTTTTTTACATTGTCGTACGTTATCATTAAAAACAAAAAGAAATATCGATTTTTAAACTGTAAAGGGTTTCGGTAATGTGAGGCAAACACGAGTTTTGTGTTTTAATTGTAAATAATAAATAAATTTTCTCGTGTTATCTATTGGCAACATTTTGAATATCTATCGGTTGTGAGCAAACACCTGTTTTTGAACCTGTTGATTTTAAAAAATCTACATTTTTTCTTTATCTTTGTTTTATTTTATGCCATTGTCGTTTCTCTGTTTTTAAAATAAGTTTTAAATATTCAAAACCAGCAACTAAAGAAAAAAAATAACAGAAATGATTCGAGAACGAAAAAAATGTTTTCAATATTTTTGAAATATAAAAATGATTCATTTTTTGAAAAAAAATTTAATAACAGTTGTTAAAAAAAGTTTTTAACATAAAACTTTAAATCAATGTTGTGTGTTAAACATCAACTCTCTAATAGGATGATTTTTTGGGGTACGGTTATTATATAAAAAATTGCTTGCAGTACTTTTCAAATATAAAAATGAGTCATTTGTTGAAAAAAATTTTAATAACAGTTGTTAATAAATGTTTTAACATGAAACTTTAAATCAATGTTTGCGTGTTAAACATCACCTTTCTAATATGATGGTTTATGGGTTACGGTAATTATAACAAGAAAAGTATTTCGCGTTTAAAAAATGTAAATAATAAAAGGTTTTTTTTCGTCATTAATATAATTGAAAGAAATTTTTTATATAAAAATTTCAACTAAAATTTTTAAAGGGACACTGAAATTTTTAGCATGTAACCTTTAGCCAGTTCAGTTGCGAAAAAAAGCAGTAAAAAATTAGAGCTTTATAAATGTTGCAGATATGTTTTTCAGATACATTATTACTATTTTTACCCATTAAACTTGTCAGGAAAATAAATTTTTTTTAAATCTTTAAATTGAATGGTTTTTGCAACTGAACTGGCCAAAGTTTTCATATTGAAAGTTTCAGTGTCCCTTAAAGCTTTTAAAAACGTTTGGACGTTGTGTACTCAAACTTGATTATTTATATTTATTGATTTTATCAAACACATTTTTTGGCGATAGTTTTTCTAATTGGTCCGTAACAGTAGTTTTTCTTTTAGAATGTAAATTGTTGTAAAAAATGTATTAAAAATTCAAAAAATTGGTTCTCTTATTGCAGCTGCATTTAAACGAAAAAAAAAGATCTCAGCTGAAAATTGATTTTTCTTCGCTTTCTTTGCTATTTCATTTTTTAAAAAAGAAAAGAATTAATGGATTTAAATGTGTGTTACCAAAAAGTGAAGAAAAAATGCAAAAAAGCAAAAGCCAGTGCAAATGATCACCTGTTGTTTTTCTTTTGTTGGACGAAGATGAATAGAGGTTGGATTAATGAAGATGAAGTTTATTGATGAAACATAATCGGAGAGAAAAACATAAGAATGAACAACTTTTGAGGGACAATTTTCTCTTTTATAGCAAAATGGAGATGGAAGCGAGGTCATTACTGACATAATGCCAACACATTACAATAGAAAGGAGAGAGAAGAAATACAACAATGGAATACAACAATGTACAAGTATAACTAATTCCCCAATGTTCCAACACTTTTCAAGCTAATACTTATACATGTTTGTTTGTGATCCTAAACAGAACCTGATCTCATGAAAAACGACATTTGACTTAATGTTTCTTTGTTAGCCATTTTTTATTCAAATGGTTTTTTTGGAAAATTGGGATAAAATGAGTTTTCAAAAATTAATTTTAGTTTTAAACAAAAAAAAATAGTCCTTTTATTCCTTTTATTTTTTCACAAGAACTTGCTCCAAAAAATTTGCATGAAATAGTCATTTTTTTTAAACAAGAAATTTATCAGAGAAGAGAACTCAAAACAGTGAAAAAATCTGCTTTTAAGCAGATTTTTATTTTTTGTAAATAAAAATTAATGGAATTTTAACCTAGAAGCGCCTCATAAAAAAATTTGTCATATTTTTGTGAACGTTTTTCCCCATTAATAAAGAAAATTTTACCAAAATATGACAAAAAATTTTATGAGGCGCTATTAGGGAAAATTTGTTAAATAAGACAGATTTTTTTTTCAGTGAATTCGAAAGTACGAAATAAGAAACGGAGGACACAATTCCTGGCACCAGCACCTTTGTAAAAAATAATATTTTGGATGTTCATTGAATTTTTTTCTCTATTAAACAAACAAACTACAAACTTTATATTTTCAAACCTTTACTTTAATTCTAACATTTTCTGCCGCAAAAAATAAGAACAAATTTTGAGAATGTGGTTTTTGAATATTTAAAATGTTTTTAAAAGCTTTAATTACAACGAAAATTTGTTTATTAAAAAATAAAAAATTGATCAATTGAATATTTTTAAAATATTTTACAACTGGAAAAGAAAAGCGAAAAAAGGACTAATTGGCGAAGTGAAAAATGCATAATTTAAAAAAAAACAAGAAAAATGTTACGCTGGTGTCAACAACAATAACCACGATAAATGTCCATTTCTATACATTAATGATAAATATACAGTTTTATTTTAAAGCATATAGATGGTTAAGTTTTTCTTAATTGTTTTTGCTAAACACCGAAAATCCGAAGATCGTGAAATGCACTTGAAAAAACCTTGAAAATCAGAATCTTGCAATTTTGATAATAAAAAATGTTCAACCTTTAAAACTTTCTAATCGAATTTTTTTTTATTTTCATTTTCCATGATACTGCTTTTCACATTTCTTTCTTTTTTTTTGTTAACCAAACACAAACTATACAATTCTTTCGGTTTTAAAATATGATAAAAGCAAAAAAATCAATCGCTAGTTTTTATCATTTTTCGTTTAAATACGCCTATCGAGAAGACTTCCTTTGAATATTTAAAAAATTTTCTGCAAACAATCGATTGCTAACGGCAATTGTAATGTCAAAAACTAGCTCTTTCAAGAAAAAACATACAATGAATAGAAAAAATATATTGACGTATTTTTCAGAAATGCCAATAAAAAATAAAAATTATTTTTAAATTTTTCAATATTAATTATTTAAAAGCTACTGGATCTTGTTCTCCAGACTCAGTTGCATAAAATATTCTGCTTCCAAAAGTTTTTATATTTATTTATTTATTTATAACCTTTTATCTGTCACGCAGGACGAAAGGGGACATATTATGACACCAAAAATTAGTTAAACAAAGTGATAACAATTCAATACATTTTTTATTTGTGAATTTGGTGAAGTCATCCATCCATCGAGTAGGTGGTCTTCCAATGGGACGTTTTGTATGTGGAATCCATTCAGTTAGTTTTCTATTCCAGCGATCTTCAGGAAGTGTCATCAGCTTTTTGAGATAATTCCATTTTCGTTCACGAGAAGCATGGATAATGTCTTTTAGTTGAGTTCTTTCACGGAGCCAATCACGGGAATGATGATCTATCAGTCTTACATTGAGCATCCTTCTTTCCATTCGTCGTTGAGCTACAGCTAATCTTGTTTCTTCGGTCTTGGTCAAGCACCATGTTTCACATCCATAAAGCATAGCAGGGAATATACATTGATTGAAATATTTTCTTTTCAGATTGGTAGGGATTCTTCTTGAGATGAGGAGTTTCTTTGCTTTATTGAAGGCATTCCATCCAGCGCTAATTCTTCTCGATATTTCTTTGTTGAATCTTCCGGGTTGAGAAGGCCATTTAATGAGCTGTCCCAAATATATGAATTCAGCGACCTTTTCGACTTCTTCATTGTTTAGCAAAATATTTTCATCTGGATCAGGAACATTTGACATCCACTTGGTCTTCTCAATATTAATTTGTAATCCAACACGGCGACATTTTTCGGCAACTTGATCTAGCAATGACTGCACACCTTCGAGAGTTTGAGATAGCAGGACAATATCATCAGCAAAATCAAGATGACCCAGTATACTTCGATTTATATTTATGCCAGAGCTCCAGTTTACTTGATTCAGAGCATATTGTAGGACAAGAATAAAGAGCAAAGGTGATAAAGTATCGCCTTGTCGTACTCCTTTTTGGATATTTATAGGGATAGAAGAAGAACCTACGTTTACACTTGAAGTACCATTTGCATAAATCAATTTAATAATTTCAATATCGCCAGGATCAACATCGAATTCTGCCAGAGCATTCCATACAGCTTGAAGTTCAACAGAATCAAAGGCTTTCTTGAAGTCAATGAATACGGCATATAGAGGCATTTTATATTCTCGGCATTTCTCGAATAGTTGATTGAGAGAGTGAATATGATCTACTGTTGAGAAACATCTTCGGAATCCAGCTTGTTCAGGTGGTAAGGCACGAGCAGTTTCCACAGCAGCAGTAACTCGATTGGTAATTACACGAGTGATTAATTTGTAAAGAACTGGAAGCAATGAGATGGGACGGTAATTTCCAATATCAAGCCGATTTCCTTTCTTGTACAGCAGAATTGTCTTTGAGTGGAACAGTTCAGGTGGCAAGTTTTCTTCCTCGAATAATCCATGTAAAGCAGTAGCAAATCTATCAGCAAATGTTGATATTGTTGATTTTATATGCAAATTTTAATTTTTTGCAGTGTACATCTATCAAATTTCTCAAAAATGGAGTTTTTGACGCAGTTTAAGACCGCCTGGAAGAGTTTGGCACATCCTGAACGATTTCTGGCTACTGGATCTTGTTCTCCAGACTCAGTTGCATAAAATATTCTGCTTCCAAAAGTTTTTATATGCAAATTTTAATTTTTTGCAGTGTACATCTATCAAATTCCTCAAAAATGGAGTTTTTGACGCAGTTTAAGACCGCCTGGAAGAGTTTGGCACATCCTGAACAATTTCTGGCTACTGGATCTTGTTCTCCAGACTCAGTTGCATAAAATATTCTACTTCCAAAAGTTTTTATATGCAAATTTTAATTTTTTGCAGTGTACATCTATCAAATTCCTCAAAAATGGAGTTTTTGACGCATTTTAAGACCGCCTGGAAGAGTTTGGCACATCCTGAACGATTTCTGGCTACTGGATCTTGTTCTCCAGACTCAGTTGCATAAAATATTCTGCTTCCAAAAGTTTTTATATGCAAATTTTTATTTTTTGCAGTGTACATCTATCAAATATCTCAAAAATGGAGTTTTTGACGCAGTTTAAGACCGCCTGGAAGAGTTTGGCACATCCTGAACAATTTCTTGCTACTGGATCTTGTTCTCCAGAATCAGTTGCATAAAATATTCTGCTTCCAAAAGTTTTTATATGCAAATTTTAATTTTTTGCAGTGTACATCTATCAAATTTCTCAAAACCAGGTTTTTTGACGCAGTTTAAGACCGCCTGGAAGAGTTTGGCACATCGTGAACGAATTCTGGCTACTGGATCTTGTTCTCCAGACTCAGTTGCATAAAAGATTCTGCTTCCAAAAGTTTTTATATGCAAATTTTAATTTTTTGCAGTGTACATCTATCAAATTTCTCAAAAATGGCGTTTTTGACGCAGTTTAAGACCGCCTGGAAGAGTTTGGCACATCGTGAACGAATTCTGGCTACTGGATCTTGTTCTCCAGACTCAGTTGCATAAATTATTCTGCTTCCAAAAGTTTTTATATGCAAATTTTAATTTTTTGCAGTGTACATCTATCAAATTTCTCAAAACCAGGTTTTTTGACGCAGTTTAAGACCGCCTGGAAGAGTTTGGCACATCGTGAACGATTTCTGGCTACTGGATCTTGTTCTCCAGACTCAGTTGCATAAAATATTCTGCTTCCAAAAGTTTTTATATGCAAATTTTAATTTTTTGCAGTGTACATCTTTCAAATTTCTCAAAAAAGGAGTTTTTGACGCAGTTTATGACCGCCTGGAAGAGTTTGGCACATCGTGAACGATTTCTGGCTACTGGATCTTGTTCTCCAGACTCAGTTGCATAAATTATTCTGCTTCCAAAAGTTTTTATATGCAAATTTTAATTTTTTGCAGTGTACATCTATCAAATTTCTCAAAACCAGGTTTTTTGACGCAGTTTAAGACCGCCTGGAAGAGTTTGGCACATCGTGAACGATTTCTGGCTACTGGATCTTGTTCTCCAGACTCAGTTGCATAAAATATTCTGCTTCCAAAAGTTTTTATATGCAAATTTTAATTTTTTGCAGTGTACATCTTTCAAATTTCTCAAAAAAGGAGTTTTTGACGCAGTTTATGACCGCCTGGAAGAGTTTGGCACATCGTGAACGATTTCTGGCTACTGGATCTTGTTCTCCAGACTCAGTTGCATAAATTATTCTGCTTCCAAAAGTTTTTATATGCAAATTTTAATTTTTTGCAGTGTACATCTATCAAATTTCTCAAAAATGGCGTTTTTGACGCAGTTTAAGACCGCCTGGAAGAGTTTGGCACATCGTGAACGATTTCTGGCTACTGGATCTTGTTCTCCAGACTCAGTTGCATAAAATATTCTGCTTCCAAAAGTTTTTATATGCAAATTTTAATTTTTTGCAGTGTACATCTATCAAATTTCTCAAAAATGGCGTTTTTGACGCAGTTTAAGACCGCCTGGAAGAGTTTGGCACATCGAGAACGATTTCTGGCTACTGGATCTTGTTCTCCAAATTCAGTTGCATAAAATATTCTGCTTCCAAAAGTTTTTATATGCAAATTTTAATTTTTTGCAGTGTACATCTTTCAAATTTCTCAAAAAAGGAGTTTTTGACGCAGTTTATGACCGCCTGGAAGAGTTTGGCACATCGTGAACGATTTCTGGCTACTGGATCTTGTTCTCCAGACTCAGTTGCATAAATTATTCTGCTTCCAAAAGTTTTTATATGCAAATTTTAATTTTTTGCAGTGTACATCTATCAAATTTCTCAAAACCAGGTTTTTTGACGCAGTTTAAGACCGCCTGGAAGAGTTTGGCACATCGTGAACGAATTCTGGCTACTGGATCTTGTTCTCCAGACTCAGTTGCATAAAAGATTCTGCTTCCAAAAGTTTTTATATGCAAATTTTAATTTTTTGCAGTGTACATCTATCAAATTTCTCAAAAATGGCGTTTTTGACGCAGTTTAAGACCGCCTGGAAGAGTTTGGCACATCGTGAACGAATTCTGGCTACTGGATCTTGTTCTCCAGACTCAGTTTCATAAAATATTCTGCTTCCAATAGTTTTTATATGCAAATTTTAATTTTTTGCAGTGTACATCTATCAAATTTCTCAAAAATGGAGTTTTTGACGCAGTTTAAGACCGCCTGGAAGAGTTTGGCACATCGAGAACGATTTCTGGCTACTGGATCTTGTTCTCCAAATTCAGTTGCATAAAATATTCTGCTTCCAAAAGTTTTTATATGCAAATTTTAATTTTTTGCAGTGTACATCTATCAAATTTCTCAAAAATGGAGTTTTTGACGCAGTTTAAGACCGCCTGGAAGAGTTTGGCACATCGTGAACGATTTCTGGCTACTGGATCTTGTTCTCCAGACTCACTTGCATAAAATATTCTGCTTCCAAAAGTTTTTATATGCAAATTTTAATTTTTTGCAGTGTACATCTATCAAATTTCTCAAAAATGGCGTTTTTGACGCAGTTTAAGACCGCCTGGAAGAGTTTGGCACATCGTGAACGATTTCTGGCTACTGGATCTTGTTCTCCAGACTCAGTTGCATAAAATATTCTGCTTCCAAAAGTTTTTATATGCAAATTTTAATTTTTTGCAGTGTACATCTATCAAATTTCTCAAAAATGGCGTTTTTGACGCAGTTTAAGACCGCCTGGAAGAGTTTGGCACATCGTGAACGAATTCTGGCTACTGGATCTTGTTCTCCAGACTCAGTTTCATAAAATATTCTGCTTCCAATAGTTTTTATATGCAAATTTTAATTTTTTGCAGTGTACATCTATCAAATTTCTCAAAAATGGAGTTTTTGACGCAGTTTAAGACCGCCTGGAAGAGTTTGGCACATCGTGAACGAATTCTGGCTACTGGATCTTGTTCTCCAGACTCAGTTTCATAAAATATTCTGCTTCCAATAGTTTTTATATGCAAATTTTAATTTTTTGCAGTGTACATCTATCAAATTTCTCAAAAATGGAGTTTTTGACGCAGTTTAAGACCGCCTGGAAGAGTTTGGCACATCGAGAACGATTTCTGGCTACTGGATCTTGTTCTCCAGACTCAGTTGCATAAAATATTCTGCTTCCAAAAGTTTTTATATGCAAATTTTAATTTTTTGCAGTGTACATCTATCAAATTTCTCAAAAATGGCGTTTTTGACGCAGTTTAAGACCGCCTGGAAGAGTTTGGCACATCGTGAACGATTTCTGGCTACTGGATCTTGTTCTCCAGACTCAGTTGCATAAAATATTCTGCTTCCAAAAGTTTTTATATGCAAATTTTAATTTTTTGCAGTGTACATCTATCAAATTTCTCAAAAATGGCGTTTTTGACGCAGTTTAAGACCGCCTGGAAGAGTTTGGCACATCGTGAACGAATTCTGGCTACTGGATCTTGTTCTCCAGACTCAGTTTCATAAAATATTCTGCTTCCAATAGTTTTTATATGCAAATTTTAATTTTTTGCAGTGTACATCTATCAAATTTCTCAAAAATGGAGTTTTTGACGCAGTTTAAGACCGCCTGGAAGAGTTTGGCACATCGTGAACGAATTCTGGCTACTGGATCTTGTTCTCCAAATTCAGTTGCATAAAATATTCTGCTTCCAAAAGTTTTTATATGCAAATTTTAATTTTTTGCAGTGTACATCTATCAAATTTCTCAAAAATGGAGTTTTTGACGCAGTTTAAGACCGCCTGGAAGAGTTTGGCACATCGTGAACGATTTCTGGCTACTGGATCTTGTTCTCCAGACTCAGTTGCATAAAATATTCTGCTTCCAAAAGTTTTTATATGCAAATTTTAATTTTTTGCAGTGTACATCTATCAAATTTCTCAAAACCAGGTTTTTTGGACGCAGTTTAAGACCGCCTGGAAGAGTTTGGCACATCGTGAACGATTTCTGGCTACTGGATCTTGTTCTCCAGACTCAGTTGCATAAAATATTCTGCTTCCAAAAGTTTTTATATGCAAATTTTAATTTTTTGCAGTGTACATCTTTCAAATTTCTCAAAAAAGGAGTTTTTGACGCAGTTTATGACCGCCTGGAAGAGTTTGGCACATCGTGAACGATTTCTGGCTACTGGATCTTGTTCTCCAGACTCAGTTGCATAAATTATTCTGCTTCCAAAAGTTTTTATATGCAAATTTTAATTTTTTGCAGTGTACATCTATCAAATTTCTCAAAACCAGGTTTTTTGACGCAGTTTAAGACCGCCTGGAAGAGTTTGGCACATCGTGAACGAATTCTGGCTACTGGATCTTGTTCTCCAGACTCAGTTGCATAAAAGATTCTGCTTCCAAAAGTTTTTATATGCAAATTTTAATTTTTTGCAGTGTACATCTATCAAATTTCTCAAAAATGGCGTTTTTGACGCAGTTTAAGACCGCCTGGAAGAGTTTGGCACATCGTGAACGAATTCTGGCTACTGGATCTTGTTCTCCAGACTCAGTTTCATAAAATATTCTGCTTCCAATAGTTTTTATATGCAAATTTTAATTTTTTTGCAGTGTACATCTATCAAATTTCTCAAAAATGGAGTTTTTGACGCAGTTTAAGACCGCCTGGAAGAGTTTGGCACATCGAGAACGATTTCTGGCTACTGGATCTTGTTCTCCAAATTCAGTTGCATAAAATATTCTGCTTCCAAAAGTTTTTATATGCAAATTTTAATTTTTTGCAGTGTACATCTATCAAATTTCTCAAAAATGGAGTTTTTGACGCAGTTTAAGACCGCCTGGAAGAGTTTGGCACATCGTGAACGATTTCTGGCTACTGGATCTTGTTCTCCAGACTCACTTGCATAAAATATTCTGCTTCCAAAAGTTTTTATATGCAAATTTTAATTTTTTGCAGTGTACATCTATCAAATTTCTCAAAAATGGCGTTTTTGACGCAGTTTAAGACCGCCTGGAAGAGTTTGGCACATCGTGAACGATTTCTGGCTACTGGATCTTGTTCTCCAGACTCAGTTGCATAAAATATTCTGCTTCCAAAAGTTTTTATATGCAAATTTTAATTTTTTGCAGTGTACATCTATCAAATTTCTCAAAAATGGCGTTTTTTGACGCAGTTTAAGACCGCCTGGAAGAGTTTGGCACATCGTGAACGAATTCTGGCTACTGGATCTTGTTCTCCAGACTCAGTTTCATAAAATATTCTGCTTCCAATAGTTTTTATATGCAAATTTTAATTTTTTGCAGTGTACATCTATCAAATTTCTCAAAAATGGAGTTTTTGACGCAGTTTAAGACCGCCTGGAAGAGTTTGGCACATCGTGAACGAATTCTGGCTACTGGATCTTGTTCTCCAGACTCAGTTTCATAAAATATTCTGCTTCCAATAGTTTTTATATGCAAATTTTAATTTTTTGCAGTGTACATCTATCAAATTTCTCAAAAATGGAGTTTTTGACGCAGTTTAAGACCGCCTGGAAGAGTTTGGCACATCGAGAACGATTTCTGGCTACTGGATCTTGTTCTCCAGACTCAGTTGCATAAAATATTCTGCTTCCAAAAGTTTTTATATGCAAATTTTAATTTTTTTGCAGTGTACATCTATCAAATTTCTCAAAAATGGCGTTTTTGACGCAGTTTAAGACCGCCTGGAAGAGTTTGGCACATCGTGAACGATTTCTGGCTACTGGATCTTGTTCTCCAGACTCAGTTGCATAAAATATTCTGCTTCCAAAAGTTTTTATATGCAAATTTTAATTTTTTGCAGTGTACATCTATCAAATTTCTCAAAAATGGCGTTTTTGACGCAGTTTAAGACCGCCTGGAAGAGTTTGGCACATCGTGAACGAATTCTGGCTACTGGATCTTGTTCTCCAGACTCAGTTTCATAAAATATTCTGCTTCCAATAGTTTTTTATATGCAAATTTTAATTTTTTGCAGTGTACATCTATCAAATTTCTCAAAAATGGAGTTTTTGACGCAGTTTAAGACCGCCTGGAAGAGTTTGGCACATCGTGAACGAATTCTGGCTACTGGATCTTGTTCTCCAGACTCAGTTTCATAAAATATTCTGCTTCCAATAGTTTTTATATGCAAATTTTAATTTTTTGCAGTGTACATCTATCAAATTTCTCAAAAATGGAGTTTTTGACGCAGTTTAAGACCGCCTGGAAGAGTTTGGCACATCGTGAACGATTTCTGGCTACTGGATCTTGTTCTCCAGACTCAGTTGCATAAAATATTCTGCTTCCAAAAGTTTTTATATGCAAATTTTAATTTTTTGCAGTGTACATCTATCAAATTTCTCAAAAATGGCGTTTTTGACGCAGTTTAAGACCGCCTGGAAGAGTTTGGCACATCGTGAACGAATTCTGGCTACTGGATCTTGTTCTCCAGACTCAGTTTCATAAAATATTCTGCTTCCAATAGTTTTTATATGCAAATTTTAATTTTTTTGCAGTGTACATCTATCAAATTTCCTCAAAAATGGAGTTTTTGACGCAGTTTAAGACCGCCTGGAAGAGTTTGGCACATCGTGAACGAATTCTGGCTACTGGATCTTGTTCTCCAGACTCAGTTTCATAAAATATTCTGCTTCCAATAGTTTTTATATGCAAATTTTAATTTTTTGCAGTGTACATCTATCAAATTTCTCAAAAATGGAGTTTTTGACGCAGTTTAAGACCGCCTGGAAGAGTTTGGCACATCGAGAACGATTTCTGGCTACTGGATCTTGTTCTCCAAATTCAGTTGCATAAAATATTCTGCTTCCAAAAGTTTTTATATGCAAATTTTAATTTTTTGCAGTGTACATCTATCAAATTTCTCAAAAATGGAGTTTTTGACGCAGTTTAAGACCGCCTGGAAGAGTTTGGCACATCGTGAACGATTTCTGGCTACTGGATCTTGTTCTCCAGACTCAGTTGCATAAAATATTCTGCTTCCAAAAGTTTTTATATGCAAATTTTAATTTTTTGCAGTGTACATCTTTCAAATTTCTCAAAAAAGGAGTTTTTGACGCAGTTTATGACCGCCTGGAAGAGTTTGGCACATCGTGAACGATTTCTGGCTACTGGATCTTGTTCTCCAGACTCAGTTGCATAAATTATTCTGCTTCCAAAAGTTTTTATATGCTAATTTTAATTTTTTGCAGTGTACATCTATCAAATTTCTCAAAAAATGGAGTTTTTGACGCAGTTTAAGACCGCCTGGAAGAGTTTGGCACATCGAGAACGATTTCTGGCTACTGGATCTTGTTCTCCAGACTCAGTTTCATAAAATATTCTGCTTCCAATAGTTTTTATATGCAAATTTTAATTTTTTGCAGTGTACATCTATCAAATTTCTCAAAAATGGAGTTTTTGACGGCAGTTTAAGACCGCCTGGAAGAGTTTGGCACATCGTGAACGATTTCTGGCTACTGGATCTTGTTCTCCAGACTCAGTTGCATAAAATATTCTGCTTCCAAAAGTTTTTATATGCAAATTTTAATTTTTTGCAGTGTACATCTATCAAATTCTCAAAAATGGCGTTTTTGACGCAGTTTAAGACCGCCTGGAAGAGTTTGGCACATCGTGAACGAATTCTGGCTACTGGATCTTGTTCTCCAGACTCAGTTTCATAAAATATTCTGCTTCCAATAGTTTTTATATGCAAATTTTAATTTTTTGCAGTGTACATCTATCAAATTTCTCAAAAATGGAGTTTTTGACGCAGTTTAAGACCGCCTGGAAGAGTTTGGCACATCGTGAACGAATTCTGGCTACTGGATCTTGTTCTCCAGACTCAGTTTCATAAAATATTCTGCTTCCAATAGTTTTTATATGCAAATTTTAATTTTTTGCAGTGTACATCTATCAAATTTCTCAAAAATGGAGTTTTTGACGCAAATTAAGACCGCCTGGAAGAGTTTGGCACATCGAGAACGATTTCTGGCTACTGGATCTTGTTCTCCAAATTCAGTTGCATAAAATATTCTGCTTCCAAAAGTTTTTATATGCAAATTTTAATTTTTTGCAGTGTACATCTATCAAATTTCTCAAAAATGGAGTTTTTGACGCAGTTTAAGACCGCCTGGAAGAGTTTGGCACATCGTGAACGATTTCTGGCTACTGGATCTTGTTCTCCAGACTCAGTTGCATAAAATATTCTGCTTCCAAAAGTTTTTATATGCAAATTTTAATTTTTTGCAGTGTACATCTTTCAAATTTCTCAAAAAAGGAGTTTTTGACGCAGTTTATGACCGCCTGGAAGAGTTTGGCACATCGTGAACGATTTCTGGCTACTGGATCTTGTTCTCCAGACTCAGTTGCATAAATTATTCTGCTTCCAAAAGTTTTTATATGCAAATTTTAATTTTTTGCAGTGTACATCTATCAAATTTCTCAAAAATGGAGTTTTTGACGCAGTTTAAGACCGCCTGGAAGAGTTTGGCACATCGAGAACGATTTCTGGCTATTGGATCTTGTTCTCCAGACTCAGTTGCATAAAATATTCTGCTTCCAAAAGTTTTTATATGCAAATTTTAATTTTTTGCAGTGTACATCTATCAAATTTCTCAAAAATGGCGTTTTTGACGCAGTTTAAGACCGCCTGGAAGAGTTTGGCACATCGTGAACGATTTCTGGCTACTGGATCTTGTTCTCCAGACTCAGTTGCATAAAATATTCTGCTTCCAAAAGTTTTTATATGCAAATTTTAATTTTTTGCAGTGTACATCTATCAAATTTCTCAAAAATGGCGTTTTTGACGCAGTTTAAGACCGCCTGGAAGAGTTTGGCACATCGTGAACGATTTCTGGCTACTGGATCTTGTTCTCCAGACTCAGTTTCATAAAATATTCTGCTTCCAATAGTTTTTATATGCAAATTTTAATTTTTTGCAGTGTACATCTATCAAATTTCTCAAAAATGGAGTTTTTGACGCAGTTTAAGACCGCCTGGAAGAGTTTGGCACATCGTGAACGAATTCTGGCTACTGGATCTTGTTCTCCAGACTCAGTTTCATAAAATATTCTGCTTCCAATAGTTTTTATATGCAAATTTTAATTTTTTGCAGTGTACATCTATCAAATTTCTCAAAAATGGAGTTTTTGACGCAGTTTAAGACCGCCTGGAAGAGTTTGGCACATCGTGAACGATTTCTGGCTACTGGATCTTGTTCTCCAGACTCAGTTGCATAAAATATTCTGCTTCCAAAAGTTTTTATATGCAAATTTTAATTTTTTGCAGTGTACATCTATCAAATTTCTCAAAAATGGCGTTTTTGACGCAGTTTAAGACCGCCTGGAAGAGTTTGGCACATCGTGAACGAATTCTGGCTACTGGATCTTGTTCTCCAGACTCAGTTTCATAAAATATTCTGCTTCCAATAGTTTTTATATGCAAATTTTAATTTTTTGCAGTGTACATCTATCAAATTTCTCAAAAATGGAGTTTTTGACGCAGTTTAAGACCGCCTGGAAGAGTTTGGCACATCGTGAACGAATTCTGGCTACTGGATCTTGTTCTCCAGACTCAGTTTCATAAAATATTCTGCTTCCAATAGTTTTTATATGCAAATTTTAATTTTTTGCAGTGTACATCTATCAAATTTCTCAAAAATGGAGTTTTTGACGCAGTTTAAGACCGCCTGGAAGAGTTTGGCACATCGAGAACGATTTCTGGCTACTGGATCTTGTTCTCCAAATTCAGTTGCATAAAATATTCTGCTTCCAAAAGTTTTTATATGCAAATTTTAATTTTTTGCAGTGTACATCTATCAAATTTCTCAAAAATGGAGTTTTTGACGCAGTTTAAGACCGCCTGGAAGAGTTTGGCACATCGTGAACGATTTCTGGCTACTGGATCTTGTTCTCCAGACTCAGTTGCATAAAATATTCTGCTTCCAAAAGTTTTTATATGCAAATTTTAATTTTTTGCAGTGTACATCTTTCAAATTTCTCAAAAAAGGAGTTTTTGACGCAGTTTATGACCGCCTGGAAGAGTTTGGCACATCGTGAACGATTTCTGGCTACTGGATCTTGTTCTCCAGACTCAGTTGCATAAATTATTCTGCTTCCAAAAGTTTTTATATGCAAATTTTAATTTTTTGCAGTGTACATCTATCAAATTTCTCAAAACCAGGTTTTTTGACGCAGTTTAAGACCGCCTGGAAGAGTTTGGCACATCGTGAACGAATTCTGGCTACTGGATCTTGTTCTCCAGACTCAGTTGCATAAAATATTCTGCTTCCAAAAGTTTTTATATGCAAATTTTAATTTTTTGCAGTGTACATCTATCAAATTTCTCAAAAATGGCGTTTTTGACGCAGTTTAAGACCGCCTGGAAGAGTTTGGCACATCGAGAACGATTTCTGGCTACTGGATCTTGTTCTCCAGACTCAGTTTCATAAAATATTCTGCTTCCAATAGTTTTTATATGCAAATTTTAATTTTTTGCAGTGTACATCTATCAAATTTCTCAAAAATGGCGTTTTTGACGCAGTTTAAGACCGCCTGGAAGAGTTTGGCACATCGAGAACGATTTCTGGCTACTGGATCTTGTTCTCCAGACTCAGTTTCATAAAATATTCTGCTTCCAAAAGTTTTTATATGCAAATTTTAATTTTTTGCAGTGTACATCTTTCAAATTTCTCAAAAAAGGAGTTTTTGACGCAGTTTATGACCGCCTGGAAGAGTTTGGCACATCGTGAACGAATTCTGGCTACTGGATCTTGTTCTCCAGACTCAGTTTCATAAAATATTCTGCTTCCAATAGTTTTTATATGCAAATTTTAATTTTTTGCAGTGTACATCTATCAAATTTCTCAAAAATGGAGTTTTTGACGCAGTTTAAGACCGCCTGGAAGAGTTTGGCACATCGAGAACGATTTCTGGCTACTGGATCTTGTTCTCCAAATTCAGTTGCATAAAATATTCTGCTTCCAATAGTTTTTATATGCAAATTTTAATTTTTTGCAGTGTACATCTATCAAATTTCTCAAAAATGGAGTTTTTGACGCAGTTTAAGACCGCCTGGAAGAGTTTGGCACATCGTGAACGATTTCTGGCTACTGGATCTTGTTCTCCAGACTCAGTTGCATAAAATATTCTGCTTCCAAAAGTTTTTATATGCAAATTTTAATTTTTTGCAGTGTACATCTATCAAATTTCTCAAAAATGGAGTTTTTGACGCAGTTTAAGACCGCCTGGAAGAGTTTGGCACATCGAGAACGATTTCTGGCTACTGGATCTTGTTCTCCAAATTCAGTTGCATAAATTATTCTGCTTCCAAAAGTTTTTATATGCAAATTTTAATTTTTTGCAGTGTACATCTATCAAATTTCTCAAAAATGGAGTTTTTGACGCAGTTTAAGACCGCCTGGAAGAGTTTGGCACATCGTGAACGATTTCTGGCTACTGGATCTTGTTCTCCAAATTCAGTTGCATAAAATATTCTGCTTCCAAAAGTTTTTATATGCAAATTTTAATTTTTTGCAGTGTACATCTATCAAATTTCTCAAAAAAGGAGTTTTTGACGCAGTTTATGACCGCCTGGAAGAGTTTGGCACATCGTGAACGATTTCTGGCTACTGGATCTTGTTCTCCAGACCCAGTTGCATAAAATATTCTGCTTCCAATAGTTTTTATATGCAAATTTTAATTTTTTGCAGTGTACATCTATCAAATTTCTCAAAAATGGAGTTTTTGACGCAGTTTAAGACCGCCTGGAAGAGTTTGGCACATCGTGAACGATTTCTGGCTACTGGATCTTGTTCTCCAGACTCAGTTGCATAAAATATTCTGCTTCCAAAAGTTTTTATATGCAAATTTTAATTTTTTGCAGTGTACATCTATCAAATTTCTCAAAAATGGAGTTTTTGACGCAGTTTATGACCGCCTGGAAGAATTTGGCACATCGTGAACGATTTCTGGCTACTGGATCTTGTTCTCCAAATTCAGTTTCATAAAATATTCTGCTTCCAATAGTTTTTATATGCAAATTTTAATTTTTTGCAGTGTACATCTATCAAATTTCTCAAAAATGGAGTTTTTGACGCAGTTTAAGACCGCCTGGAAGAGTTTGGCACATCGAGAACGATTTCTGGCTACTGGATCTTGTTCTCCAGACTCAGTTGCATAAAATATTCTGCTTCCAAAAGTTTTTATATGCAAATTTTAATTTTTTGCAGTGTACATCTATCAAATTTCTCAAAAATGGAGTTTTTGACGCAGTTTAAGACCGCCTGGAAGAGTTTGGCACATCGTGAACGATTTCTGGCTACTGGATCTTGTTCTCCAGACTCAGTTGCATAAAATATTCTGCTTCCAAAAGTTTTTATATGCAAATTTTAATTTTTTGCAGTGTACATCTATCAAATTTCTCAAAAATGGCGTTTTTGACGCAGTTTAAGACCGCCTGGAAGAGTTTGGCACATCGTGAACGAATTCTGGCTACTGGATCTTGTTCTCCAGACTCAGTTTCATAAAATATTCTGCTTCCAATAGTTTTTATATGCAAATTTTAATTTTTTGCAGTGTACATCTATCAAATTTCTCAAAAATGGAGTTTTTGACGCAGTTTAAGACCGCCTGGAAGAGTTTGGCACATCGTGAACGAATTCTGGCTACTGGATCTTGTTCTCCAGACTCAGTTTCATAAAATATTCTGCTTCCAATAGTTTTTATATGCAAATTTTAATTTTTTGCAGTGTACATCTATCAAATTTCTCAAAAATGGAGTTTTTGACGCAGTTTAAGACCGCCTGGAAGAGTTTGGCACATCGTGAACGATTTCTGGCTACTGGATCTTGTTCTCCAGACTCAGTTGCATAAAATATTCTGCTTCCAAAAGTTTTTATATGCAAATTTTAATTTTTTGCAGTGTACATCTATCAAATTTCTCAAAAATGGCGTTTTTGACGCAGTTTAAGACCGCCTGGAAGAGTTTGGCACATCGTGAACGAATTCTGGCTACTGGATCTTGTTCTCCAGACTCAGTTTCATAAAATATTCTGCTTCCAATAGTTTTTATATGCAAATTTTAATTTTTTGCAGTGTACATCTATCAAATTTCTCAAAAATGGAGTTTTTGACGCAGTTTAAGACCGCCTGGAAGAGTTTGGCACATCGTGAACGAATTCTGGCTACTGGATCTTGTTCTCCAGACTCAGTTTCATAAAATATTCTGCTTCCAATAGTTTTTATATGCAAATTTTAATTTTTTGCAGTGTACATCTATCAAATTTCTCAAAAATGGAGTTTTTGACGCAGTTTAAGACCGCCTGGAAGAGTTTGGCACATCGAGAACGATTTCTGGCTACTGGATCTTGTTCTCCAAATTCAGTTGCATAAAATATTCTGCTTCCAAAAGTTTTTATATGCAAATTTTAATTTTTTGCAGTGTACATCTATCAAATTTCTCAAAAATGGAGTTTTTGACGCAGTTTAAGACCGCCTGGAAGAGTTTGGCACATCGTGAACGATTTCTGGCTACTGGATCTTGTTCTCCAGACTCAGTTGCATAAAATATTCTGCTTCCAAAAGTTTTTATATGCAAATTTTAATTTTTTGCAGTGTACATCTTTCAAATTTCTCAAAAAAGGAGTTTTTGACGCAGTTTAAGACCGCCTGGAAGAGTTTGGCACATCGTGAACGAATTCTGGCTACTGGATCTTGTTCTCCAGACTCAGTTTCATAAAATATTCTGCTTCCAATAGTTTTTATATGCAAATTTTAATTTTTTGCAGTGTACATCTATCAAATTTCTCAAAAATGGAGTTTTTGACGCAGTTTAAGACCGCCTGGAAGAGTTTGGCACATCGAGAACGATTTCTGGCTACTGGATCTTGTTCTCCAGACTCAGTTTCATAAAATATTCTGCTTCCAATAGTTTTTATATGCAAATTTTAATTTTTTGCAGTGTACATCTATCAAATTTCTCAAAAATGGAGTTTTTGACGCAGTTTAAGACCGCCTGGAAGAGTTTGGCACATCGTGAACGATTTCTGGCTACTGGATCTTGTTCTCCAGACTCAGTTGCATAAAATATTCTGCTTCCAAAAGTTTTTATATGCAAATTTTAATTTTTTGCAGTGTACATCTATCAAATTTCTCAAAAATGGCGTTTTTGACGCAGTTTAAGACCGCCTGGAAGAGTTTGGCACATCGTGAACGAATTCTGGCTACTGGATCTTGTTCTCCAGACTCAGTTTCATAAAATATTCTGCTTCCAATAGTTTTTATATGCAAATTTTAATTTTTTGCAGTGTACATCTATCAAATTTCTCAAAAATGGAGTTTTTGACGCAGTTTAAGACCGCCTGGAAGAGTTTGGCACATCGTGAACGAATTCTGGCTACTGGATCTTGTTCTCCAGACTCAGTTTCATAAAATATTCTGCTTCCAATAGTTTTTATATGCAAATTTTAATTTTTTGCAGTGTACATCTATCAAATTTCTCAAAAATGGAGTTTTTGACGCAGTTTAAGACCGCCTGGAAGAGTTTGGCACATCGAGAACGATTTCTGGCTACTGGATCTTGTTCTCCAAATTCAGTTGCATAAAATATTCTGCTTCCAAAAGTTTTTATATGCAAATTTTAATTTTTTGCAGTGTACATCTATCAAATTTCTCAAAAATGGAGTTTTTGACGCAGTTTAAGACCGCCTGGAAGAGTTTGGCACATCGTGAACGATTTCTGGCTACTGGATCTTGTTCTCCAGACTCAGTTGCATAAAATATTCTGCTTCCAAAAGTTTTTATATGCAAATTTTAATTTTTTGCAGTGTACATCTTTCAAATTTCTCAAAAAAGGAGTTTTTGACGCAGTTTATGACCGCCTGGAAGAGTTTGGCACATCGTGAACGATTTCTGGCTACTGGATCTTGTTCTCCAGACTCAGTTGCATAAATTATTCTGCTTCCAAAAGTTTTTATATGCAAATTTTAATTTTTTGCAGTGTACATCTATCAAATTTCTCAAAAATGGAGTTTTTGACGCAGTTTAAGACCGCCTGGAAGAGTTTGGCACATCGAGAACGATTTCTGGCTATTGGATCTTGTTCTCCAGACTCAGTTGCATAAAATATTCTGCTTCCAAAAGTTTTTATATGCAAATTTTAATTTTTTGCAGTGTACATCTATCAAATTTCTCAAAAATGGAGTTTTTGACGCAGTTTAAGACCGCCTGGAAGAGTTTGGCACATCGAGAACGATTTCTGGCTACTGGATCTTGTTCTCCAAATTCAGTTGCATAAAATATTCTGCTTCCAAAAGTTTTTATATGCAAATTTTAATTTTTTGCAGTGTACATCTATCAAATTTCTCAAAAATGGAGTTTTTGACGCAGTTTAAGACCGCCTGGAAGAGTTTGGCACATCGTGAACGATTTCTGGCTACTGGATCTTGTTCTCCAGACTCAGTTGCATAAAATATTCTGCTTCCAAAAGTTTTTATATGCAAATTTTAATTTTTTGCAGTGTACATCTTTCAAATTTCTCAAAAAAGGAGTTTTTGACGCAGTTTATGACCGCCTGGAAGAGTTTGGCACATCGTGAACGATTTCTGGCTACTGGATCTTGTTCTCCAGACTCAGTTGCATAAATTATTCTGCTTCCAAAAGTTTTTATATGCAAATTTTAATTTTTTGCAGTGTACATCTATCAAATTTCTCAAAAATGGAGTTTTTGACGCAGTTTAAGACCGCCTGGAAGAGTTTGGCACATCGAGAACGATTTCTGGCTATTGGATCTTGTTCTCCAGACTCAGTTGCATAAAATATTCTGCTTCCAAAAGTTTTTATATGCAAATTTTAATTTTTTGCAGTGTACATCTATCAAATTTCTCAAAAATGGCGTTTTTGACGCAGTTTAAGACCGCCTGGAAGAGTTTGGCACATCGTGAACGATTTCTGGCTACTGGATCTTGTTCTCCAGACTCAGTTGCATAAAATATTCTGCTTCCAAAAGTTTTTATATGCAAATTTTAATTTTTTGCAGTGTACATCTATCAAATTTCTCAAAAATGGCGTTTTTGACGCAGTTTAAGACCGCCTGGAAGAGTTTGGCACATCGTGAACGATTTCTGGCTACTGGATCTTGTTCTCCAGACTCAGTTGCATAAAATATTCTGCTTCCAAAAGTTTTTATATGCAAATTTTAATTTTTTGCAGTGTACATCTATCAAATTTCTCAAAAATGGCGTTTTTGACGCAGTTTAAGACCGCCTGGAAGAGTTTGGCACATCGTGAACGAATTCTGGCTACTGGATCTTGTTCTCCAGACTCAGTTTCATAAAATATTCTGCTTCCAATAGTTTTTATATGCAAATTTTAATTTTTTGCAGTGTACATCTATCAAATTTCTCAAAAATGGAGTTTTTGACGCAGTTTAAGACCGCCTGGAAGAGTTTGGCACATCGTGAACGATTTCTGGCTACTGGATCTTGTTCTCCAGACTCAGTTGCATAAAATATTCTGCTTCCAAAAGTTTTTATATGCAAATTTTAATTTTTTGCAGTGTACATCTATCAAATTTCTCAAAAATGGCGTTTTTGACGCAGTTTAAGACCGCCTGGAAGAGTTTGGCACATCGTGAACGAATTCTGGCTACTGGATCTTGTTCTCCAGACTCAGTTTCATAAAATATTCTGCTTCCAATAGTTTTTATATGCAAATTTTAATTTTTTGCAGTGTACATCTATCAAATTTCTCAAAAATGGCGTTTTTGACGCAGTTTAAGACCGCCTGGAAGAGTTTGGCACATCGTGAACGAATTCTGGCTACTGGATCTTGTTCTCCAGACTCAGTTTCATAAAATATTCTGCTTCCAATAGTTTTTATATGCAAATTTTAATTTTTTGCAGTGTACATCTATCAAATTTCTCAAAAATGGAGTTTTTGACGCAGTTTAAGACCGCCTGGAAGAGTTTGGCACATCGTGAACGAATTCTGGCTACTGGATCTTGTTCTCCAGACTCAGTTTCATAAAATATTCTGCTTCCAATAGTTTTTATATGCAAATTTTAATTTTTTGCAGTGTACATCTATCAAATTTCTCAAAAATGGAGTTTTTGACGCAGTTTAAGACCGCCTGGAAGAGTTTGGCACATCGAGAACGATTTCTGGCTACTGGATCTTGTTCTCCAAATTCAGTTGCATAAAATATTCTGCTTCCAAAAGTTTTTATATGCAAATTTTAATTTTTTGCAGTGTACATCTATCAAATTTCTCAAAAATGGAGTTTTTGACGCAGTTTAAGACCGCCTGGAAGAGTTTGGCACATCGTGAACGATTTCTGGCTACTGGATCTTGTTCTCCAGACTCAGTTGCATAAAATATTCTGCTTCCAAAAGTTTTTATATGCAAATTTTAATTTTTTGCAGTGTACATCTTTCAAATTTCTCAAAAAAGGAGTTTTTGACGCAGTTTATGACCGCCTGGAAGAGTTTGGCACATCGTGAACGATTTCTGGCTACTGGATCTTGTTCTCCAGACTCAGTTGCATAAATTATTCTGCTTCCAAAAGTTTTTATATGCAAATTTTAATTTTTTGCAGTGTACATCTATCAAATTTCTCAAAAATGGAGTTTTTGACGCAGTTTAAGACCGCCTGGAAGAGTTTGGCACATCGAGAACGATTTCTGGCTATTGGATCTTGTTCTCCAGACTCAGTTGCATAAAATATTCTGCTTCCAAAAGTTTTTATATGCAAATTTTAATTTTTTGCAGTGTACATCTATCAAATTTCTCAAAAATGGCGTTTTTGACGCAGTTTAAGACCGCCTGGAAGAGTTTGGCACATCGTGAACGATTTCTGGCTACTGGATCTTGTTCTCCAGACTCAGTTGCATAAAATATTCTGCTTCCAAAAGTTTTTATATGCAAATTTTAATTTTTTGCAGTGTACATCTATCAAATTTCTCAAAAATGGCGTTTTTGACGCAGTTTAAGACCGCCTGGAAGAGTTTGGCACATCGTGAACGATTTCTGGCTACTGGATCTTGTTCTCCAGACTCAGTTTCATAAAATATTCTGCTTCCAATAGTTTTTATATGCAAATTTTAATTTTTTGCAGTGTACATCTATCAAATTTCTCAAAAATGGAGTTTTTGACGCAGTTTAAGACCGCCTGGAAGAGTTTGGCACATCGTGAACGAATTCTGGCTACTGGATCTTGTTCTCCAGACTCAGTTTCATAAAATATTCTGCTTCCAATAGTTTTTATATGCAAATTTTAATTTTTTGCAGTGTACATCTATCAAATTTCTCAAAAATGGAGTTTTTGACGCAGTTTAAGACCGCCTGGAAGAGTTTGGCACATCGTGAACGATTTCTGGCTACTGGATCTTGTTCTCCAGACTCAGTTGCATAAAATATTCTGCTTCCAAAAGTTTTTATATGCAAATTTTAATTTTTTGCAGTGTACATCTATCAAATTTCTCAAAAATGGCGTTTTTGACGCAGTTTAAGACCGCCTGGAAGAGTTTGGCACATCGTGAACGAATTCTGGCTACTGGATCTTGTTCTCCAGACTCAGTTTCATAAAATATTCTGCTTCCAATAGTTTTTATATGCAAATTTTAATTTTTTGCAGTGTACATCTATCAAATTTCTCAAAAATGGAGTTTTTGACGCAGTTTAAGACCGCCTGGAAGAGTTTGGCACATCGTGAACGAATTCTGGCTACTGGATCTTGTTCTCCAGACTCAGTTTCATAAAATATTCTGCTTCCAATAGTTTTTATATGCAAATTTTAATTTTTTGCAGTGTACATCTATCAAATTTCTCAAAAATGGAGTTTTTGACGCAGTTTAAGACCGCCTGGAAGAGTTTGGCACATCGAGAACGATTTCTGGCTACTGGATCTTGTTCTCCAAATTCAGTTGCATAAAATATTCTGCTTCCAAAAGTTTTTATATGCAAATTTTAATTTTTTGCAGTGTACATCTATCAAATTTCTCAAAAATGGAGTTTTTGACGCAGTTTAAGACCGCCTGGAAGAGTTTGGCACATCGTGAACGATTTCTGGCTACTGGATCTTGTTCTCCAGACTCAGTTGCATAAAATATTCTGCTTCCAAAAGTTTTTATATGCAAATTTTAATTTTTTGCAGTGTACATCTTTCAAATTTCTCAAAAAAGGAGTTTTTGACGCAGTTTATGACCGCCTGGAAGAGTTTGGCACATCGTGAACGATTTCTGGCTACTGGATCTTGTTCTCCAGACTCAGTTGCATAAATTATTCTGCTTCCAAAAGTTTTTATATGCAAATTTTAATTTTTTGCAGTGTACATCTATCAAATTTCTCAAAACCAGGTTTTTTGACGCAGTTTAAGACCGCCTGGAAGAGTTTGGCACATCGTGAACGAATTCTGGCTACTGGATCTTGTTCTCCAGACTCAGTTGCATAAAATATTCTGCTTCCAAAAGTTTTTATATGCAAATTTTAATTTTTTGCAGTGTACATCTATCAAATTTCTCAAAAATGGCGTTTTTGACGCAGTTTAAGACCGCCTGGAAGAGTTTGGCACATCGAGAACGATTTCTGGCTACTGGATCTTGTTCTCCAGACTCAGTTTCATAAAATATTCTGCTTCCAATAGTTTTTATATGCAAATTTTAATTTTTTGCAGTGTACATCTATCAAATTTCTCAAAAATGGCGTTTTTGACGCAGTTTAAGACCGCCTGGAAGAGTTTGGCACATCGAGAACGATTTCTGGCTACTGGATCTTGTTCTCCAGACTCAGTTTCATAAAATATTCTGCTTCCAAAAGTTTTTATATGCAAATTTTAATTTTTTGCAGTGTACATCTTTCAAATTTCTCAAAAAAGGAGTTTTTGACGCAGTTTATGACCGCCTGGAAGAGTTTGGCACATCGTGAACGAATTCTGGCTACTGGATCTTGTTCTCCAGACTCAGTTTCATAAAATATTCTGCTTCCAATAGTTTTTATATGCAAATTTTAATTTTTTGCAGTGTACATCTATCAAATTTCTCAAAAATGGCGTTTTTGACGCAGTTTAAGACCGCCTGGAAGAGTTTGGCACATCGAGAACGATTTCTGGCTACTGGATCTTGTTCTCCAAATTCAGTTGCATAAAATATTCTGCTTCCAAAAGTTTTTATATGCAAATTTTAATTTTTTGCAGTGTACATCTATCAAATTTCTCAAAAATGGAGTTTTTGACGCAGTTTAAGACCGCCTGGAAGAGTTTGGCACATCGTGAACGATTTCTGGCTACTGGATCTTGTTCTCCAGACTCAGTTGCATAAAATATTCTGCTTCCAAAAGTTTTTATATGCAAATTTTAATTTTTTGCAGTGTACATCTATCAAATTTCTCAAAAATGGAGTTTTTGACGCAGTTTAAGACCGCCTGGAAGAGTTTGGCACATCGTGAACGAATTCTGGCTACTGGATCTTGTTCTCCAGACTCAGTTTCATAAAATATTCTGCTTCCAATAGTTTTTATATGCAAATTTTAATTTTTTGCAGTGTACATCTATCAAATTTCTCAAAAATGGAGTTTTTGACGCAGTTTAAGACCGCCTGGAAGAGTTTGGCACATCGTGAACGAATTCTGGCTACTGGATCTTGTTCTCCAGACTCAGTTTCATAAAATATTCTGCTTCCAATAGTTTTTATATGCAAATTTTAATTTTTTGCAGTGTACATCTATCAAATTTCTCAAAAATGGAGTTTTTGACGCAGTTTAAGACCGCCTGGAAGAGTTTGGCACATCGAGAACGATTTCTGGCTACTGGATCTTGTTCTCCAAATTCAGTTGCATAAAATATTCTGCTTCCAAAAGTTTTTATATGCAAATTTTAATTTTTTGCAGTGTACATCTATCAAATTTCTCAAAAATGGAGTTTTTGACGCAGTTTAAGACCGCCTGGAAGAGTTTGGCACATCGTGAACGATTTCTGGCTACTGGATCTTGTTCTCCAGACTCAGTTGCATAAAATATTCTGCTTCCAAAAGTTTTTATATGCAAATTTTAATTTTTTGCAGTGTACATCTTTCAAATTTCTCAAAAAAGGAGTTTTTGACGCAGTTTATGACCGCCTGGAAGAGTTTGGCACATCGTGAACGATTTCTGGCTACTGGATCTTGTTCTCCAGACTCAGTTGCATAAATTATTCTGCTTCCAAAAGTTTTTATATGCAAATTTTAATTTTTTGCAGTGTACATCTTTCAAATTTCTCAAAAAAGGAGTTTTTGACGCAGTTTATGACCGCCTGGAAGAGTTTGGCACATCCTGAACGAATTCTGGCTACTGGATCTTGTTCTCCAGACTCAGTTTCATAAAATATTCTGCTTCCAATAGTTTTTATATGCAAATTTTAATTTTTTGCAGTGTACATCTATCAAATTTCTCAAAAATGGCGTTTTTGACGCAGTTTAAGACCGCCTGGAAGAGTTTGGCACATCGAGAACGATTTCTGGCTACTGGATCTTGTTCTCCAGACTCAGTTTCATAAAATATTCTGCTTCCAATAGTTTTTATATGCAAATTTTAATTTTTTGCAGTGTACATCTATCAAATTTCTCAAAAATGGAGTTTTTGACGCAGTTTAAGACCGCCTGGAAGAGTTTGGCACATCGAGAACGATTTCTGGCTACTGGATCTTGTTCTCCAAATTCAGTTGCATAAAATATTCTGCTTCCCAAAAGTTTTTATATGCAAATTTTAATTTTTTGCAGTGTACATCTATCAAATTTCTCAAAAATGGAGTTTTTGACGCAGTTTAAGACCGCCTGGAAGAGTTTGGCACATCGTGAACGATTTCTGCTACTGGATCTTGTTCTCCAGACTCAGTTGCATAAAATATTCTGCTTCCAAAAGTTTTTATATGCAAATTTTAATTTTTTGCAGTGTACATCTTTCAAATTTCTCAAAAAAGGAGTTTTTGACGCAGTTTATGACCGCCTGGAAGAGTTTGGCACATCGTGAACGATTTCTGGCTACTGGATCTTGTTCTCCAGACTCAGTTGCATAAATGATTCTGCTTCCAAAAGTTTTTATATGCAAATTTTAATTTTTTGCAGTGTACATCTTTCAAATTTCTCAAAAAAGGAGTTTTTGACGCAGTTTATGACCGCCTGGAAGAGTTTGGCACATCGTGAACGAATTCTGGCTACTGGATCTTGTTCTCCAGACTCAGTTTCATAAAATATTCTGCTTCCAATAGTTTTTATATGCAAATTTTAATTTTTTGCAGTGTACATCTATCAAATTTCTC
The DNA here is from genome assembly GCA_024447195.1 of Panagrolaimus sp. LJ2414. Classification (NCBI taxonomy): domain Eukaryota; kingdom Metazoa; phylum Nematoda; class Chromadorea; order Rhabditida; family Panagrolaimidae; genus Panagrolaimus; species Panagrolaimus sp. LJ2414. The sequence goes on along the minus strand of JAMRXY010000009.1, from coordinate 3,887 downwards.
AAAAATGGCGTTTTTGACGCAGTTTAAGACCGCCTGGAAGAGTTTGGCACATCGAGAACGATTTCTGGCTACTGGATCTTGTTCTCCAGACTCAGTTTCATAAAATATTCTGCTTCCAAAAGTTTTTATATGCAAATTTTAATTTTTTGCAGTGTACATCTTTCAAATTTCTCAAAAAAGGAGTTTTTGACGCAGTTTATGACCGCCTGGAAGAGTTTGGCACATCGTGAACGAATTCTGGCTACTGGATCTTGTTCTCCAGACTCAGTTTCATAAAATATTCTGCTTCCAAAAGTTTTTATATGCAAATTTTAATTTTTTGCAGAGTACATCTATCAAATTTCTCAAAAATGGCGTTTTTGACGCAGTTTAAGACCGCCTGGAAGAGTTTGGCACATCGAGAACGATTTCTGGCTACTGGATCTTGTTCTCCAAATTCAGTTGCATAAAATATTCTGCTTCCAAAAGTTTTTATATGCAAATTTTAATTTTTTGCAGTGTACATCTATCAAATTTCTCAAAACCAGGTTTTTTGACGCAGTTTAAGACCGCCTGGAAGAGTTTGGCACATCGTGAACGATTTCTGGCTACTGGATCTTGTTCTCCAAATTCAGATGCATAAAATATTCTGCTTCCAAAAGTTTTTTTATGCAAATTTTAATTTTTTGCAGTGTACATCTATCAAATTTCTCAAAAATGGAGTTTTTGACGCAGTTTAAGACCGCCTGGAAGAGTTTGGCACATCGAGAACGATTTCTGGCTACTGGATCTTGTTCTCCAAATTCAGTTGCATAAAATATTCTGCTTCCAAAAGTTTTTATATGCAAATTTTAATTTTTTGCAGTGTACATCTATCAAATTTCTCAAAACCAGGTTTTTTGACGCAGTTTAAGACCGCCTGGAAGAGTTTGGCACATCGTGAACGATTTCTGGCTACTGGATCTTGTTCTCCAAATTCAGTTGCATAAAATATTCTGCTTCCAAAAGTTTTTATATGCAAATTTTAATTTTTTGCAGTGTACATCTATCAAATTTCTCAAAACCAGGTTTTTTGACGCAGTTTAAGACCGCCTGGAAGAGTTTGGCACATCGTGAACGATTTCTGGCTACTGGATCTTGTTCTCCAGACTCAGTTGCATAAAATATTCTGCTTCCAAAAGTTTTTATATGCAAATTTTAATTTTTTGCAGAGTACATCTATCAAATTTCTCAAAAATGGCGTTTTTGACGCAGTTTAAGACCGCCTGGAAGAGTTTGGCACATCGAGAACGATTTCTGGCTACTGGATCTTGTTCTCCAAATTCAGTTGCATAAAATATTCTGCTTCCAAAAGGTTTTTTATATGCAAATTTTAATTTTTTGCAGTGTACATCTATCAAATTTCTCAAAACCAGGTTTTTTGACGCAGTTTAAGACCGCCTGGAAGAGTTTGGCACATCGTGAACGATTTCTGGGCTACTGGATCTTGTTCTCCAAATTCAGATGCATAAAATATTCTGCTTCCAAAAGTTTTTTTATGCAAATTTTTAATTTTTTGCAGTGTACATCTATCAAATTTCTCAAAAATGGAGTTTTTGACGCAGTTTAAGACCGCCTGGAAGAGTTTGGCACATCGAGAACGATTTCTGGCTACTGGATCTTGTTCTCCAAATTCAGTTGCATAAAATATTCTGCTTCCAAAAGTTTTTTATATGCAAATTTTAATTTTTTGCAGTGTACATCTATCAAATTCTCAAAAATGGAGTTTTTGAAGCAGTTTAAGACCGCCTGGAAGAGTTTGGCACATCAGGAACGATTTCTGGCTACTGGATCTTGTTCTCCAAATTCAGTTGCATAAAATATTCTGCTTCCAAAAGTTTTTATATGCAAATTTTAATTTTTTGCAGTGTACATCTATCAAATTTCTCAAAACCAGGTTTTTTTGACGCAGTTTAAGACCGCCTGGAAGAGTTTTGGGCACATCGTGAACGAATTCTGGCTACTGGATCTTGTTCTCCAAATTCATCTATCAAATTTCTCAAAAATGGAGTTTTTGACGCAGTTTTAAGACCGCCTGGAAGAGTTTGGCACATCGTGAACGATTTCTGGCTACTGGATCTTGTTTCTCCAAATTCAGTTGCATAAAATATTCTGCTTCCAAAAGTTTTTATATGCAAATTTTAATTTTTTGCAGTGTACATCTATCAAATTTCTCAAAAAAGGAGTTTTTGACGCAGTTTATGACCGCCTGGAAGAGTTTGGCACATCGTGAACGAATTCTGGCTACTGGATCTTGTTTCTCCAGACTCAGTTTCATAAAATATTCTGCTTCCAATAGTTTTTATATGCAAATTTTAATTTTTTTGCAGTGTACATCTATCAAATTTCTCAAAAATGGAGTTTTTTGACGCAGTTTATGACCGCCTGGAAGAGTTTGGGCACATCGAGAACGATTTCTGGCTACTGGATCTTGTTCTCCAGACTCAGTTTCATAAAATATTCTGCTTCCAATAGTTTTTATATGCAAATTTTAATTTTTTGCAGTGTACATCTATCAAATTTCTCAAAAATGGAGTTTTTGACGCAGTTTAAGACCGCCTGGAAGAGTTTGGCACATCGTGAACGAATTCTGGCTACTGGATCTTGTTCTCCAGACTCAGTTTCATAAAATATTCTGCTTCCAATAGTTTTTTATATGCAAATTTTAATTTTTTGCAGTGTACATCTATCAAATTTCTCAAAAATGGAGTTTTTGACGCAGTTTAAGACCGCCTGGAAGAGTTTGGCACATCGAGAACGATTTCTGGCTACTGGATCTTGTGCATAAAATATTCTGCTTCCAAAAGTTTTTATATGCAAATTTTAATTTTTTGCAGTGTACATCTATCAAATTTCTCAAAACCAGGTTTTTTGACGCAGTTTAAGACCGCCTGGAAGAGTTTGGCACATCGTAAACGATTTCTGGCTACTGGATCTTGTTCTCCAGACTCAGTTGCATAAATTATTCTGCTTCCAAAAGTTTTTATATGCAAATTTTAATTTTTTGCAGTGTACATCTGTCAAATTTCTCAAAACCAGGTTTTTTTAAGCAGTTTAAGACCGCCTGGAAGAGTTTGGCACATCGTGAACGAATTCTGGCTACTGGATCTTGTTCTCCAGACTCAGTTGCATAAAATATTCTGCTTCCAAAAGTTTTTATATGCAAATTTTAATTTTTTGCAGTGTACATCTTTCAAATTTCTCAAAAAGGAGTTTTTGACGCAGTTTATGACCGCCTGGAAGAGTTTGGCACATCGTGAACGAATTCTGGCTACTGGATCTTGTTCTCCAAATTCATCTATCAAATTTCTCAAAAATGGAGTTTTTGACGCAGTTTAAGACCGCCTGGAAGAGTTTGGCACATCGTGAACGATTTCTGGCTACTGGATCTTGTTCTCCAAATTCAGTTGCATAAAATATTCTGCTTCCAAAAGTTTTTATATGCAAATTTTAATTTTTTGCAGTGTACATCTATCAAATTTCTCAAAAAAGGAGTTTTTGACGCAGTTTATGACCGCCTGGAAGAGTTTGGCACATCGTGAACGAATTCTGGCTACTGGATCTTGTTCTCCAGACTCAGTTTCATAAAATATTCTGCTTCCAATAGTTTTTATATGCAAATTTTAATTTTTTGCAGTGTACATCTATCAAATTTCTCAAAAATGGAGTTTTTGACGCAGTTTATGACCGCCTGGAAGAGTTTGGCACATCGAGAACGATTTCTGGCTACTGGATCTTGTTCTCCAGACTCAGTTTCATAAAATATTCTGCTTCCAATAGTTTTTATATGCAAATTTTAATTTTTTGCAGTGTACATCTATCAAATTTCTCAAAAATGGAGTTTTTGACGCAGTTTAAGACCGCCTGGA